>CM037093.1:17036704-17723886 GCA_020916435.1 Oxytropis ochrocephala | reverse complement strand
AGCTACCAAATGTCAAACTCCTAAATACGGCACTAATCTAAATTTCTAGGAAAAACCACACTTTGATTAGGGTGTGGTGGAATTGGGGATGTCGAAACCCATCTCTTTTTTTTATTTAAAAAGCGTACACACCCATCTGAATCTAATTAGAATATCCTAGACTAAATATAAATTGCTATATATTATTTGTTTATCTGCATATATGCTCATTCATGCATTCATTTTGTTTATTATTCATTTTTATCTTTTTTTAATGGGAAATTTAATTTTTTGATGATTTTTAGTTTATTTTATATTGTGAAATGATTATAGGTTGGGTTTGTTGGACTTCTCCATTTTGTTCTAATTTTGAAAAGGACAGAAGTTCATATCCAAAAAAAAATAAAAAAAAATGGAAAGAGACAATTCACCCTTCCCACGATATATAATATATTCCGTTCAAAGCTGCTTGAAGATCAATATTTAGCAAAGTGTGTCAAAGTGAATAGAAAGGAAAGGGGAGTTATGTATGGACATGCATATGCTAGTAACTTGATTGTGTAGGATTGTACGAAGGAGTTAGCTATCGTATGGGAAGGGTTAGGAAGATTTTTTTTTTTTTTTGAGATTGGGTTAGGAAGATTTTGATTGTTGCTATTTATGTGTTCTTTTACCTAAATATTATTTGACATGCCCCTTTGGTAAAGCTGAGAAAATTGGTTCAAATTCTTTTTTTTTTTTTGACAAAAAATTGGTTCAAATTCTTAGTATATGTTAGCTACCAAATGTCAAACTCCCTAAATACGGCACTAAGCTTGGCCATAGAAGTAGAACTCGTTATCACGGGGACATATTAAAATAATCTAAATTTCTAGGAAAAACCACGCTTTGATTGGGGCGTGGTTGGGATTGGGGATGTCGACACTTTTTTTTTTTTTTGAAAAGCGTCCACACCCATCTCTATCCAATTGGAAATCTCCTAAACTAAATATAAATTGCTATATACTATTTGTTTATCTGTATATACGCTCGTTCATGCATTCATTTTGTTTTATATATTTTGTTTATTATTCATTTTTATCTATTTTCAATATGAAATTTAATTTTGATAATTTTTAGTTTATCTTATATTTCATAAGTATTTTTTTTTCATTTTATTTTCTATCTAAATGTATAAAGTCGAAAACATGTGGGGAAACTTGACTTTGTCATGGGTAGCAGTACCCATTTTCAACCCCGATGAAGATAGGGCAAGAACGAGAAATTGGAACCCACCCAAATTTCCGCCCCCCTCACAAGCTATATTGTACTAATATTTTCTTTGAATTTGAATTTCGTGCGCTTAAATTTTTCACATATTCGCATGGCCAAATGGTCTAGACCACTTGGTTTTAATTGTACGACACACATCTTGAGTTTAGTAAATCATATACAACATTTAATTAAGATTGAATGGTCCAAATCATTCGACTGTGTGAGTGCGTAGAAAGGTTTTGTGTGTTTATCTATGTCTATGAAAATTTTTAAGTTTGGTGTGATTATAATTAGATATATAAGTGTGTGTGCATGTGTGTCAATGTTATGCATTCACTTAATTTGTATGTGTAACTCAATTAGTTGGTTCACAAGAAGCTATAAATTTTAAGATGATTATTTTTTCTATTTTTAATTTTGTACTTTTAAACTAAATATTTATTTTTAAAAAATCATGGGAATATCAAACATGCCAAACAAATTAGGGTTCTAAGAAAAATCATTGATGGGGATATATTTATTGACCTGAAACAACCCCCTGTAGTGCAATAGGGATTGACTATGAGAATACTTCTTAATTATTTGTGTGGGATGGGCCCTTCTAATCTGTCCCTCACCCTTTAAATATGTGGGATATGTTGATTGGGAGATTAATACATAGCTTGACCACCAAATGGACTAACAAAAAATTGGGCATGAGTGTGGGGGCATATAGGTTATCTTTTGACCACTTTTTAAGAAGCAAGTCCCCTTTAATAACTACCAATGTGAATGAATGCTCATAAATACTTGTTAAACACCATGGATACTCCATTTCTTTGATAACTTATTATGAGTTTGTAATTTATAATTTTACTAAAAGTTTCACTAATTTAGTCACTAATTCTCATTAACTAATTTATTTTGAGGTGTAACTAATGACAAATCATTTTTGTTTATCTAACTTGGAAGAAAAGTAATAGTCTGTTTGAATCGAGTTTTAGAAATCTGTTTTCCAATTTTTAAGATTTAACAAATAACAAATTGTTCATTAAAAATTTTAGATAACTAAAAACTGTTTTTAAAAATGGATTTCAAATAGTCTCTAACTTTTTCCAAGTTATAGTTTGAGAATATAATTTGTCCAAGATAAACTTCCAGCAAATACAACTTAAAAATAAATTTTTAGATAAGGGTACATGTTAGCAAAAATGGGGGTATCTTTAGTTGTTCCCTTTCTTTCAGTGTTTAAAGAAATAGAGGCCTCGAACAAAATTCTGAAGGCCACTACTTTCCCCACACCCCCTCCTACACCACACACCCCTCAAACCTAAAATATTTCTAAATTACTCTCACGTGGACACGCGCGTGGAACCTTCCTCATACATTGTATTTTAGAATGGTTGGCAGTTGAACCTCCTGACTAGTTCGGTCGCTGGATTCGAACCTGTTGGTGGTTAACAACCAATCTTTTAAAATTGTGATAAAGGGTGTGCACTGTAAAACTTCTCACAATTGTCTTCTGCACACACGTCATTCATATCCAGATTTTAAAGGGTTTGTGGATGGGCTACAAAACCAGGTTCGAGGACGCATAAATGAACTCGCTCAAAATGTGAAAAAGGGGAGTGTTTGGTAAAAATTGTAATTTTAACTAGTTCGGTTCGGTAACCCATCTTGCAACCCTTTAAAATCTGGGAGAACGATAGGGACGCACTGAAAACCGTTTTGTTCATTAATGTTATTTTGGTAATTTCGCAGGGTTATGGAGTGTGCACTGAGTAGGAAGGGGTTTGAGAAAAGCAATGGCGAATTTTGAACTAAGCTATTGGGCCAAAACTAAAAGGCCTAATTTCACTGACACTTCGTGGCTTCTCTTTCAGTAACATTTTTCAGTTCAATTCAGCCGTCGTCGTAAGCCAGCCACCGCTATACTCACTTCCGGGACAAATTCCACCCTCATCTTCATTTTTGTCAATCCCTCACTTTGTGTTATAGATCGAAACACGTTAACGGAGCTCCGAAATCGCCGGAAAACACAGGTTTTGTTATTTATGTATTTGTTATTTTCTTTTATCTTCGAGTTGCATGATTTGTGATGATGGGGCTGAGTTTTTTTAAAACAAGGCTGATCTGTTTTCTATTGAGAAATTGAGAAATGTAGATTTTCGTTGAATTGGAATATGGTTAGGAACTGATGCTGACAATTGAAACCTAGGAGAAATTTTTTGTGCTTGATTTTGATAGATATATGTAAGTAAGGTAATTTATTTATTGGATTTTAAATTATTGAAAATAATGAAGCTATTTGATCTTTAAAGGATGCAGTAGTTGTTGTTAACTTAAGATTATCATATGCTCTGAGGTGAGAGAGATATGTGTGATGCAGAGAAGTTATGAAATACGAATTTCCATGCAATTTTTTTAGTCCTTTTATTGGTGATTCCAATAGTTTAAGTAGACTTGGTATGTTTATGTCTATGTATCTATCAGGTTCATGTGGCTGAAAACTCTGTGAAGTGTTCATTAAAGCAACTATTTCATTTTTCCAATGAGAGGAACCATTGGAGTAAGGCTCCAGAGTACCAACATTTCCAATGCCACGAGAAAAACTCTAGTTCCTTTTTCAACATCTTCTGGTTTTGGCGGTGGTGGTGGTGGTGGTCGTGGCCGTGGGGGCTCTTTCTCTGCTGCTCTGTAATTTCAATGTCGATGAAAGAGCTCCAGGTAAGCCTAATTCCAATGAGCCCAAATCTGAAGTAACAGAGTCACCCATTCCTCCTGGTTATGGTCGTGGAGACTCTTTCTCAGGCTCAGGGCAGTTGCCCAAATCTAACACAAGAGATCCACTCATTCCTCCTGGTACTGGTCGTGGAGGATCTTTCTCAGGCTCACGGAATTTCAATTTCAATGAAAGAGCTCCAGGTAAGCCTAATTCTGCTGAATCCAAATCAGACACAACTGAGCCACCCATTCATCCTGGTTCTGGTCGTGGCCATGGCCATGGCCGTGGTAACCCAATTCCTCCTCCAGCAGGGTTTCCTTCTTTTTCATCATTTGTGTCTTCAATAAAACAACCGACTACTGGTCGTGGTCGAGGTGTTGGCCCATTAGCACCTCAAACTGAAGACGATATGCAGCAACCAGATTCTGGACCCAAAAAGCCTATTTTCTTTAAAAGAGAGGATGATGCTTCTGCGACAGCTACAGCTGATTTTTCGCCTCCTAAACAACCTGTTTTTACTGGAAGGGAGGATGTTAGGCCAATAGCCAGCTTTGGTGATCGTGAGAGTGATAATAAACTTCAAGGGAGCATTCAAGAGGTGTTGTCGTGGAATGGGGCGGGAAAGGCTATTAAACAGAACATCCAGAAACTCAAGTTATAGAAGAGAATAGACATATCCGTAACCGACGACCTCCGTGTTCTGCTGCATCCGAGACCCAGACACGGGAGACGGCCAATACTAAGCCGAGATGATGCAGTGAAGAATGCACGGAGCTTTTTGTCACGAGATGACGTTGGTGGAAGTGGTACTGAAAGAGAAAGAGGACCCGGGGAGAGAGGTGGATTTAGTCGAGGCCGAGGCCGTGGAAGAGGCCGAGGTATGGGAAGGGGGAGAGGGTTTAGAGGAGGGATGCAGATGAAAATCAGGATACAGCGAGTTCCCATGCTGATGGGCTTTACCTTGGAGATGATGCAGATGGTGAAAAGTTGGCTGAGAAGGTTGGGCCTGAGATAATGAACCAATTGACTGAAGACTTTGAGGAGATAGTTAGTAGAGTTTTACCCTCACCATTAGAAGATGAGTATGTGGAAGCATTAGACATCAATTGTGCAGTAAGTGATCAGCTGCAGATATCTCTAACTATTTTGTTGAAAAATGATTGTAAGAACTAAGAAGCAGATATAGAATTTATTTTATTTGTAATTTAGCTGCATCAAGGTTAAGCTTTCCAGTTTATCATAAAGAACGTGAAAAAAAAGGTTTAGCTTAGTTTAATTGCTCCCAAGAAACTCATTAAGCATGTGTTTCTTGATTGATTTATGCAGATCGAATTTGAGCCAGAATATGCGTTGGAGTTTGATGGCAATCCAGATATTGATGAGAAGGAACCAATTCCACTTCGGGATGCACTAGAGAAGATGAAACCATTCTTGATGGTGTATGAGGGGATTCAGAGTCAAAAAGAGGGAGGTACATTTATTGCTAATCATGTTCAGGAATGATGGTTACTAGCATATATTTAGTAGCATGGTTTGTAATGATTTAGGGCAAGTGTTTGTCATTAATGTTTCTTTGTTTAATATTCATTTTTTTAATGTTTCTTTGTTTAATATTCATTTTTTTAATGTTCCTTTTTATTGTTATTTCCTAACTATCCTCATTTCTTTTGAATGGACATGTCTATTTTATTTTATCGGTGCTGGTGGGAAAGACTTTTATTATTGTTCTTTACTTTATGGATATGTGTACACATGTATTTTTTCTATCTCTTATTTTCTGACCTTTGTATCCCACTAGGAAACAATGGAAGAGACAATGGCACAAGTTCCATTATTGAAAAAGATTGTTGATCACTACAGTGGACCAGATAGAGTAACTGCAAAGAAGCAACAAGGAGAACTAGAGAGAGTTGCTAAAACTCTTCCTGCAAGTACACCATCTACTGTGAAGCAATTCACCAACCGAGCTGTTATCTCTCTTCAGGTTTGACTCTGTGAATTTTGATGTCGTTTTAAACAGGAAATGTCTTTTACATAGGCAGTTGTTTCTTTTATTAAATGATACTCTCAGTATGGGTGTCTCTGCTTATGTTCTATTGCTTGCTTATGCCATTCAGTGTTGAATATAACCCTCTTTGGTATGGTTTTATCACACTTTGATATTAGTATAGGATCTATTTTTGGGATGGCTGTAGAAGGTGCCGAAAGGACTTGGTAAAAGCAATTTTCTGTTCGAAAGACTTGTACATTCAATTGAAAATCCCAAGAAAAATTGCTGTTCTTTATAGGATTTTAGAATCTAAATGTTGGCTGATAAACTAAATCTCAAAACTATTAAGAGATACGGCACAGACAATATTTGTTGTGTTTCTGTTTTAGATTCTTGAAATCCTCCTAAGGAGAACATTTTACCTTGGTTGAGGAGTTGTTTTTAAAAGCAGTGATTTGAAAATCAATTCCCAGTCTAAAAATAATTAATACATTAACTAGTATAAAATTTTGTTTAGAAATGAAAGAAGATCATGGGCTGTTGGAGTTTACATATTTTTACAGTAACTTCTTTTAATAAAATAGATTAGTTATAGTTATTAGCTTTGTCATCATAAGTTCAGGAGGTTTCCTTACTGTTGTCTCGATCTGAAGCAATTTGCTGTAATGAATGCAGAGTTTGTGGCTTTTCACATCAAGGAAGCCGTCCAAAGACTTCTTATTTTATGATTATAGCATTCATATATATCTTGGTAATCAATTTTATTGGGAAAAACCCAAGTCCCATCTGAACTAAAGATAAGGTCTGAAAAGAGCCTATAACGAGTGGATACCCCTCATCTTACACGCTAGTTTTGTACTAATGTTGACATGGGGAAATTTCTTTTTTGAACTTGTTTTTTCCTGAGGCTGGCATTAATTTATCCTGAGATTGAGTTATAGTCCTCCTCTTTCTCTTTTATTTAGCCTTTCATGAATTTGGATAAATATCCATTACGCAAGTTTGGCCACAGATTCTTTGTAGGAGATTACAAGCATATAAATGCATGCTAACAGGATTTTTTCATCCACTTCAGAGATATGTTGTTACTAGAAAAATATCTGGAGCTTGTTCTATGAATTATTTAGGATTCTCTTTGTTAATTCTTTGTATGGGGACTAGTATTATAATATTTTTGCCTTCAGTGTGCAGCATATAAAAAATAGTACTCTGAACATTGATTTCATTTGTTTTTTATTTCTATTTTTTTTGTTTGTGTTGCTTACATATCTTGTGTTACCGCTGCCTACGGTAATATCTTTGGAGGGGACCAATATTACTTTTTTAATGTAAAAAGTTAAACCCACAAAAAAAACAGCAGAATAAAGTACATTAAGTAAACTGAATAGTTTGATTTGATGGCACATTGCACAATTTGTAATGTTTGATTATGGTTTGGATCATGCTGTTTTTTCTCTCGTTTAAAAAAGTAGTGGTCTTTTATGTTGTGAAATGTGATCAGTCGAATTCAGATGGTTAAACAATCTGATATCCTTAAAGGGTATGGATGAATATAATCTTCATACGAAACTTTGCTTGTTTTAGATGCTTTAGATGCAGGACATCATATAATTCTATCTGTAAATATACAATGCTACAACCTACAAATATGAACTATATACTTGTATAGCACCTTCAATTTGATTCTTTTGCTTTTGAAATTGCCTTTTATTTCAGTTAAATAGGAGAAATACGGGTTCGAAAAACTACCTAGATGCAACTTTCTGCACAATATAGTTGATTTTTTTATGTTTCGTTTGCATATATGTTACAGAGCAACCCAGGCTGGGGATTTGACAAGAAATGCCAGTTCATGGATAAGCTAGTTTGGGAGGTATCTCAGCATTACAAATAACCTAGTAAGCCCTTCAAGCTTAAACATGGTGGGTTTCAAAGTATACAATGTCCATTGTAGTGTGGACAAGTGATCATGCCTGATTTATTTAAATTTTAATTAAAGAAGCTGGTATAACTATAACTATTGTAATAATATGGAAGTTATTTTTGTTTAGCATCGGTGCTCACAATTGTTGCATCAACTGTATACTTTGTAATGATTTTCCATTTTAAGATTCTTGGTCATATTATTGGCTGCCAAGTTATTCTTGTTTACTTCATTAATAATAAAGAGTTGCAAGTTGATGTTTAAGATGGGCCTCAGTTGAAGATGAGGATGAAATATTTAGAGCAGGAAAAATGAGTTAGCTCGACCAGGCCGATCCGAAAAAGTGTGGCACTATTTAAAAATAGGGAATGCTGTTTCCCACGAGAGGAATTCGTGAGCACACCCACGAATGATGTGGGCCACTATTAATGTAGAATTATTAGGCCACATCACCTCCATGTAGTGTTAGTCAGGCGCTGCTTTGACTTTTAAAATTTTTAAGAAGCCTCCATGCAATTCGTGGGTGGTTTTCGCTATAATTTGTCGCTGGAAATAGCAATTCCCTTAAAAATAATACTATTTTGCCAGTTTCTCTGAATCCCTATTTTGTTAGGTTGTCTTTATTTGTATAATTTCCATTAAATGCAAGTTTTTATTTAGTTTCATTAGTGATGATTTATAAAGGTTAAATCTGATAAGGATTAATGTAATTTATGTATCATATTAGATAGTTGGAGTCTCTGAAACGGACCATGATTGCCTGAAGTCGGAAACAACCTAAATTTAGTGCAAATTCAACAAATGTGTTAGAAAGAGAGACAAAAAAATTCACCAAATATTTTTTTTACACTGTCTACCAGTTTGGTCTTTAGGTCAACTACGAATAATCAAATGTACTAATATTTGTGATAAACATGATGAATGGAAATCAATGAATGATGATGCTGTCTCAGAAGGGTAGCTCACTTGGTTGAGTGAAAGAGACATTATTGGTGAAAAAACGTTGGTGTACAGAGTTTGAACCCCGCTTTCCCCTCCCCTCTAACAACTAACACACTAAATACTAACCACTTTCTTTATCTAAAAAAATGAATGATGATGCTGGCTGTGATAACAAGATTCTATAGCTTTATTACGAGGTGCTGCAATTGTTTTTTTTTTCATGTTAGTCACTTAGTTGAGGTAATGTTGGGTGAATATCAATGTTACACAAGTTGTTTTAGGTTGCTCGTGTTTTTTATTTTTCAATACTGGTTCCTAATCGACATGGCCACAGTTTCAATTGATAGGCTAAAAAGGCTAAATTACAGAACTTTTTTGAAGTGCAGGATAGAAAAAACAATTAGACTAAATAAGAAGAACAGTTCATTCTTTTTAGGCAGCTTAGCATTCACATAAAATTTCACAAAAAAAAGGTGCCCCCTCAGAATGCAACATATCACAAAAGACCTTGACATAAGAAAATAAAAACTTATGTGTCATCACATCAATCTCTTCTTGAGAGAAAGGCATAGAGTGAAACAGTTTACTCCATCGAAGGTACTAGAAAAGCAACCCCATCAAGTCTAGTACTTTCCAATTGCTCTTCAGAAAAATGGTCTCTAAAGTACCGTGCAACCTACTCGTTGCAGAAAAATGGCCCCATCCCTTAGATGTCAAACCAATGGTCTGATACCAACATTGTAGAACCATTTTTGGTAAGAAATAAGTAAATTTCTTACACAGTAAGGGGGATCAGGAAGACCCATATCCTGAATGAATTTATGAAACTTACATGCTTTAGCCACGTCCAAAACTATCACATCTTTTTTAATACACTTATGTTTATTCAGATAGAAAACAAAATTATAGTTTGCCATACACATCAACTCATCCCACAACATTCTCTTATCAAGAAGGTTATATTTAGCACACACATTGGAAAAACATAGTATAAGTCTATTCAAAATCACGTCCTTTTGTAAAGAACCTCTGATAACGACCCTCATATACTCCCTCTAATCTTATTTATAAGCCATGAACACAATCAAGACCACACTTTGTGACATGTAGTAGAGATGCTTTGATTGGTTTTTATTGCAATCAACATTTTAGGCAGGGGTGCCGGAGGGTGTGCGGAAAGAGCAACCGCATAGGACCCCAAAATTTTTGAGGCACCATATTTTTTATAATTAAAAAAATTATATAATTAACATACCCATTTTTTAAACAAATTAAATTTTAGACAGATAAAAAAAGCCTACCAAGACTACCAAACTTAACAAATCGACCCACATATACATATATAATAAAAAAAGTTAATTATATTAAAATATTATTTGAAAAGTCTCAACTTAAATTTCACTCACACTTAAAAATAGAAATCCTATTTAGGATGAGAAACTATAAGACATCATAAACCTGACCAGTATTTATCAAAGATTAATAGGTGGATGTTGCTGCTACCTGCTAGTGTGGAATGTTACTACTATTGTTTGTTTGATAAATACATGTACAACTATTTTTGTTATAATTAATTTTATTGAGGTTTTGGTTTGAATTTTTCAATATTGATGTAAGTAATGTAACCCAAAAATTTGAGGTAAACTTTGACATTTATTTCATATTATGTTATCTTACTTGAAGTTGTATTAAAACAATTAATTTCAATATAGGCTAAATACCACTTTTGGTCATTTATCTTTGCTCTAAGTTTCATTTTGGTCTTTTATCTTTTTTTTGGTCCGTTTTGGTCCATTATCTTTGATTTTTGTGTCAGTTTGGTCCCTTATATTTATTTTGTTTCATTTTGGCCATTTATCTTTCATTTATTATTAAAATATTGGTAGTAAGCCCATTAGTTATAGTAAGGCCCATTAGAATGTTAGGTCATAGGTCCATTAGTTTATTAGTATTTAAGGTAGATGTTAGACCTAATTTGGTATCATCTCTTTTCATTTTGTAACTTTTTAGCACTTTCAATATAATAGATCTTTAAAGCCTTTTCTCTCTAATCCTCCATGAATGTCATGTTTTTCAACATGGTATCAGAGCAAACATAGTATCCTCCATGAATTTCTCGATTATTATTTTGTGAGTTATATAGTCTTCTTTTGTCTGGGTTTTGTCAAGATAGTTAATACTATGTGAATTTTATAATCAGCCAGCTTTTCTTGCATAGTGAGATGTTGGACGAGTGATGGAGTTGGGTCTTGAGATGTAGAAATATATCATGGAGAAGGGAGTTTCTCGTAGATGAATGTGATTGTAAGGTTTGTATGCAGAAGAATGGTTTTTGCAAGGGATCGTTTAATCAAATACATAGTATGAAAATGTGTTTTTTTTTACTATCTTGTTATGTGCATCAACGTTGCTGTCTTATTTGGAATCTAAGGGCCTGCAGCAGTTGGTTGGTTGTGCTACATTATCTACATTTGACTTATGCTTGTACTTCTTTTCTCCACAAGAATGAAGACAATGTTGGGTTGGATTTCTTTGATGATTGTGTGTGTTTTGTGTTGCTACTAGTACATGGTTGGGTTGCAGACTTCACGCTTCCTTATGATTTTGTTGATATTTTGACTAATTGGCTTGATTTTAGCTTCTGTTTATAGTAGTTAAGCATGATGCTTATGCTATAAATGGTTAAGCATTAGATTGTTGTGTTTCTGCTAAGTGGTTAAACTTTGAGGTATAGTTTTTGCTTGGTGGTTAAGCCTTTGGCCCTATGGCCTTGTTGATGTTTGCTTCTGCCCTATGGTGGTTAAGCGTTTTGCTTCCTTCAAGTGATTAAGCCTTGAGTTGTGACTTTTGCTTGATGGTTAAGTGTTGGTTTGTTGCTTCCTCCGAGTGAACCTTGAGTTGTGGTTTCTACCCGATGGTTAAACATTTGATGACTTCTTTGCCACTTGGATGGTTATGCCAAGAGTGGAGTTTGTTAATTCTTTTGGAGTGAATGTTATGGAGACGCTGGAAGAAGCTTGAAGGGACCCGATAGTTGGTCGAAGACTTCTAGGAGCTATGCACCTCAACTGCTACCAATTTGAATTGATCTTTATTTTCCTTAATTTTATAGTATCTTTGTATTGTTTATCCCAAGCTGGAAGTGTTGTGAACACCGCAGAACTGCTTGAGAAAAGCTATTAAAATATTGGTAGTAAGCCCATTAGTTATAGTAAGGCCCATTAGAATGTTAGGTCATAGGTCCATTAGTTTATTAGTATTTAAGGTAGATGTTAGACCTAATTTGGTATCATCTCTTTTCATTTTGTAACTTTTTAGCACTTTCAATATAATAGATCTTTAAAGCTTTTTCTCTCTAATCCTCCATGAATGTCATGTTTTTCAACATTTATTGTTTTATTTTGGTCCTCTTAAACAAAAATTAAAAAAATGAATAATACTATGAATGTGCTCAAGAACACCAATAACACTTTGATTTATTGTTTCTTGAATAACTCATGTAATACGCGACCAAAATGTTCTTTTTAAGAGGACCAAAATGAAAGGTAAATGACCAAAATGAAACAAAATAAAGATAAAGAACCAAACTGACACAAAAATGAAAGATAAAGGACCAAAACGGACCAAAAAAAAGATAAAGGACCAAAGTAACTTAGTGCAATGATAAATGACTAAAAATGGTATTTAGCCTTCAATATATACAACTTATAAGAAATAGGGCACCACATTCAAATTTCGCACAAGACATCCAAAATCTCAAGTACGACCCTGATTTTAGGATATATACCTATGAATATTTTGTATGAAATTGATGAATATGTATTCATTGAATATATTCTATTTTTATAGTTTGTCTATATATGAAATGTCTCTGTTTCTAGCTAGAGATTTTTTTTTTTGTGATTATTTTTTCTCTTAAACTTTTTTTGTCCAACAATGTAGATTTGTGATGGAGAGAGAGAGACTCTAATCTCAAAAAAAAAAAGAGAGAGAGACTCTTGAGTATAAAATTTCTCCTTTTTTATAAAAACTTTTTGGGTGCATTTTTATAAACAAATTCATCCCGTTTTTTTTCCACAAGTTTTTATCCTTCAATTTACGATTGATTTCTACTTTTTATTTAATTTATTACAATTTATTATTATTATGATTTATGGTTTTTTTTGACAGAAATTATTATTTATGATTAGTTAGTTGTATATAGACTTTTTATAGCGAAATTCTGATTGGTATGAAGTACTACTACTAACAAATCACGCGAATTAACTACCATTTATGTTTTTTGTCAAAAAATTATTATTTTTTTGACTGGAATTATTATGCTGATAGGCCACCACTGCACTAATTCGATAATCCTAATTTCGTCATTAAACTCTCATCACAATTTTCACGCTGAAATTTTTCGAAATTAAATAGCGCTAATAACTGTCTCTATTCGGTGGGAGAAAAGAAAAGATCCCTTGACTGGCTGCTCGTTGTCATTTTCACAAGAATTTAATTTAATAAAAAAATAAAAAAATCATCATCATTATTATTTTTCTTGTCTAAATAAAAAACAAAAATCGAGGGAAAATGAAAACGAGAGGAAAGGAAACAAAGTAGAAAGCGTGAAGAGAGTGAGAGTCACACTGCACACTGCGCCAACCGTTTCTTTTTCAGATCTTCACTCAATTTTCTTCTCACTTTCATAGCTTTCTACTCAGTCTTCTTCGTTTCCATGGACCAGGTTAGTGCATTGCACTGGTTTTCGTTTTCGATTGCGATTGCGATTTCGATTTTGGTTCTTTTGAAGTCAACACGCGCCGTTATTGTGTTGTTTTGTGAATTTTGATTTTGTTTGTAGTATGAGAAGGTGGAGAAGATTGGTGAAGGAACATACGGTGTCGTTTACAAGGCTCGTGACCGTGTTACCAATGAAACTATCGCGCTCAAGAAAATTCGACTTGAACAGGAAGATGAAGGTGTTCCTAGCACCGCCATTCGTGAGATTTCTCTCTTGAAAGAAATGCAGCATAGGAACATTGTTAGGTCTCTCTCTCTCTCTCTCTCTCTCTTTCCTCTATGTTTATTTATTTATCATCTGGTTGCTTTATTTTTTTTCTCTCAAAAAATTAGATGAATGCAGTGATTGTGGATGGTGTTAAATTTTATGTGTTGTTGTGCTCGTGGTCTTAGAAAATTGGATGAATCCAGTGATTGTGGATGATGTTAAATTTTATAGTTGCTGTGCTTTTTTTTGGGTGTATGTGAGGATATAATTAATGTTTTTAGTATATGGTGGATTGTTTTTTTCCTTTTTTTGGTGAATCGTTGTTTCTGCTATTTGGAGTTTGATTTTGGCGTTTAGTGTAATGTTGGATCTGCAAGTGTACTGATGCTTTTCATTTGAATCACAATGAATGACATGAGGCGGCTTTTGTTTTTTTTTTCTTTTTCTGGTTACTCTGATTCTGACTCTTGATAATGTGTTAGGGATCTGTATTTTATTGAATGAAAATAAGGAATTTTTTCATGATTATCGAACTAGAACACTGCAGAGCTTTGAGGCTATGCACTTCACATTTTAATCTAATTAACAACAAACTAACTAACTGAGGGTTTGCCTATTCTATGATGCTATTCATCATGTGATTAGTATTTAGTATTTTTCATTATTATGTCTTCATCTTCTAAAAGCTTGTGTTGATGTTTGATGCCAGCAACCAGTTCTTATCCCGCAGGGTGGGATAAATCTTATTCCACTCATCAGTTCCTTTAAATTATGTTTCTTCGCTAAATCTTATTCTGCCTCTGTAGCCATTTTCTTATCAAGCTATGCTTGGTGGTTGTGTGACTGTCAGGTTGCAGGATGTAGTGCACAGTGAAAAGCGGTTGTATCTGGTTTTTGAGTATCTGGACTTAGATCTGAAGAAACACATGGATTCATCTCCTGAGTTTATAAAAGATCCACGACAAGTAAAGGTGAGTGGCTTCTGTGTTCTCTCTCCCTTTCTCTCTCTAGACACACACATGTTTTGTAGCTCAAGTTATTGTTGAGAGAGAGTGTGCCAGAAATTTATTTTGACAACCAATTATGTGGTTTTCTTATCTGGTGTCGTATCTTTCCACGTATCAAATTTATACAATGAGAGTGATTGAATGATGCCAAACATATGGCAACAAATATTTTAGTGAGGTGCAGGTACATACATATTGTGCATGTCTCATTTGTTTGCTGATAAGTCTAGTACAGTTAGTTGATTGGCATGATGTCCAATGAAGTTTCCTGTTTCTGGAAATAAGTGATGATTTGATTAAGATTGTCCTTTACGATTTTGGTTGGAGCTGCCCAGTTCTTTTATAGCAAGTTGTTCAAATATTATCTCATGTAGTTGATTAAAAAAGAGCTACACTGTGTTGGTTCCCGTCAGTGCAGTATGCAGTATGGCAATATAGATACTGTACTCAGATGCAGCCATCACTTATTTCTTGGGTCTTGGTTTCCCTTCTCGCTTCGCTTCATTCAACTTCTGCCACCTCATTAATGTATGTACTTTCTAAGTGTGTGTTTGGTTTTTGACGGTGATTGTTCCAGAATTGTTTTTGCCTAGGTCTTTGGTGTCCATTAAGCAAAACCGATTTTGTCTCCAAACTTTGGTTTGACTAGAAACTGTCTCAGCTTCTTATCATTCACTTTAAACTTAATTCTAACCAAATGAGATGGATAATTTCAATCCTATTCAAAATCACTTTCGTCAAATGCTCACCCAAACACAGACCAAATGTGATCAATTGTTTGTATGTTACTGTTAAGTGTTACCTTCCCCTTCCCTTCCTATTGTCTATAGGTTAAATTATGGGTATTTCCACCGTAACACTCATCATTAATACAAAATCTTTTTGTCATGGATTCAAGAAGATAGCTTCTATTCTAATTTTGGTGAGATGGGCCAGCAAATATGGAATTTGATTTCTTTAAGGATCCTTTCTGCAGATGTTCCTTTATCAGATGCTCTGTGGCATAGCTTACTGTCATTCACATAGAGTTCTTCACCGAGACTTGAAACCACAGAACTTGTTGATAGATCGCAGTACTAATTCACTAAAGCTTGCTGATTTTGGATTGGCTAGGGCATTTGGCATTCCTGTCAGGACATTTACCCATGAGGTTTGTGTGCTACCTTAAATATGCTTCTAATTATTCATGCATATAATCAAAATTTGAAATAATGTGCTTTTGTACAATAAAATTAAATGTCATTATGCTACATGCTCGTTGCAAAATTTGAAACCCCAAACCTGGTTTAGATTCTTACTTCCTTGTAATGCTAAAGCTATATGGCTTATCTTCAAGACTAGATTTAGTAGTTTTTATCTTTGCTACTAAACTGAAATTATTAATATTTCAGACTTTTATTTTTTTTTGCTTCATCTTCTTTATCTCCCCTTTATAGGATGCAAAATTGAGCACAATGTTATACTGGAATCGTTGTAGTTGACCTCACGTGGTGGGCATATATAACTTGATTCTTGTTTGCCTTTCCTCTGATACATTGTCTTTCCAAGAATATGCTTTTTGTTGGTCTCACATATTTTTCGGGAGGGAAACCATTGTGTGGATAAACTTGCTTCATTTGGTCTTTGTATTAATGATTTTCAATGGTGGTCTAATATTCCCCCCTTTTCAATGGTGGTCTAATTTTCAAGTTGTTTTCCTAGGGTTTTGACTTTATGTCCCTCCTAGTTTGTCTTATTTATTTTTCTTTTTTATTGATAAGTTTTTGGTGTGCTGGAAATGATTGGTTCTGGTTGAGGTAGCAACATATCTGGGATGCCTTCTAGGGCACAAATGTCTTTGCACATCATGTTTGTTCAAAGAAATAGCACGTATGATATTGATAGCTTACTTGAGTTAACCATAGGATGATGATAATCTGTGTTGTAAAAAACTGGGTTTTCTTCATAATTTCACAAATTAATATTGGGAGCAATGTTATTAATGACCGAAGCCAAAATTCCACCATGCAAGTGTGGCAGATGGCATTGCAGTAGATGCAGAAGCATGGAGACTACAATAAAAATATATTATGAAAACATGTATACTAGTCCACACTATGTTCTAAACCAATGGTTGTTGGATTTTGTTATTCATTAAATGTTTAGATCCAATATTATTTTGGTCAATATGACGACGATATTGTGAAAATCAAGACGTTTCATTATTGACTACAGAGTGTAATATAATCCCTCACTCAGTCTTGTGTCATGTCCTGTCGCTTGGAGGGGAAAACCCTCCCCTTCCTCAAAACTTTTTTCAACCTAGAAAAAAGCATGTATTTACTATTTTGAATTAATACAATTAAGTTAATTCATAGCAGATTAGGTATGCATATAAAATCTTGTGGAGGTGTGTTATGCTATTGTAGTAAAAGTATTTATATTTTATCCCGTTCCAGTGTTTGTAGTTATTGACGATTGCTTGTAGGTAGTTACACTGTGGTACAGAGCTCCGGAGATATTGCTTGGATCTCGAAATTATTCTACCCCAGTTGATGTTTGGTCAGTGGGATGTATATTTGCAGAGATGTCAAACCGACGGCCTCTGTTCCCCGGTGACTCTGAGATTGATGAATTGTTTAAAATATTCAGGTGAAAATCTTTATTTCTCTAAGTTTTATGTATGTTGGGAAATCATTTTCTATCAGCTGAGAATATGTCTCTAGACATTAAAAAATGGAAACTTCTATTTATCTGGGATTTGATTGTAGAATGTGAATATTTGGTAATTTGGTAATGGGCACAATCACAGATGCTTGTTTATAGGTGTAACTTAAGTATTTTACTGATTTTTACCATGTTGTTAGCACTTGTTATGCTCATGTAGCGTGACGTGCTGTGAACCTATCCTGTGATGGGTGAATTTGTCCATCAAATTCTGAATCCTGATGTTATGTTTGTGTATTCTAGTCTTGTCTGGTCTCTGAGCCAAGCCTGGCCTCGCAGTTGCTTTGAACCATCTTAGTTAATGTATTAGTTTCTTGCAGCATATTTGAATTTTGTTATGGTTTGCTTTTGCTATTACTTAGCTAGAATGATGAATATTTATTACGCACACAGGAAATATTTCCTATGTTTGAATGTTTGAAACATTATTCTTGTATTATGTAAACTTTTTTAAGATTTTATCAGTCAACTCTACTGAGATTCCCCTGGTTTATGTAGACTATGGAGTTTAAAAATCTTGGCTAGAGGCCTAGAGGTTGAGGAAAATCAAGAAAAATTGTAGGCCAAATTATTAAGGTTATCATTAGATATGATTTATAGGACATGATGGCATCGTGTGATTAATGCAGTTGACCTCAGCGGGAAAAAGGTTTTTGTAGTAGTTGCTTGCTGGTTTGTTTGTTCATCATCCCCTTTAGAATCTCACCACTTTGCTGGAGTTTTAGTATAGATTGCAGTCATGGTCATGGCCATGGTTATCGAAATTGCAAGTTGGCTCACACGATTTTAGAGTCTTTTTTTCACCCTCTTGATTTCCGGCCGACTCTGTTGCATGGAATCACTGTGACATGCGCATAATCGTGCCAACTTGTACACACCTGCGATTGCACAACGAGTCGGTAAGTCTTGTGTTTTTTTAAATGCCGCCCAAAATGCGTGGGCCACATGTGTTTCATTTACATTTTTTAAATCTAAAATCACCCCTATTCTCATTATAAATAGTGTTTGTGATTAACCTTTTGGATATCTCATTATTATCAATCACAATCATATTTTAGAGTCTTCCTTCTCTCTCTTCTCTTTCTATATCTAAAACCCATAACTTTAACATGGTATCAGAGGGATATCATCCTCCGTGATCTGTGCCCTCACTATTTTGCTGTTGAGTTCCCTAAAATTTGGAACTTTAATTACTCATCTCTTTCGTTGCGCCTCTTTCCCACTTTCTTATTGTTCATTGTTTTTTTGACTCTCAATTCCAATTTAGACTCTTTGTAGAAAGTTGAGTTTTTTGGTTTGCTTCTGTCTTGAGTGGTTAAGCCTCATGTTTTAGCTTTGGAAGGTTGTGCCTTAAATACGTTCGTGTGGAGAATCTCTCTCGTGACTCAGGATTAACGCTTAAATTGTTGCTTTTGATTGATGGTTAAGCATTTCTGATTTCCCTATTATGGCATTTGATGTTTGTTCTCAAATTGGGGCTCTCGGTTATTTTGGAGCGAGTTCCATGGTGATGCTGGTAGAAGAGTGAAAGTTGAAGAGTTCTAGATCATTGCCTCGATTGTTATGTTTTCTCTTTCAAAGGGTATACTTGTAACAAGCTTAAAGCTTAGTACGCTTTAGCTTGTGAGGACGTATTAGAGTATTTGAAAATAGCTTATCTTATCTAGATTTTAGAATTTGTATTATCTTATCATGGAATTTTTTGATTAGTTTTTATTATGATTAGTTTCCTTATTCTATTAGGATTAGGAGTCCTGGGTCAGGTATCCCTATAAATAGGGTTAGTGATTAACCTTTTGGATCATCTCATTATCATCAATCACAATCCTAAACCCTATTTTAGAGTCATCTCTCTCTCTACTCCTTCTATATCTAAAATCCATGACTTCAACAGTCCTTAATTGTCCTATCTTCACCTTATATAAAAATGAACTTCCCGAGTGCTAATTTTTAGCAAAATAGAGTCCTACGCATCATCATCTTCCGTCACAGTAGTGATTGAAATCAAACATGATGCACTGCGGCGACTGACTGCAATGGTAGATGCAAGGTTGTTAAACTCTAGTTTTAATTCGTGGAATAACACGATTCTACGTTTTCAGCTCCCGAATTCGAGTTAACTCGCTTGTGGACTCATTTCTAGGCAAACTCAAATTTCTAGCGATTTCACTCGCCTGAAATTGCGAGTCAACTCGTAAACTCAGGTAAACTCGTCTGAGTTTAATCGATTCTACTCATCACAAGTATTTATAAACTTATGAATTTATGATTTACTGTGATAATTTATGCAGTTTGATACAAGTCTATAATACTTTATTATGGTGATTTACTATTATGTTTGGTTTAGAGTTGAAATTTTGAACTATTGGTGGATTAATGGTATTATCTAAGTATATATGTCACGTATATATTACTTTTAATATAAGGTAAACTCGTACGAGTCTACAAGTCGAGTTTACGTGTCGAATTCACCTAGGAAAAACGAGTTTACTTGAACTCTCAATTTTGACAACCTTGGGTAGATGTGCTCCAGCGAACAACATAGTGGGTTTAATAGAGAAATAGTTGGTCTGGTTAGTTAGGGATAGGATAGTGCATGTGCGCTCTCTGCCATCTCAACAGTTAGTTACTGCTGAGTCACATATGTTTGTTAGCATGTTTGTTATTCAGTTAGTGCTGTTTCAATCAAACAGTAGATCAGTCCATATCAATACCAAGCTCTCAAGTATTAGAGACTCAAAAATCAGTACAGAATACGTAAGCTTGAAATCGAACATGGTATCTGTAAGCTTGAAAATCCACTAGCGTGGTTTCTGATCCTAGTTTGGGAGAAAGTTCACCATCACTCTCAAGCTAAAATCAAAGCGCAAGTGCGCCAATTGCATTCAGAACTACGTAGCACAAAGAAAGGTGACAAGTCTGTTGCACAGTTCTTCACAGGAATAAAAACAATCATTGATTCACTTCTTTCCATTGGTGAGACTGTGTCTCCTCAAGAACAACTTGTTCTTGACGAGCTTCCAATTGAATTCGAAGCGCTTAGTGCTGTATCCACTCTGAATCTCACTCAGGTCACCCCCTCTGCTATTGCAACTGCTACATCTACTTCTACTGAATCTGCTCCTCAGATGCACTATGCTGTGTCAGATCAGCTATCTTGTGGTGGTGGAGGTGGTGGTAGATCTGGTCGTGGAGGCAAATCTAATCGCGGCCGTGGTGGTATATTTGGTCATCGAGGTCATAGCAACGTTCATGGGCGGATCTTCTTGAGGGCCAGTGGAGGCCACAACCCCACAATTTTTTTTAATAGATAAAAATACATATTTTAGTTTTTCCTAATGTTAACGGCTAAAAGTTCCCTGGTTCAATCTCTGGAGCTGTCTACTTATTTTTTCATAAGCGAAAGTAATTACATAATGTTAGGCACCTAGCCTAACATTGACCGAAAATATGCAATTGAAAGCCTTGGAATTTGATTAAAGAAAGGATAATGGGAAGAAAGTGGAATATTATTGATATGTGATGAATACAATTGGTGAGAGTAGGCTCTACGCCCCCGACATCACCAAGTACCTCCGGCCTCACCCGGTGTCTACTAGACTCAAAGTATCAAAGATAAAAGATAGTCAAAAAAGGGGTGGAAGCCTTAATATATATAGGCTTCCAATACATGGGGATAGAGGGGAATAGGATAACCAATTAATAACTACCCCAACAAATATAACAAACCCCTCTAACAACCTAACCAACTCTAACACCCTATAACTACTTCCAACTAACATAACCCCACTTATCAAGGGTCTAACACATAATTTTGAAATAGATTCAGGACGGGATTCGAACCTATCATCTCTTCAAAACTGAATTGAACACAACCATTACACCACATAACTCTTGGGGTTAATATTTCGAAATATGTGAAATATATATAGTAAATATATTCCGTAAGTATTTGCCCCCGTAAAAATTCAATCAAGCTCCGCCTCTGGGAACGTTCAAGGTCAGGTTTCCTTTTTGGTTTTCAGGAAGTTAGTGCTGTGAGATTTAGAGGAAAGCCGTGAGATTTGAATTTTGAGATAGCATTTCCTTTCTTTAGGTTTATTTTCCCCTTCCTTTTTTGTCTTTCTCTTATTTACTGATTCCAGGATAACAAAGGAGTTATTGAGTGGTGATTTTTTAATTTAGTAATGTCTTGAGTGAGCCATGAATTTAGAAATTTAGTTGACGTATGAAGATCTGCTGAATAGCTTTTAAAAATGTGACAAAAGGAATTTTTTTTTTGCTTTCAAATAGAGATGTATCTTATAAATAACCGAAGTATATTTGTTGTATCATTACTTATTTTTCCTTGTATAAAGAATCTTGGGTACACCAAACGAAGATACATGGCCAGGAGTAACTTCACTGCCTGATTTTAAATCAACATTCCCCAAGTGGCCATCTAAGGTAATTAAATGGCTGTTTGTACTTACCTCAATTGATGGGATCTTTTTTGCGATAATAATGTAAGCCTATCTTGTACTTTGCAGGACTTAGCAACCGTGGTTCCAAATCTCGACCCAACTGGTCTTAGTCTTCTTTCTGTAAGTGCAGGATGTGATATTGTATTCTTTTTCATTGCCATTATTAAAAAAACAGTTCGATAGGTTAATAGCTCAACTGTCACTGGCCTCAGTCTCTAAGGCTGGGGTCTGATGATGGTTTTACGGTGTTCAATTCTCCACTTGGTCACTTGTTGTCCTTACTTGCATATCTGGTTTAGCCCCAACTGGTCATTCGTTTATGATGTTCAACACAATTAAATTTTGAGCTGAAAGCAGAGGATAAGGGGAGAGGAGGGACCATCCTTTGTTTTTCTGATTAATCTTAAATGGAGATGCTAGTCAATGACCCTTGAATGCCTTATTTACTTTCTGAGAATTTGTTTGTTCCCACGTCTGGGTCTCAAACTGGCCTATGTATCCTCTTTATTGTGGGATTAGTAGATAACAAATGCATTCCACTTTGATTTATTAAATAAGAAATAGATCATATGAAAGCTTTGCATGAATATTGTTTTTTTAATCCTATGTTTCAATTTCTTTTCTGAATTGATGAAGATACTGAAATTTGTTGGTGCCTCAGGAATTTCTATTAATTTTTCTGGTGCTTACTATATTGTTTATATGCGTATCTGTTTTTCTCCAGAGCATGCTTTGCTTGGATCCCACCAAAAGAATTACTGCCAGGAGCGCTGTGGAGCATGAATACTTCAAAGACATTAAATTTGTGCCCTGATTCTATATCTTCACGGCAAAGGTGTTTATAGCAATATGTGCAGAATATATGGATTTTGATTATGCGAGAAATGCGTGCTATCTTTGCTATTTACTTCAATGACTTTGGGACCTTGTCATATTTCAATTTTTTGTCCTTACAAATATTTCAGATTCAACTCGAGTGTGATCATATTGCATATTACCTTTTTTTGTCCAACCAAGTCTACCTTTTAAGTTCGCTTGATGTGTTTGTTCTTGCTGATCAAATACGTAGTGCATTATTGCAAGATGTACAGACGTTATTTTTCTTCAGCTAAAGAAAATTACTTTTTCGTCCGACTGTTCTGCCAGCCCAGAAACTGCTACCTAATAAAATTTAGGGTAAAATATGCTTTTAGTCCTTACAAAATTTTGTTTTTTTAAATTAGTCCATACATTAACGAAATAAGTGTTTTGGTCCCTACATTTTTTTTCCGTTTTCATTAAGAGTCCCTGTCGTTGACTCCATCTGATTAGGCAACGAAAAAGTGGCGTGACTTTTACACGTGAGTTTTTTTAAAATTACGTGGCATATCAGTAACTTACATGTGGATCAATCAATTTTGATCTGGTTTAACTTGTACCCCACCCGGTTTGATTGATTACGTGACATAATAGGCCATGTAATTAATCAAGATTGATCTGGTTTGGTTTGCCATGTAATTAAAAAAAAACCACGTGTAAAAACCACGTCACTTTTCAGTTGCCTATTCAAATGGAGTTAACGACGGGGACTCTATGAAAACGGGAAAAAAATGTAGGGACCAAAACGCCTATTTCGTTAATGTAGGGACTAATTTGAAAAAACGAAATTTTGTAGGGACTAAAAACATATTTTACCCTAAAATTTATTTGCGCCAGTCAAATCATAAATAAAAATAAGGGTTTTTTTTTTGTACCCCCACCCCATCCCCATAAACCCCCACCCACACTAAAAACCCCAAAATGCCCTTCTGAAAATGTATTTTTTTGACCAATCGTATATACACCTGGGGGGTATATATACGACCCTATACATTTAGGCATTGTATATACACCCCCCAAGGCGTATATACGATTGGCAAACCCCCACCATAATCGTATATACGCCTTGGGAGGTGTATATACGATGCCTAAAAAATAAGGTCGTATATATACCCCTCGTGTGTATATACGACTCCATTGTATTTTTTTAAACTTTTTTAGTCAAATAAAAATTATATAAGTCCGAAAATAGGTTTTGTGTGTAGTTCGTTAAAACGCGATTTATGTTATACGTCGAACGAATAATTTAGGCTAAAAATCGGTTTTCCAACACATACTCCGATCGTAATGAAACCACACCATTAAATCCAAAAAAATCAAGAACCAAGACTCCTTAGAAGGGACTTTTTACTGACTACTACATTTCAAAATCCCAAATTCCATCGTTTACTATTTTTTACGATTTTTTTAATTTTTCATAGTCTCCAAAAATCTAAAAAAATTTGTATAGCCTTATTTTGGTTTTGTTAGATTTTTAGTGGTATTTTTATAATTTTTTGGAGTAGTTTTGACTATTTAGTAGCCTTTTAGTAATAAAAATTAAAACAAATTATTAAAAAAAAAAAAAAAATGCATCGTATATACCCTTTTGAGTGACGTATATACGATTGGACAAAAATAGCCATCGATATACGCACTCCAAAGGGGTATATACGATTTATTTATTTTTTTAAAAAAAATTAAGTTTCAAAGGGCATTTTGGGGTTTTTGGTATTGGGTGGGGGTAGGAGGGGATGGGGTGGGAGTCCAAAAAAAAAACCCTAAAAATAAATTTATTGGTGGAGACATTAAGACTTGTTAATTTTATTTTGTTATGTTTCAACTTTTCCCCCCTTTATTAAAAAAATTTTATTGATCAAATAATTGGCGCTACCAAAACCCAGGTCTTTAACATTACTTCATCTTTTGTTGTGCTTGCACCTTGTTATCGTTTTTTTTTCACTTGTATACATTGCTTTTGCATAACTCTGTGGAACAAAGAGGTGTTTCCCATTAAAGCTCGTTTCAACCATTTTATACCCATGGGGTTATTGTTATTGTTTTTATGGTCATTGCTTTTCATTAATGTTATCAATTTTTATGCATGGATTGTTTTGAAGTGCTTGTGGATGTGTCTATCATAGAGGTGCAACATAAAAGAACTAAGTGACTTTGTTGCTATCGAACAAATACTAAAACTAACATTAGAAAGACAGATTGAAAGGTGAGAATGGGTACGCAAATAACTAGTTCGATATTTCCTAATAATTATGGCATCAAACTTTTGCAATTAAGAAAAGTATCTCTAAATAAACATTTTAACAGTTTATTCCTCCCACCCCAAGTCCTCATTATTGCCTCACTGTTATCTGATGTTAGATTCTATAAATGAAAGAATTAATATGGTATAAATATCACCCTCTCGGTTCTAGGTGTTAACATCCACAAGAACTTGAAACAACCCATGTATACAAATTGATAACATTAATGAAAAGCAATGACCATAAAAACGATAACAATAACCCCATGGGTATTAAAACGTTGAAACGAGCTTTAATTGGAAACACCTCTTTGTTCCACAGAGTTATGCAAAAGCAATGTATACAAGTGAAAAAAAGAACGATAACAAGGAGCAAAGTGCAGAACAAAAGATGAAGTAATCATAGATTGAGACATACATTGCTCGGTGGAGATGAAGTTTCTTGTTGGATGGTGGAGAAAAAGAAGAGGAGCGGTCCAAATAAATAGTAGCAGAAGACAAGGAACGTTGTTGAGTTGATGTAATATATTTAACATGGGCAAACTGTAATAAACTAATTAGGGCGTGTGATTCCATTCCATCTCATACTTCCTAATTTGAGGGGAAGAAAAATGAAGGGATGTTATGGAATAAAATGAAATGCATTCCATCACTTACCATTCACGAAAACCCAGTAGCAATATTCGCACCATCATCAATTAATGACATATAAGAGAGAGAATGAGAGTTAGAGAGAGAGAGAGAGAGCGCTAGGGTTAGGGAGAGAGAGAGAGCAGTGAGGTTGAGCGTGGGAAAGCCTCGCTGAGCAGGCAACACCATTCACAGGCTGTTCTGGTACCGAGAGAAGGTACATGTGAATGAATCTAAGCAGGCAGAAGAGGAATTTGGATGGCAGGTTGTAGGTGGGAAGAAGCCGATGGTGCATCAGAAACGAACAGATGTGGCGAGGAGCTTCCTTTATTTTCCAAAGAATGCAGCTAGAACAACATACTTCTTCCCCAACTTTCCTGACAATTTCAAAGCAAAGCATATGCTGAAGGCCTTTCTTATCTATGGGGATTTTGAAGAAGTTGTTAATCCACTCAAGAGAGATAAGCTTGGAAAGAGATTTGGATTTGCAAGAGCAGTTAATGTCTTAGAACCAGAGCGTTTTGGAATGGAGCTAGATAAAATTATTATTGGAAGCAAGAAGATCTTGGTTAACTTGTCTAGGTTTTCAAGAGCTCTCACATGTGAAACCCATCACCCAACCAAAGCTTAGACAACCCGGTATTCACCAAAACTAGCCTTTTTAACCCTAAACCGATTCTCTGAACCCTAAACCAGACTACTTTCAATCTAAACCAACCCCTTATTTTCCCATACCTAAACCAGCTACTCACAAATCTAGCCCAGGCGATCCATCAACTTCTTTTCCTAAACCCTCCTTTGCTTCGGTTGTTAAACACAATCCTGCACAGAAGAAAGCTTGGATCCCAAAATCGAAGAATGTTAGAAAACCCGATTTACCAATTGAACCTGACACTGATGTTAATCCCAAACAAAACGCAGATTATGTTCCACCAAAAAAACCCAGAAGAACATGGGCTCACAGACACTTCACTGTGGATGAAGAACATATGGAAAAATATAAAAAAGCATATGTTGGTGAAGTATGGAATCCTGGAATGTCGTATAATATACAGGAGGAATTTGTTCAACAAGGGTATTTCTCCGTAAGAGCAACACCACTAGGTTCTAACCTGTTGTTACTTGAGAGCTTAGAAGAAGGCGAAATGGAAGCTCTTTTGGCTAATGCAGCGGATTGGTTGGGGACTTGGTTCAGAAAAATAAGAGTTTGGAGTCCAGGGGAAGTTGATAATGACAGACTTACTTGGGTGCGGTGTTATGGTGTTCCGGTTCATGCTTGGACGGCCGAATTATTCAAAAGCTTAGTGTTTGGAACTGGGGAATTTATGAACGTTGATGAGAATACAGGAAAAAAGAAGACGATGGATGTAGCAAGAATTCTTATTAGAACAAAAATCCATGATATCATAAACTTTGTAGTAAGGTTCAATATAATGGATAGCTCTTTGTTATTAAGGTTGTGGAGGATTGGTATGGTCCTTTACAATGGTGCAAGAGAAGTGAGACAAAATTGAATAACTCGAAATCTGGAAGTGGAAGCGAATCCGATTTAGATGATAGTCTCTGTAGTGATGAGATTGAATAATCTGTGGAGGAAGGTGACAGTTGTTCTGGGTGGTCCGATGAGGAAGTTGGAGGGTTGATGGTGGAGGAAACACAAGGGGAACATCTTTTTAATAATAATAAGGATTGTTTAATTAGCAATAACGCTATTGGTCATTTGAGTGGGGAGGCGACGTTAGTGGAGAGAGAGGAAGCTTCTCTTGCTGAACCCAAGGAGAACAATATGATGATATTAGTGTAGGGATTTGTACAAATTCAAATAATGGGGAATCACAAAGGTCATTGAGGGTGAAAGGCATCAGTAATTCTTTTAAAATTACCATGGGACATGGTAATAATAGACCATATTTTTATTTTCCATCTCCTCAACAAAAAAACGAAGTGGATCACTTCTCTCTTGGCCCAATTTTTGCTGAACCCAACTCTTCTGATCCTATTTCTAATTCTGATCCAATTTCTAATTCACCTCCTTGGCTGGTCAGCCTTTGCGTGAGCCCATCTCCCCCAACCTCTTCTTACCCAGCCCATCTTCCCCACCCCCTTCTCAACCTTTATCTTCCTCACCTGTCGTTTGTCACTCCACACCCCCTCCCCTTCCTTTGTCCCCGATCCTGGTTTCTTCTCTAGCAACTCCTCTCTTCCGTCCCTTTGTTTCATCCAATGTTGAGAGATGCCTGCAATTCCTTATTGTTGATCTCCTCAAATTTGTGATTCCTTCTTAGCCATCCGATTCTCAACCGATTCTACTTAGGAATTTTCTCAAGACAATTTGCGAAAAAATGGTGAGGAGGTGGAGAATTCTTCAAGTTCGAACTTAGTCTTAAAGGATCAAAATCATTGTGGGCGATACAAGCATTTCAAAGGAAGAAAAGATTTGGTCATTTGCTAAGATGATAGGAGTAAATAGCAATGGTATAGAGGATGATCAAGTGTTTATTGAGTTGATTAAATAAATGGAAGCAATGGATAAAGATGCAAAGAAGAAGTTGGTGAACCTCAATTGTTCTACATGAAGATTATGACCTTAAATATTCGTGGGATTGGCAATAAGGCCAAACAAAGGAGGATTAGAAGTCTTGTTATGAGAGAAAATTTTTTGTTTTCTTCAAGAAACTAAGAGGAAGGAGATCGATTTCTCTTTGGTTTCTCGTTTGTGGGGTTGAAATGATGTGGAATGGTTCTTTTTACCAGCAAATGGACTTTCGGGTGGTATTTTATCATTTTGGCGTAAAGGCTTGTTTAGTGTTCTTCATACCTTCTCGCAATCAGGGTTTGTTGGTGTTGCTGCTCAGCTAGGTAATAGGGTGTGTTATTTCATAAATGTTTACTCGGGGTGTTCATCAAGAAGCAAAAGGGACTTGTGGGCTAGGTTGATTAGGGAAAAGAATCAATTGAGTGTTGGCGGGTGGGTTATAGGAGGGGACTTTAATACGGTGTTGAGTAGGGCCGAAAGAAGGGGTAGAATTACTAGGTTTAGTGAGAGAGAATGTGAGGATTTCAAATTATTTTTGGAGGAAATGGGGGTGGTGGATCCGGGGTGTGTGGGAAAGAAGTACACTTGGTTTCAACCTAATGGAACGGCGACAAGTAGGATAGATAGGATCCTTGTATCACAAGAGTTGGAGGAAGAATGGGGAATCAAAGCTCAATGGATTGGAGATAGAGACATATCAGATCATTGTCCGGTGTGGCTCTTATCTTCAAGGAAGAATTGGGGACCTAAGCCTTTTAGGTTCTTCAATGGATGGCTTAAGCATGAAGAAAGGAAAAAATTTATGGAGGAAAAATGGAAGGAACTAGAGGTGGAAGGGTGGATGGCTCATAGAGTGAAGGAGAAACTTAAATATCTCAAGAAAAGTTTGAAAGTGTGGAACAAAGAGGTGTATGGGATCAATGATCTTAGAATTGAGGAAGTGGTGAGGGATATGAATACAATGGAACAAGATGTAGTAAATGAGGATGAGTGGGATACGGAGAAGTGGAAGGCTTTAAATACGGAATTTTGGAAGGAATTGCATCACAAGGAATCTATTCTAGCTCAAAAAGCTAGAACGAATTGGATTCAACAAGGAGACGGGAATACAAGGTTTTTTCATCAAGCTATCAAGACAAGGATAAGAAGGAATCAATTGGAGTTGCTTAAGGTGGGAGAGGAATGGTTGGAAGATGTAGGGGAGATTAAAGAAGAAGTGAAGAGGCATTTCAAACAACAATTCACCGAAGCATTGCATAGGAGACCTACTCTTGATGGGGTCGGTTTTAGGTGTATTTCTCTGGATGAGGTGAAAAGTCTTACTTCCCCTTTTACCATAGAGGAAGTAGAGGAGGCTATATGGAGTTGTGAGGGAGACAAGAGTCCGGGACCCGACGGGTTTAATTTTAATTTCATAAAGTCTTGTTGGGAACTATTAAAGAGGAGGTTATGGGTGTCATGCATCAATTTCACACAAATGGTAGATTACCTAGAGCATTTACTTCATCATTTGTTGTTTTAATTGGGAAAAAGAAGAATCCACAAGAACTTGGGGATTTTCGGCCTATCTCGCTTATAGGTAGCATGTACAAGATTATTTCTAAGGTGTTGGCTAGGAGGCTCAAAGAAGTACTTCCCGGTGTCATTTCCGATACACAAACAACTTTTATAAAAGGAAGGCAAATATTAGATGGAGTGCTAGTGACAAATGAGGTGATCAACTTTGCGAAGAAGAAGAAGAAACCATTGATGTTATTCAAGGTAGACTTTGAGAAGGCGTACGATTCGGTGGCTTGGGGTTTCTTGGAATACATGATGATAAGAATGGGGTTTTGTGACATTTGGAGGTCTTGGATGAAAGCGTGCATCTTCACGGGTAATGTGTCGGTATTGGTAAATAGTAGTCCAACCGGAGAATTCATCATGGAGAGGGGTCTAAGACAAGGCGACCCTTTGGCACCGTTTTTGTTTCTAATGGTGTCGGAAGGGCTCACGGGTTTGATTAAGAATTGTGTTGATCAAGGTTGGTTGGAAAGATTCTCGGTTAGTGAGAGAATCTCCTTCCCGGTTCTCCAATTTGCGGATGACACATTGTTCATGGTTAATAAGTCAAGGAGAATTTGTGGTGCCTAAAAGCGGTGTTGAGAATATTTGAGCTAGTCTCGGGTTTACGTGTGAACTTCCATAAGAGTTGCTTGATTGGGATTAGCATGGATGAAGAGGAGGTGAATGTTGGAGCTAGATTTTTGTATTGTAATACCGGAAGCATACCTTTTAAGTTCTTAGGGGTACCGGTGGGGGCAAATCCTAGAAGGAGAGTAGCACATGGCAACCGGTGATAAAAAAGATGAAAGATAAGTTATCAACATGGAGAAGTAGGCAACTCTCTATGGGTGGAAGGGTGACTCTAATTAATTCGGTCTTAGCTAGTCTTCCACTTTACTACTTCTCTTTCTTTAAAGCACCTAAAAAAGTGATAAAGGAGATGGTGGCAATTCAAAGAAACTTTCTTTGGGGAGGTAGTGGAGAGGTGAGGAAGACGGCATGGGTGAGTTGGAATAGGATTTGTTTGCCAAAGGAAAAAGGGGGGCTTGACATTAGGAATATGGAAGTATTCAATAAAGCTTTATTGGGAAAGTGGAGATGGAGAATGCTAGAAGAACAAGTGAATGTGTGGAAGGAGCTACTAGATACTCTCTATGGAACAAATAGGATAATGTCTCAAAATCAAAGTTCAATATGGTGGAAAGACTTACATTTAATTGATAAAGGGTTTTTGGAAGGTGAAAATTGGTTTGAAGACATGATAAGAGTTAAATTGGGGAGAGGTAATAAGGTGAAGTTTTGGCAAGATAGTTGGTGTACACCGAGACCTTTTGCTTACATGTTCCCTCAATTATTCCTTGCATCGGACTGTGCAGCAGGAACTGTGGCAGAGCAAGGAAATTGGATCGGTGATGGCTGGGTGTGGAAGCTCAATTGGTGCCATCGGTCGACAGATGCCCAATGTGCAATGGTTGCTGAACTTGATGATATTTTGAGGTCTGTTTGTCCGATTAGAGAGCGCAATGACAGATGGATTTGGAAGGCAACACAGACACATCGGTACACTGTCAAGTCTGCCTACTACAGATTGGTTAGTTATACTGCTGATGTACAACTATCGGATGAGGAAACGAGACGTTTAAAACAATTTTGGTGCACAGCAACTCCCTCAAAGTTCCTGGTGCATGGTTGGAGAGTTTTAATTGATCGGCTTCCTACTAGAAAACTACTGCTGCAGCGTGGAATTTTGACAACGAATCACAACAGCTGTTGTGTTTTATGTTTGGGTGATGAAGAAGACTCTAATCATCTGTTTTTTAACTGTAAAGTTGCTGTCAGTTTGTGGGAAGGAGTTTTCAAGTGGCTTGCAATGGAGCTTGGGAACACATGTGGGTGCATAGAATTAAGGTAGGGGGAAAGAAGAAGGGAAGGCAAGGTTACGCTTCTTGGTTTGGATAGCCGGTTTATGGACTATTTGGATTAATAGGAATACAAGTATTTCTAGAGGGGTATACCAAATGTACCGCAAATGCTACAATATGTAAAAGGATTATATTGGGGGTGGATCACACATAGATTGGGAAACCATGGTTCTTTAGAATTTGATGAATGGGATACAAACCCCATTAATTGTTTGAACCGGATAGCTTAATTGTAAATGGGTTGAGGCACCCCTAGTGCCCCTCTTTAAAAAAAACTTACCATTCAACTACATACATTTTTTAAATATCCAAACAATGGAACCTTGTACCATTGCATTCCGTTCCATTCCATTCCATCTCATTTCGTCAATTACCACCAATCCAAACATATCCTAGAAATATTTTGAAAAGGGAACAACGTCACGAAAGTTCAGTTCGTTTCAATAAGAAACCCATCTAACGGTAGAGATATGCAGATTCCCACTTTAATAATTACATAACACTGTTTTTTCAAGAGTATATTTTTAATCCCACATCTTTCATACAAGTTGTTCCTTATATTTTTATCACAACATGCATCACAATCTAGGAAGCACATGTACAATTAAATGCAAATACACATAGCATAAATACAAGATTCGTAAATTGATTCATATTTACTATTAATTAAAAAAATAAGAATATAAAGTAGATTTTTTTTTTCACCCCCTCCTTCTCTCCCAGACTCCCATAAACCCCTAAAACCCAGAAATACCCCTGAATTTTTTTTTTAAAAAAATGAAGATTCCCGGATTTACCTCAATTTATGATAAATCCGGTTCATAAAATGGGGGTTTTGATTTTAAGTTTGGGATTTCCGGATTTACCTCATACTCAGGTAAATTCGGTTCATAATTATGAACCGGATTTACCTGCGTATGAGGTAAATCCGAAATTATTTTTTTTTAATTTTTTTAAAAAAAATTGTGTATTAAATTGTGATTTACGCGCGTTTTATTTTTAAATAACAATATGAAAGTGTTACGATATATCGACGAGTAAAGAGACGCCATATATAATCTAAAATACGCCAAAATATATAAAAACCGAATATGAAATACGAGTACAAATACAAATAAGTAAAATACAACTACGGGGCCAAAATGTCTAAAACGGTTTCAAAATAACGACGTGAAGTATCAGGTGAACGGTCGACACGTAGCGCATCTTGGACCAATGCAATGCTTCTCTGCATCCTATCGTGATCTGCTTTCTAGACAACGAGCTCCCCGATCCGCCGTGGCTCGGGTCAACAATCGCACCGACACTAGAGTAAGACGGACCACGTTACCCGATCGTACCAAGGTAGGTAATCGTGGATCGCACTCACCGTGGTAGGCTGCCTGTCTACCACCCTGCCAAAAAGTCCACGCCCGAATCTGATACCTCAGCAACCCCCGTATGATCCTGTCCGCAGATGGAGGTTTACCTGAAATGGGTGGAGAAGGGATCGTCGACTCTCTTGAATCGCCAACGCACTGCCTAGCATGTAAGGGGTCGCTCACGGCGGAATGTGATATGTTCGATAACGAACATACCGCTCGTGGTCTACATAAGGGGTGAGAATGACATCCTCCACCGCAAGTTATCGATCCACTCCTAAAGTCCACCAACTTTATTTTATCCAGCTTCTTGTTCCCCCATCTAGCAGCACGTGGCTGATGCGTCCTAGCAAACACTTTCCGACCAACGACAGTGGGAAAATGCTCGTATATCCACGTCTGAAATAATTAAATTAATAAATAAGCAATTATTAATATATGAGTAATTTAATTAAAAACTTAAATTAAAAAAATAATTGATTACCCTGTAGCAGTGTCGCGTATCCACAAAAACTGCCGTTGTATGAAAGATCACATCTGCCAACTCAAAGAGTAGAGGACACCGAGAGCGCTTATACCCCAAGACCACTTTGGTCACACCAAGATCTGAATCGATACATCCACCTTATCGCACTAATGTGTGACTCTTATCGCCGTAATTGTGGTGCCTAACAAGAACAACATGTAGCACCGCAAAATTTTTATCATAAGTCGTGCATTGATATATATATATATATATATATATATATATATATATATATATATATATATATATATATATATATAGTAGTATGTATCACTTTACAAAGACTTGTATACATCATCTTTTTTTTAATTTAATTTGTAATTATTATTTTGTTAAAATATTATGAATATGTATCGTCGATGTTTATGATTAGTAAAAAGATGCGTCTTATTTGATTATGGTGGAAATTTAATTAAATACAACTATTAAATTTGAATAAAACGTATATGCATTGCATTCACACCCCTGATATATAAGTTGATTGATAGCAACGTAGATTCGACGTTATTTTTCTAATAATCACATGGAGCACCAACTTCATTCAGTATGCCAACGATATCTGCCAAGACACAGCATAATTTAGAGATAATGTGAACAATTAAATATCAAACTGAACATAAAGATTACAAATATGCAATACAAATATCACATTACCTACTAAATAGTCGGAGTCAAATCATGGTTCGAAGCATTCTGATGGTGTAGTGAAATTGAATCCGATAAGGAACCACATATGGTGATGCTGGCTGAATTTTTGCCGCTAATGCGAAGTTCAACCTGTACTTTTGTCGAGCTGGACATATAAATGAGAACATACATGCGTAAATTTGTGATGGTGATTAGGGACGACAATGATGTGGGCGGGGTCGGTGGAGTACTCCCTGCCTCCTCCACATAGAGTTTTTCTCCATGTCCCCGTCCCCATAGTCCTCGTGGGGACCTCATAAAATCATCAGGATTTTACTACTGATGTAAATTAAAATCTAATAAATTGGGAAAAATACAATTGCTAAACTAAAAAATCATAGGTTAATATTTTAATATAAAATTTAGTCCTTTTATTTGTTGATATTAAAAAAAATTAAGAATAAAAGATAACAGTTAGCACATTTTTATTTTTTATTAATAATTTTAATTAAAAAACACATATAATGTACTCGAACAGCGGAATGGTCCTCGTTCCCATCCCCATCCCCAAGTTGATAGTGGGGGATTATCTCTCTCGTCCCCGTCTCCACATGGAAAAATTCCTTACTCACGGGCCACTGTGTGGCATTCCCCGCCAAGATCCCCACACAGGTATGAATTGCCACCTCAGAAGTGACTCTCCTTATCTCGAACAACTTAACTAACACTAATTTTTTTATGTATGAGTTCGTAATTTTACTAACTCAGATGCATGTATATACTATCTTGTGGCATTTAAATATGCAAAAGTGTAAGTTTTCAAATAACTATTAAAATAGACATTGTTATCAAATTTGTATCTATTATTTCTATAATTTTGACTATTATATTTATATTATATAATTATGAACTTGTTCGTCTAATATAAAAGTCTATGGAATTTTGTAACAAAAAAAAAAGTCTATCGAAATTTGAAAATTGTGACTTATTACACATTAATTACCATCCATTCCAATTGTTGTATAGAAATAATATACTTAATAACCAAAATCTATGAATTGAATTGAGTGATTCATTTCAAATGAAAATTCAGTTAACTCAATTTTTGCCAAGCAAATTTCTTTTTCGAACATGATCAAATAGATACCCGGTTTATACTAAAAATTAGTTCAAACATTATCCCGTAATAATTAATACAATAATTGATACAATAATCTATAATTGAATATTAAAATAAGTCTTAATATTGTAAGTCATTTATGTTATAGAATAAATGAATATATTAATATATTTATAGTTAAAAGGGTTTTTGTTTGAAATAAAAAATAAAAAAGGTCTAAGTATAGTAGATGTCGCAAACATTACAACACATGTTCGCAGCCAAGATGGTTAAAGTGAGTAGCTTGTCTCAGACACAGTGGGTTCAATCTCGACTCCAGATGTCAGGGACTAAATTGAACTCTTGTAAAATTTTAGATCCTAAAAAGGATATTACCTCAGAAATATATAGTGAATCTTTTTGTATATTTTCTACTAACTCAAATATTAAGCTAACAAATCTAAATTGGATAAAGCAATTGAAAGGGTTTTTTTAGGTGAATGCATTGATGTATGTCCAAATTGATGTCTTCCAGTGATATTTTTTTTACCAATACTATTGATCTTTTCATGAATTTAACCCTCACCTTGGACACTCTTTAAGCTCTGCATCTCCTTGGACACTAAGTAGCCTGGAGAACTCATTCAACAACAAATTGGTGTTGCACTGTCAATCAGATCAGGTTGATTAGGATTACTACCATTGGTATTCTGTTCTCCTAGTAGTTCGTTCCTTATTCTTTCGGGTTTTGTTTAAGGCTGTTTTGATGTTCTTTCAGGTCAAATTTGGGTTTTATGATTTTATCCGAACTTTTACAAAACTCATTGTACATAAACAGGTCTAATTGGGTTTCTTTTAAATTTCGTGAAACGCCTGGTGATTTCATTATTTGGCAATCTTATAGGTACCCTGTTTAGGGAGTTTTTGAACCTGATAGTGAATTCTCAATGTGTTTGTTCGCGACAGACATATGATGCTTCGACAAAAAATAGTGAGTAGTTAATATTTTGGCTAAAGATTTCTATATATGAATAGGTGATATGAATATTTATTTATATAGCACACTACTATTGATAGTAACTGCTTTAATATTTTCTATGTGTTACTCATTACATGTTTCTTGTGAATAGATGCTATTGAACAATGAGGAATAGATGGATAATGTTGAATAGATTGAACTCGAGAAGACTTTCCACAAAGAACAGGTGTACATTTAAATAGCACATTACTATTAAGAACAGGAGTATAAACAATAGTTAACTCAATAATGGTTTCTAATGAATACAGGGGATTGGATAATGACGAATTACATGCAGGAGGTTCACACCAAATCTCAATTAAGTCTACAAATCATATATGACATTCCACATAGAAACACACTTATTCTTTAGCTCAGCAGCTTCTGCAGATTTAATACTTTGTTGCTATAAATTGAGTTCTGCAGCACAATTTGTCCTGAAAAAAAAAACAATTTTCACATATCAGAATTTTCAAAAACACTCTTAATAATTAATAGTATAACTAATGGTTGTAATCGAAATCGATAGAACACCATTGAATGGTTTAGCCTTCACGAATAGCGCAACAACAACCGTGTTGTCAACATCACCACGCGTAAGGTATTATTTATTGAGTTCATCCACATAGCCACCAAAAATAGTTTGGACCAAAAAAAAAGAGCCACCAAAAAGAGTGATCCTAAATTTATATCTGCCATAAAAATGGTTAGTGGCCCATCAATGAAAGGACCTTAATTATAACCATAGGCTAGGCTAAATAAAAGCAACAAAGAAAGATAGACAGTTTTATACACACCCACTAAATAGTTTGTACCAAACCCATACTCGAAGATGTTGAGCGATAAAGACCTATATTTGAACCCACGGTGAAATTGGAGATGCGATAGACTTCTCCCTCCTTGAGTTCCCTTTGAAATCAATAAACCAGTGTTTGTTTCACAAATGCACTTATACGATCACGCTGACAAAGCATAAAAACAGAAATTGTCAGTTTTCTTAATAAAATCTGACCAGGTTAAATTCTTAAGTAGACTACAGGTATTTTCTATTAATATCAATGCTTTCACGATTCAAAATACATTAGACAACTGCTATCAGGTATAGAAGATCACTACTCAATTTAATTTAATACATAAGCAAAAGCAAGTTTTAAATATTGGAATAGGTATACACATCTGGTCTGACACTCTTGATATGATGATTCCAACTCATTATTATAGTACTTCCTCCGTTCCTAAACTTTGGTTCTTTTAGAGTGTTTCACACAAATTAAGAAATCATAAATTTGCAATACCTAATAATGACTAAAATATCCCTTTGTAGTATTAATACCCACTGACTTGAGAATCCAAAAAGGTTAATATTGTGAGTAGTGACAATTAATTTTAATTTGGAGATTAATTAAAGATAAAGGGTAAACTTAGAACAATTAGGTAAATTGTACATTGGTATCACAAAAAGGACCAAAGTTTTGGAACAAAAAAGATAAGCCAAAAGGACCAAAGTTTAGGAACGGAAGGAGTAGTTATTAATATCTATCTATATAGGCTTAAAAGGCCCTGATCTGACATCTGACCAGATAATCACATACAATAAGCAGGATAGTAACTAATAATATAATATGAAGGTTATATATGGCGTTTTTGTTATTACGACTGCATAGACAATAGGTAATATATCGAATAACTGGTATCAGATATATCAAATTGAAGCAACATGGTGAATATTGAAAAACGTCAAACCCTAAATACAAAAATGTTGTATCCAGATCAGATCATATGTAGTGAAACACAGAAAATAGCAAAAACAAAATTTAACAAACAGTTTAGTGCTTGTCCATGAGGACCATTTCAATATTTAAGAATCCCCTCCCTCTGACCTGATCTGGTACGTTCCATAGCCTCAGCACTCGTGCTATCACACTGAAGTTCCCATCCCTTGAGACAATCTCAGCAAAGCGCATATTATGTGTTAGAAAGCAAAAGAAATATTATGCTAAGAATAAAAATGATTCGTGTGAGTGTTTGGATGGTTGTAGTTGAGTGTGTATTTATAGTGAAAATGTTGAGATCAGGAACACAAATTGAAGAGTGAGTTTCCTGAATATGTACATTATCGATTTTTTAGATATCCCATTATTTGATTTGTTGTCGTCAGGAGCACACATCCCACAAAAATTGGGGTGACATAATTACTTTTAATTCGTGTGTAGCTGGACCCTGAAATACCTCCGTCCCAAATTGTTTGAAAGTTTAAGGTTTTGGCACACCCTTTAAGGAAAATGATTAGGAGTCTAGATTTTTTAAAAAGTGTTGTCTAATTTACCAATTAACCATTTATATCTCTACATAGAAAAATGTGAATATTTATTAAATGTAAAAAGTTGTCATCATTAATAGGGGCATAAATGAAAAAGAATATTAAAAGTTACATTGAGATTCTAAAACAACAATCAATTTGGGACAAATTGATTTTGCTAAAACAATAAACAAAATGGGACGGAGGGAGTATTTACATTCAATTTTATATAAATTTTTATTCAAATTATTATGTGACCAATCAACGCTATTTATGTATTTTTTAAAACTTGATCACAATTTTGTTTTTTACCTCGTTTCTTCACAAAACCGATTAGCGTTTTGTTCTCTCTCTTTTTTTTTTTTTTTTAAAATAAACAGTGGTGATGATAATATGTATTCTGTAAAGATGATTAAGATATAGATAGCATATATTAAAGTAAAAGTATTGAGTAGAAATATGATTTTTAGATAATGTACATGATTAAAATACTAACAACAACAACATTTCTGATTTGCTTTGACAGGATCGTAATTAGTTGCAATGTTGTGATTGCATATCAAATTTGTGGAGGAATTTCTTATTGATGTCAAAACTGCAGATTTCAGATTAATTGCAATTGAATAATTTGTTTGAATGGCTGACAGCAAGTGCGAAATACGTGGGAAGATTGTCTCCTATTAAGAACAGATATATGTGTATTGAAGCATCAAAAGGTTGACCGAATTTGAGGTATATAGCAGTTTTTTTTTAATATGCTTTGATGGAGTTATTAAAAATGAAACGAAGAGAGAAGGTTGACCAGTTTTTTTTTGTTTAGTATGCTGATGTTGTAAGGAGTAGTATACGTGGCTTTGCCACATATTTATTTGAAGATCTGCGTGGCTTTTTTCATTGATAGCGTGGCTTTATTGTGTTGTGACATTGCTTTTTTGAAAAACTCTTATTTAAATATAATAAAGATATATATATATATATACATACTAGTATGTAACCTGTGCCTTGCACGGGTGTAACTTTTGCTTTGAATTTTTACTAAATTATATTTTGTAATAATTGTTGGATTTTTTGTTGAAAAGATACTCAAAATAGGTGTATATAATATGTTTAGTTAATAATATATATTTGCAATTTGTTGGTAATGCTTCCATAAGAAATTTTAACATGAAATTCTTGATATAATTTTGATCGTGTGTATGAAGTATAAATAATAGGTGTTGATGACACATTGATAAAAACCCGTTATAAATTATGTGATATAATGTAATTTAAAAACTCATAATATAAGAGACCTAATCGAAACTTGGAAAAAAGTTAAGAGACTTCAGATGGTATTTTGTTACAGTTAGGTGGTTTAAAGAGATAAAATAAAGTTTTTAATGATGTATAAGGAAGGATATATTTTCATTGAAATGTGGAAAAGGTATACATATTTTGTTAATCTCCATTGACTTAAAAAAATGAATATTTCCCTCCATTAGTTAGGAATTTAAGTTTGAGAGCGTATAGACTTCATCCTTTCCTATTTTTTTCATAAAAGTATGAAGGCTAAATTACAAATTTTGTCCCCTATTTTAAAACTCAAACATTTAGTCCCTCTATTTCAAAAAATTCAGACATATAGTCAAAAGAGGGGCTTTTTATTATTTGGATGTTTGTCAAAAAAAAAAGATGTGTTGTGACAGCTGACATAGGCTATATACGTAAAAGCCACATCATCTTTTTTTTGATAAAATAAATTAATTTAAATTTTTGAGTTTTTATTACTTTGTTAAAACTAAAAATAATCCCCTGCATTAGTAAGGAATTTTAAGTTTGAGAGCATATAGATTTCATTCTCTTCTACATTTTTCATAAAAATATGAAGGCTAAATAGCAGTTTTGGTCCCCCGATTTTCAAAAATTCAAATATTTGGTCCTCCTATTTTAAAACTCAGACATTTTGTCCCCATATTTTAAAAAATTCAGACATTTAGTCTAGAGAGGGTTTTTTTTTTTTGTTGATTTGGAGGTTTGTCCAAAAAAGATGTGACGTGGCAGCTAACATAGGCTATATACGTGAAAGCCATATCATCTTATTTTTTTGTAAAATAAATTAATTTAATTTTTTGAGTTTTTATTATTTTGTTAAAACTAAAAATATTAAATTTAATTTTTTAAATAATTCAATTTTTTATAACCGAATTAATAATTTAATTAATATTTTTGAAAAAAATATGATTTTTAAGTTTTTAAATAAAAAAGTAAAAAATACATTTTTAATTCTGAATTAATAATTTAATTAATATTCGTTTAAAAGTATGGTGAGTCAACAATTTTTTTGATAAGCGTGAGTCAACTATTTGTATTGTGATGCAATGATATTCAATGAGATATACAAAATTTGGATTAACCTCTGTGTGAATGTTTTGGTGAGAGAAAGATATTGATGATTTGCGATTCAAGTGGGAAGGATTTAAAGCATTTATTGGGCTATTGATGATTGCGATGGAAATAGGAATGAATTAAATGCTAGTGAGTCAAGTAATTGTATAAGGAAATGGTCAAAATATGATTTTTTAATTAAGAACAAATACCTTAGGTTAGGAGGTCTATGTGGAAATGTGAAACCATTTAGTGAATGACATGTGGATTTTATTGTTACTGAACCTGTTTGGTATTGACAAATCATCCCGGAGCTAGTTAATTATGCGCAATTGTATGAAAAGAGATTCCTTTAAAAGTATGGTGAGTCAACAATTTTTTTGATAAACGTGAGTCAACTATTTGTATTGTGATGTAATGATATTCAATGAGATATACAAAATTTGGATTAACATCTGTGTGAATGTTTTGGTGGGAGAAAGATATTGATGATTTGCGATTCAAGTGGGAAGAATTTAAAGCATTTATTGGGTTATTGATGATTGCGATGGAAATGAGAATGAATTAAATGCTATTGAGTCAAGTAATTGTATAGAGAAATGGTCAAAATATGATTTTGTAATTAAGAACGGATACCTTAGGTTAGGAGGTCTACGTGTGAAACCTTAGTGAATGACATGTGGATTTTATTGTTACCAAACCTGTTTGGTGTTGACAAATCATCCCAAAACTAGTTAATTATGTGCAATTGTATGAAAAGATATATATATATATATATATATATATATATATATATATATATTGTACCCAAGTTATGTGTTCCTGAAACACATATTATATTATTACATAATATTTTGCTGCTAAAAAAATTGGCTTCTTTCTTACTCATTCTGCTTTTTTATTTAGTTATCTTTTAAGATTGTTTTCCACGTGTTAAGAAGTCAATAAATTTTGTTGTTGTTAGTCTTTTCTCTATTATGTCCTTGATTGTTTAAAACCCATTTCTCTTTCCACAATAAATAGCTAAGAGTATAATTGAAAAATAAGTAATTAATATAATCTTAAATTATCAAAATGAAAATTAAAAAGAAATATTTTTCTTCTAAAAATCTGACAAATAATATGAAATAAAGAGTATTTCTCAAGTCAGTATACCTAGTTGCTATCGCGCTACTAGTAGGTGTGTTCAAAAATGAACCAACCCAATAAAAATCAGAACCGAACCAAACCAAACCAAACTAAAAACCGCAAAAAAAAGATATTTATCGGATTTATTCGTTTCTTTTTTTCGTTTTTTTTCGGTCAAGTGCAGGGTTCGGTTTGGCCCACGGTTATTGTTCCACCAAACTTTGACAAAAAAAAAAAACTAGTCCAAACCGAACCGCTGGTAAACGTATGACTTACAAACTTGCTTTACTGGGTCACTTTTTGGGCTTCAACTTACAACCCAACTCTCACTCATCTACTAGCCCAAACCAAACTTCTAATAAAATTTCTTTTGCTGGGATAAAAAATTAGTAATATTCGATTTAGGACTAAATTAGTTAATTTAAACTTTATTTTAATTATGTTTTGTCTCGCAAAAAATCAAACCAATTCAAACCGCATTGGTTTAGTTCAGATTTTTTTAAAACCAAACTAAACCAAACTGTATATATTTTTACCTTGCAGTTAAGATGATTTTTAGGCTCAAAATCGAACCAAATTGCACCGCAAACACCCCTAGGTACTAGTATCTTATATTAAACTTGTTGTACTAGGGGGCAACCCAAGTGGTAGGTTGAAGAAATTGATGGAATTGGTTGACAAATAGGTTTGGGGTTCAAACTTAACTCCTCCACTAACAAAGAGAAACACTCACTCCGTCCCATATTATATGTCACTTTGATTATTTCACACAAATTAAGAAATGTAGTTAATTTTGTATAGAAAAGAGAAATTATGTTTTACTTTATAAAATTATCCTTCATTAATGATATGAGAAAAATAAAATTAATAGAACTGGAAGAAGAAAGATCATTAAATAATGAAATATATGATAGAAAAAGAAAAATTAATGTTTTATTGGTATTGTAAAACGTCAAGTAATATGAGACAATCTTTTTGACTAAAACGTCATAAAATATGGCATAGAGGTATAGAACTAATTAGCAACATTTGTCATTAAAAAATTATATATTATTTTGAACTTGTCAAGATACTCAAGTGAGGTGTGGCTAGACACAAACACAAAGGTACTAAATTTAAAAATAATTATTAGGTGTACATTGTTTTAATTGTGTATGACAAAGTGAAAGACAAGAGACTACTAGGAGGTATGAACAAACAACTATATATGTGTCTTTTCTTGAACTTAAAATGCACCTAAAGGCAATAACATAGGATCTCTAAATGATCCCCTAAATGAAGGCCAATGAATTGAACAAGCACTAAAGTCATTTATAGCACATGGAAAAGGGCCACATGGCCCAAGACCCTAGACTTATTAGTCCTATTTTTCAGTTAATATGTATCATCAAGTTGGAGAAATAGATGGTGTAAAAATTAAAGTATTACCCACATGGAAGGGATCTCAATTTGTAATCATATAATATGAACCAAATATATATTAAGATCCTCATCAATTTCACTTCATCAAACTGAATGCGCCCTCCTATCCCGGTTGAAACGGGTCTATTTGTCAATTGCGTGCTTTAGTTACTTTTCCTTGAGGGGGAAGTAAAGACTATAGATAATAACTGCATTATAATTGCATAAATTATCAAAAAAAATCTTACATATATAAAGATGTTATATATGATAGATTAGTTAATTTTAATTTATAGTATACATGAAGTAGTTATATATGATAAATTTTGTACAAAGTTTTCATGTAACTTGTTTCACAAAACTATATGTACTCTCTATTTTTAATATATTTAATTTGTTTATAAAAAATATTATACAACTAGAATATGTAACACATCACTACATCAGGCACATCTCACCATGATATGATAAATATTTGTGGACATATATATAGTTAAGGGAAAGATGTCTTTTACGATACAGAATGTGTGCATTTGTGTACTTGCACTGCTAGAAAAATATAAAATAGCACGAAAATTCTAAACGGAAAATGAAAAAAATCTATTTTCAATTCGGTTTCTAAGTGTTAGCGACATCAAATTTGGAGAGCAAGCTGTCTCTGATTTCTGTCGCTATTTCAACTTTTTTAGTAGTCTTGCGCATAATTGGGAAAAAAACAACGGCTTAGCTAGGTGGCATGACGGAAAAGGATAGTCTATTCAGTTTCTCACAAAAGCTAGGCGGATGAAAGCGACATGCTGAATACAACGGCGAAAATAGTTAGATGTGTACCTATATAGAGGCTGAGTAAAATGGTATTTTGCACATATTTCTAAGTTTTAAATACGGCCTTTTGGATTATTGTGTCCAGTGATCAAGGGTGAGGACTCTCGACTTGATATCTAAATAAGAATCAACTAGGGGTGGCAAAATGTGCTCGGCCTAGGAGCCTACCAAGGGGTGGGGCAGACTCAACTTCTCAATCCACTATTCTCTTGTCACAAACACTACAATAAAATCTCTATTTAGCGACCATCTTTTAGAGACTAAAACATCAAATCAGTCGATACATACTAGCGACTGGTGATTTAGCGATTTCCCAAAATTTGTCGCTAAATCGGTCACTAACTATTTTAGCGCTCAATTTAGCGACCAATTTGGAGGACAAATTTTGAATTTCAGTCGCTAAATCAATTACTAACTTATCTAACGATCGATTTAATGACATTTTTTCAGTCTTTAAAACAACCGTTGTTTAGAGATTTTTTAGTAGTGAAATTTTTTGGCAGGTTCATGAGGATGGGGTCTACCTGATTTTCCATCCCTAGAATAAACCTATTTATGAATTTGGATACTCGGAGGATGGTTCATGGACGTGTAGTAGAATTTAGATGGAGCATATCCCGAGAACCCTATTGATCATTTTCTTCAACATCATCATATTTTTAAAGAGAAGAGATGTAAAAGGACAAGACACTTTTTTTTGACAAATCAAAATTTATGCGAAATAAAATCTTGTTTCAAGGGGAGATCGCCGATAACAATATTACAATTTCTCAAATTAAAATTTTATTTTAGCGACGATTCATTTGTAACGGTAGAAAATCTCTTTGTTCTTAAATGGTTGTTCAATCCCCTTGACTTGTGTGTCACTAAAATGACTTAATCATTGTAATGGATTAGATTATCCCTTATTCTCCAATTTTATTATAATTAATATCTAATAGTTTGTTATAACAATAATTTATTACATGTACTAAATTTTTTAGGGTTTCAAATTTGCTGGAATTAACGTACGTGTGTGTGTGTGTGTGTGTGAGTGTTGATGGTGCATATAGCCAGCATAAAATTCTACAGCTAAGCCTATTAAGTAGGCACTGTGGTTGGTGGTAGAATGCAAGAACCCCACCTTACCAAATTTAAAGTCAGTTTGTCTTTTTGCTATTGGTTATTTTCTTATAATAAAATGCAGCTGACTAATTTTAAAGTACAAAATAGGATGAAGCAAACAGCTACTATATATGTCTTGATCTAGCTTGCAAAATTCAAAATTAATCCACAAAGGAAGGGAAAAAAATAGTTTCAAAATTTGAAGTGGAGCCCTACTTTGACCTTGATTAAGTGGTTCATTAGAATGTGTTAATCACTTTCTTCATAATCTCAAATTAAACAGGTGGCATGCATGATGAAAGCCGTTCATGGGAACCATATATATAATGGGTGGGGGAATTGAACTAGAATCAAATTACCTAATTAATTATTTGCATATTTTATCTCTTTAAATATTTAACGATTATAAAATATTATCTAAGTTTCTTAACTAATGCATTTTTTTTCAATTTTTTTAAGAAAAATTACTCCTCCTCATTCTATTATAATGAAACAAAAGGCGAAATAAAAGCCAATACTTATCAGAGAAATAAAAGTGAGCACATGTAACTAGGAGTGCTCAACTTAAAACTAACACCTATTCCAAAACTTAATTTTACTAACACTAACACAAATGTCACTTTAGTCTCACACACATTCACGACTTACTAGTCACAAACAGATACACAAACCGTCTCAACACCAAAAATTAAATCACTAACTAAGACTGTAGTTCAGTTTTGTTTTTAATAATTCAAGGTTTTTTTTAAAGGCAAACATAAAGAATCCACAAAAGAAATCTATGACTGAGATATGCAATCAAGAGAGTCAACATATCACTCATAAAAAAGACAAAAGGAAGACTTACCCCTATCCTGAAACCAATGCCAGGATAGAGATAAGATACGGTCGAAAGATCTCCTAAACATGGGAGTGCCTCTAGAAAAAAATATAGATTTCCTCACGTCCTAGATGACCTGAGAAACAATATGTCATATGAGCATCAAATCGTGCCTACACCTACCTGAGCCTCCAATATGAATAAATTGAAGGAACAAGGATGGAATGTCCCGCTGCATCACAAAATCGAAACTCAACCAGTTGACGATAGCATACCACAACTCGAAAGCAAAATGACAAGTACTAAACAAATGGAGAGTGGACTTATGGAAATCTCCTTACACCAACAAAAAGCATTGGTAATATATGTGATCACCGCTTCTTCTAAACATGTTCGCTCGAGTAGGAACTCTATCCAAAAGGAGCTGCCAAGAGAAGAAAATAGCCTTGGAAGGAGCAAAACTCTTCCAAACCATGTTTAGAGTCCCAAGCACCTGATCAGAGAGCCTCAAAACCCTAGAAGACGACTCAGTCAGGAGATGATAAGTAGAGGGTACAGAGAAAAGATCGGGACCATGCGATGTTCAAACCCAACCACTACGCCAGCGTATTAGGATGGCTAGCGTTTTTTGTGGGCATTGGTAGCGTTTTAAAACGCTAGAGAAGCTGGCGCTACTAATGCGTACACCCCATTAGTAGCGTTTTAAAAAACACTAACCATTGACCCAGTGTATTTTAGACATACGTAGCGCTTATATAAAACGCCAGCCATTGACCCAAATACTTTTTACAATTCCTAGCGTGTCAGAAACGCTAGGGATCCCATAGCTCTTTTTACTACCATTCCTAGCGCTTTAAATAAAAACGCTAGGGATCCCATAGCTCTTTTTACTACCATTCCTAGCGCTTTAAATTAAAACGCTAGGATACTATAGCCCTTTTTACTACCATACCTAGCGCTTTTATGTAAAACGCTAGGATGCTATAGCACCTTTTATTAGCATTCCTAGCGTTTTCAGAAACGCTAGGGATCCTCTAGCTCTCTCTTTTTACAATTCCTAGCGCTTTATTTTTAAAACGCTAGGTATTGAATGAATTTTTTAACTTCATTTCTAGCGTTTTCACTCTAAAACGCTACCTATTGACTCGATTTTTTTAAATATTTTTTTATTTTGGTTTGTTCTCCATTTTAATTACAACCTATAAATTCATTCCTTCCAAACAAATTCAGAAAATACATTCCAATCCAATATCATTCAAACAAAATTCACCAACAAAATTCATCAAATAATATTTCCAATCCAATATATATCATTCTAAGAAGTACTTACAACATAATATAAATCCAATATATACAACATATATAATAACTAAACTATTATGAATCTCAAAACTTGCTACAAAAAGCTAGAAACAAAATCGCACTACTCCCCTTATCAGTAAGTTGTTCAAAGAGAGTAATTCGATATTTTTAAAGTCGGGAAAATATCAAAAATAAAATGAAATAAAATTAGAATTAAAATGTTTATTAAATGTGAGTAAGTATTATAATATCAATATAAAAAGAAATCTAAGTAGTTACCTTGGTTGGGATTGTTACTTTGTCATGAGTGATAATCTCTTTCATAAACCTCATAACGTAGTACCCACAATCATTGTTATTTGGTTGTTTAGGACACTACAAAGCAAAAGATTATAACTTAATTGTCACATTTTTATGACCGAAAATTCAATTAAAATTATAAGAATGATTCTTAAAAAGCTTACAGCTTATGGGTAGCCATCTTGTTTTACTCAGAGATAATCCCAAGTATTCTTTCAGCAATCGTAACGCCATACATATATAGATATATATAACGTTAAGTTGAACAAAATACATATATTAAATTATACAAATTAAAATGAGAGGGTTACACATACACACCTCTCAACCATCTCTACGGTTCACGTGAGACGTTGTAATGGCCTTGAAGTGAATCCGCATAGTAGACACCATTTTGCTTAGGGTTTATTGCAAAGAGTACCCAATGTTGCCTCGCAAGTAAATGAATCACGAATGAGTACACATTAATTTACACTATAATACAATCCTCAAAATAATTAAACAAGTGATTGAAGACTAAATTTCTCACCCATTATTGAGTGGTGCCAAAAATAAAGAGTCGCCTTTCAAATGCTTGGCATCCATGAAGCGTGAATGGATATAACTTTGTATTTCACTCTTAATAGCCATAATACGCTCCTCTCAGATACCTTGCTTAAACACAACGATACACGCTGGACACAAGAAGAAATACTTCGTGTCCGCTATGGGGGACCGTAAGACGATTGTACAAAAACCTATAAATAATATATATACAACTTTCGATCCTCATATATATACTCTAATATATACTCTAATATAAACAACTATTGTGTACAAATAATTTAATACATACCTCTCGTATACTCTAATATCGATGGCAAAGTGGCCCAATCCATTTCAACTATAGCTTTCGATCCTCCATGTTGAGAATTACCAACCGCTCCAGCCCACAATGTTATCGGCCGGTAAAAAATTTGGTCGTCCGGTTCATTTTTTGAGTGATGTGGACCTTTAGAGAATCGATGTACTTCTGGAATTCATCAATGGGAAATTGACCAACATGTTGGACCGGTCAGATAGAAGTAGATGGCTCGGGAGAGTTTGGTAGTGGAAGGGAAGGTCGACACACTTTTATGGAAGGGGAAGGTCTGACACTTGGGGTACCTAGTATATATTAAAAAAATGATTAATTAGTTAGTTAACACACATTATAGTCATCAACTTATTAACAAAAATATTGTCACTTACAACGACAAGTTGTTCAAAGCCATGCCACAAAAGTACTAAGTACTTGATCCACGAGAAATATATCCGCATTAGCAATTGGAACAGCAATGGTGCACTTCTCTATTGAATAGTCTACCCTAACTCTCAAATGGTTTTCAGCATGGGTAAATTGTGCAAAGGTGGCACTCAATTGGTTACATATCAAACCCATCGCAACCTTTCGATGTGGGTTTGCAATATATAGCTCACATTCACAGCTTATCCTAAATCAATTATAAAGAAAAATAAATATACATGATAATTTTATCAAATACATATGTACAAAAACAGTCGTCGAGTTTTGTTAAATACCCGTGTTGAAGGGATGGTGCAAATATCTCAAGCGCTATGGGGGTGCAACAGTGATATAGGTTCAAAGCAGGGGTGGTGCAAAGAGGATGGTGCACCAACTTTGTGCCAAGAGTCGCTTAAACATCCTGCCTCTCTTCCATTAACACAAAGAACATTCTTGGATAGCTCGTCATACTTTGCCGCCATGACTTTACAATCCCCGCACTCCTTGCTTTGGCTCTTTGGCCCAAACACGCTTGTAGGAGGAATCCCATATCCATAACCTCTAATCCGACCACCTCTCTCTCTTCCCTTCCCAAGGCACGAGCAAGGACATCTTGTTGACCATCACAATGCTAAATCTCCTTGTGATACAGATTGTGATATGCTTTGTCGATGCACAAACATAAATAACGGATAAAATTAATAAACAAGTGTCAAGAGAAATTTAATCGACAATAAAAATATGTCCACGTGTCAAAAAAATCGAGTAACGGATAAAAATAATAAACAAGTGTCAAAGAAATTTAATCGACAATAAAAATATGTTCACGTGTCAAAAAAATCGAGTAACTGATTAAAAAAATATAGTCGACACAAATTCCAACTTGCTAGGAATCATAAAATTAAAATTACAATACATGAATTTTGGAATACTTACAATTTTGTCCTTGACTCCTTAGTTTTCGGATCCACAATCTCCCATCCTTGTTTTGTTTGCCTCTAACTGCATAAAGATAACGATCAAGGGATTCTTGAGTTGGATCTTTCCCTCTTGATATTAATCGATCGGCTGACATAAAACACTTGATATTAATCGGATCGCTGACATAAAACACTTGTTGAGCTTATGATGCTAAAATAAAAGGTTCATCTTTATATCCTAACTTGTTGAAATTCACCCGCATGAACCCTAATTCATCAATCAGAAACCAAGATATTGTCAACCCATTCACATTTGAACACAAAGTTCCTCAAACATATTGTAATCCAACTCCCATATGTGTGTTCAATGAAGCCAAAGTAAGACATATTCGCATATATGGGATTTCTATTTTTGGCAATCGATGCATGCATAGAATGAGCTACAAGAGTCACCCCACTATTTTGCATTTTACTCGATCATCTTGTTCTTTTGTATAGAAAGTGCACTGCTCATTAGATAGTCATGTTGTAAGAGAAGACATGTATATTTGGACCTTTTGCTAACCATCTCAATCTTTTTGAAATCGAAGTAGGATTCAAACACACTCACCATCAATGTGATGTTTTAGCCACACTATGAAACTCCTATTGTGTTCTTTTGCTAACCAAACTTGCTTCTTTCCCTGAATTGACTCTTAAGAATCTCCTTGTGCTTGGCAACATATGAATCAACCTCACTATCATTGTGAAGAACGCATAAGTGTGCTTGCTCTCTAGTTCTTTCCTTGATACCATCACTAATTTAGTTCCCGCCATCCCTTTACTAATCCTTCCCGCATGACGAGACCTCTGCAAATCCCACGTAATATTCAAGACTAGATAGATAGCCCGTGAAAAACTCAATAGCATCTTCAACTATGTAGCGCTCAACAATACAACCTCGTGTCGTGATCGATTTTTCACATATCCTTTTAATATCTTCATGTAACGCTCAAACGGATACATCCATCTCATGTAACACGGGCCACACAATTGTGTCTCTCTAACCGTATGAACTATTAGATGAATCATTATGTCGAAAAAGGAAGGTGGGAAATACATCTCAAGCTCACACAAAGTGACAAGAATTTCTCTTTGCAATGTTGGCAACTTTCCAGTGTCAATCACTCTACTACAAATCGCCTTAAAGAATAAACAAAGTTTGGTTAAGGTCTAACGCACTTTCTTAGGCAAAATGGATCGATACCAATGGGTAGCAAATTCTCCATGAGAACATGACAATCGTGGGACTTTAGAGACTTTAACTTGAGGTCTTTAATCGATACAAGAGTCGCCACATTTGAAGAGTATCCTCTGCGAACTTTAACTCCATGAAGAAACTCACAAAAGACAGTTTCTCCTTTTCTAGATAGAGTATGAGTCACCGAGGTAGATATGTACGTGTACCCTTCTTTACCTGACCCAATTCAGTCTCAAACCCATACTAACCAAATCCAACCTTGAGTTGATGGTATCTTTAGTCTTACCCGCATATTGAGTAAGGTACCAATGACACTTTCAAGACATTCTTTTCAACATGCATCACATCAATGAAATGCCTTACATATAATGACTTCCAAAGATGGCAACTCAAAGAAAATCGACTTTTTCTTCCACCCCGCTTGGCAATATCTCCTGCAAAAGGCTTCCCAAATTTAATGTTCAAATCTTCCACCTTTTCAAATACTGCTCACTCACAAAGGCGGGGAGCTCTCTACGTGTTTCAGATTCCCATCAAATGCCTTTCTCCACAATCGATAAGTGATGAGTTGATGGCAAAAATCTACGATGACCAAGATAGATATTCTTCTTACCATGTTCCAACCACATCCAATCTGTGTTATCTTCACATATAGGGCATGCACACCGCCTCTTTGTTACTGTCTGCATAGATTGCCGTATGCAGAAAGTCGCACTGTGCCAAAGATCATAGCCCTCTCGTGGTGAAACTTTCTTCTCTCGAACCCATCATACACCTCTACCCCAATCTCCCACATTTGCTTCAAGTCTTCAATTAAAGGAGCCAAGTATTCATCAATATCATTTCCTCGTTGTTTGGGCTGTAAATTAACAAAGACAAAGATCATATATTTGCGCTTTCATGCAAAGCCACGACTGTAAGTTATAAATCGCCAAAATCACGGGCCATGTATCGCGGGAGCTACTCGATACCGTATGGGTTAAATCCATCACAGACAATGCAAGCGCGAGGTTTCTCGGGTCATCCTCAAATTAGGATACTCAATATTGATTTTTTCCATCATGGAGAATCACGTGTCGTCGAGCATACCATCTTTAATCCTTTCATCCTCATGCCATGTCAAGTGTTTTGCATCTTCCGAACTACGATACATGCGCCTAAATCGAGGAATTATAGGAAAATACCACAACACCTTTTGTGGAGCAGACTCTTTCTTCTTATACCATGTGCATTACATTTAGGACACGACTTTAACAACGCATGTTCATTCCGAAATAAAATGCAATCATTCTGACAAGCGTGTATCTTCTCATAGTTCAAGCCAATAGACCCCAACATTTGCTTTGCATCATACGTCCGAGAAGGAAGCACATTATCATTCGCAACATTTCTTTCGTAAGTGAGAGTAAATCCAGAAAGCTCTTATCCGTCCATCCGTGGCGAAGTTTTCAAGTTATACAACTTGATCACAAAATAATAATTTTGTGAATTCATTACAACCCGCATACAATGGTGTCTCTCGCATCGCTTAGCAACTTCTCAAACATTTCAGACAATCATTAAGATCCTCTTCAACCACCTTTGCCATCTCTTCAAATTCGTTCGCATCAAATGAATGTGTTCCGGTGTCAACCGGCACAGCGATATCTCTTACTAATATCATTCATATTTGAAGATTCGCCTTTTTCTCACCGCATTATCCAACAAGTGTAACTTTGATCAATTCCATTCGCTTTTAAATGTCGTGGTCAACTCCTCTCGCAAAGAATCGATTTTACATAACAACACCTTAAACAAGGACATTTCATACCACTAGAAGTCCCTAAAGTTCAACAAAGACACCACAAAATAATCCACTCCAATGCAGATACTCCTTGGATGATTTATCAAGTGTACATCCAATTTCTATCCATAATTGCCAAATATTTATAATAAAATCCTGAGAAGAGAACTTTAACATATGACCCATCAAGCAATTCGAATATAATGAAGAATCAATTCATATAAAAAACAAACAAAATTTCCTCTTTTAAATTTTTTTCAATTCCACTCCTTATTTTCCCAAGCTATATCTATATCATATTCTATTTCTATTCTCGGTCCTTTGGTCAAGACAAAGGAACCATATAGTCTAGTCTTCCAAACAATTAATTTATGTGTAACAAGAAGAGGCTAGTGGTGAAAAAAAAGAAGAAGAGTCTAGTGTGCACAAGTGACAAAACTAATATATTTCTAAACTAGAACCCACAATTAATATCTAACAAGAAACAGAGAAAGGAACAGAAAACTCACCAATGTTGTCTGAGTGAGAGAGATGATGTTCACTGAGAGAGATGATTTTCGTTGAGAGAGATGATGTTAATTTGAGTTAGGTGTTAGGGTTTTATGCTTCGGGTGAGTGATTTTATGCGTTTCGGGTAAGAGTGTTAGTAAAAAGAGGGAAGTAGCTCAATGGGAAACAAAAAAATTATTTAACCATACCTAGCGTTTTTTCTAAAAAAACGCTAGGATCTATCTAGCGTGTTTTCTAAATACCTAGCGCTTTTGAGTAAAAGCGCTAGGGATATGTCTAGAGTGTTTACTAAATACCTAGCGCTTTATAAAAACGCTAGGATCTATCTAGCGTGTTTTCTAATTGGCTAGCGCTTTGTATATAAAAGCGCTAGGATCCGTCTAGCGTGTTTTCTAAATAGCTAGCGCTTTTCTAAAAAACGCTAGGATCTATCTAGCGTGTTTTCTAATTGGCTAGCGCTTTTGAATAAAAGCGCTAGGATCCGTCTAGCGTGTTTTCTAATTTGCTAGCGCTTTTGAGTAAAAGCGCTAGGATCCGTCTAGCGTGTTACCTAATAGGTAGCGCTTTTATTTTAAAACGCTACTAATGGTGTAGCGTGTTATTAAAATGGCTAGCGTTTTTTTATAAACGCTACTAAAGGTGGCGATCTCTTTTTACAATTCTGGCGTAGTGAACTATCTATCACCGCTAATGTTACTACATATGATTTACTATATAAAATGTTGTTAGTTGTTGTTTTTATGTCTTTTGCATATTAAGTTTTTCATGCAACTTTTATCAACCCAAACACATTAGTTTGGTTCGGATTGGTTTGATTTTTTAAAGAAAGCCAACCGAACAAAACAAAACCAAACCACGTGTGTTTTTACTTTTGCGGTTTGGATGACTTTTTAGTTCAAAATCGAACCAAACCACACTTCGAACATCCCTATGTGTAAGAACACTATAGATGCTACATATTCATTTTAAAAAGAAAAAAAAAAAGAAAAATTAGAGAATTGAGTATTTTTATTTCAGTGACATCTACATGAGTCATGGGCTTTACCAAGTATCCCGCGTGCCCATGAACACCAATGTCACAGGCAGTACAAAAAACATTAAATTAGTGCATTTGGGGATTAAATATTTGATTAGTTTAATAGAGAAGGTGCAGTGATAAGCGAGTATGAAGGGTTGGCATTTTAAGAGCCCTATGAGTTAATGTTTAATATAATACAATATGGAAATATATAAGATATACATTTTATTTATGATTAAATTAGAGGCCTGCTTCACATGGTAGGGTGATGTGGGAAGACAAAGCTGTTGTTAGAGTAATGGTGAAAGAATCTCAGTTTAATTTTGTTCGTTTGTGAGATGAGTGATTGGCCTGTCATGCAAGAACGTGAGGCAAGTATTTGTATGAATTTAAGCCATAATTTTGATTTCATAAGATACACTACTTATGTAGCTAGCTAGCTCGGGATTCGTGGGATGCACCCCCATATACATGTGTATTATATATTCTTGATAGTTGATCCCTAGTTTAGGAATTGGTTCTTTGCAAGACTTCGCTAGCTTATACAAATATTTTGAGTGACTTCATAATCAATGCTTAAAATCCAAGTGAATCATGAGTAGGATACATACATATATATATAGAGAGAGAGAGGGGGGGGGGATATATTGACATCAGATGTCAAACTTAGCGACTTATTAATAAATTCGCGTATAAAATGAAACTTATCGATCCAACTGTTGAACACCGTGATATTATCTTTGATATATATATGTCTCCTAACTAATTTTGTTTGAGTTAGCTAGCTAAGTTAGTGCCACTAACTGCTTTTTGTTATTTTAGTTAAGGTTGTTACTCTACAATTAAGATTAAGTTAGCACTTAGAGTTAGGTTAGTTTTTAGTTCTTTTTACCTTGTATATATTCTATTGTATTATTTTGGGGTAATGATCCAGAGACTACTCACCACCTTTTCCTGACTTGCCCATTTACTAAACATATTTGGGATTAGCTTGGTGGTCTCCTAAGCATCAATATTGACACTACTTCTTTCCAAATCATTTTATCCTTGACTTCCCATGGTTGGAGTCCTCAATTGAGTGATATTGTCTGTACTGCTATTGTTAACATTTTCTGGGTGATATGGTATTGCAGAAACCAAGCTAGATTTGATAATCATGTGATCTCCTTACATACTGCTATCAATTTAATTATTTCTAGTGTGACGTTAGTTGGAAATGCCTCTAAATCCAAAATGTCTTCTGCTGCTGCTGAATTTATGCTTATAAAAGCCTTTAATGTCAATGGTAATTACAGGAATTCCTCAACCATCAAAGAGGTAATTTGGACCCTCCAAATTTCTTACATGATTAAGTGCAATACAGATGGAGCTGCTAAAGGGAGCCCTGGTCCAGCTGCTTGTGGTGGTATTTTTAGAGACAGAAATGCTATAGTTCTTGGGTGTTTTTCTGCTTCGATAGGTTACGCCCTTCATGCTGAGCTTACTGGAGCCATGTTGGCTATTGAGATTGCTTTTGATAAAGGCTGGATGTCTCTGTGGTTAGAAATGCGACTCTCAATTAGTTGTTTCGGCATTTAAGAATTGTAATGTCGTTTCTTGGAAACTCCGTAACAGATGGAACAAATGTTTATCCATGACTAGACAGATGAATTTCGTTTGCACCCACATTTACAGAGAAGGAAATGCTTGTGCTGATAAGCTTGCAGGTCACAGTACTAACTCGATTGGATTCACCTAGTAGAGCCTCATCCCGAGCTTCATTGCGGATGACTTTTTTAGGAATAGGTTAGGCTTGCCTAACCACAGGTTTTGTTAGTCTCTCGATGGGTCGGGTTTGCTTTATGCCTCCTATTTTTGGTGTGCTGCAGATGATTGGTAGCGGCTCTGGTGCCGCCTGGTTGGGATGAGAGTCGTTATAGAGATATTTTTGCGCACCTTGATAAGATTGCTTTTATTTTTTTATAACTTTTGTGCTGTTTATGCTCATTGGTTTTGGTCTAGTCGCCCCATGTTTCATGTTCCTTTTCTCTTTTTTATCAATAAAATTTAGGGGGAGTTCTCTTTCCTTCCTGGTGCTTTTTCCCTAAAGAGGGTTTTGCATCAGAAGGTTTTATCGAGGCTCCATAACCCTTTCATTTGTTTAAAAAAAAGTTGTATTATTCTGTTGAAAGCAAGCAAATGAAATTCACAGCTAATGATTAATTACTAAGGTGGGAGTTTTTAGTTGAAGATTGTTATTGGGGAAACTCCCAACTCGCGACTCTTATCAATGGCCTTCATGGAATGTGTTGCCCCTTTTGTTTCGAGCAGGATGAATCAATTACCCATCTTTTTTTTCTTAGACATGGCGACAAACCTCGAACCCGCGGGTACCCACCTGACCCCGGCCCGAGTTTGACGGGGAATACCCGCTTTGATCGGGGGCGGGGGCGGGGACGGGTTCGGGGATGTCGATACCCACCCCGCCCTGTCCTGAACCCGCTCAACAACACATTAATTATTCATTTCATTTTATTTTATGCAAATATATTCATTGCTTTTGGTTCATAAATTTTGTTTATTTTAAGTTTTGATCTATTTTCAAAAGAAAAGTCTATTTTAATATTTTTAACTTTATTTTATCATTGTATAATAAATATTATTTTATTAAATTAATTATCGTAAATATAGTTTTTTTATTTTTGACATAAGTTAGTGACGAAAACGGGTACCCGCGGGGAACCCGACCCCGTTTGAGACGGTGATGGGGGATATAAAACCCGACCCCGCTAGAGATAAGGGCGGGGTCGGGGATGCAAAACCCGACCCCGTTGCGATGCCTAGTTTTTCTTGTGCACATGTTCTGGGCTAGTTTGGCTTGCTATTCAGAATTGGTCGGGCATGGTGATCTCAGATTCTCTAATAGGTGTGGAGCATTTTCGGGCTCATGGTTTGCAATTGGTATTGAAGAAGGCATGTAGATTGAAGTATTTGATATGTATGGTCATCACTTGTCAGATATGGTTACATCGTAATCTTATTCTTTCGTGAGGTCAAGTTTTCAAAGATGCAAGTGGTTATTAATCATGTTAAGTCTATAACGTGGACTTGGCTCATAAGCATAGAAGGTCGCAATTCCAATCATAAGATCTCTGATTAGTGGGGTAATCTTTCGATTGTATGAACTCTGGTGTAATTGACTTTTTGTCTCATTCTTCCTTGGGCACTTTTTTCCTCCTGAGTCTTTTACCTATGGAGTTTTGGTCTAGAGAGGTTTTAACGAGACCCCTTATATTTGTACCGATTGGGGTGTTCGTTAGCACTCCCCTTTAATAATATTTTTTGCTTATAAAAAAATGAAATTCACATAGTTATTCTCTTGAAACTATCATAGTCTCTTCCTTTCACCTTTGCTCTCATCCATGGGCACAAGGTTTAATAAATATTTTATTTAAAAAATAAGCAAATTTGTGTTGTTAGATAACACACTTATGAGTATTCAAATTTTTTGAAATTTGATGTACATGATTACAAGGATAATATCGCGTTATTCAACGGTCGAATTGAAAATTTTCATTTTTTATATGAAGTTATTAATTAGTGTAAGTCGCTAAGTTTGACATTTGGTGTCACTATATCTTAACTCATATATATATATATATATATATATATATATATATATATATATATATATATATATATACTTTTATAAATGGCTAAATTTTAATTGTTGTATCAAACATAAATCAACATGTTTTATAATTCATATTTAGAATCATGAGTCATTAACAGCCATTTGTTATTTTTTATATTTTATATTTGTATGGATGGAGGTTTATTTGGTGTCTAAGTATAAGAGATCATTGGTTTCTAATCAAGATCTTTAGGAACTCGTTAAATCGTACAATAATACCTCAGCGTGGTTGAAAAAAAATTGTAGGGTTGTTTTTATATAGGGGTGTGGATTCACAGTTTCTTTTAGGTGCGGAAAAGAAAGTTGGGAATAAAGCCTAAATTTCCTTGTAGTTTGAAGTCGGGTTGGGCGAAACCTCGCTACGTTAGGTCTTCTATAAGTTTTTTTTAGATAAGCAATGATTCATTGAAAGGAGCACAATGTGTGCCCAACCTTTTACAATGAAAAGGGGGAGAGCCTCCTCAAAACCTCCCTGAGCCAAAACTCATAGGTCTTCCATAAGTTGTTCTCCATTCATCAACAGAGATAATATAAGTAGGCATTTTACTATAACTCGAACTTATTTTGTAAATAAAGCAAATCTAAGTAAAGATTCTTCACTCTGCCTTTTAGTAGGTAAAGAAATCACTCTGAAGATGTCATAAAGGATCATAAAGCAAAATGAGATAAATGAAGAGATATTTTACAAAGTTTTTTTTTTCTTCTAAAGAAAAGCAGAGTCAGATTTAGCAAATTAAAGTCGCTTAGGGTAAGTTTTGGATTGGTGGTAATGGACGGAATGAAATGGACAAGGTTTCATTTTTTTGGAAACTTTAAAAAAGATGGAATGGAGTGGTATCCAATGGAATGCACTCCAACCTATTCCATCATATCCCATCCCCCTCAATTATATTATTACATATTTTCCCTTTTCAAATTATATTAGATTCACCCATTCTAATTATATATTAACCTTAAGGTGAATCTATCTCCACCCCCATATTGCCCATCTACACCCCCAAATGTTAAAAAATAATTTTTAATGACAAAAATACACTCACACCTAAACCACATTCCAAACTCTATCTTGTCCTCTATAGTGAACTGAGCTCACAATAGTTATCGTGAACTCAGTTCACTATAGCTATAGTGAATTATTGAGTTCACCACAACTATAGTGAACTCAGTTCACTATGGTTGTTTTCAACATAACCACGATCGCAAACTGAGTTAGCTACAATTATAGTGAACTGAGTTAATTATAACAATAGTGAGTTCAGTTCACAATGATTGTTTTCAACTGAACCACCTTCATGAGCAGAGTTCACTATAATTATAGTGACCTCAATTCACTTTGGTAGTTTTTATTGGAACCACCATCGTGAACTGAGTTCACTATAGTTATAGTGAACTAAATTCAAAATAACAATAGTGAACTCGGTTCGGTATAACTATAGTGATCTAACTGAGTTCACAATGGTGGTTTTGAAAAGAACCATAGTGAAACGAATTCACTATGGTTATCATGGACTCAATAATTATAGTGAACAGAGTTCACGATAACTATAGTAAACTCAGTTCACTATGGTTGTTTTCAACAGGACAAACATTGCTAACTAAATTCATCACTATAGTTATAGTGAACTCAGTTCATTTGGAGTCAAGTATACATCTATCTGCGTAGTGCGATTTCTCCTATCATGTATTATCATCTTTAATTGGTTTGGGAATATTGTTGGCTATGCCCCAATTTTTTGTTCGTTGTACTCTATACACTGCTCTTTATGGGTACAGAGGTTGGAGTTGAAGTATATGACCTTGATTTGACACGTAATCTTAGGGAAAATATGGAAATTGAAGAACAAATTTATGTGTGCCAGATTGTTTAGATCTATATATGAGAACATATTAAGGTATTATCATGGTGTTGATTTCTAATCTAGTCTAAAACTTCATTTTACTCATGTATTATGAATGGCACATAAATTAACCTCTTCTTTGTGTTTTTAGGTTGTGGTTTGATGGGGTTTAGTGGGGTAATTTCCCCATTTCATACCCATTTTCTTTGTATTTGAGTTGGAACACTCCTTTATTCCAATTTATTATATACACATCATTTGTTGTTAACAAAATTGTACACTTGACATTTTTATTGTTATTTCGGTTTAGAGTTGTCAAACTGGACCGCCTAACCCAATTTCCTGGGCTAAAATAAAAAACAGAATGAGGTGTGTTTTTTGTAGCCCAACCTAAAATATTGGGCTAATTGTCCGACCTAGTTCAACTTTTAACAAAGAGAATTATGAAAGTGTTCAAAAAAAACATGATCGAAAAGTGGGTCTAGTCTGGCCCATGAGCAATCTGGGCCGAGCCAAAATGGCCAAATTGTTTTCTAGGCCTATATTTAGCAAGTCAACTTAGCCGAGCTCAAAACACTGAGATATCGGGTCGGCCTGTTGGACTGAGACAAATTTGACAACTCTATTTCCATTATCTCACAACACGTATTCAGTGAAAATTTTGTCAGTTTAGACAAAATGACAAATAAACACTATACGCACTATTATATGATCACACCTATGTTTGAACTCAGGAACCGTCATTCTTATGCCGCTGAAATTACCAAAACAACCGGTCGTGGGGACAGCTGGGGAATTATTTAAAGGACTTGGCATTATAACTACTATTTGTGTTATCACATACGGACACAAGCACCCGCATTCGTGTGGGAATTATTTGAATTGAAAGGACTTTGTGTGTTAGAATAATCTCAAGATCATTATTATATATGTAGCATTTATCGTACAATTATTAAAAACTCATGTTGTCTACTCATGATTATCGCGAGGACTCGATTAACATGCCTTGATTTGAACCTTAATCGACTAGTTTAAGAGCTCAAGCAATGAGAATCAAGTGTAGTTGGCTTAATAGTGTATTTTTTGGACCATATGATATGAAAATCATAATAATTCGAAGTGACAAAAGGCTCTTAATAAGAAGAGAGATAAATAAATAAAGCTAGGGGGTAATAGTTGTCTTACCTAGTTGATAGTAGATTCTCAAAATGTCTCATCACTTACAAAAGGACGGTGATTCTCTTCATCATCATTGGCCCATTAAAAACTTGAATCTTTCAAACCATAAACAAAAAAATTAATGTCCCCACAACATGGCTATAAGGAAAAATAATAGTGGAAAAAGGGAACGTTTCGAAACAAAACTCTTTCTCAAAAAGTAAAAAAAACAAAAAAAAAAAATCAGAACCTTCAAAAGTGTCTTATCATGCTTGCATATCATTTTATCGACAACTTGATTCTTTGAGCATCATCTTTGAGACTATAGATTATTTATACCTAACCAACACTAATTAACTTTTGGAACTAAACAAACGGCAGATATGTTAATATGGCCCTTTAAGGAATTTATATACTAATTAATTAACCTTAATTTATACTATTAGATTAGCCTTTTTCTCAATTATCTAATCATTGTTATAAATCGGACATTGTATATTAGTTCCTAGTTAATTGCATCTCACACTCTCATCAAAATCACTTTTAGAAGTTTGATTACTACCCTCAAAAAGCCGTCCTTAAGTAACTATTTGTCTCTTAATTTCTAATTAATTACCTATTAATTTGGATCTTTTCATGCTTAATTCCAAGTTTGTGACCTCATGAAGATGATGAAAAGTGAGCGTGATTCCCATTAGCTCAAATAGTTTATTTGCAAATTAAGAAAGAAATACGAAAATTTCAAATGAATATACCACGTGGAATGTAAAGTCAGCTCATTTTGACTTTGAATGGAGTAAGTGGACCTCGATGTTCAAGCACACTTAGATCTATTCTATTAAAGATCAAAAGAATTTACTCATTGGTGGGTCTTCAATATATTTTTTTGCCATTAATTTCATTGTCTTTTAGTGACACATGGGTATATATTATGTGCTACAAGCTTGCTTAATTAAGGAGGTACCACTATTGTAGATAATGTAGTGTAATCCAATATTAATTCATCTTATTAATTTATTGGTGACGTATAAAAGGATTCTTTTTGAATGGTTATTATCATCTACCATCGGGATTAGCATGACTTGGTCTCCACATGGCTCATAATTCATCTATGTTTCTGAAATTAAATAAATATTATTGTTCTGTACCTTGCGGTCGTCCAGGCGAATCCAGGATTGCAGTTGGTAGGTCTACTATCGTCTAAGTCGAGTTCAGAGGGATTCCAGATGGAGTACCCACGATGCCACTCCGACGCTCAAGTCAGTATTGAGAATTGTAGAGTATTGCAGGGAGTGAGAGTATACCTTTTTTAGCTATGTAGGTCAGTATTTATAGGGATCCGTGCCAGCTCTGAGTCGTTGGATCGATCGAGTGAATCTGAGTTGTTGGATCGATCGAGTGAATCTGAGTTGTTGAGGGATGATAAACATGAATGGGCTGATTTGTTGTGGATATGAATCATAACTATTGGACTAATCCAGATCCAATTGCTGGAGTGGGCCTCATGGCCCAATCCCGAACAGTTTCACCACAAGCCGAGGCTACTCTGGAGGATGGTCTTGGCTTGAAGTCTTTACTGAAATCGCACCTACCAGCCAACTTGTCTCTGCAGGTCATCTCGGGTCGTCCCGACGGGCCAACTTACCGAGGTTAAGACCGACATAGGTCCCGCCTAGCGTTAGGACTAGCGGCCGAGACCAAGACCCACGAACACCTCGTCTAGTGCTCCACCTCCTGGCCGAGACTGAGACCAACGAGGGTCTCGCCCGGTGTCTTGCTTGTGACCGAGACCACAAGGGTCTCACCCAATGACTTTATTTGAAACCGAGTTCGATCGAGATGTCTGAGATTTCGCTCGACATTCCACCTTCCAGTCGAGACCGAGACTGAGAGGGGTCTCGCTTGTTGCTCCGTGCTGTAGATTCCTTTGCTGCTGAGACCATCATGCCCGACCCGTTCTTCAAGTTCACATATTTCCATCGATCGCCCACTTCAAAGGCAACTCAAGACCGAGACCACCCGAGACCAAGATAGTTGGTCTAAGGAAGAGAGGGCAAACTGAGATATATGGCTTGGAAGGATAACTTCTTTTCGACTTTCAAGGTAAGACTAATTTTGTTTTTTTGTTGTAAGTTGCTTTGTCTCTTGGGTTGAAAGTTTTGGGTAGGTGCACAATTTTCTCTTCTTAATTTTCCCCATCCGACCTTAGGCACAATCATTGGTCTCAGTCTCTATATGGCACTTCATTACAAGAAATTCGTGTATTACCGGCGAATTTTTTCCGTCGGTAAATTTCCTGGACGAGACTGAGAACTTCATTACAAGAAGTTGCTTTATCTCTATATGGCACAATCATTGACCTCATTGGTCTCAGTCTCTATATGGCACCTCGTCTTGTGCTCCACCTCCTGGCCAAGACTGAGACCAAGACCCACGAATTTCTTGTAATGAAGTTGCTTTATCTCTTATCTATATGGCACTTCATTACAAGAAATTGTAGTACCAAGTGAAAAAATAGTATTGTCGGCGGATTCTGAATATTTTTTTAAAATCCGCCAGAAACATTAAAAAAATCCGCCGAAAATTTTACTCGCGGATTTTTAAAACTTTTTTTTTTGAAAATCCGTTGGAAACGTTAAAAATCCGCCGGAAATACTATTTATTATCAATTCTTATTTCTCATACTTCCTTTCATTCTTATTCATTATCAATTCTTATTTCTCCTATATAATTTTTTCCCAAAGTCTCTTTCATTCTTATTCCTTTCTACTTCTTCATTTTCACTCTCTCCTATATTATTTATTTTCATATTCTACTTCACTTTTTTTACTCACTTCTTATTAAACGAATAATTTTAAAAAAAAATTAATTAAATTTTTTTTAAAATAAAAATCCACCCCAGAGTGGCAAAAATCCGACAGTAATGACAAAAAAATTCACGGAAATGGCAAAAATCACCGTAATGGCGTAAATCCGCTTGAAATTACCGATGGAAAAAATCCGCCGGTAAAGTGTATTTCCGGTGGATTTTTTGAATTTTTTTTAAAAAAAAACTAAATCCGCCGGTTATGGCCGTTTCCGTGGAAAATCCGCCAGTAACCATTACCTGTGGGCGAATTTCCGGCGGAAAATATTCCCCGGTAATTCCCAATTTCCGGCGGATTTTGGCCATTGCCAGCGAATTTTGTCTGTTGGAAGTCCTTGAAATTCTTGTAGTGCTTGTCCTGACTGCATGCCCCCTTTCTTGTGGCGCCTCTATCCCGAGCGTGTGTTGGACTCAAGGATTTTTACTTGTTGTTCACGAGATCCGAGCGGCAAGATTTATCCGGCCTCGCGCCGCCAATGTGGCTGACTTCGACGTCGCTGCCGATGCTTTTCCTTGATTATGTCATTATTTGCACTTTATACTTATGTCACGCCTTTTATGTTTTGACGTTTTGTGACTTCACGTATTTAAGGATCAGTCCATCTTTGGGATGATTCTTAATTTTTGTGGCTTATTTATTTGTATGTTGTTGTTTGCTTGACGCTGGTTTACTTCCTTGGGGCAGCTTTCTAGGACTCGGCCAGGATAGAACTTGTCCATAAGGGGTTTTGATCACCAATGCAAGTTTGTAATGAAGTACACCCTTGGCACAGTGTATCGGGACTCGACCTGGATAGAACTCGTCCAAAGAGGTTGTGACCACCAAGGTCAGCTTGTAATGAAGTATACCCTTGGAACAATTTACCGAGACTCGGCCTGGATAAATTTGTCCAAAGGGCTTGTGACCACCAAGGTCATCTTGTAATGAAGTACACCCTTGGCACAACTTACTGGGAGTCGGCTCGGATAGAACTCATTCGAAGGGTTGTGACAGCCTTTAAACAGGATTCAAGGTATATAGGAATAATGTAACTGATCTTGGCGCCGACCTTATGTCCCCTTTTTTACCGTCAGGCTTTATTTGTTTCGGCACGCCATGGCACACTTGATTCCTTTACCATGATTCAAGGTACACGTCAGCGTCGACTTATTCTGTGCGAATATGCCTTCACGAGATATGTTCGCAAAACCATCGTCTCGAGAGGATGGCCTTGGTTTGAAACCGTTGTTGAGGTTTCCCCTGCAGGCTATATAGCCCCTGTAGGCCTGGCAAGGTCTCAAACTCACCTCACTCTATGCCTCAATATGGATTCAGACCCTTTCTCTCTCTTACTCTTAAGGAATTTTTGGATCAAGTGCCAACAACAATGAGCTAGTGCAAAAGACTATAATTGCAAAATGAATTTCAGTTAGTCATTTGTATCGAGCTTTTGCATTCTACATGTTTGTTCATACAATGAATTTTCTCAACTAGGCCGGGTTCCGGGTCTAGATCCTGGTGATCGACTCCCTTGGCGATTTAGTTCTTCAATGTCGTCCCTTAGGGTGTTGCATTTGTTGGTGTTGTGGCCATAACTTCTGGGATAATGACAATATTTCTAAGATGTCCCAAAATTCGGTGTGGCACATTCAGTGATGTTCTCCGCCTGAGATGTATTCAACAAGGTGTGGTCCGTGAAATGACTTTGTCGGGGTTGGGACTCGCGAGGCGTTCCCTCAACTCGGGTTCGCTCCTGCCATGGTTTTCTCAACCCAGGCTCCCTTTCTGCCCCTGGCTTGGCAATGGCTCTACAAGTCATCTCATCCTCTACGTAGTCCATGTGGTTTTGGAATAAGCTTCCTCACGGAGGTCGTCCTTTATCCAAAAAAGCCTCATTTTGTCTTCCAGGTTTCTGACATTCGCAACTTCTATGTTGAACCTCTTCAAATATTCCCTGAGAGCTTCTCACTACAAAAAATACGGGGATTAGCGAGGGACATATCTGTCGCTAACAGGCCCAATTCCCTCGCTAATGTCCATTTGCGAGGGACATATCGATCGCTAATATCCTCCTCGCTAATTCCCTTTAGCGAGGGAAATTGTGTCAGTCACTAATTAGCTAGGGACTATTCCGTGGCTAATTCCCTCGCTAATTCTGACAGCACACTTCCCAAGTCTGACCGACACACTTCTCAATCTGAGTGTATTATTATTATTATTAGTAGTATTATTATTATTACTATTGTTATTATTATTATTATTATTATTATTATTATTATTATTATTATATATCATCATAAGGAGAAGGAGAAGTGGTGGTGGTGGTGTCGTAGAGAGAGAAGGAGAAGGACAAGAGTAAGGGAGAAAGAGAGTGAGATTTATGTGGTGGTGGTGGTGGTAGTGTGGTGGTGGTGTGGAAGAAAGAGAGAGCTATGTGTTGGTGGTGAAAGAAAGAGAGGGTCAAGCTCGTAGGAGAGAGAGTGGAGTGAGAGGGTAACTACTTTGGTGGTTGTGGTGGTGGAAGAGAAGAAAAGAGAAGAAGAGAGTGAAAGAGAAGAAGAGAGAAGAGTTAAGAGGGGAGAGAAGAAGAGAGTAAATGAGAGAGAGTGTGTTTGGTTCGGATTATTATAAAAAAATATGACAGTTTGCGACAGATTTAGCTAGGGAATATCCCTCGTTAATCCTCGCGTTTCCCAAGCCCACCTGCCACGGTCAGAATCCTGCAAAGTGTACTGTCAATGTCAGTCAATTAGCGAGGGACGTGAAGATTTCCGTCGCTAAGTGCCTTGAAAAACGTGAAGCTCAGTTTGAAATTGGCGCATTGCATTTAGCGACTGATATTCCGTCGCTAATTGCCACATGTCCGTCGCTAATTGCCAATTTTGCGAGGACTCTTTTTCCCTGGCTAATTCAGTCGCTAATATTTGCTTTTGCGAGGGATTTAATTTTCCCTCGCTAATTCCCTGTTTTTTTTGTAGTGTCTTTCTCTCTCAGCCTGATCGACCTGAGAACTTCCTCGGACATGGGCTTTAGCCTCGAGGCGGCAAAGCGGGTCAAGAACAATTGTGCCAGCTGCCCCCATGACGAGACCGAGTTTGGTTTTAATTCTTGGAACCAAGCAAGTGCAGATTTTTCAAGTGTGAGGGGGAAGATCTTTCGGCGGACAAGTTCCCTTGCTCCCCGGTAACGCATAATCGAGTCCCTGAATTTCTAAATAAGTTGTGATTTGGTTCCTTTATTTTAATTAGGTCATTAACTTTTAAGTAATTTATAATCAAACCCTTAAATATTGGGACCTAATTAAACATTATTTAAAAACTCAAAGAGTTAATTATAAACTCGTAAAAGTTTTAACCGATAGTAGAGATCAAAATACAAAATATTGACAAATTTTTAATTCAAAATACATTTAAAAATCCTAAAAATTTCAGAAATCTAGAGAGTAATTAAAACTTAATTGTTGTACAATTTTATCAAATTTAAGGGAAGATTTTTGAGTTGTAAAAAAAGGAAAATTTAGAGCGGCATGTAGTGGTGTGTGTGTGTGTGTGTGTGTATATATATATATATATATATATATGGTGTCTTTTATTGCTGTGAAGGAACACGAAAGAAACACATAGATAGGTGCTAAAACATTCTTTGCTTATGGGAAAGAAAAAAAAACTGGTGATTGAGTGAGTAGGTGGTCAGATTGAATGGCTCGAAACGTTTCTCCGCGAAATGCGGCTACTTGCCGCCTCTTTTGTATTCTTTCTCCTCACTTGTTACTATGTTACAAATGAAATGAAATGACCATTCTTCCTTCTTTCACCTTTTTCTCTAAAAATATTAAAGTTACTCACATCACATATCTTTTATGTTTGCACATACATTCATTATTATAATTTTTATTACTATATCATAAATAGTTATTTTGATATTTTCATTATTCAATTCATTCATACACATGCAAGGTGAATAGTTAATTTGATGTTGTCAATCACCATCCAACATTATTTTACTTTTACCCAATACAAGTAATCATTCATTAACAATTAAGACATTAGTTAATTTTGACCCGTAAAACGATACTGGTACTAACATAATGTGGTGTAAGTGGTAGATATTTGAGTCCCTTATTTAATTTTGAATTCAATTCTGACGGCACAGATTAAAAAAGATTTGTTGGAAAAGATCTAAATGAATCTTTGATACTTCGAAGAATTAGTCTCCACAGTCGCTGTAGATGATACTTTGGTTTAAATATAAATTACTAATTTTTTTATAGAGAAGTAAATATAAATTACTAAATTTTTTCATATCTTAATTAATGTGAGAAAATATTTACTAAAAGTTAATTTTTTTCCTTTACGATCTTTTTAATAATTGAGATAATATTTCAATTTTTTATCATTAAATAAGTTTTTTAGTCAAGATTTTTTTATAAGCAAAAATTATATTAAAGGAGATGCAAATGGACACCCCAACCCGTACATCTATAAGGGGTCTTATTAAAACCTTCTAGGGCCAAAACCTCATGGGAAAGACCCAAAGAGAAAACAGTACCTCTTGAAGAATGAGGCAAAAGCCAAATTAAACTGAGTTCATACAAGCAATAGGGTTTCCCCACCGGTCGGAAAGTTCCAAGGCCAAATAACCAACTCCAAGATATAGTTTTTTAGTCATGGTTTTTATTTTTTTCCTCTTATATTAGCAATTAGGGTACTAAATCTCCATGACTAATAATGTGTTGGTCAAATAGAAGTAACCAGGGCCGACCCAAATTTTTATTTTTTTAGTGAGTAAAGCCTACAACAAAATTTTAGTTGAGACGTTTTTCTTAAGGTTAGGTCTTATATGAGACATTTTTGCTTTTAAAAACTAATAATGACAAAATATGATACCTAAAGCCCTAGCTTTATTAGCCTCTACCTTGGGCAGGCGTTAGAAGCAACCCAACCCTATATATAAGGGCCCATGCTTCGTCCAATCCCCTTCCTACTCATTAGAACCCCCATACCACCCTTTATTTCCAAAATACCCCTGGACAATGGAGAGGGTTCGGCGCACGACTGATCGATTTGGATCGGCACACGCTTGGTCGAACCTAGCCAAAACATAATTTTGGGGTGTCTGAGTAAATTTTGACAGGTTCGGCGCAGCGAGATTCGATCAAGTTCGATCAAGTTCGATCAACCGTGCGCCGAACCGTGCATAATCCTTAAAAAAACCAAATTTTAGTAAGGACTTTTGGTCTTTTCACACCAAAAAGGGGGTTCTAGTGAGTAGATGGGGGGTTGGCTGAAGCATGGGCCTATATAAGGAGGAGATCGATAACTTGGGCTTCGCCCAATTTCATTAATTTGAAAGCCATATGTTATCGACCAAAAAAATTGTAAAAATATGATCGTGAAATATCTTAGTAAACCCAATCGAGTTTTAATAAAATTATGAATTTAATTTATATACAAAATAGATGTATAAATGTTTTACACCATCTACTAATTACAATTTAATGTATGCTTAAAAATAAGTAGTCAATTAGTAATCACTTTATATATCAACCATACTAAGAATTATTATGGATTGTGGTTGTAAAAAAGTTTACATCTCAACCCTGCGTAACAATTAAACTCTAAAACTATTAGGATAGATTAGTTGTTACGTTAGTATTTTCTCCTTCATTGTGAATTTAACTCTGGTCATTTTTTTTGTTAAAGAATGTATCATCTGCGGAAGCAACTGCAAAGAATAATCTCCCGAAGTACTAAGATCGATTTAAGGGATTGACATCTCCTACTAGGTATTTTTTCATACACACCAGTCAGGAATCCCTTGACCAAATGGATAAAGAGCTCAAGTATCTACCACTTATTCTATACCATGTTGGTTTAACTTTGGTCATTTAACTCCTGTAGTTCAGCTACCCAATCCCCATAAAAAACTAGCTATTAGGATGAATTAATTTAAAAAATGATAAGCTTATCAAAAAAAATAAAAAAAAATGAAAAATATCTACCAGCTGGTTGATCACTTGTGTTATTTTATTTAGTCCTGCCAATTTTAGGTGATTTAAAAAAGCCCTATGATGTAGCGTATAGAATGGAAGTGTGAAAAGTCAGCGTCTCTCTCTCTCTCTCTAATTCTATAAACTTTCTTCATCCATCTTATTTTGTTTGTTATTGAGAGAAAGAAGAAGAAGAAGAATGAGTAGTGAGTTTTTCAACCCCCAAAAACCTGTTCCTTAATTTGCTTTTTCTTGCTCCTTAATACCCAAAAATCATAAAAGTTCTTCTTCTCTCCTTCAATTCCATCGATCTCTGCATGTTATTGTCCTCTTCTCACGTCTCTTTCTATTCCAAGTTTCAATCCATGCTTCAAAACATGACACACAACAACTACACTTGTCTCTTTTTCTTGTTCTTGTAGTGATTATTATTGTGGGACTGGGAATTATACATAAAGCATGTGCAGCATCTTTATTTCAACAACAACAAGTATGGACAATTACCAAGGTGATTTAACTGACATACTCAGAGCTAGTTCTTCTACTGCTAATAGTGGAGGAGGAGGAGGAGGAGTACCATCACCATCTGATCATCAACCTGCACCACCTGCACCTGCTCCAGCTTCACAACATCATCATCATCATCATCAATGGAATCATCACTTTTCTTCTTCTGATAATTCTATGAGTTTCACTTCTATTCTTGAAGACCCTACAAGAGGAGGAGGAGGAGGAATTAACTACTTTGGTGATCCATTCTCAACTTTAAGAGATCCTTTCTTACAAGAACTTGATTTACCTACACCTTCTTCTTACTTCAACATATCTACTACTACTTCTGGTGTTTTGGAATCAGCCACTAGTTCTTCTTCTCTTTTTGGACACAAAGATCCTATTATTAATCATCATGACATGAGATCTTCTTCTTCTTCTACTTCTTCAAGTAGACCTTGTAAGAATATATTCTCAAATATGATTCAGATCTCTCCTAATCCTAATACAACAAAGTTATTACCATATGATACTCATGCACTTTCTCCAAGACCAATTATTAATAAACCTTCTTCTGCTGCTGTGCTTTCACCCAACATCACTATTAATGCTGCTAACAAGGATTCCCTTTTAGACAACATCAACAACAACACTGCAGGAATTCAGATCTCATCTTCAAGAAATACCGGTCTTAAACGAAGGTAATTAATTAATATAATATAGTATATATAGTTAATTTCTGGGAAAGTATATATCAAATTTATTCTTCCCCATGTTATATGAATTAATTACTTATTCTATGAGGCTATTTATGTAGGGTTTGGCATGAGTTAGGTACTTGTTTTTCTTTTCCTTTGACTGAGTTAATGAGTTTAGATGAGAAATAGTTTTTATGTATATTAATGATGAAGAAGAATAAACATGGTTTGTTTGAAGGTTTTCATAGGATTTAATTCACCTGAAAAGTAGAGTTAGCTGTGTGTCACACACTGAGCTTTCAATAACTTATCTCAAACCACTTTTCTCCCATTAACACCTGAAAATTCTTATTCAGTGGAAACCTAATCAATTATCTATCAAATTAGACCTAGCCTGATATACTAGTATTTTTTTAGTGTTCTATATTTCATTTTATCATGTTCTTAATTGTGCACACATTTAGCAAAAATATATAAATTTCATGGTGCCTCCCCTTATCTAATTTCTTTTGAATATAAAAACATGTGTTGTTAATTAATCAAAATAAAGAGTGAGATATAATTGATTGATAGTAGTATTAGTAATTAATTAAATTATTATATATATATTATTATTGTGTAAATTTTCAGGAAGAACCAGGCAAAAAAAGTGGTTTGCATACCAGCACCAGCAGCTGCAAACAGCAGACAAACTGGAGAAGTAGTTCCTTCAGATTTGTGGGCTTGGAGAAAATATGGTCAGAAACCCATTAAAGGTTCACCTTATCCAAGGTAAAGTTAGTTTAGCCTTTTAGCTAGGTACGATATAAGATACATCTTATTTTAATTAAACAATAAAAATAAATGTGATGATGGCAAGGCTGCTAAAAAAAATAGTATTATTTTCATGCTGACTTCTACCTATAAATCAATTTCTTGTAATGTACTATTGTGTTTCCTACATATTATTTATTTCTTGACTTTTGAATATTCATACTTATCACACTTCAATTAAGGTTTTAAAAAAAACTATGGGCTTGGTTTTCATACTAGCAAACTATTATTTTATTAGAGGAAATTGTTCTGCATTAACCAATTTTGTTTGATTGTGTTATGTTAATTGGTATTGAAATTTAGATTAAATTTCCTTCTCATTTGCTGCTAGCAATTTTTTTTTTCTGTTGACGGAGTAGCCAATGCCACTAAAAACTCTCACACATAACTTGAAGTATCTTAGGTTTAAACTCGAGATATGATATCTATCATAACAATTTCTGTATTTGTCAGTTGAGTTAGGTCTTATGGTCTTCTGCCGGTGATTTATGTTTCTTAATTATAATGTTTTCTTTGTGCTATTAGGGGTTATTATAGATGCAGCAGTTCAAAGGGTTGTTCAGCTAGGAAACAAGTTGAGAGAAGCAGAACAGATCCAAACATGTTAGTAATTACATACACTTCAGAACACAATCATCCATGGCCAACTCAAAGAAATGCTTTAGCTGGTTCAACAAGATCTCAACCATCAAAAAGCAATCCTTCTCAAAAGAATTCAGAAACCTCTCAAAAAGGAACTAAAAATCCAAAGGAAGAAGAAAACAACAATAGTGATGGCAATAATAATTCAACAGTTAATGCTGTGAAGGAAGAGATGGAAGAAGATATAGAGAAGCAAATTGAGATGGATGATGGAGAATTCAGTGATTACAAGCCATCTTCTATGATGGAAAACAATAATCAAACTCATGAAGATTTTTTTGCTGAATTGGGTGAATTAGAAGCTGATCCTTTAAACCTATTGTTTAATCAAGGTTTTGGTACTAATGATCATCAAAAGGAATCCAAGGCATTAGATCCATTTCATCTCTTTGACTGGTCAGAAAACAGCAACAATAGCAACTCATTTGAAGAACCAAATAGGAGAAGGTTATGACAACAAAGAAAAGACTTATATATAGAATATAAAGGGCATGCAGCTTCACAAAAAAGACCTTAATCCTGCTTTTTAGTCTTATTTGATGGTGCAATACTATTTATTCATTTGAAGTGTGTCATGTTGAGGGATCTGGTTTTTGTGCAGTTGGAACCGCAAACAATCATATAATCGGTAAGTTTGGAGTTGTCTGATCAAGATCAAATGGTCTTGAATCCGTTCTTAATAGGATAGCTCCAAACTTACCGGTTACATGAGTGCATGTAATTTCAACTGCACCTGATCCAAATTCCATGTGGGGAGGGAGAGGGTATGAGAGATTTTCACTTTTTTTACTTACTACCTTTTTAATTTTTTCTTGTTATTTATCAGAAGAGTCAGAGAGAGAGAGATGAATTAGTAGAGTGATTTAGAGAGAGAGAGAGAGAGAGAGAGAGAGTGCTGGTTGATTGGAAGCAAACCAAACTGAGTCCCACATTCCTTTTGGAATATTGGTGGATGGGACAGAAAGCTGAGGAACAGAAGGTTGCAACAGTTACAAACAAGTACATTCACTATATAGACATGACTACAAAGAAAGCTCAGTGAGAGAGAAAGAGTAGATTCATGATGATAAACAAAAAAAAGGGATGGGACTTAACCCCTTTCATCTTTTTCATTCAAGTGGGAAAAATTATTCTAAAGCTTGCTTGGTCATGTGGGTGGAGAGTGAAAAAGAGAACATGAAATTTATGAAAGATGACAAAAGTATATACATAGGGTAGGGTTAAAATTTATGTTATATTATATATATACTATATAGTATAATATAAAGCTTGACTTTTCATATCAGTCACCTCTATATAGGGATGTGTGACATGAGAGAAGGGAAAGGAAATGCATGCTTTGGTTCCACAGCTTTCTGTTTTCTTATTATCCACCGACTATTGTTGATTTTAATGAGGTTGTTACTTTTTTTTTTCTATCTTTCTTTAGTTACACTGATTATTATATTATTACATTATATAAGTTGTTTGGTTATCTGTTGGTATCGATCGGTAGTTTCTGTTTTGATAGGAAAATCCAGCGCAAAACGAGGTTGGCATTAATCATTTCGCATGTGCATGCTCCCCTATTTGTGCTGTGCATGCATCTTTATAATTCACGATCACTGTAAAATATAATAATATGTACTCTGTAGATTTAATCAAAAAATAGGTATATCTGGTGAACTGAAATATATATATATATATATATATATATATATATATGCTTATGTAGGGGAGTAGTAATTCCTTCCAATGGATATCTTAGCATCCCCCGTTGGATACCTTTTTTTATTCTCTTATTAAATAAATTATTTTATATTGTAAAACTATCTGTTATTACCAAAGTAGCCTAAGGTAGCCTCATGTAGAATATTGAAGCTATGAAATTGGAGAAATTGAGAAACAAATTATGTTTTATTGAATTAAAAGTTCAACTGTACAGTGAGCAGATTGCTCTTTATGTATATACAGTATCAATCTAATTCTTATGGAGAGGTTATACACAACTAACTAGTCATGAGAGTAATAGATACATGATTAGTTTAAGCTAGTGTAATTATAATACTCCTCTCAAGTTGGATGATAAATGTTGTGTCAAAACTCTACAGAAGTTGTTTTAGCCAAAGTAAGTTGGACGTCAGGAGTTTTATTCTGCCTCAGTAGAGGAACAAGAGATTGTGATCAGTTGTTTCTTCATACATATGTACAAGTTATTATGAGATAATCAAGTATTTCCACAAACAGCCTATGTGCAAAGTTTCCCGCAATCATACATCTATCTACTTAGGTTATTCTATTCAATTAACACACTTATAAACAATATCAAATTTAGCAAACGGCCACTCTTTGGAAAGCTTAGAGTGTCTAGTTTATATAAATTTTATGTTACATAATAATGGCCCAACTGTCGGATTAATAAAACAATGCATACAATTTCAAAAACATGATATAATCAGTTGCTCAAACTGTTTATTGGTATCTCAATCATGTTGTGTTGGAATTAGATTGAAATTAGAATGAGTTGGGTGTTATCCCCAAACCCTTATGTAGGTATATATGTTCACTAAAATGAGTTGGGTCTATATTCTGAAATTTTCGTATAAAACTGAATCTTACCATTCTGGAAACTAGAGAAAATTTTGTATTATGTCATCTTTGGAATTTCTAGATTTCACCAAGAATTCATGCATAGATGTTTGTTTCTAGTGAAATCTGAGTTTGTAAACTTTTCTGTTATATCTATTGTGGTAATTTGTAAACTGCTCCCAATATTAGAAATCAGATTGAAATGATTTTTGTTTTCCTTAATCATAAACATTCTCTTATCATTGTGTACAAAAAATTATTCTCTCGCTTAATTAGGTAAAAGATTTTTATAGGCTTCTCTCTATTCGTTCCCCCAGCTCGCTCGCCTCTAAACTCCCAAACAAACCTTAAAGGAATGAAGGAGTAATTCCACTACCTACATATTTTTTTCGTTACAAAAATTTAAGGTGGGGATGGCGCCCTCACCATAAAAGCAGAAAAATACCTTCTGAGCTCTTTTTTACAACTTACAAATGTAATTACATTTACCTCACTCCAATGAGATTAATGCGAATTTGAACTCAAACCTCCCAAATACAAATTCATTACATGCTTACTGCACAAACCCTTGGGGTTTTAGCCTATATATTAATACACTGTATGAGTTTTATTATCTTTTGAAACTATTTTGGATTTTTTTGTACCCCCTCCTCCTCTCTCACACCCCCAAAATACCAAAAATGCAGACAAAAATACCCCTTCAAAGTTACAAAAATCACATTTCACCATTCACAACTCACCGAATCCGAAAAGTGAGTAAAAACGAGAGAAAATCGACATCGGTAAATCCGGAAAGAATTCAGAATTTACCTTCCTAAGTTTGGTAAATCCGGTTCATAAATGTGAACCGGATTTACCAAACTTAGAAGGTAAATTCGGAACTCTTTCCGGATTTACCAAGAATCCGAAATCCCTATTTTTTTTTTTTTTTTTTTTTTTTTTTTTATTTTTTTTTTATTTACGTGTTTTTTGTAAAAGTGGCGAGTAGACGAAAGCGCATGCTTTAGCGAGGAGAGTCTTTAGAGCAAAGACTCGCACCCGACGACGAGAGCATGCCGAGAGAGCCAAAGAAGACGTCCCAATAGTAGTGCTACTCCTTCTCCCGGACACCCTGAGAGGCTCATGCATACTTGCTGGACACGCTTAAGCGTGACAGCGCCAGAGAGCCGAGCGAGCCACGAGAGATGGTCGCATATCAACAAAGACTCAGATTTTGAGGAGCCTCACCCTCGGCAAGCTCACCCGCGCTATGCATGCGAGCAAACGGCCATCAGTGACCACCTGCAGTATGAGTACTGGACGCGCCACTACCAGGACCACCCGTAGTCAGATCGTGACCTCTTGCTCGGGGGTCGGGAGGCTTGGGAGAGGAGCATGAGGTTCAGGAGGAGTATGAGTACCACCTGCAGTATGAGTCACGGACGCGCCACTACTGTGTACACCCGCAGCTACCCTATTGCTCGGGGTCGGGAGGCGCGGGAGCGGGAGCATGAGCAGGAGGTTCAGGTTCAGGAGGAGGTTCAGGTTCAGGAGGAGGTTCAGGTGGAGGTTGATCAGCAGGAGGAGGCTCAGGTGGAGGTTCAGCAGGAGGAGGCTCAGCCAGCTGACCAGGCTGCCCCAGCTGAGGATCAGGATCCATCTTTGTTACGCTGGGAGACGCACTACGCGTCCCTGATAGATAGAGGCCAGGTAATATTATAAATCTTTATTTTAATTTTACTAAACAATAATTAATTATTTATTTTTAATAACGTATGGTTTAATTTTAATTTTTCGCACTGAAACTAAAGATTGTATCTCGCGGCCAGAAGTATGTTGGGTTTAGACCTGCCGAGTACCACCCACAGGTAGCCGACTTTTTGCGCGAGGCTAAGCTTTTTGAGTTGGACATCACACCTCTCGGAGCTGTCAACCATGAGTTGATATCTGCTTTTGTGGAGAGGTGGCATCCTAAGACCAAATCTTTCCACATGCCCTTTGGGGAGATGACAGTGACGTTGGATCGCATGTTCGCGTTGCTCCACTTGCCGCTGGAGGGCACCCTATTGGACCACAAGCTCCATGTTACTTCTGTTGAGGGTCTTGACTGGGCTGTCCAGTATTTGGTCATGCATCAGGCAGATATCATCGATGAGACTAAGGACAACAGGGGGCAGTATTTGAAGTTCGCCTTTATACATAATGCTTACAGGGAGAACTTGGCACGGGGTGCTTATGAGCAGGCTGCACAGTGTTACATGCTCTTCTTGTTGGGCACCGCATTCTTGCCTACAAGAGTCACACATTAGTGCCACTGAAGTGGATCTATCTGATTCAGGATCTTCAGCAGTGTGGCCAGTGGGCTTGGGGTCTGGCTGCTCTTAGTGTCCCCTACACTGACTTGACAGAAGCGGTCTTTCATACGACCAAGCAGTTTGGCGGATATGTGACACTGCTTCAGGTAATCAATTATTTATTTTTTAATTTTAGCTTTTAATTAAATTACTCATATATTAATAATTGGTTTTTTATTAATTTAATTATTTCAGACCTAGATATACGAGCATTTTCCCACGGTCGTTGGTCGGAAAGAGTTTGGTAAGACACATCAGCCACGTGCCAGCAGTTGGGGGAACAAGAAGCTAGACTCTATAAAGTTGGTAGACTTTAGGGAGCGAATAGATGCCTCAGTACCGAGGATGTCATTCTCACTCTTATTCGCACTACGCACAGTATGTTCTGTTATCGAACATATTTGTTAACAAAGGCTGGTTGACTTGGGGCGGTGAGCCGGTCCCCTACATGCCAGACAGGGTCCGTTGGAAGTTCGGGCAGCTCTAGAAGATCCTTGCTCCACCCATTTCGGGTAAACCTCCATCTGCGCGCAGGATCATACAGGGGTTGTTGAGGTATCAGATTCGGGCGCAGACTTTTTGGCAGGGTAGTAGAGAGGCAGCCTACCACGGCGAGTGCGATCCTGATTACCTACCTTGGTACAGTCAGGTAACCAGGGTCCGTCTTGCTCTGATGCCAGTTGCTGAGCCAGAGCCAGATGATGAGCTAGTTGTCCCAGAGACTGCAGAGGAGAGGATGCAGAGAGCAACTGCAGTTATCCGGGATGCGCTAGATGGGGACCATTCACCTGCTTCACATCAGATTTTTTCTACACTTTTAGGGATTTTGGACCCTTAGTTGTATTTTAGTTCTTTCTTTGACGTATTTGTACTCATATTTCATATTTGCTATTTTATATATTTATATGTATTTTAGATCATGTATGACGTATCTTTACTCGTATATCGTATCGCGTTCGTATTGTTTTTTAATCGTAAAGCGTTTGTATCGTATTTTAAAAGTAAAACGCGCGTATCATTTTAAGAATACAACTAAATACAATTTTATTTAGGAATTTTTAAAAATAAATACAATTTTAAAAAAAGGGAGGGGGGGTTCCGGATTTACCACATACGCAAGTAAATCGTTCACAAATACGGTGGATTTACTCGTATGTGGTAAATCCAAAAAATCCCCACTGAGATCCCGTAACCCCATTTTTAAACCGGATTTACCATAATTTGAGGTAAATCCGAAAACTCGATTTTTTTAATAAAAAGTGGAGAGTATTTCTGGGTTTTTGGGGGTTATGGGTCCGAGGGAGGAAGTGGGTGTGAAAAAAAAATCCAACTATTTTTTTATTTATAAAATTTGACATTTCATGCAATCATATACGTTAAGCTTGAATAAAACAAGTCATGTGCATGTTAACGTCTAATAATTCACGTTATAATTAGCTAGCAAAACATAGTGGATGCTCATCTTCTATATCTTCTATATCTAGAGAGTAAAATTTTGGCCTCAGTTAACAGTTAACACCTTGAAGCCACACATCTCCTTCATAATGGAGACAACTTTAATTTGGCTGAAATTCCAAGTTAATGGCTATCGTCTTGTCAAATCCATAAACTTTAGTGAAATCCATTCTCACCTCCCCTACAAATGAAGTCACTTCAATGGGCAGAAGAAAACAACCGTTTGTTTAATGGTTTTGCCCATATGGGTTTTTTATCGTTTCCTAGTTGATTGATTGGTAAGAGTCATTATTATGTATTTGAGGGAATAAGGATGCATCTTAGCTTGTGGAGCAACTGTAGTTCATGATTTTGAAATAGGAAAGGAGATTCTACAATTGATAACACTCATAAAGTTTCATGATTCTATATATGATCTTTTGAGTGTTTGGTCATGATGCTTTTTATTCTTTTGATGAGTTTGTTAACTTCTTTTCGATGTTAATCTTAATATGATTTGTATATGGAGCCTCTATTGTGGTGACATTTTTCGTGACTATAGACCTTTTTTTTTTTGTCAAGTTGTGCGATTATCATAGATACAAGAAAGCGCCACAACCAAATACAACACAAAGTCAGTGCTAAAAGAACCAAATTGGCCTATACAAGACATAGGCTCAACAGGGAACAACAACACTAAAACTAGCGGTTTAAAAATAAAAAAAAAAAAAAAGAAGAAACGGCCCAACAAGAGCAGACCTACAACTAAAAGGCCCAAGGCCCACAATGAACGAGAAATGAAGGAAGGAAAACTAAGCAACACAATCAGATGCTACAAACACCAACGAACCATAATAACCCCAAACCAAACCCTAGCAGAGCTTTCAACGCCACCAGCCATCACCTTCTACAATCGAGCTAACAAACTCAAGCATAATCAACCGATGAAGGAACCACAGCTAACACCATCACATTCCACAACCCCAAACGTAACCCTAGCAGAACTCTCTACGCTACCCACCCACCACCAACTTCAACGGTTACCCAAGAGCAAGCATAACCAACCAATCAATGACCCTCAGCAAAAGAACCAAACTTTAATTCCCCCTGATCAAAGCAAGCTTTACAATCTTCCACAACTACTCTACGAATTGATTCTGGAGGTCTTGAAGTCCAATTGCTCTGAAGACGCCCTTTCGAAGCAAGCGAAGCGATTTCATGAGCAAGCTTATTCCCTTCTCGATTCACCCAGGTAATGACACACCCATTTAATTACGATCCAAATACTCAATATCCTTGAGAATCGAACTAATTTCCGCTTTGTGATTTTTCAATTTGCACATGTTGACAAGCTGGAGATTATCAGTCTCAATCACAGGAAGCTGAAGATGAAGAGAGACAACAGTTGACAAAGCTTCACGCAACCCCAACGCCTCTGCCACAAGAGAGGATCTAGCAAAAATTGCTTTGTGACTAGCAGTAAGTATTCTACCTTGAAATTCTCTACACACTACTGCTATAGCACCTGTGCATGTTGCTTTGTCAAAAGCAGCATCACAATTAATCTTAGTAGCTTGACCAATAGGAGGTTTCCAAGTAATTGGAGCTTTCCTAGTTTGATCATTAGTGGGGTGGGGGTTATTCACAAGGGACGGGTTAGTAGAAGTAACAAACTCAAACCAAAGTGCCGTGATCCTAAACAGGACCTCCATTGGGTTAGGACACTTAGTATTGAACATAGACTCATTCCTGGTTTTCCAAATATTCCATAATGTGAAAATCACTTTAGATAACCTGAGATCAGCATCCTGGGAAAAGTTTAGGTTAATGTTCAAAAACCAACTATGAAAAGTAGACAAACCAACAGGTACAGGAGGGTGAACCACTTGTAGAGCAAACCAACTATGACTATAGACCTTCTATTGTTGGTTGTTTTGCGTCATTTTTGGGTAATGGCATGATAGCTATTGAGATTGTCTTTGACAATGGGTGGTGTAAAATCGCTTGAATGTGATTCCTCTTCTCATTGTTGTTGCTTTTAAGAGCCCTAGCATGGTCCCTTGAGACTTAGAAACCAAGCAGTGAAATACTTTGAGGCTTTGTTGCATATGAATTTTATTGTCTCCCATATCTTTAGAGAAGGAAACAGATTCTTGTGAGAAATTAGTCGCTTTTGGTCTAGTCAAGAGAACTTATACTTGGTGGGTTATGTTTCCAAGCTTCATCTTAGATGACTTTAGTCATGATAGCCATGGTTTTCCTTTTTCGTGTTTAGGTGATTTATCTTTGAGATTTGGTCTCTTGGGTTCTCTTTTTGCCCTATTGTGTCGCACCTTTGGCTCGTTGTTTGTTTTTTCCGACAAGAGATTTGACCTAGTCACTCCTTATTTTAAATCTCACAAATTTGTCAAATGATTCAAACTAGCCCTAATACCCGTGTGATGTACTGGGTAGGCTAAATTTGGTTTATGTCAAATATATAGTCTAATAAGTGTGAATGAAATTTAAATCGTAATTAGTTTTTTTCTGCATGCATACGCATCATGATATCAGTATTTGTTATAATTTGTTAAGAAATAATAAATACGTCAAAAGTTGCAAAATGAAATAAAAAGAAAAGGAACAACTCGATAAAAGATATTTGAAATTTATTAAAATAGTGTTGTTGCGAAAACGTTAAAAGAAAATAAACAAAAGAGAAAATGAACCCCGTTGCAAAAATGAACAAAAGAGAAAATGAAATTTAAGGTAAAATATGCACTCCCGTTGGCACTTCCGTTGACACTCCCGTTGCCACTCCTATTCCCATTGTCAGTCTCTCGTTGCTGATCTCATTGTCAGTCTCTCATTGTGTTCTCATTGCCACTTGTTTACTCCTTTTTTTTATATTCACTTAATTAAAAAAGTTATTTTACAATTTTAGTAGTTAAATATTAAGTTAATATTTTTTTTGTTGGAAAAAAGAATTTTGAAACTGTTGTTAGATATATAATTTTTTTTGACAATTAATAGTGGTTAAGTTAATAGATTTGAATAGTTAAATAAAAATTTCTTTTAGATAAAAACTGAAAAAAAAGAAAAAAAATATTTAAATAAAAAACTGAAAACAGAAAAGTTAAAAAAAAAGTGTCAGAATTTTTTAATATTAATTTTGAAATTTTTTGAAAAAAGAACAAAAGAATGGAAAAAAAATAAGTTTTTAAATAAAAATCTGAAACAAAATAAAAAATTTAAAAAGAAAAGGCTGACACGCGACAGCGCGTCAGCATTTTTAATATATTTTTTTTGAAAAATCTGACAAAAAGTGGTTGTTTTTGTCTTTTAGTGAAAGATTACGATTTTACCCCTGATTTTTGCCAAATGGCAAAATTTTAAAGTGCCCAAATTAGACATTTTCCTAACACTTGATTTTACTGTATTTGACTATAAATGTAATAAGAAGATTGTGAAATTAAAAGGGAACATTAACAAAGACAGCGAAATCCAAATTTATATAGATAATAAGAAGAAAAAACCTCAAGAGTTTTACTAAAAAAAATCCATAATCATCAAATGTATATATAAAAACTTAACACATAATCTGATCAAAATTATACTACTTCAACATATATCCCTCTCGGTTGTTCATCATTGGGAACTTTGACCTGATTGTCGAAGTTAACAACAATTGTTGAAATTAGTAAAAGTGTCTTCGCATGTGTTAATGTTAATAAGACTTTTAAACAAATCATGAAAAGAGAAGACACAATATTTCTATTGTTCACATGTACCGATAAGATTGGATTTAAGTTGAACCATAGAACTTCAACAAACAAAACAAAAGAAATCAATGTTTGATATCTCTTATATATTCATTCAATAATACCTATTTAAGTATGTTTCTAATACCTATCGTTGCAAAATAACCAAAATAATGGTCAAGAAAAGGAGGGTCAGAGCAAGTACTTACTAAAGTAACGAAACAATATAACTTATAAAATAAATTAACTTTTTAAGAGAAAATCCAGCGGCAGGTTCGCAATGAGTTTCGCAAATTAAGAACTCACCCCACCAATGCTTTCACGATTGGAGTAGGGATGACAAAAAAAACCGCACCCGTGGGTACCCGCGGGTATTACCCGTGACGGGTACGGGGCGGGTAGCTTAACGAGTTTCATAATTGGATAATTAAACTGCCTGTTAATAAATGGGGCGGGGCTGGGTATTGAGGTACCGTACACGCGGGTACCCGTACCCGTAATAAATATATTTATTTGGAAATTTTCCTATTATTATTAATTTTAGTGCTATTTATCTTCTTTCATTAACTACTATAAGCAAACAAATAAATGATAAAATAAATATATAATGAAATGCCTCATTTTTATATGAATAAAGATAAAAGAAATTGTGTTCAAAAGGTTAGTTTTGTTTGGTATTTTGAGTTTTATTTTCATAAAAAATATTTCAATTAATATAGTATGTATCTATAATGAAATGCCTAATATTTTTTATATGAATGAAGAGAAAATGGTGTTCAAAAGGATAATTTTGTTTGGTATTTCAAATTTTATTTTCAAAAAATATATATTTCAATTAATACTAAAAGTATCCGTGGGTACCCGCAGATACCCGTGAGGAAATAATACCCGTGAAAAACCCATTACGCGGGTACCCGCGTGAGTATGGGGCGGGTACGGATAGCGTTTATATTAAACGGGATGGGTAGCTACTACCCGTGCCCGCCCCGCCCCATTTACATAGTTCAAGAGAATTTTGCCACGGTGGAGAAACGAGTTCGCTATGAAGCAACCGGATCGTAACAAAAAATTGATTAAAAAATATTTATTTATTCTGCAAAAGGCATAAAAAAAGATGATAAAATAACCACCAAGAACATGAAACAAGCAACAGAATCAAATGCCTATATAGAGAAGTATTTCGACTTGAAAATTCTACATATAAAAATCATACAAAAAAGTTAATAAAAAGAACATTTAAAACTCTTCCTCTTCTGTTGAGCCAAATTTCAAGTCAGATCTGACATGAAAACGTCAAGCTTGTAGCTGCATGTTGCCGTGATTCGAAGATCGCCGCCGTAGCGTTGTGTGTAAAGACGGTGGTGGGATTTAAGTGGCGAGATAGAGAAACAACCAATGAAGGTGAGTGGCGGCGGTAGAGACCAGAGGTGGGCGGCGTTAGGCGGGGTGAGCGGCGCTGGGGCGTTTAGGCGGAGGGTGAGAGCTTCAAGTATAAGTGAGTGAAAAACCAGTGTTTGAGTGAGAAGAAGATGTGAGCTTGAGAGAGGAGAATGGGAAAGTAAATCTAATCTTGAAGGGTTTTTTTTAATTCTGAAATGAGGTTGAGTGATTGAGTGTGAGCGAGAGGATTTGTTTTTTGATATGAAGTTTCTGGAAAATTATTGTGAAAGTTTTTTTTAGGGTTTTTTTTTTTGGACCCCCACCCCATCCCCAAAAACCCCCACCCAAATTTAAAACCTCAAAATGCCCTTTGAAAACGTATTTTTTTTTTAAAAAAATTTTAGCCTATCGTATATACCCCTTTGAGTGCGTATATCGACCTATTTTTACCGCCCATCGTACATACACCCCCAAGGCGTATATACGATTGGCAAACTCCCTATAATCGTATATACGCCTTGGGGGTGTATATACGATGGGCAAAAAAGGGTCGTATATACGTACTCAAGGGGTATATACGATGGGTTTTTTAATTTTTAATAATTTGTTTTAATTTTTATTACTAAAAGACTACTAAAAATTCGTTAAATAGTCAAAACTACTCCAAAAAATTATAAAAACACCACTAAAAATCTAACAAAACCAAAATAAGGCTATACAAATTTTTTTAGATTTTTTGGAGACTATGAAAAATTAAAAAAAATCGTAAAAAATAGTAAACGATGGAATTTGGGATTTTGAGGCCGTAGTCCCTTCTTGATTGTTTTCGGATTTAATAGTGGTTTCATTACGATTGGAGTATGTTGCCTAAAACCGATTTTTTAGCCTAAATTATTCGCTCGACGTATAACATCGTCACATTTTAACGAACTACATACAAAACCTATTTTCGTGGACTCATATAATTTTTATTTGACTTAAAAAAATTAAAAATATAATGGGGGTCGTATATACACACGAGGGGTATATATACGACCCTATTTTTTAGCATCGTATATACACCTACCAAGGCGTATATACGATTAAGGTGGAGTTTTCCAATCGTATATACGCCTTGGGGTGTATATACGATGCCTAAATGCATAGGGTCGTATATATACCCCAGTGTGTATATACGATTGGTCAAAAATTTGTAAAAAAATACGTTTTATGGGCATTTTGGGGTTTTCAAAGTGGGTGGGGTTTATGGGGATGGGGTGGGGTACAAAAAAACCCTTTTTTTATTATATATTTGGAAAATGGCAAGGGGACCCCAATTTATGTTTTTAACTTATTGCACCATTGGAGAGAAATTATGCCCAATTTCTTAAATCTGATGTGTTTCAATCGGGCCCATTATAATCGAATTAAGCAACTCTAGTCAAGTTGCACCGATGCGGATGCTCTAAAGATTTTAAAAAAATATGGTTCTAAAAAATATAAACGGAAGTATAAAAATACATAAGTTTTTAAAAATTGCAAAATTAGTAAGAGAGTGAGTTACTCGGGTTGGTGTCAATTAGATTTTTAAGTAAACTATGAAATTAGAAGCCACAAATTTTCTATTGTTCATGTTTACCGGTAATATTGGATTTAAGAATCTTTGTCATCATCTATATAGTTGTTATACCCCAATTTTGTCCGAGTTCTTTTTAATAGTTTTTATTTTGGACTTTTTTCAATCATTTTAATTTGGACTTTTTTTGAAAATTACAAAAAATAGTAGTTTTTTTAAGTATTTTGGGTGTTAGTTTTTAGCTACTATTCAAGGAAATTTCTCTCTCTTGGACCTCGTTTTTACGATCTGAACGGTGAAAGTGAAGACATATTTCCCACGAACCCGCTGTAAAAAAATGAAGACGATCCGACGGTTAACGATTCCGGAATCGCACTTTTACGATGAGAGGTTTGAGAAAAACGGACAAAAAAACTGCAGTTATTGCGAAGGCAATTTCTCTCTCCTCAGACCTCGTCTCGACGATCCGAACGGTGAAAGCGGAGATATATGTGTCACGAACCTGCTGTCAAAAAAGAAAGACGATCCAACGGTTAACGAATCCGGAATCGCAAATTTACGGTGACAGGTTTGAGAAAAACGAAAATTGTGTTTTAAAGGGGAATTGCTTTCTCTACTTTGTTTTAGTCCCACATTGCTCACAAGAAACAAGAGCTCCCTAGCAATTGGATATAAAAGGGTTGAGAGAGGTGAATATTAGAGAGGAGATCATTGGCGGTTTAAGTGATCTATTGGGTCAAAGTGATAGCGGCCCATTTCACTAAAAACCTGTCTTTGATCATTTGGACGTTTTGAGTCGGCTTTTCCGATTCTCAAAGCGGTTCTTGCGATCTTGGAGTCAAAATGGACCAGATTGGAGTCGGTTGGCGCTCACCGATCGGTTTCGGCACTCGTCGAGTCGAGTTAGTTTTGTATTTATTTTGTTTATTTTTATATACATATTTATTTATCATTTATTTGTAATATAATTTATTTATTTATTGTTTATGTATATATTTATTCATATTTGTTTACATATATAGTTATTTATTCATTTATTTTTTTGCCTAGTCTTTATTTAATTATCGCTTTTATCTTCTTTTTTTTTTATTTATGCACAAATTAGTTTATTTCTTCAAAAATTAAATAAAAGACTAAGTCGGTTGTATTACAACCGGGTTAGTCATCATCCTAGGACCAATGAGTACATGCATGATTCAAGAATCCTAAAAACGTATAAGTAAATAAATAAATCACTTTTTCCTAAAAATAGGGGACTAAGTCGGTTGTACAACCGGGTTAGTCAATCAGTTCTAGAACTAATGAGTTGTCTGATTCGGGAGTTCTAGAATACCTATTCTAAAACGGACCCACCTCATATCAAACAATCTTCTCTCGAGAAATTCAAAAATCATTTTCAAAAAGTAGGGGACTAAGCCGGTTGTACAATCCAAGTTAGTCAACGTCTAGGAATCGATGAGTCATGCAGTTCAAGGAATCCTAGGACCCCTACACTAAAAAAAAAAAAAACACCAACCCACAAACCTTTTTCGGGAAGAACTACGTAGCTTTGATTCCTCCATTGCATCCGAGAGTGCGTAGGAGCAAGAGTCCACTCTTGTCAAGCACTAAAAACCAAAAACTTAAATAAGTCTTTTCTTTACAAATAAAAGGGTAATAATTAAATAAATCTTAATTAATTAGACCATGGATGTCGTGGGGTGCTAATACCTTCCCCACACAGAACGACTCCCGAACCCTAACAATGTCTTATCCTAAACATAAAGGGATTTTCCGAATTTGCCCTTAAACTAAAATTTGGTGGCGGCTTCCTTTCGAACTTCGAAGAATCCTTTCCCGGATTTTTCGGTCGCTACAATAGTCATAAAATACTATTTACAACCAAACACTACTAAAAGTGAGACTAAAATGAAAATTTAAACACATATTGAAGTATGCTACTAATACCCGTTAGTGTGTAATAACCAAAATAAGGATCGCAAAAAAAAATGCAAATATGAAGAAAGAAGTATAAAAATAAATAATTTTTTAAGTGGTGAGTTGTAGTTTAAATAAATTAAATTTTGAACGATTAAATTTTTTCGATGCGCTATAATACTCTAAAACACGTTGCTTAGTATCACACTTTACGTATTTTGTAATAAAACTATTTTTTTACCAAACTGGTTATGAGAAACGAACTTCACATAGTAGTTGAACATTTTTAAAAAATAGACTCTAAAGTACCTCAAAACAATCTTCTTAGCATCACACATTACGTATTTTGTCACAAAATTATTTTTTTTCCACCAAAATGGCTATTGAGGAACGAACTTCACGTTTTTCAACATCAATTTTTTTTCGGACTCTAAAGTACCTCAAAAGACACTTTTCACAATTTACATATTTTGCCACGAAATTATTTTTTTACCAAACCGGTTGAGGAACGAACTTCACGTATTTAAACATTTAAATTATTTTCAAGACTATAAAGTACCTCAAAGCACACTACTTTTAGCGAAAGACTAGCCTCGATATATATATATATATATATATATATATATATATATATATATATATATATATATATATATATATATATATATATATATATATTATTCTAGCTAGTCTATTGAAAAGACTCAAAAAAAGAAAAAACTAGTCTATTAAAATGACGGGCTTGGGAAAGAAGTTTATGGAGACCCAATTTTTTTTGGGTATTACTTTCCCCAGTCCTCCTCCTACTCTTTCACACCCCTTAACAAATTTTATTCCAAAAATGACCTCGCGTGAAACGCTGAGTTCACGTGTTTAATGACGGTTCGAACGACCTTGTTCGAACACGCTCGAAAGCAACAAAGATGCGAACACAATAAAATTGGTGAATGTGGTGTGAGAGTCCATTATTTGTTGCCTCGATTAACAGCATACGAACGAAATAAAATAGAGTGTTCGAACAAGGTTATGCGAACAGGTTCGAGTGACCCCATTCGAATAGGTGAAATTACGCACAAGAGGGTGTGAAGTCAATTTTTAACTCACGCGGACGATGTCGTTCGAACGGGTTCGAAGCCCCGTGTTCGAACACGTGAAAATTCTTAGAAAAAAAGACGCTTTGGCTGGCCTTTTGGTCATTTCACACCCTTATGAGGTGTGTTTTGAGTAGGAGGGGGAGTGGGAAAAGCAAAGCCCTTTTTCTTTTTGCTTACTATGGAGACCCAAATTTACAGACAGTAAATTAGTGTAGTTTACTAGCTGCACACCAAATATACTGATTACAACCCCACAAAAACTAAAAGAGTTTTGTGAAAATTAATACAACAAAATTTTTAGTAAGTATTAAAATATAATTCCTAAAATTATTCGATCATTCCCTCCCCTTAGAAGAAATTCGACTCGGCATGACAACAAAATCCGAACCCGCTTGTTCTTACTTGACCTCGACCCGAGTTTGACGGGGGAAACCCGCTTTGATCGGGGGAGGGGACAGGTTCAGGGATGTTGATACCTGCCCCGCCCCGAACTCGGTCAACAACACATTAATAATTTATTTTATTTTATGTATATATATATATATATATATATATATATATATATATTCATTCATTCATTTTGTTTCATATTTTTTTTATTTTTAATTTTGATCTATTTTCAATAGAAAAAGTATATTTTAATATTTCGAATTTTGTCTTATCATTTTATAAAAATTATGATTTTATTCTATTAATTATCATAAATATAAATATTTTATATCTTGTATAAATTAGTGGCGAAAAGGGCACCTACTGGAAACCCGACACCGTTTGGGATGGGATGAGGGATATAAAACCTGACCCCATTTGAGATAGGGGTGGGAATAGGGGATGCAAAACCCACCCCCATTCCGTTGCCATGCCTTAATTCGACCTCAAATTTAGCTCCATCATAGTATACATGAGAAAAGCATGATTCAATGACATGAAATCCATGTAGAAAGTAGATGAAACCTAATCATACTTTTTGTATTGAACAAACCAACATATTCATTTCCATGAGAATACACAACAAAGATAGCGAGAAAGTTACCTTTATTAAATGGGATTGACAACAATATGTATTATGTTGTTTTTCCAAAGACTCTAAAACAAGTTGGGCCTTATGGATGCTCTTCTCATCACCCACCAATGAGGGTACTTTGTTAGGCAAGACAAGTCCCCCAAACATATTATTAATGTCAAATGGAAACTTATAATATTTGGAAAGAATATGGAGAGGTTGAGTAGTGGAACCACCAAACACTAGGCAATCGGGCGGCGGTTATTCTAAGGCGGTATTCTCGGTATACTTTTGTGCCAGTTATTCCTACATTTTATCATAATTTTTATAATAATGAAAAATAAAAAAGAGAAACCTCTTTCACTTAAAATCGAATCGTGGCGGAAACCTCACCTTACCCTTCTTTCTCACATTGATTCTCCTAGCACTTCCTCTCTTTCTCTCTTTTGTTCACAACACCATCCTCTCAAAAATATTGAAGTAGCAGGAGGTGGTTCTCGCCGAAGCAGCACTCTCTCTCAAAATCTTTAGACGCCGCCACTCTCAGTTTTGTTTCTTTCCTTTCTTTTTTAGGGATGTTGGTGTTCTGTTGGTAAGAAAGAAATATTTCGAGACAAAAAAAAGATTTGGGGATTTTGGTGTTTCGTTTGATATCTAATCTCAGTCATTACCGCTGCTGCAGCTATTGTCGTTGTAGGTTGGAAACCAATTTGAAATCCTGTAAAGCTCATATCCAAGAGTTTGTAGTTCGTACCCACAAAAAAGAGTTTGTAGTTACTTTATTACATCAGTGTAGTCAAATTGAACAAAATGTCTTCAAACAAGCAATTACTCATAGTCTCCGGTGGATATAATAACAGTACCACCACCCTTGTTTACAAACTCTCTCGTGTAACTATGGGGTAGTTTTGGCTATCCAAAAATAATATAGGTATTTGGATAATTATATATTTTAAATTTAGCTACCCAATAATATGTTATTTGGCTACTCCAACTAACTTTATTTGTCTAAGGAGATAAAATAAAAAAATAACAAGTCCATTAGTTTAATTAGTCTAATTAGTTTAATTAGTCTAATTTGATAAATAAAAAGTCTATTATTATCACAATGGTGATTTTTGTTTAGTCGATGATTTTAGTCTTTTTATTTTACTTTGACAAGTTTGGTCTCTACTTTTTTTATTTTCGCAATTCTTTCCCACAAAATCATATATCATTTGCACTTTTTGTCCTCAAAAATCTTGAATTTTGGAAAAATAAGGGAATAAAATTGCACATTCCATGATTTTTAGCAATCAAAAGTGCAATGAAAAAATCATATGCACCAAAATTACTAAATTAGAACAGCAAAATATGTTTAATTGGTATACACCATCGCTGTAAAAACTTTTTAAGGTGGGTGAGAACATTTTTTATGATGTGTTGTTTCATGATTGACTGAGGTTGTAAAAAAATTTCTACACGACGATATATTTAATTGTTAAACTAAATCGCTTGACCACCCTACACTACGCCAGCGTACAAGGTTTATCAGCGTTTTTTTTGGGCATTGGTAGCGTTTTAAAACGCTAGAGAAGCTGGCGCTACTAATGCGTACACCCCATTAGTAGCGTTTTAAGAAACGCTAGCCATTTACCCAGCGTGTTTTAGACATACGTAGCGTTTTATATAAAACGCTAGCCATTGACCCAAGCCTTTTTTACAATTCCTAGCGTTTTAGAAACGCTAGGGATCCCATAGCTCATTTTACTACCATTCCTAGCGTTTTAAATAAAAGCGCTAGGGATCCCATAGCTCCTTTTTACTACCATTCCTAGCGTTTTAAATTAAAACGCTAGGGATACTATAGCCCTTTTTACTACCATACCTAGCGTTTTATAAAAACGCTGGGGATGCTATAGCACCTTTTACTAGCATTCCTAGCGTTTTATATAAACGCTAGGATGTTATAGCATTCCTAGCGTTTTATATAAAACGCTAGGAATGCTAGTAAAAAGGTGCTATAGCATCCCTAGCGCTTTTATATAAACGCTAGGATGCTATAGCATTCCTAGCGTTTTATATAAAACGCTAGGGATGCTATAGCACCTTTTATTAGCATTCCTAGCGTTTTCTGTAAAAACGCTAGGGATCCTCTAGCTCCTCTTTACAATTCCTAGCGTTTTAACTTTAAAACGCTAGGTATTGAATGAATTTTTTAACTTCATTTCTAGCGTTTTCACTCTAAAACGCTACCTATTGACTGAATTTTTTTAAATATTTTTTTATTTTGGTTTGTTCTCCATTTTAATTACAACCTATAAATTCATTCCCTTTTCAACAAATTCAGAAAAATACATTCCAATCCAATATATCATTCAAACAAAATTCACCAACAAAATTCATCAAATAATATTTCCAATCCAATATATATCATTCTAAGAAGTACTTACAACATAATATAAATCCAATATATACAACATAAATAATAACTAAACTATTATGAATCTCAAAACTTGCTACAAAAAGCTAGAAACATAATGGCACCACTCCCCCATACTGCTTGTAAGTTGTTCAAATAGAGTAATTCGGATTTTTTGAAGTCGGGAAAATCTTGAAAAAAATGAAATAAAATTAGAATTAAAATGTTTATTAAATGTGAGTAAGTATTATAATATCAATATAAAAATAAATCTAAGTAGTTACCTTGGTTGGGATTGCTACTTTGTCATGAGTGATAATCTCTTTCATATACCTCATAACATAGTACCCACAATCATTGCTATTTGGTTGTTTAGGACACTACAAAGCAAAAGATTATAACTTAATTGTCACATTTTTATGACCAAAAATCAATTAAAATTATAAGAATGATTCTTAAAAAGCTTACGATTATGGGTAGCCATCTTGTTTTACTCGTAGATAATCCCAAGTATTCTTTCAAAGCAATTTGTAACGTCATACATATATATATATAACGTTAAGTTGAACAAAATACATATATTAAATTATACAAATTAAAATGAGAGGGTTACACATACACACCTCTCAACCGATTCTCTGAAGTCTTCGTGAGCGTTGTAATGGCCTTGAAGTGAATCCGGATAATAGACAACATTTTGCTTAGGGTTTATTGCAAAGAGTACCCAATGTTGCTCTGCAAGTAAATGAAGAAACGAATGAGTACACATTAATTTACACTATAATACAATCCTCAAAATAATTAAACAAGTGATTGAAGACTAAATTTCTCACCCATTATTGAGTGGTGCCAAAAATAAAGAGTCGCCCTTCAAATGCTTGGCTTCCATGAAGCGTGAATGGATATAACTTTGTACTTCACTCTTTATAGCCGTAATGCGTTCCTCTGTGTTACCTTTATGAAACACAACTATACAAGCCGGACACAAGAAGAAATACTTACGTGTCCGTGAGAAAAAGGACCGAAGACGATTGTACAAAAACCTATAAATAATATATATACAACTTTCAGATCCCTCATATATATACTCTAATATATACTCTAATATAAACAACTATTGTGTACAAATAATTTAATACATACCTCTGGTATACTCGATATCAATGGCAGTGGCCCAATCCATCTCAACTATAGCTTTCATATCCTCGATGGTTGATCATTACCAACTGTTCCAGGCCCACAATGTTATCGGGCGGTAAAAAAATTTGGTCGTCCTGGTTCATTTTTGAATGTGGACCTTTAGAGAATCGATGTAGTTCGGAATTCATCATTGGGAAATTGACCAACATGTTGGATGGCGAAGATGGTCGGGAGAGTTTGGTAGTGGAAGGGGAAGGTTGGGACACTTTCATGGAAGGGGAAGGTCGGGACACATGGGGTACCTAGTATATATTAAAAAAATGATTAATTAGCTAGTTAGTTAACACACATTATAGTCATTTAATTATTAACAAAAATATTGTCACTTACAACGACAAGTTGTTCAGGCCATGCCACAAAAGTACTAAGTGCTTGATCCACGATAAATATATCCGCATTAGCAATTGGAGCAGCAATGGTGCAGACCCTCTATTGAATAGTCTACCCTAACTCTCAAATGGTTTTCAGGCATGGCCTGATTGTGCAGTGTGGCACTCAATTGGTTACATATCAAACCCACTGCAACCTTTCGATGTGGGTTTGCAATATATAGCTCACATTCACGATTATCCTAAATCAATTATAAAGAAAAATAAATATACATGATAATTTTATCAAATACATATGTACAAAAAAAGCAGTCGAGTTTTGTTAAATACATGTTTGAAGGGATGGTGCAGCTATCTCTCGCGCTATGGGAAGTGCAAGAGCTCAATAGGTTCAAAGCAGGGGTGGTGCAAAGCGGGGATGGTGCACCAATCCTTTGTGCCAAGAGTCGCTTAAACATCTGTCTCTCTTCCATTAGCACAAAGAACATTCTTGGATAGCTCGTCATACTTTTCCGCCATGACTTTACAATCCCGCACCCCTTGCTTTGGCTCTTCTTTGGCCCAAACACGGTTGTCGGAGGAATCCCATATCCATAACCTCTAATCCGACCACTGTCTCTCTTCCCTTCCCAAGGCACGAGCAAGGACATCTTGGTGACCATCACAATCTGTTAAATCTCCTTGTGATACAGATTGTGATATGCTTTGGCGATGCACAAACATAAATAACGGATAAAATTAATAAACAAGTGTCAAGTGAAATTTAATCGACAATAAAAATATGTCCACGTGTCAAAAAAATCGAGTAACGGATAAAAATAATAAACAAGTGTCAAAGAAATTTAATCGAGAATAAAAAATATGTCCACGTGTCAAAAAAATCGAGTAACGGATAAAAATAATAAACAAGTGTCAAAGAAATTTAATCGACAATAAAAAAAAATATGTCCACGTGTCAAAAAAAATCGAGTAACGGATAGAAATAATAAACAAGTGTCAACGAAATTTAATCGACAATAAAAAATATGTTCACGTGTCAAAAAAAATCGAGTAACGGATAGAAATAATAAACAAGTGTCAACGAAATTTAATCGACAATAAAAATATGTTCACGTGTCAAAAAAATCGAGTAACGGATTAAAAAATATAGTCGGACACAAATTCCAACTTGCAATTTTTTCATGAATTTTGGAATACTTACAATTTTGTCATTGACCTCCTTAGTTTTCGGATCCACAATCTCCCCATCCTTGTTGTCGGGCCTCTAACCAGACAATCGTACGATCAAGGGATTCTTGAGTTGGATCTTTCCCCTCTTCCAGTAACTATTTAAGTTTAATAATTGTTAATCAACTGTAAATTAAAAGATTCATTAAATCATAATAAATTAAACTAATTGTGTCTTACCAATCTTTCTTCGAGAATTTGATATCCACTAGAACCTCCTCTATAAGGGTACTCGGGATTAGAAGCTCTTTCTTTATTCGCTTTGCTCTTTTTCTATTTAAAAAGATAAGTATACATTAATGAATGATATCTACTTGTGAAATATATATATAAGTTAAATAATTAATATACTAACCAGGAAATCCGGATCTGTAGTGCGTATATCTACAAATTTGGTCCATTCCTCCTTAGTTATAATTCCGGGCATACATTCTGGGGAGGCTCTGTCTGAGGTTCCATCAGGACGTTTTAGATACTTTTTCCCCACATCAGTTCTGTAAGCCCTATGCAACCTTCCCTTCCTTGATATCCAATCTCTTCGGGACTCATCGACATCAAAGTGTTTCTAGTTATACATAAAAATGGATTAAATAAATATAACTAAAAAATCACTAAATAAGATTATTAAAGAGGTCTAAAATTATATACCTGTATTAAGTCCCAAAAATCATCTTTCAGTTTAGGCAAAACTCGATTATCTTTCTCATTCCAACTTTTAATTGAAATTGGAAAGATTTGCTTCACCTTAGTACCAATAAAGCTAATTAAATTTGTGCCGTTGTCTCCAATTGGCAAACCTTTAACACTCCATCGGACCTTAAATAATTAAATCATTAAATAATTAGATAACTTGGAAAGGTAGAGAACAACATTAATAATTAGTAATTAACTTACCTTATATTTCTCGTGTCCTTTACTTATCCGATTGACGATATTCTTTTTCGATGTAATTCCTCGGGGAGTGAACTTCTTTGTGTTTCTATCACCCCCATCACCACCCTGACTACTATCGTGATCACTATGTGATGCCATCTGACTTGCAATCACCCAAATGAATAAGACTCAGTGAGTTTTAGCTTTCTAATTGTTTAGAACCAACAAACACTTAACAAAATATAGAAGAAGCCATGCACAAAGTAACAGTCAAAGTCATGCACTAAGTAACCTAGAGTAAACATACATAGAGTAAACCTAGAGTAACCTAGAAGCCATGTACAGACTAGTATCAAGAGTTCATCTTTTGTTCAAAATGCCAATAACGAGAACATTGTTATAACTAACATGCACTAAGTAACCTAGAGTAAACCTAGAGTAAGAGTAACCTAGAAGCCATGTACAGACTAGTATCAAGAGTTCATCTTTTGTTCAAAATGCCAATAACGAGAACATTGTTATAACTAACATGCACTAAGTAACCTAGAGTAAACTTAGAGTAAGAGTAACCTAGAAGCCATGTACAGACTAGTATCAAATCTTTTGTTCAAAATGCCAATAACAGAACATTGTTATAACTAACATGCAAGCAGTGGCAATCTATGTACAATACAATCGGGAGAAAAAGAAAATCCATACCGAGAAATGTGCGTGGAGATGAACGAAATGGGTAACCAGGTTGTGCGTGGAGATGAGCGAAATGGGTAACGGTTTGTGCGTGGAGATGAACGAAATGTGCAACGGTGATGAACGAAGATGAACGAAGATGAGCGAAGATGAGTTACGGGTTGTTCGTGGAGAAAAGTTAGGTAGATGAGTTCTGGGTTGTGCGTGAGTGTGTGAGGAGAGATGAGAGGCGCTTTGTAAAAATTTTAATAGCATTCCTAGCGTTTTTACATAAAACGCTGAGGATCAACTAGCGCGTGTTTACCCATTCCTAGCGTTTTACGTAAAACGCTAGGAATGCTAGTAAAAGGTGCTATAGCATTCCTAGCGTTTTACGTAAAAACGCTGGGATGCTATAGCACCTTTACTAGCATTCCTAGCGTTTTATGTAAAACGTTAGGGATGCTATAGCACCTTTACTAGCATTCCTAGCGTTTTATGTAAAACGCTGGGATCAACTAGCGGCGTGTTTACCATTCCTGGCGTTTTTACGTAAAACGCTAGGAATGCTAGTAAAGGTGCTATAGCATTCCTAGCGTTTTGTAAAACGCTAGGGATGCTATAACACCTTTACTAGCATTCCTAGCGTTTTATGTAAAACGCTAGGGATGCTATAGCACCTTTTATTAGCATTCCTAGCGTTTTTACGTAAAACGCTAGGGATCCTCTAGCTCCTCTTTACAATTCCTAGCGTTTTAACTTTAAAACGCTAGGTATTGAATGAATTTTTAACTTCATTTCTAGCGTTTTCACTCTAAAACGCTACCTATTGACTGATTTTTTTAATTATTTTTTTATTTTTGTTTATTCTCCTTTTAATTACAACCTATTAATTCATTCCTTCCAAAGAAAATTCATCAAATATCATTCCAACAAAATTCAGCCAATATCATTACAATCCAATATATAGATACACACAAAATTCAACCTATTAATAGATATTTTTGTTTACAAATCATACAACATCATAAGTAACTTACATTATGAAACTCAAAAGTAGCTACAAATTAAAGCTATACCATATATAACATAAATGACTACTGTCTTGACCACTAGATCTCATGATCACTAAGTGATGCCATCGACTGCAATATAACATAATCCATGTTATTGTTAAATTTACAAAAACAATATAATAATTATCTATTAATAAAAATAACGAGAAATCATTAAGTCTATATTACCTTTTCCTTTTCCTAGATAAAATTTTGTTTGCAATTCGCGTCTTGGTATTTTTTTTCCGATTTAATAAAAATTCCATCATTATGATCTTTTCTAAAATATACAACATCCTCTATAGAAGTATTTTCCCTATTATTGGTTACGATGTTACAAGAACGGTCGCCTCAACACCAACATCATCGGGTGCTTCATCATCATCGTTGTTATACACAAATTTTTGTCGATCAATAGAACAATAGACCAATTGATATTAATCGGATCGATGACATAAAACACTTGTTGAGCTTGCGATGCTAAAATAAAAGGTTCATCTTTATATCCTAACTTGTTGAAATTCACTCGCATGAACCCTAATTCATCAATCAGAAACCAAGATGTGTTGTCAACCCATTCACATTTGAACACGGGCTCCTGAAACATATTGTAATCCAACTCCCATATGTGTTCAATGAAGCCAAAGTAAGACATATTCGCATATATGGGATTTCTATCTTTGGCACTTGGATGCATGCATAGAATGAGCTACAAGAGTCACCCCACTATTTTGCATTTTACTCTGATCATCTTGTTCTTTTGTATAGAAAGTGCACTCGTTCATTAGATAGCTGTTGTAAGAGAAGACATGTATATTTGGACCTTTTGCTAACCATCTCAATCTTTTTGAAATCGAAGTAGGATTCGAAACACACTCACCATCAATGTGATGTTTTAGCCACACTATGAAACTCCTATTGTGTTCTTTTGCTAACCAAACTTGCTTCTTTCCCGGGAATTGACTCTTAAGAATCTCCTTGTGCTTGGCAACATATGAATCAACCTCACTATCATTGTGAAGAACGTACAAGTGTGCTTGCTCTAGTTCTTTCCTTGATACCATCACTAATTTATTTCCTGTCATCCCTTTACTAATCCTTCCTGCATGACGAGACCTTGGCGCAAATTCCACGAGAATATTCAAGACTAGATAGATAGCCCGTGCAAAACTCAATAGCCTCTTCAACTATGTAGCGCTCAACAATACAACCCTCAGGTCGTGATCGATTTTTCACATATCCTTTTAATATCTTCATGTAACGCTCAAACGGATACATCCATCTCATGTAACATGGGCCACACAATTGTGTCTCTCTAACCAGATGAACTATTAGATGAATCATTATGTCAAAAAAGGAAGGTGGGAAATACATCTCAAGCTCACACAAAGTGACAGTAATTTCTCTTTGCAATGTTGGCAACTTTCGGTGGTCAATCACTCTACTACAAATCGCCTTAAAGAATAAACAAAGTTTGGTTAAGGTCTGACGCACTTTCTTAGGCAAAATGGATCGTATACCAATGGGTAGCAAATTCTCCATGAGAACATGACAATCGTGGGACTTTAGAGACTTTAACTTGAGGTCTTTAATCGATACAAGAGTCGCCACATTTGAAGAGTATCCTCTGGAACTTTAACTCCATGAAGAAACTCACAAAAGACAGTCTTCTCATTTCTAGATAGAGTATGAGTGCGGAGGTAGATATGTACGTGTACCCTCTCTTTACCTGACCCAATTCAGGTCTCAAACCCATACTAACCAAATCCAACCTTGAGTTGATGGTATCTTTAGTCTTACCCGCATATTGAGTAAGGTACCAATGACACTTTCAAGACATTCTTTTCAACATGCATCACATCAATGAAATGCCTTACATATAATGACTTCCAAAGATGGCAACTCAAAGAAAATCGACTTTTTCTTCCACCCCGTTTGGCAATCTCTCCCGCAAAAGGCTTCCCAAATTTAATGTTCAAATCTTCCACCTTTTCAAATACCTGTTCGCCTGTCAAAGGCGGGGGGAGCTCTACGTGTTTCTGTATTCCCATCAAATGCCTTTCTCCACAATCGATAGTGATGAGTTGATGGCAAAAATCTACGATGACCAAGATAGATATTCTTCTTACCATGTTCCAACCACATCCAATCAGTGTTATCTTCACATATAGGGCATGCACACTGCCCTTTGTTACTGTACCCAGATAGATTGCCGTATGCAGGAAAGTCGTTAATTGTGCCAAAGATCATAGCCTTCAGGGTGAAACTTTCTTCTCTGAACCCATCATACACCTCTACCCCAGCCTCCCACATTTGCTTCAAGTCTTCAATTAAAGGAGCCAAGTATACATCAATATCATTTCACGGTTGTTTGGGCCTGAAATTAACAAAGACGAAGATCATATATTTGCGTTTCATGCAAAGCCACGATGAAAGTTATAAATCGCCAAAATCACGGGCCATGTCTTCGTGGGAGCTACTCGATATCCGTATGGGTTAAATCCATCAGCCAGACAATGCAAGGCGTAGGTTTCTCGGGTCATCCCGAAATTAGGATACTCAATATTGATTTTTTCCATTGCGGAGAATCTGCCGGGTGTCGTAGCATACCATCTTTAATCCTTTCATCCTCATGCCATGTCAAGTGTTTTGCATCTTACGAACTACGATACATGCGCCTAAATCGAGGAATTATAGGAAAATACCACAACACCTTTTGTGGAGCAGACTCTTTCTTCTTATACCGCGGTGCATTACATTTAGGACACGACTTTAACAACGCATGTTCATTCCAAAATAAAATGCAATCATTCGGACAAGCGTGTATCTTCTCATAGTTCAAGCCAATAGACCCCAACATTTGCTTTGCATCATACGTCCGAGAAGGAAGCACATTATCATTCGGCAACATTTCTTTCAGAAGTGAGAGTAAATCGGTAAAGCTCTTATCCGTCCATCCGTGGCGAGTTTTCAAGTTATACAACTTGATCACAACCAATAATTTTGTGAATTTATTACAACCCGCATACAATGGTGTCTCTCGCATCGGTTATCAACTTCTCAAACATTTCAGGACAATCATTAAGATCCTCTTCAACCACCTTTGCCATCTCTTCAAATTCGTTCGCATCAAATGAATGTGTTCCTGTCAACCGTGGCGCATATCTCTTACTAATATCATTCATATTTGAAGATTCACCTTTTTCTCACCGTGCATTATCCAACAAGTGTAACTTTGATCAATTCCATTCGCCTTTAAATGTCGTGCCAACTCCTCTGCGAAAGAATCGATTTTACATAACAACACCTTAAACAAGGACATTTCATACCACTAGAAGTCCCTAAACGTTCAACAAACCACAAATTCACAAAATAATCCACTCCAAAATATACTCCTTAGACAGACGATATGCAGACATCCAATTTCTATCCATAATTTCCAAATTATATTTATAATAAAATCCTGAGAAGAGAACTTTAACATATGACCCATCAAGCAATTCGAATATAATGAAGAATCAATTCATATAAAAAAACAAACAAAAATTCCTCTTTTAAAATTTTTTCAAATCCACTCCTTATTTTCCCAAGCTATATCTATATCATATTATAGTCTTCCAAATAATTAATTTATGTTTAACAAGAAGAGGCTAGTGGTAAAAAAAAAGAAGAAGAGTCTAGTGTGCACAAGTGACAAAACTAATATATTTCTAAACTAGAACCCATAATTAATATCTAACAAGAAACAGCAGAGCAAGGAACAAAAACTCACCAATGTTGTGCGAGTGAGAGAGATGATGTTCAATTTGAGAGAGATGATTTTCGTTGAGAGAGATGATGTTAATTTGAGTTAGGGTGTTAGGGTTTTGCGTTTCTGGGTGAGTGATTTTGCGTTTCTGGGTGAGAGTGTTAGCTGAGAAAGGAAGTAGCTCAATGGGAAACAAAAAAAATTTATTTAACCATACCTAGCGTTTTCTAAAAAACCGCTAGGGATCTATCTAGCGTGTTTTCTAAATACCTAGCGTTTTGAATAAAAGCGCTAGGGATCTGTCTAGAGTGTTTACTAAATACCTAGCGTTTTATAAAAAACGCTAGGGATCTATCTAGCGTGTTTTCTAATTGGCTAGCGTTTTGAAAACAAGCGCTAGGGATCTGTCTAGAGTGTTTTCTAAATAGCTAGCGCTTTATAAAAACGCTAGGGATCTATCTAGCGTGTTTTCTAATTGGCTAGCGTTTTGAATAAAAGCGCTAGGGATCTGTCTAGCGTGTTTTCTAATTTGCTAGCGTTTTAAGTAAAAGCGCTAGGGATCTGTCTAGCGTGTTACCTAATTGGTAGCGTTTTAAAGTAAAACGCTACTAATGGTGTAGCGTGTTATTAAAATGGGTAGCGTTTTTTTATAAACGCTACTAAAGGTGGCGATCTCTTTTTACAATTCTGGCGTAGTGCTAGACCAGAGTCCTAGATACGTCGCTGCCTGCTAAAGCAATACCCTCTTCATCTGCTGCTAGTCATACACCTCCACATCGTGGACCATCATCTACTAGTATTAGGATTTGTTATTAACTAGTAATATTCAATCTCAAAAAAAAACTAGTAATATTCAAAAACATGTTCTTATACCGGGAAAAGTATACTCTTAAACCCCATACCTTTTAATATCAACAATGTTATATAGACAAAAAAACTTAGACAAAAATCGACAAAAACCAACTTACAACACTAATTAACCAAGTTTTTTAGACTATTAGCCAAGTGATCAATTAACCAAGTTTTTAAACAACGCCTCGAAAACTGTTAAAAGCAGGTTGGCTAATAGTCTAAAAAACTTGGTCAATTAGTGTTGTAAGTTGGTTTATATCGAATTTTGTCAAAGAAAAATGTCTAAATAACATTTATGTTTTAATATTTTGGGACAATGGCGCCTTTTGATATTATTGTGTTATTCAAGTTTAAAAATATGAATGAATACTTTTTATTGTCGTTTATATAGGTTTAAAATAATTTGAGAAAAAATTGTTATAAATAATTAAAAATTATTTTGGCCTTCTATAAAGCTAATTGCAGTTTCATCCTCAGGTTTTAACACTTGTTTTAAACCACCGCAAACATCCTCTAAACCGCTGCAAAAAGTTAAGAATTATTCTAACTCAAATTGTTTAGAGGCGGTACTAAACCGCCGCAATTAACAAAACCGCCGCAAAACATCCCCAAAACACCGCAAAAAGATGGGGATTATTCTAACTCAAAGAATGATCATGCGGTTCTAAACCATTGCAAATATTAAGCTATGTCGCTAGCTATTACCGCATGGGGTTCTAAGCTGTTGTAGAAATCGCGCAAATATTCCTCGACACGGAGAAAAGCAGAGCGATTTTAGAGCTGTCGTGAGAATTGTATTTGGCAGCAGTCAAAAATTGCCTAAGAATGCCCTATCAACAGTAGGTTTCCTATTATGTTGTAGTGAAATAATCCCACATGAAAACATTGAGTATCCATAAGAAACATCATATTGCTAATTTTATTTTCAGCAAGTGAGTAAGTGCTTAAGTTAGGAAACAAACGTTCCTTATGAAATCCAACACATCCTTTGAAATGAACCAAATTGTCACCAAATAATGCAACAAAATCCTTAGAAATGAATTCATTAAATCCATGGTTCATTGAGTGCAATCAAGATAAGTGAAGGTGCACATTTTCAACTGCAAAAAGCATAGAAGTAGAGATTTCCAAATTTTTGCAACACAACACAACTTTCCAAACAATGAGATATTTTGCTAGAGGACACATTCTCATTCTCAAGAGCATAAACATTCTTATTCTAACTCATCATCTTTAAGCACAAAGAGGGATCGACATAACTAGAGAAAATATTAGCATTTATGGTCAAGCGACCAAAATCATTAGAAAGATTAAGCATAGATAGCCTTACCAAAATAGTTCCAAGTTTTCTATGTTTTTCTGATTTTTTTTCCTTTATTTTTAAAATACACTCTCAGGTTTTTCTTCACTTTTTCATTCATCTTCCTCCTTTCTTTCATGGCTAACTTTTCTAATTTTTTGTCTCTTTCATCATAAATGTCTAAATTGTTCTAGTTAATTTGTGAACATAGGTAGACTCAGTTTACACAAACGTATATACATTGAATTCACATATCCTCAACAATAACTTTTCACGTACATTTGTACGAACTCAGTTCTCATACACTCAATAATAAAATTTGATGTATGCGAACTTAGTTCACATACACACACACGTCCAGAACTAGTTTTGAACATATGTGAGCCCAAGTGACACGTTTTTGTGTGAACTCTATTCACTTAAGTTCACTAATAAGATTTGAACTTGTGTAAAGTCAATTTACACATGTTTGTGTTAATTGGGTGCACATAGGCTTAGTAGTATGCTTCAAACATATGTGAACTCAGTTCACACACGTTCAGAACAAGTTCTGAGAATCCGTGAATCCAGTTGACAAAAATTTGTGTGAATTGAGTTTACATATGCTTAGATGCAAGTTTTGAACTTGTGTGAACTCGGTTTACACGTGTTTGTGTGAATTGAGTTAACACACACTCATAACTAATATCTGAACGTATCTAAACTCAATTTACACATGTTTGTGTGAACTGAGTTCACTCAACAATGAGTTTTGAACATATTTGAATTTAATTCTTATATGTTTGTTTGAACTCTGTTTACACACGTTTATGTGAACTGAGTTCACATAAAGTGTATAGAAATTAAAGGTATTTTTGTCCTCTAAAATCATTTATTTTATTTAGGAAGTATAGATAGCCTCAATGGGGATGCAGATAGACATAGACCCACCGTTGATTTATAATTGTTTTAAAAAAAATTCCACTTCTTTTTTTATTTATTTTTATTATTAAATGGGATCCACTTTTGACAAGAAAAACCCACTTTACCATTTGTAGGCTCAACTCAAACAACATTTATCTTCATATAAAAGGCTAAAACAACATGAGAAACATGTAACCAATATAGTATAACACAAGTGGTTGATATTTGGACTCCTAAATCATCTGATCAAATGTTCGAACTCTGGCTGGTATATATGAAAAAAATACCTAATAAGAGACGTTAACCCCTTAAATGGATCTCAATACCTCAAGGGGGTTAGTCTCGGGATATCTTAGTTTACTCAAAAAAAAATGTAAAAGGAAATATTTACACCCACCTAAACGGTCCATTTATCTTGCAACTACCATTCTCTATTTCTAACTCCTCACACAAACAACTCACAATTACCAAAAATCAATGTTTTTTTTTGGTGAATACCAAAAATCAATGTTTGTGTTAGTGAATTGAATTATTTTCATGGTTACTAAGCTGCCACATTTCTTTTCTCTTTCAAGTGATGATTCTATAACACTATCATTGCCACCCACCCGAAACATTTCCATGGCTTCTTCACGTTCACTGCGGCTTCTATCACTAACCCGAAGGACTTTTTCTTCTTCTTCTTCTTCACAACAACATGTTGGTGGGGTTTCCTTGGTTCAAGGAGCTTCTAGAGGAATCGGTCTTGAATTTGTCAGTTTTTTACTTCTTGCACCCCCCTCCCCTCCCAACACACATTCTCAAAAATTTCTTCATTTCTTTTTTTTTATTAACTGTTTTTGGGTTTGTGGGTTTTGCAGGTGAAACAACTGCTAGAGAAGAATGATAAAGAGCATGTTGTTGCTACTTGCCGTAATCCTAATGCTTCAACTGGACTTCTTAATTTGAAAGATCAATTTTCTCATCGTCTTCAAGTTTTGCCATTGGATTTGACTGATGAAAGTTCTATTGAGGTTATGCTTCTTTTCCCTTCATTGTTTTTTTTTTCTTTCTTTCTTTCTTTCTTTCTTTGCATTCACACCCACAGAAAAAAGAGTTCCGATACTAAGGAATTTTTCAGTAATCATTATACAACAATTCAATGGTTAGTACATAATAACCACAAATTAGTGTTCGTGTGGTGAGTAACCACAATTTATTGTTCGTGAGGTTATCGAATTTTTTTATTGATGGGGAAATGACTGTTATGCCCATTTAGTAACCATTACTAAGGAATTCCTTAGTGCTCTAAGTCAGACTCCACGGTCCTTGTTGGCGCAACATCATACTCCCTTAGCAGAGGATCCATGTAATTGGAATAATGGCATGGAAATTTGGAATCTCAGCCATGGAATCAATGGCAGAGGATCTTTATTTACATCATCACTTGCTAATAGAGTTTGTTTCTTAATGCCTCAGTATATCCATTTCCGCCATCAGCACTCAGTAGGCTCTTCAGCATCACCCGCTAGCTTTATCTGTTACATAAACTAGTGAGTTACTAATGCTTAGTCTTCAAATTGGGGGAATGAGTTCTTATAAAAACCTTGAGCAAAAAGAGCTATGTAGGCTGTAGCACCGACCGACACTTTCGGTTGAAGACGTGTCCGTGTCGTGTTAGGTGATTTTAAACATTGTATTTGTATAATGTTTCAGGCATCTGCATTGTCAATAAAAGAGACATATGGCCGTCTAAACCTTCTCATTAATGCATCTGGCATTCTTTCAATACCTCAAGTATTGCAACCAGGTAAAGATTTGTTCCATTCTTTGGTAATGAACGTAGAATATTTACTGCCTATTGGTCTTAGTAAACAAACTAAAAGGATAAAAGAAGGAAAGACAAAAAGAACATGAAAATTGTGGCAGATTTATGTGAGAAAAAGGAGAATAGTAAGAGCTTGCTCTTGCTCTTGTAAAGATAGGAGTGTGATATGTATAGCTGTAAGCTAAAGCTCTATTATCATGTCTTATGTTATATATATACAACTATGAGACAGTTGATTTAATTATATTAGTTATCTTTTCGATGCAGAAACAACGTTGAACAAATTGGAGAAGTCGTCTTTAATGCTTGCATATGAGATCAATGCTGTTGGTCCTATCTTGGTTATCAAGGTACTAACATCAATCTCAATTTCATTACAAAAGTTTTTAGTTTGTTATCTATTTATAACAATTTTAGAAGTAAATGTAGGTTCTTTATGTGTACGAGGTTATAGAGACCTCTGTGAACGCAGAAAGAGTCTTCAATCTGTTACTTCTCTAAACATAGTCTGCAATTTTTCCATTTATACATAGTTCTGTTGGAGGGTATAGTATATACAGAGTACAAAGGAATGCGATATTGTAGTAGGTATTGTTACTTTGTTAATCTACTTCTGTGAATTTATAAATCAGCATATGTGGCCTCTTCTAAAAGCTGGAGGCGGCACCGGGACCGAAAGAAGTGCTGCTGTTGTGGCTAGTTTGAGTGCAAGGGTTGGCTCTATCGGGGACAATCATCTCGGGGGTTGGCACTCTTATCGATCTTCAAAGACTGCTCTTAATCAATGTATGACTTTTCCCCCATGATCTATTTCTTCTGTATTGGTGAAGAAGTATAGATCAAAATGAATTTGAAATGTCTGTCTTTATATTCTAACAGTATCGAAGACGGTCTCGGTGGAATTCGCAAGGAAGAAGGATCCAATTGTATGTATATTATTGCATCCTGGTACAGTTGACACAGATCTTTCTAAGCCATTTCAAAAGAATGTTCCAAAAGACAAGCTGTTCACCAAACAGTACTCTGTTCAAAAGCTGTTGAGCATCATTGACAATGTGAAAAGCAATGACAATGGCAAGTTCTTTGCTTGGGATGGTCAAGAAATTCCTTGGTAACTAACCTATCATATTTTGGTCAAACAACAACATAGCATATATAAGAATGATGAATGATATCAAATATCAAAAATAAGTGTCAAAGCTGAACTGAAGAAGAAATTACTAGAGAATTGTATTTTATTTTATTTAATTCATTGATATTTGTTGAAGAACTAGGAAACACAGCTAGCTGGTTGGTATTTTGCCATTCTAGTGCATATACGTATTTGATAGTCAGATACTTAGTAAATTTACTAGTTTGTGTTGTGTTTGTAATGAATAATAATAAACAAAGGTTCTTCTGTTTGGTTGGTATTTTGCCATTATTGTGTTTATTTGAAGTCTTAGGATGTCATGTTGTATCAGATATAATAATATTGTATACGTTTCTACATTTATGTCATATAATAATCTTACTACACCTTTTTATTTTTCACAAAAAAACAATACGAAGTTACTATATGGACCTATCATCATAGAATAATTGGGGAGGGCCTCAATAACAGATTTTGCAAGTGTCTCAAAACTGAGATGCTTGGCTTTCCAATTGATAACTTCTCCATCTTCCTTTTCCACCTATTTCCTTGTGACCCAAACCTTAAGGCATGGCAATGGCGCAAGTGGGGGGAATGGTTTTCCTTCTCTGACAGGATTGAAAAATGAGTACTCTTCCTCATCCTTAATGGGTCGAGCTTCCATGTGGCTCGTCAACCCTTAAGAGTAACTGCTGCGAGTCGTAGGCCCCACTTCGTTTATACAGAAAAATTGAAAGTTATATCTATGATAATTAATAAAATCGAATCATAATTAATACACAATGATAAATTAAAATAAAAAACGTCATAAAATTTTATATCGAATATAGATTAAAATTAAAAATACACAAAACATATAAAACAAAATGAAGAAATTTACTTCCATGAAACAAATAGAAAATTAAAAAATCAGATTTAGTCGGACGGGTTCGAGTCGAGAACCGGGCCGGGTCCGGTTCTCTAAACCATGCATGGTCTTTATAGTTTAAATGCTTATCTGCAATTCCCAATTGTAACCAACGTTTACATTTATATTACTTCAATAAGTAAATCTGCATTTAAAATTATCGGGATAGATTAAAGTTTAATTTTCATATAAACATCAGTTATTTTCATTAATTTTATAAAGGGATTTGTTAGAGAACGCATACATCAGTTATTTAGGAATGTTAAATACTTTAATTAATTTCCTAAACAGTTATTTTTGGTTTCCCATCTATAAAAATGAAAAGAAAAACAAGTCTAATGCAAATCTTGAGACTAAAGAAAAGATACAAAACTAAATGGCTACTCTAATTGCTGTAAAAGATTCTTCTCCAATTGAAGACGCTGAAAGTATCAAGAGAGCATGCAAAGGTTATTTTAGTCTTTATATTGGTTTTTCAGGAATAAACTTTTATATATTGGCTTAAATATCATTTACTTCTACAAATATCACCATAATCCATTTACCCTTGTAAAATAAAAAGTTTTAAAATGTCTCTTGCAAATATAAATCATTTCTGATTCTACCTCCCGTTAGATTATATTGTGAATGTTAAGGGTATAATGGGTATAAATCATTCTGATTCTTATTTCGCAAAATATAAATCATTTACTGCTACTGCACTAGTGAGGTAAAATCAGTAAACAATTTATATTTGCAAGGGGCATTTTAAAACTTTTTATTTTACAGGGGGTAAATGGATTATGGTGATATTTGCAAGGGGGTAAATGATATTTAAGCCTTATATATTTTATCTAAATGCCCTTATTATAAAATAAACCCATGTTTCTTTTGTGCATAGGATTTGGTACGAATGAGACAGAGCTTATATCAGTACTAGCACATCGAAATGAAGCTCAAAGGAAACTAGTGAGGTTGGCATATGAAGAAATTCATCATGAAGATCTTATCCAACAACTCAAATCTGAACTTTCAGGAAACTTCGAGGTAAAAGTAATTCTACTATTCTAATGTGGTTGAAGTAGGTTTTAGATTCTGCAATGCATGAATAACATTCTTATTACCTAACATGATGATTACCATTCAAATCAGAGAGCAATTTGCCATTGGACAATGGATCCAGCTGAAAGAGATGCTACATTGATTAGTGAGGCATTAAAGAAGCCAAAACCAGATTACAAATTAATCATTGAGATAGCTTGCACTAGAACTTCTGAAGAGCTTCTTGCAGTAAAAAGGTCATATCAGTTTCTATACAAGCATTGCCTTGAAGAAGATGTGGCTTCCCAAACAACCGGTGATATTCGCAAAGTATGTCGATTCTTAACCTAGTTTCTGTGCATCCACACAGCACTTACATGTGTTTTACTATTTGGTTGTCTCGCGAGACAATTAATGAGGCGTATGATTTTTCATGCAGTTGTTGATTGCAGTTATAAGCACTTTTAGGTATGAGGGAGATGAGTTTGATGAGAATATGGCACATTCAGAAGCAAACAAACTCCATCAATTACTTGAAAAGAAGGCTTTTAACAATGATGAAATCATTAGAATTTTAAGCACAAGAAGCAAGAAGCAACTATGTGTGACTTTCAATGTTTTCAGGAACTTGTATGGCACAACAATTACCAAGGTTAAGATGAGTATCTCTACTCTGCTCTCCAAACAGTTTAAAAAAAAAAGTACTAATCTGAACCTATTTATAAGCAAAAAATGCAGTTTTAAGTTTATTAAATAACTGATCTATCTGGTCTATAATATAAGAACATAAATTCTAGTTACATTGATATGTATTGCTATTGTAGGGGTTAGTAGCTACTCCAATTGATGAGTACATTATTGTATTGCGCACTACTATTCGTTGCATTAACAACACTCAAAGATACTTTGCCAAGGTAACTAAAGTTATAAAATTATTGTATCAAATAGCAATTATTCTCAATTTTTATAATTTCTTTGTTCTATAGCTTTCTTTAAACGTGCGTATATTAACTTGATATAGGTGTTATGGCACGCTTTGAATGATTTGGCAACTGAAGATCATGTTTTGAGCCGTGTTATCATCACACGTGCAGAGAAGGATTTAAAGGAAATCAATGATGTTTTTTCAAAGAGAAACAATGTCACTCTTCATGAATCTGTGACTAGGAAAACATGGGGAAATTACAAGACTTTTCTTCTTGCATTATTGGGAGATGAATAAGTTTAACTCTAGTGTTTTAGTTTAGCAGGACTTCTTAACTAGAATCAATTTACTGTCTCTCTTTGAAATAGAGAAAAAATATGAGCATTTTTCAGCTAAAAAAGCAATAAAATTAGTTACTTTTGCCACAAAAATAATGCGGCTTATCTACATGAACACAGTGGATTCATGTATTTCTCTTCCAATGCATGTGAAATGTAACAATTTATGTCAACATATTGAGTTATCCTTTACTTTTTATCGTCAACATATTGTGTTTTTAAGATTATACTAGTAATGTCACCTAATGCAATGCAAAGTTGATGAAAGTATGAAGGTACGTACTATCCCCATTCAACAATTTAACAGAATAAAATAGAATAATTTTGACAATAAGCAGCTCAATTCAAATAATGGTATGATTTCAATACTTGAAATCTTCTTTCTTACCATCCAAATGCTTATCAGAAAACATCCCAGGAACCACCACTTATGGAACAGGCACATCAGAATTTGAAAACCAGATATGGCAGCAAAGAGAAGGACTATATATGATTATTCACATCTATTTATATACACATTAAACCAATCTTGTCCAAATTTATATACACATCAAATATATGTTTACCTGCAAGCTACACTAAATCTACTTCAATGCTCCAGGATGATGGTATCTAACACTGCTAAATTGAATCTGACAAAGAACCTTCATACTCACTTATTCACAAAGGAAACCAAACTAATAGGTCCATCACCATTCACTTTATAAGTTACTGCATATTGATAGGATCGTAAGTAAATGAAGGGTAAGGGAATAAAGTGTAAGGGGAGGAAAATGAGAGTTTGTTGTAACCACTTGATGAGGTGGCAAAGTGGAGGGAAAATGTGAGCAATTGGAGGGAAAACGTGAGCATTAGTGGAGTCCTATAAATAGTAGTGGGAGGGAAATTAAAAGGTAACTAAGAATTGAGAATAGACCTAGGGTCTTTGGGAGAGATTAGGCCTCTATAGTGCCTTAGGTTACTTTTATCTCCATTTTCTCTTGTATTTTCAGTTTATCACCATTAATACACAGTTATTATGTTTGATTGAGTCATGAGAAATTCTAGATCCTATCAATATTTCAGATCATTCTGCAAACATCTAATTTAAAACATTGTTCTTGCACCAGTTAGTTATTTCATGCTAGAAAACACAGACTTAAAAGCTTACACGTAAGTATTTCATACAAATTATAATTATTGGATCGAAAGATAACCATATCAACATAGAAGCTAAAAAAACGTACGAAATGCTAGATTCAGATTCAAACACTTGTTTTAAAATGTGGGTTAGGCCTAACTCAACTCTACAAAACCGGCTTGTAAGGTGATGAATGTATCCCGCTTATAAACTCTTTTTCAGACCATATGACATCTGATGTGGGACTCTTAAAACACCCCCATCATGCTCAGAACTAGACAACTGGCGCGTGACCCGAGTGACACAATAGCGGGTGGCCCAATGGATCTTAGATTGGCTTTGATACTAATGTGCGTGCTCTACCAATTGAGCTTCATCCCTTGGAGATTCAGGTTTGGATTCACCCGGATCTGCCTATTGGGAGAGACCCAAGTCCCATATTGACTAGCGATAAGGTCTCCAAAGATAATATAATGAAAGCCCAAAACAGAATGAAGCAATATGGGTATATTCCTCTGAACTCGGTGTGAATTACAGAGAATCAAATACAACGAAAGTAAGGGAAATGGAAGAAAGAAAGTGCAGTACTCTATGACAGAAAAACTGTACTCCAGCCCTAGCCCAATCCAGCAAAATACTTGCCTAACCAATTCTTACGTCCTACATTCCTTTTATTCCCTCGGCTACTATGCGTGAGGTAAGACACTTTCTCTCACTGCCAACTCATCAAGTTGGATACAATATTCCTCCCACTACTTTGGGACAATTAGCCTCTTACCCTTCCTAGAATACACCTTGCCAAATCTCTTGTTTTGTCCTGATGCGCCTGTATTCTCACCAGGGCATCCCTCACCTAACAAATCAGTTTTGTAGAGTTGGGTTAGGCCTAACTCATATTCTAAGATGGTATCAGAGTCTATCCAAGATCCATCGCGTCACCCACCATTATTACCCACACACCAAGCCTAATAGTGCTTGGCGTGAGGGGTGTATTGGGAGAACCCAAGTTACACATTGACTAGTGATAAGTTCTCAAAAGAGTATATAATAAAAGGACATCCCTCACAACAAGCCGATTTTGTATGGTTAAGTTAGCCCAACCCAAATTTTAAATTCTTGCAAGTGATCTTTCAGCTTCTTTTGTAGATCCCAAACTTACTTAACGTAGAAAAACACCAATGAACCCAAATGGTAAAGCAAATGCAAAGGCAACACAATTATAATGAAAAAAAAAAGGAAGAACACACAACTTATTAAAAAAAATCCAATATTGTTGTACACATCTAAAATGCACATTGCTTGATTAGGCACTAACATTATCATGTTGAATAAAAATGTATAAATAATTAACCCACAAATAGTGGAAATGTAGTAAAATGCCATACCTCTAAATCCCATCAAGCAACTCCTGATTGAGCTGGGCCAAAAAATGTGTCCTCTTTAACCCACCCACTCCACATTGTTACACCACCAAAAGCTCTCTCATCAATTACAATTTTTTATAACATTTCTCTGTCACAAATTAGCAGATTTATCAGCATTTACTGTTTCATTAAAGGAAACAGATTTTGATGCTTCAAGAATTTCTACATTCATCTCTGTCTTTACCTTTACCTTTCTTCATTTATCTCTATGCCTTTACCATTACAATTCAAGACAGGTAAACTACATTCACTTCACATGAAACAGTGTCTGGCCAACATTTATCACACAAATAATTATTTTCTTTTGGCAGTACTTGCCAAGATTCATGGAGTCAAGAAAAGAAAATATACCTGAAACATGAGAAGAACATCTACACAACATAATTATCCCAAAGTCTGTAACCTGAACCTTTCACATATTATAAAAACTAAAACTGACGCATCATCAAAGCATAGTAGCACATATATAATTTCCTATTGAAACGTCTTGGAAGACAAGTAGAACATATATTTGCTATCATACAAAAAAAGCCATTCCAACAGCTGAACTACTATGTTGTCCATTTTAATCACATGTCCACTACAAGCTTTACTAAACCTTACTGAACTATCAGATAATGCGTACTAAACAACAAAACAACAGTAAAATAAAAAACTAGACAGTTTTGCGTATAATGTGTTCTAACATTTTCTTGAGCTCTTTCACATGATCTTCCAAAACATGTATTTCCTTCTGCTTGTTCTTCTCATCAAGCAAATTTGTGGTTACTGTAATTGTAGATTTGATCTTCTCCATCTCTTGTGAGGAGAGCTTTAAATGAATATCCTTCTTCTTCAAAGCATTTTTCATTTTGTAAATGTAGTCATCTAATGCATTAATTGCCTCAGCCTTCCTTAAGAATCTCTTGTCTTCAGCCTGGTAATTCTTAGCTTCGTGAATACATTTCTTAATTTCTTCCGTTGACATCCTTTCTTTGTAGTTGGTTATTGTAATCTCATTTGTAACGCCATTGGAATTATCCTTGGCAGATACTGTCAAAATACCATTTTCATCAATAGCAAAACAAACATCAAAACGGTGGCCACGTGGAGCAAAAGTAAGGCCAGAAAGGCGAAAAGAACCAAGTAAGTTGTTGGCACTAGCTCTTGTTCTCTCACCCTCATTAACCTCAATGAAGGAAGAGGATTGGTTGTCTTTAAGTGTATGATAGGTTTTTGTCTTCTTGACAGGAATGCAAGTGTTCCTTGGAATCACTACACTCATGATGTCTCCTCTTTTTGAAATACCAAGAGACAACGGTGCAACATCTCGCAACACCAACTTGGGAACATTCTTTATTCCATCAGTCAATAAAGCAGCCTGAACAGCTGCCCCAAAAGCAACAGCTTCATCAGGGTTGATGTTCTTGCATAAGTCCTTCCTCGAAAAGTCATGCAAAAGTTGCTGCACTTTGGGAATCCTAGAAGACCCACCAACAAGGACAATATCATCTACACTTTTCTTGTCCATCTTAGCATCCGTAAGACAACTTTCAACAGTCTTCATACACTCACTAAAAAGGTCCATGTTCAATGCTTCAAACTTGGCGCGACTGATTGATGAAGAAAAATCAATGCCTTGAAATAGAGAATCTATCTCTATAGGAGCAACAACAGCAAAAGAAAGTATTCTTTTTGCTCTCTCACAAGCAGTTCTCAATCTCCTCATGGCTTTTGGGTTCCCACTCATGTCCAATTTGTTCTTTCTATTGAACTCTTGAACAAAATGGTTTAGCATTCTGTTATCAAAGTCCTCTCCCCCAAGGTGAGTGTTTCCGGCAGTGGCCTTAACTTGGAAGACCATATCCTTAATTGTTAGGAGAGACACATCAAAAGTTCCACCACCAAGATCGAAGACAAAAATATTTCGTCGTCTAACACAACCAGCTCTTTTGTCAAGGCCATATGCAACAGCTGCCGCAGTTGGTTCATTCATTATCCGTATAACATTGAGACCAGCAATGGCACCTGCATCTATGGTGGCCTTTCGCTGAGAATCACTGAAATAAGCTGGCACAGTAACAACTGCATTCTTAACAGGTGATTCTAAATACGCCTCCGCAATTTCCCGCATTTTCGTAAGGACCATAGAAGATATTTCCTCAGCACAAAGGTGCTTCTCTTTATCCTTGTACATAACACTGATCATGGGTTTGTCATTGACCCCTGCAATGACCTTGAAAGGCGACAACATGACATCACTTTGAACAACTGGATCACTAAACTTCCTACCAATTAACCTCTTAGCATCTGCAAAAATAATATTAACAACAACATGTTCAGTCAAAGAAGCCAGATGCCAAGTCCGATTCAACCTAGATAAATGAATATAGGGAATTTATAAAAAAACAAGATACGACATGGTTAAGATACGTCAACAAAAATTTATACACACAAATACAATGTTTGTAAAGAGACATTCATATTAGAAGTTGCTCATCGACGAATAAACATATCATTAGTCAAGATATGAATATCACAATGATATTCATCCGAGTGACATAACCTAGTTAATAATAATAAATAATTAAAGAGTAAAAGAATGAAATTACCAAATACAGTGTTTTCAGGGTTAGCAGCGGCCTGATTCTTAGCAGCATCACCAAGCAATCTTTGATCATTGGTGAAAGCAACAACAGAAGGAGTAGTTCTATTGCCTTGGTCGTTGTGGATAATCTCAACTCTATTATGTTGATCCTGCCACACAGCAACACAAGAGTACGTTGTGCCTAGGTCTATTCCCACCGCACCTTTGAACTTTCTTGCCATGATATGAATGATATCTTTCAAGCAAATGAGATGAGGTAAGTTAAAAAGCGCAATTGGGATTGGGAAGAAATCAGAACACTTTTCTTGTGTTTACCCTCACAGTCACTGGCTGGGTAAGAAACTGTTTCTACAAAATGCAAATGCTCCCTTTTATTAGTATCAGCAGCCCGAAGAAGGGCACGAAAAAGCATAGGCACGTCTTTTTTGTTTTTTTAATGTAGTTTATGAAAAGATTACTTTTTTTTTAAAGCAAAATTAAACCAGATAACTTTTAATTATTTATTTGTAACAAGTTAACTTTTTAATTTATTTTTTTTAATAAATAGGCCTTTTAAGTTACCTAACGTTGATACTATTGGCTCTTTTAGTAAAATTTCATATCCTCGATTACATTAAAATACACCAAAATATGACTAGTTGCATCAAAATACATCAGCTAGAGTAATCACAATATATAAAGTAGCATAATATCAAAATATATAAACTAGGAAAATCACTAAAATGACCTATTTGTTACAAAAAAAACTTAAAGGTCCAAGTTGTTACAAATAAATAACTTTTTTTTTTGACAAATACAAATAAATAACTTAAAAGTCCTCTCGTATAATTTTGCCTTTTTTTAATGACTCAACGTCTAAATTTAATGGGGGGTTTTAATTTTTGTACCCCCTTCTATACCTCCTAATCCAATTTAATACCAAAATACCCCTCTTATTTTTACCAAAATCACTTCAAACCCAAAATTTTGCACTTTTCCCAGATTCATCCTTAACAGGTAATTCCAGAGTCTTTTTTTAAATTTTTCCCGAGTTTATACGTTTATTTGTTTCCGGATGAAATTGGTTGAGTTTTTCCCGGATTTATGTTAAATATATAAATCTGGAGTATTAATTGACACTATGGATTTTTGTGTTTAGCATAATCCGGAGTAATTTTTTTAGGTTTTTTTTTTACTTCGTATTTACCTTTAGTAGATAAAAATCTGGAGTGTTTTTTTAAATTTTTATTTATTTATTTAATTAGTTAGTTTAGTTAATTAATTAAGTTATTTATTATTAATATCATACAGTTATGGCTAAGACTAATGGGATGCTTTCCAATACCATTGATCTATCGGATATATTTACAACAAATGAGGTACGTATTTATGATTAATTATTTTTAATAGTATTTAAGAATTTAGCCTAATCCAATAATTGTAAATTATTTGTAGATTAATCATACCCGCGATAATCCGGTACGTTGGGCTAGAGAGATCATGAAAGTCAATGAATAAAGTTGTTATCATCCTCAGATCTGATAAAGCAATTGGTAAAAGTGGGAGAAAAAATATGATTGTTTTTGATTGTGCGATACATGGGAAACACACAAGAGTAGATGTGGGTTACCCAAATATTGGAAGTCTGATACACAATCATAAGTTATCTCCATCATGTATCGGACTTCCAATATTTGGGCGATTCACAAAGGAAGAGCGTTCTATGATGGTTGGTGGATGAGCATACAATGTTAAATGTCAAACCAGAGAAGAGTCTAACTGCGTTGAAGAAGATATTTGTGGGGAACTTGAGTACTATCACGCAGTTCTATAAGCAGCGCCGGATGTTTAGGACGAGTCACAGAGGTTCTAGAACTGAGATCCAAGAGCTTATGAAGGATGTAATAGAAATAGTCTAGTCATATTAAATAAATATCAGTTAGTTGTAAAGTTAGTTTCATATTGAACTAACTCTGTTAGCAGTTAGGATATTGTTAGATGTTGTTATCAGATCCAGCTAGCATATCTAGTATTCTATAAATACATTTGTAATCATCTATTCCAATCAATGAATTCATTCTATCATTCTCAAATACATAGACTCTTTACTTTCTACAGCTTATGAGGTTGATAAATTTTGAACACTATGTGCGTTGGACCAGAAGAGTTGAGAACTCTGGTGTTATTGGTGACATCATGTGGACACAATCCTGAGTCTATCAACCTATTGAGGATATTCCCTAAGATATTGATTATGGACAGCACCTACAGAACCAACAAGTATAAACGGCCTCTCTTGGAAATTGTTGGAGTGACTTCTACCGAGTTGACATTCTCGATTTGCTTTGCTTATTTGTTGAATGAGCGGTATGACAATTTCAAATGGACTCCAACTGAAATCTGAAAACAGAATAGGGGCACTGGAAAAATAAGACTAGAGAAGGATATTAGGAGCACCTAAAATACTTGAAATCTTCTTTCTAATCATCCAAATGCTTATCAGAAAACAGCCCAGGAACCACCACTTAAGGAAAAGGCACATCAGAATTTGAAAACCAGATATGGCAGAAAAGAGAAGGACAATATATGATTATCCACATTTATATACACATTAAACCAATCTTGTCCAAATTAACCAGTAAACTAGAGAGAATCTCAAAGAAATGAGGAAAAAAGCTCTCCATTTCAAGAGAGCATAAAACATCAAAAATGACAATTGAAAGTCACAGAGATAGTAGCAGCAGAAAGCCAATTCCAAACATAAATAGAACTACTCCATCTACAAAAGTAGAAACTTATCTGAACAGTGAAAAACAATCATATGCCTGCTTTATCATAATCATGTCTAATCTTTTCACATCATCAACTATAAGACAGGCATCAAATATATCTTAACCTGCAAGCTGCACTAAATCTACTTCAATGCTCAAGGATGGTATCTAACACTGCTAAATTGAATCTGACAAAGAACCTCCATACTCACTTATTCACAAAGAAAACCAAACTAATAGGTCAATCACCATTCACTTTATATGACCCCTCTTTCTTATTCTTAGATATACAAGTGAATAAGTAATCTAGGTGGAATTCATACTGACACAGTGACACCAATTTTCCAATTTCAGTAGATTTTAGATAAACAAAAATTTAAGTGTACTTCAATAATATAATAAACTATTCTAATCAAAAGCAACACTAAGCCCAATTGGTACAGAAGTTTCTCATTATCCATGCTCCTAACAGCTTTTGAACAAAGAAACTATTTGGTTTCTTTTTCAAACGGGAAATGGGTTTGGCCCTCATTCTTGCAAATGCAACATTATGTAGCTTTTGCATTCAAGTGCTTAAAATCTGAACATACATAATATCATTCAAAATTAAGTTTGTAAAAGCTCATGGAAAACACATTTTACAAGCCTCACATTTCACATTAACAACAAACTCCAAAATTTCCAGGGACACTCTGCAAAACGCAGAAGAAATTGCTTATTACCATTCATACACATCATTTAATAACAACAATACATATGACTTCCACTTCATCAATGACTAAAATCCAAATTTGACATAAACTCTAACTACAGTAAGGATATAATCAAAATTGCAACTGTTATTGCACATTTTAGGGGATCAATTTGCAATTAGTGTGACAACATCGCAAACTTTCAAACCCTAAAATGTTTGTTTCCCCAATTCTAAACCTAACCCCCAAATAAAACCCTAAAAAACAAAATTGAAATATAAATCATTCAAGTACAACAGTGGCACCCAATTCCTTAAGCTTATCAATAATTGAATTAGCTTCCTCCTTAGTAAGTCCCTTCTTTAAAACACAAGGAACTTTCTCAACCAAATCCTTAGCTTCCTTCAACCCTAAATCAGTAAACGATCTAACCTCCTTAATAATCTTGATTTTCGCAGCAGCTTCATACTTCTCCAGCTTTATATCAAAAGTCGTCTTTTCTGCAGCGGCAGCACCAGCGTCTGCAGCAGCAGGTCCAGATGCAGATGGGCCCAATGGCCCGGACCCGGCAACTGGAGCTCCGTAACGGTCTAGGCCCATCTTTAGCCTCCAGAGGACTGTGAAATCGTGCCTTTCGAATCTGTTGAGATTGAGAAGATCATCGGCGATTCGTTCTACTTTCTGCGTGCGAGCTTCTGTGGAAAGTAAGCGGATAGATTTGATAAGAGTTGTGGATCTTCGCAACATTGCGATGGTTAGATCTCTCCCGGCGAACTGGTAATCGTTCCCTCCGGTGGTGGTTCGTCAACTGTTGGTGGCGGAGGCTCCGGGGGTGAGGAACGTTAGCGGTGATGGTGGAATGTCACTCGCCTCTGAGTAAGTGTGTAAGTAGGTGGGGTTTCGGTTTCCGTTTGCTGGGCTTATCCTTGTTTCTTGTGGTCTGTATTCTGGGCTTTGATCCTGATTTGTACAAAAAAATCCCATGTTTTTCCCAACCCCCCCTCCTATTCACCGCATATCCCCAAACACAGCGAAAGTAATAGAATACCCTTAATGAAAAGAAATGTTTCAAGTGTGTCCGTATTTTTTTCCTTGTTTTTCACGGGTTTGGTACCTGGTAACCTAACTAGTCCGGTGGTTCCCAACTGAGATTGATGTCTTGTGACAGACCCCATGGTTTCACAAGTTCGGCCCCTTGGCACCGAACTAGTCTGGTGAGAAGTTGTTGTGACTAATTGGTTAGACAACCCATTTTGTTGGATATTTTACACGTCCTGTAGGTGTTCGCAGAACCTGTTCATTCAAGCTCCACTGAATGGAAAGCGATTGCGAAACAAAATGAGGAGATGAAGTGATTTGAAGGTAGGGGTATTTTTGGAAATTATGAGGTTAAGGGGTGTGTGGTGAGTGGGAGGGAGTTTGGGAAAAGCATCGGAAAGAAAGAGGAGGCACAATGAGTCAATAGGAGAAGTATATGATTGGATGTATTGCATAACATATTTGAGTGGTGTTTATTGCTCTTAACCAATCTTTCTGATATATACATATGTCTTAATTAGCCCTTATTTTTTTGTATATTTATGTACACAATATTTTGGGATTAGATTTAGAGATGAAGATGCCGCAAAATATAGTGGCCGACTATGTATCATGTTGCAGAGGTGGTAGGTCCTATAGATATTATACGAGGATAAGAATGAGACTGATTGAGAGGTTGAAGTTGAATGAGGAATGACTATCTATAGAGAGCGCTATATACGCTTACGATTCTCAAGGCTATTCTGAGAGTCAGTGGTCTGGGGGAGATCCTCTAACTTTTTGGGAAGTTAGAGGATCCATTTTCGTGGACTGGTGAGGTATGAGTTGTACAGCTGCTACCTTTTCATCCGGTTTAAACCCATTGTCACACTCCTCATATGTTCAATTCAAGATACTATCACTGTGGGGCTCCTTTTTGAGAGATTTATTTCTTTCCCTTCCTAATGAAAATAAGAAAAAGAACAAATGATTTTTTAACTGTTAAGATTTAAGCCTCGAATTTGCGTGAAATCTAATCCAATACAATCACACAGACCTAATTGACCTAGATGAATGATCAATTGAACCGAATTTGCAAGATTTAATCGAATTGAATCTAAGAACCCTAATTTCCCAGAATTGGGGATAATCTCAAATTGAACGAATTAAGCAAAATTGAAAGCACACAACACACGTATGTTCACCCAGTTCAGTATCAGATTGATACTTACCTCTGGGGAATTAAGTAATCGCTTAATTCTTGTTGCATTGATTAGAAGAATTTGTGATGAACAATACAAAACCGAAGCACCCAATTGAACACCCCCTCACTTCCCTTTGCCCACAATTCTCGTGTTTGCACTCGCTCTGATCATTTCCCAAACGTGTTACAATTGGTTACAAATAAAAACAGAAAGAAAATCAATATAAACGATCGAGCTGAGAATTTGGCGCCAAGACTCGAGCTATAACCGTAGAAACCAATTTTCAAAAACTGTCAAATATGGAGCTGACACATGGCACAGTGTGAGTGGTCCAAATTGTTGCCATAGTTACATCATTAACTTTTTCTTTATTCGAAGTAAATTACCCTTTTGGTAGAATTCGTTCTACAGTTTGTCTTTTGGCATGCTTCTTCTTTTACGAAAAGCCCAGCCTGAGAATCTTCAAAACAATAATCTTATCATTGAAGGTAAATAGGAAAATATTTAAAACCCTTACCCTGCATTACTATTACTAATTTAACAGAAACAAAAATTTGCATATCTTCCGGGTTTCCTAAGTTTTGGTAATGATACCTGTGATAACAATAACAATATTATTAAAAGTGACTTGTCACAAATAATTTTCCTTCATCGGATTCTAGCTGGATGGAGGATATACATGTCCCCTCCATTTGCATTCTCTAGACCCACTTTTCCTTCTTCGTTGATGATAATAGCCTTTCAATATTGTCCATTAGGCTAGGCTTAAAAGAGAACCTCCATTTTTATGCTAGCAACAACACAAACCCCTTTAGTTGTTGCCAAAGAATACAGAGGCAGCCCAACCAGAAATATTTTACTTATAGTTTTCAATCAGAAATTCATAATGTGGGATTCAAAATTGCGTCTTCTATTTGATTTTGAGTTTTGAATGGTCTAGAAGACCGACAATAATTTATGATATTAAGAAATTTTTAAATTTTTCAGTGATCATTATACAACAATCTAATGGTTAGTACATACTAAGCACAATTTAATTTTTGTGTGTTGAGTGAGCGGATAAATGAAAACACTGGTTAGTATATGTTTGTCACAATATAACTTTGGTGTGGTCACCGAATTTTTTCATTCATGGAGAAATTACTATTATGTTTATTTATTAACAATTACTAAACTATTGTTTAGTATCATAAGCCGGACTCTCCATAACTTAGAACATATGCTCCAATTGACATGTTCAAGAGGAAATGTGGGATTTGTTGGAATGCACATTTACTTAAATTCACATTATCCAATAGGTTGATGATGAAAATTGTTATGGAGTAAAAGTATTCTTGTTATTTACACCCCCTCTCTCAAAAACAAAGTTATTGGGCTACCAAACACTCCATCTCTGCATATTAGTGTTACTAGATGTCCCCTCCTTCACCATGGTAGTGTTTACATTGCTGATAGACACATTTTGGTTGACTAGGAATTCAAACACAACACTTTTTGTTTGTTCAATCACTTGGTATGGATTAGGACATTTATTCTCAAAGATAAATACATTCCTGGCCTTCCAAATATGCCACAATGCATAGAAAATAGTTGAGATTCTGTGGTTCTAGCTTCAAATGTTGGATTCCCATACACAAAGGTGATTTGGAACATGTTGCCACTCTTTTTTTCTTTTATACCTGTATGAATGAAATTTAGACAAGAATGCATGATCTGAACTTCATATTTATTATTCCAAAATAGCCCCAAGCCACCAGATATACCAATAGCAGGCACACAAAACACTTTTTGAAACTTAAACTTCCTTCTAACTCTTTCAACTCTCTCCTTTTGGGCTCTAGTTTCCATCAGGAAGAGAATGGTCGGCTTTTGCTCTTTTAACAGAGCATTAAGCTCTCGAGTTGTCGTGGCAGCCGCCAAGCCACAACAATTCCAGCTTATTATGGTCATTGAGGCTTTGGGGGCATGTTTTGGCTCGCCTCCTCAGCCTTATAGTAACCAATACAGAATTGTTGATATTCTTATTGAACCACTAGTTGAGCTTCAGCATCTCTTGAGTGCTCTTCATTTTCATCTATTGCTTGCTTATTTTCAGAGTAGTTGACATGCTGAGGGCCAATGAATTCTCTTCTTCACCCTATATGATATTACCAGCATCACTACTTCCCTCCTCATCATCTTGAGGGAACTCAACAGTGTAAGCATGTTTGATTTCCTCTTTGGGTTGCCTCCTCCAATGGCCCTTATTGGAGGTTAGTTGGGCTCTAACAGCTTCAGTTAGAGATGTTGGGTCAAAATAGCCAAGATGGACTTTGTCTAGGTTAGGGTTGTAGACATCACTTCTCTGGTTTGGTCTCTCTAGGATAATGGTTTTCATTTTTCCTTGGATTAGGTTTGTTGCTGTTTCATTTTGTACCTCCCATGGGGTGGAGGCATAGTTTAGGCCATGAAGGTCTGGTCTGGGGAGGTTATGGTCAAAGACTGGAGTTCTCTATATCTGTGTGACTAAGTCCCTGGTGCATTTGGTTTGGTTGGTTATATTGGCTGGTGTATGGATGTTGTTGCCCTACATTTTCGGCTTGGTGGGTTGGATGAGTGGGGTATAAGTTGGTTGGGGTGGTTAAGGGTTTTTCTCTGCTGGTGTTTTGAGCTGGTTCATTTCTTGTCTGTTTAAAAGGGTGCCTACCTAGATAGTAAAGAGATTGAGGAGCCTGTACACTTAGTTCAGGCCCATATTTAGGTTTATTCTAGTTGGTATGGGACATAACTAACTGGTTCTTGCAATGTTTTAGATCATGCCCAACTAGTCCACATTTATAGCATAGTATTCAGAACCTTTCGTATTTGAAAGCTACCCAGAGGTTGTGGGGCATGTTTCCTTGGAATCCAAAGACTCGATGATAGAGGTTTATCCAAATCAACTTTAACTCTTCCTCTAATAAAGGTTCTCAACAATTTTCCATTGACCACTGGGTCTTCAATCTCCAAAACTTCCCCAGCTTTACCTAGTAGCTTCTTTGCATTGTTAACATTCATCAAATCAAGAGGTAGGTCATGGATCTGAATCCATAGAGGAGAGAACTTAAACTGGATCTGATTGTAAGAGATCTGTGGCATCCACGTTTCCAGACACAGGATATGGTTCATGAAGAACCACGGAAACCTTCGTAACACATCATTTCTATCTTCCTCTGTGTAAAAGTTGAACAAAAACATATTTTGCCCTATTTCAGAGATTTGAAGCTCCTCATACTCTACCCACGCTTTAGAAATCACTTCTATTGTAGCTTTGGTGTTTAGGAGCTTTGTAGTTCTGATTTTTCCTACCAAAGCCTTTGAAGATAGCTCACTCTGTTGTGTTTCATCAACTTGCAGATCTGCACAGAAAACTTCATCATTGGGAGCACTTGAGGTTCCTGCCATTAAAGTTACACAGACAAGGCTTATACACAGGACTATGACACTGGACTGGACTGTCTACTCATCTCGACACACAAAGGATTAAGAAGACACTAGACACGAACTCTTAAAACACACACAACACAGTTTTGAACTCGACTCCACAAACTAGCACTTTAACTAAATGCTTTGAAATTAACCCTAGAAACTTTTTAACACTGACTTATGAGTAATACATATTATCCATTTGGAAGACTGTACTCGGACACTTTATTAACTCTCATTTTGACAATACAATCGATTATCTGTTGAGTCAAAGAACCACAAACAGACACTCGAACTTAATAGAGATTAAATGACTCCACCAACTCTTGATACGCACTACCTATTAAAAAGAAACCAACGACTCGATTAAAGACACAATAACTACAGATTTAAGATTGATCTGAGGTAGGTGAACAACTTGCACTTAATGCACTACCTAGACGTAATCTAAAAGACTCGCTAGTAACGGCTACTTCACTAAGCAAATGATCTTCATAGAGAAACGAAACCCTAGCGGCGCCCAAAGGAACCCTAGGAACAAGAGAGTCTTGAGCGTGTCGCAAAAACTCACACACCTAAATAGCCATTCATTTGTTCATGATGGTCCCGAGGTTATTATTTTTTTGGACAACTAAATTGGTTTTGGATTAATATTTGGGCAATGCCCAAACCAAATACAGACATAAAACAACAGATATGACTTTCCCACTCCCCCTCCTACTCAAACACACCACTTAACTATGAGAAAAGACCAAAATGTCATTAATGAAATGGCCAAAACGTCTTTTTTTTTCAAAAAAATTCACTGGTTCGGACACGGGCATCCGAACCAGATCGAAAAAGTCATTCGAGTGTGTTAAATATTTGACACACACTCTCGTTATGTGAAAATTAACTGGTTCGGACACCACCCTCCGAACAGTCAAATTTATGCTTCATTTCAGTGCTTTTGCCTTTACTCTCTATAGATGTCTCTGTTTGGTATATTTAACTTTTAGTCACACAACCTCTGTCTTATTAGAAGCTATTGGCTATATACTAGACGTAGACAACCGAGAAGAGAAAGAGCAAAAAAATAAACATGGTTGAGGAACTTCCAACTCTATACATATAATAAAGTAATAGAAAAAAAAACTCTGTACACATAATAAAGTAATAGAAAATTATAAAGTAATAGAAAATAGAAAATTATAAAGCACTACTAATGTTGTATTGATGGAACTGAAAAAGACGTACATTTAATTTCTGTTTGCATTTTTTATTAAGAGATTTAATGCTTATTTGCGTGTCTTGATCAACGGAATGGAAAAAGCTTTGTGGCAGACTGCTGCACAGTGCTTTGATACTTGTTTCCTGTTTTTAATTTTTTTGCAGTTCGGATGATGTTGTCCGTCCGAACCCGTCAAAACCACTGCGTAATGTGAGGGTAATTTTGGAATATTTTAGGTTTGGGGATGTGCGCTGAATAGGAGGGGGAGTGGGAAAAGCAAACCCCTAAAACAACTAACGGAGTTGGGTTACTACAACTCGACCCAACACTACACACCAATGAAACCTAAAACAAAGTGTTCGCTACTACCATTACACAACTTACACGAAAACAATAAAGAGGAAACATAATCTCTGAGAAGTTCAACCAACATCCCTAATTCGGCAAAAGCGATCAACTCACTTCCCACACCAACTTCAAGCTCAAGTTAATGGAAGATTTCGCTTGTAGCAGCAACTTAGAAACAGGAGACGACAAAATCCAATTTTGCGAGAGAGCTTTCACCGCAACAAGATTAGCCACCAAATCGCGTTACCTCCACGATTCGTCCAAATAAAACCTAACAAGATGAATTGCGGTTTAAGACTCGTGACATCCTTAAAGATTTGCTCAATTTCTCTTCTCACCAAATTATCAAAAAAGTATAAAAAAAAATGTAAAAATACCAAAAGAGTGTAACCTCTTATTTTCAATGTATCCCACGCCACCATCATGAACAAATATATTAAGTGCACCATCATCCTAGAAGTCACCCATCTTTCAAATCGGTTGAAAGTCAACTTGTTGCGGTAAATGTAGAAGATGAGAGGGACTCTATAGAGAGTACATCTAATATGGATCTCTGAAAAAAGGTCCAAAGGTAGACCTTTTTCATTTCTAGCAAAAAATAAATTTTATAAAAATAAAAATTGAAAAATAAAAATAATAATTTATTAAAACTTTTTAAAAATAGGATGGTCCATCTTTGGACTGGGTCTATATTAGATTCCCCTTTATAAAGAAGAGAGACAATTATAAACCACACAAAGTTATTAAATCTTTTTAGTAAAAAAAAGTAATTAAATCTTTATACAAATATTTTTTCTGTTTTAAAAAAAGATTATACTATTTTTGTTTGTGGGTCATCCTGTTTCGATTAAAAGCGTGACAATGAATAATATTTTGCAATTTGATTTGAGCTATTGTAATCTCATTTCACTGTTTTCACTTTAGGGAACACACTATGATATAATGTGACTCTCCAAGGGCCCTTTTTTCTTTCAAACAATATTGGTGGGAGCATCAATGCACCAATAGTGCGATCTATAGGAATTGGGATGTTCGTAGATTGGTTTGGATCAGATTTGGCCAAATCTATCATCCGAACCAATTACATTTACTCAGATTTTTGAGTTGATTCAGATTTGACACTTTTTTCTCAAATATCCAGACTAAACTAATCTGATATTGTACGAGTTAATTAGTTTGGATTGAGCTTACGGATCATGCACTAAAATATTAATTATTGGAAACCATTGAACACCCCTATCTAAGAAGCCAACAAACATAAGATTTATATTATAGGGGTACCTACATAGATAGATATGTAAATAATCGGATATATCTATCTGTAAGAAAGATCTTTGAATGATGATAAGATTATCCATTGTTAATGAGACCAAGTGTATAGCGCCCACATCTTCCTGTCCACATATAAATGGAATTGTTGGAGTGAGAATATTATCGTCATAAATATATACTGTAGTTCCATTTCTTAATTTGCTTAGACAGTACTACTTTTTAACATTTACTTTTTCTTTTATGAAGCTGAAAGTTGAAAGCTGGATTCCCTAAAACAGCAATATTTGTCAAAACATGGAAATGGGTCAAGAAATGACACAATTCTCTTGAGCTGAAACAGCATGATTGATGACTTCCAGCATCTTAAATTGTCGTTTTTAGGATTGATAAAAAAGTAGTTTTTTAGGACTGTTCCTAAACATAAGAATAGTTCTTTTTTTCGGTCTAATCCCCAATTATTTTTCTCTGTCTTTTTCTTTTTCTTTTTTTTTAATAAATTTGGACACTCTGTTTGTTTGATTAAAAAAAATAAGAATAGTTCTTTTTTAAACTAGTGGAGATCATTGGTGTGGATGTGTCATAGTGTATTAGATTGGTCCGATGTTAATTTGCTGCAACGGGAAAAATGTTGTTTATAGACATCCTGTTATCTGGTTCGATCCCCAACGAGTGTTGAATCTTGATTGTTTCATTTGCGTGTGTCTTAAGTCATGTCACTTATCAGTCCGACTATCAGACAAAAAAATAGTGCAGATAAAAACAGGTTGTATAATACTATTATACTATTAACCATTATGGATTTATGTAACAAAAATAATATATATATATATATATATATATATATATATATATATATATATATATATATATATATATATATATATATATATATATATATATATATATATATATATATATATATATATATATATATATATATATATATATATATATATGCATTGAATTTTTTAGAGCAAAAAATAGGAGTTGTATGAATTTTAGGTGTGTTGGTTGTGACAATAAGTTACAAAATGCTTGTATACCTTGACTCCTTATTATCATTGCTTTTCTTTGACTCTATTATTAGACATCTTAAACTTTACGAACTTTCTTCGTCTAAAGGGACGGGACAGACTCGGCTTGTATCCAAATTCGATTCCCGAAAAATAGAATTAGGTTTTGCATGTTTTTCAGTCAAACTCTAGATTAGTCGGGACCTATTTCTCCAAGACACTAGAGCGAAGTAATATTCACTCTCCATTGCTGTTATTTTTTCGGCTAGCGAATGTCCTGCCCCACAATTATCCCATGGAATTCGATTCTCACTCTTATAAAGTGCATATATATAGTTACCAATTTTATTCGAGGATAGTTGTTGGATTTTATTATCTTTCAAAAAGACTTGTAGTGCTCTTTCTAGAGATTTCAAAAGGATATCATCTGTAGACATTGACGTGACGGTAGTGTATCTTTGAAAGTTAGGAGGGGGACAAGAAGGAAAGACATGAGATTAATTTTTAGGAATTAGAGGGATAATTTTTCTACCCACTATAAAAGAATTTACATTATTAATCTCATGTTCTCCCCTCCTTCTTTCCCCTCTAAACTCCCAAACATACCTCAAGGGTTTCGCCTATAGAGTCTTGGCGTATTTTTTTTTTTTTTCCAATAGTTAGGAATTTGTATTAATGGTCATTTAAGTTCAATATCATGGAAACACTATATCTCCCCACATTTTATGAAGGGTTTGAGAGGGAGTCTAATTATATGTTAAAGCTAAAGGAAACTAAATACAGTTTGATACAACACATACCATTGGGTCGGCGTATGTTTGGTTTTGTGGTGACAAAAATTGAATTTGATAGAATTGATTTTAATTAAAGCGAGTTGAATGTGACATGATTTTTGTTTGAATATTTTTAGTAAAAAAGTGATTTTTGTCAATCATTATTGTTTGAATAAATTGGATTAATAGAATTGCTTTTAAGTATGAAATTATCAAAATGGTCTCAATTTAAAATTATATTAGAAGCTTCGAATTTGATAAAATAGACGACATAAATACTAAATAAGCATATAAAATATCCAAATTAAAATTACAACTATAGAATATAATCTAAATTACAATGCAATTTAGTGAAGAAAAATTATGGAAGATATAAATATAGTAAAAGCCAATTATGGAAGATCAAAATTTAGATAAATTATGAAAGATGTGTAACAAAAAAATTAGGCTTAAATACTATTTTGGTCCCTAAAAAATGAGCGAAAATCTATTTTAGTCCCTGAAAAAAATAATTTTTAAAAAGGTCCCTACAAAATGTTTGTTTGGTTCATTTTGGTCCCTACATTGATTTTTCAACTGATTTGACACATTTTAACACAGCCGGCAACATTGAGGTGGATGTTTCGCACACAGGAACTGCCATGTCACTTTAAACAAATGTTAAATTTCTATTATACACATGTCGTAGAACATTTGTTTTAAGCGATATTTGTTTAGTTGGGTGGGTATAATAGGAATTTAACGTTTTTGTTAAGTGACATGACATTCCATGTGTGCAAAAAATCCACATTTGCGTTGCCAGCTGTGTTAAAATGTGCCAAATCAGCTTACAAATCAAGGGAGTGACCAAAATAAATTTAAAAAGTATTTTGTAGGGACCTTTTTTAAAAAAAATATTTTTGCAGGGACTAAAATGGATTTTTGCTAATTTTGTAGGGACCAAAATGACATTTAAGCCAAAAAATTATGAAAGATGTAAATTGGAATATAATTTAAATTACAACTGTGAGTTCCCGGGTTCGAACCCGGGACATGATATCCTGCTTAACAATTTCGACATTTTTGAGTTGAGTCGAATGAAGCTTTGATGGCGTACGTCTATATGACTAGAAAAAGTGATATGGTTGGCCATGAAGGGGAGAAAAGTACTTCAAATCAATGCTAAATTACACTTTTGGTGATTTATCTTTGCTCCAGGTTTCACTTTAGTCCTTTATCTTTTTTTTTGAGTTCGATTTGGTCACTCATCTTTCATTTCTATTTCATTTTGGTCCCTGTCGTTTGTTTTCCTTAACGGACGCCACGTTGGCAGTTAACTACTGACGTGACTTCTTACGTGTCACTACTGACTTGGAATTTTTATATGACGTGGCATAGAAGGGACCAAAATGAAACTTAACAAAAGCATGATCAGATTGACAAAAACACGCAAATATGAAAAATCACCCACAATCTTCATCTTCTTCTCCTCTGGTGAGCCACCACCACTCTCTCCTCCTCAATCCACCGCCACACCACCACCACAACACCAAAATAGAATATTGAATCTCAATCTTAAATCCCAATAAGATTTATGTCAGTCGACTAAATTATTCTTCTCAAGAATAAATTTGTCCATAAAAAAATGGTCAGGAACTAAAATGAGGTTTTAGACAAAAAATATTTATAATGGTGCTCGAAGGCTCTAATAATGATGGTACTAAAGACCCATTTGTTGGGTGGAGATGCTAGGGGGACTACATTAAGCCAATTAACTGTTAGCATAAAAGAAAACAAAAATTGGAACATTGTGGTAAAAGTGTAACTCCACTTTAAGAGTGAATTTTATCCAATAAATTCACCTAAGAGGAGCACAAAAGAGGAGGGATCTAGAATGTTTTTAGGGTGAAAAAGACACACATACCTTTAGCTATTTGTGTGTATTTCAGTTATTTTCTTTCTCATCTTATTTAATTTTTTCTCTCATAATTTTCTCTTCAAAATAAGTCTAAAGTCATCAAACTCAAGACACTCAATCGAAATCCGAGAAATATGAGAAAAAAAATGATATGAGATGAGATAAGTGCTAATAAGCGAGAGAAATATAGATAAGATAAACAAAAGTATAGTGCATTTCCTGCGATATAGGCACTCAATCCCTCCCAAAAATTAGGGGATTTTTCATTTCGTTTCTACAATATCCATGATGCTTGCTTACTCCTGTTTCTAAATGGTTGTAAAGTTAACATTATTGTCAATTAAGAAATATATATATGCTTTTCTCCCCCCATTATTAGCTAATATTCGCATCTATATATGTATATGACCTCCTTCAATTGCAGGACCATTTGAGTTTGACTTTCAAATCATGGAAGTGAACATGGATTGGATTGTAGAAAGTTACAAATTAGAGAGTACAAAAGGCCACAGGAGAATCCACTTATAAGAGATAGACATATGAATATGCATCATCACTAAACCCCCACCCCACAAAACATGACAAGGTGTCCTATTGGTATTGGCCCATGGAAATGGAGTTTTAACACACTATCACTTGTGGGGGTAGAGAAAGTGATGAAGAGTAAAATTCATTCATTGAACTCAGAACTCAATACAATAGTTCTGGTAGTCTTTACAAAAGAGAGTCAAGAGCTTATATATATATACATTGTTCAATTAACTAACTCAATGGTTTGTTATAACCAAAACTAACAAACTAACGGTATATACACTTAACTACTATATACAATGAAAAGTTATTTACAATAGAAATACTATATCTAATAGACCAAGGACCTTAGACTAGGTTGTCCAAAATTTGTTTTTATTAATTATTATAATTGTTAGTTTTGACAAAAAAATTGTTGGTTATCTAGAATTTTTTTTATTTTGAAAAGAATCTCGCTAAAACCTTTTGATGCAAACTCTTCTTAGGAAAAAATCATCAGAAGGAAAAAAAAACACTCTACTACATATTATTAAAAGAAATAAAAAGATGAAATACAAGAGAGACCAAGGGGAACTACGCCAAAACCCTTGACTGGAAAATAATAGTGACTTAGGAGGTGTTACATTCTCTTAGTGTCTAATTAGTAATTTGATAGTTAGTTAATATTTCCTAGAGCTCTATATATAGAGCACATTGTTAACATCTTTTTTCAATATGATTCCTTATGAAGAGTTTCTACCTCTTTTGCCACATTACTCTTATGCTCTCTACCTCTCATATGAGTTTGATCTATGCATGTATGATCCTATGATTCTTAACAGTCTTTACTTATATGTCAAGTGAAAGAGTTGAGGGGTCTATAATAGCAAAATAATACAAACAAGGGGTCAAAATTAGGAGGGTATAAGAGCAATTTTCAAAATTTGAGGGGTGCAAGCTTAAGTACACTCCCCTTAAACATACATATAGTTGCCGAGGAAGTAAACTTTTTTTTTTGATAAATCAAAATATCTCCTACGCGCAATTACTGAAAGTACTAAGATCCATTTCAATAATTAACTTCTCCCACAATATTTTTCTACACACATAATCCAAAAATTGAACCCTAGGCAGATTGCTAAGGAACCCAGATTGAGGGAGTATATTAAAGAATAAGAACATAGAAGCTATCATATTTCTATTTGTACTCCCTCTGGACCTAAATATAAGCAAAAAACCACCAAAAAATTTGGACTCAAATATAAGCAAAACTTAACCAACAAAATACTAATGTTCCAAAAATACCCCTTGTATTAACTCTATTTTCTTTTTTCAAGAAAGAAGTGCACTCCCAATAATCAATGGCTGATGGAAATAAGGAGTTAATACTATTACGGCTATTCTCCTATCCTTTAATCTTCCCAATGCTAATGTCCCTTACTGTTGTTAACACCTTCACTAAGCAACACGTCCTTCTTCATATATGGGATGAATAGGACTCTTCCATCCTCCTTTAAACAAAAAATGGCAGCATATGATGGACCTTCATTTTCATTAGGCATAGAAATCAAGAGGATATTTCAAATCTTATTGTTCCAGATTCATTTGTTAATGTTATTTATTTAAATAATAAAATGTTTAAAAATATTAAATCAAGTAAAATCACTTTGCTGGATCAATGAACTTGGTGGAACCAAATATTTAACCGAAACAATTTTCTTTGATGTTAAGAGTATTTTACTGATGTTTCAATCTTGAATTTATAGAAAATTAAGGAGGGAAATGTGAAATTCAAATGAAAATTATATTTGGAGTTGGAGCCTTTCAAAATTTTAACCGAGAAGTTATGCATATTAAATGGTTTAACATATTAAATGCACACTTGTGGTTGCAGCTGAAGTATATTAAATGGTTTAACACATTTATGGTTGCAAGCTGAAGTAATTACCTTAATTAAAATTAGGTGAGATAATTAAGGGTATTTCTGTAAATTAGACTTGTGAATTAGAGGAAATCAAGAAGTTAACTACCATTCTTAATCTGTGTGAAAGTGGTTTATTTTGCTTATATTTAGGTCCGGAGGGAGTATGGTAAAAGACACTTCCATAATTGATATGTTATGGGAGTTGCTAGCTAGCTAGCTATCGTATTCAATGTTTTGAACCTTGTACAGGCGTGAGCTAATTATATATTTTATTAAACTCAATCAAATCTTCATTAATTTTCTCAACAAATATCTTATCATTATTTTGATTTGAGAAAATCAATGGGATCTAGTTAACTAATGAATCTCGTCAACCTTGAATTTAGTTTTTCAAATTCTTCTTGTGCATTATTTTTCCTTTAAAAAATACTATCAACAATTCACAATAAGTTAACTATTTATTGACTATTGGTAGTCTTTGCCTCATTAAGTGGGAGGTTCCATCTCATAATAGTGTGCATAAAAGATTTAAGAGATATTTGCATATCGAAAAATTCAGACAATTTTTTTACTTTGAAAAGACAAACTTGAGCACAAAGAGTACTCAACCTATATACAAACAAAGAATCATGAATTTCTGACCACCGAGCAACACCTTGTTAAAGCAGTAACTATAAAATTGAAACTAATTAATCATGAATTTGAACATTATCAACCACAATTTTTAAGTGTTAAACTACATATAGGTTATTTTGATAAATCAAAAATATTATTAATGGGAGACCATCTTTGCAAAGAAAGATGGCAGATGATACACCACGACACCATGAACAAACTACACTAAGACCAAACAAAGGCTACACCAAGAGACACTAAAGCTACCAAAACAAAATCAAGCAAATAAAATAAAAGCTACACCATAACACCCATCACTACTAAAAACAAAGACACCTAGACATTCTAGAAATACGCCAAACACGCACGGAGCACAACTGACAAATCAATGCATAACCCCACGCATGTCGAACCCGAAGCCTGCCTTCACATAGAACACTATTGCCACTCCTTCATGCTAAACTCCTATATGGATTTTCAAAGTGGATCAACTTCTCAAAGACACACCAAACTCCACAAGCCTGTTGAAACCAGAGAAGCCTGCACACAAAAACTCAGATGACACCTTGACCCTTCTCAAAAACACCAAACACCACAAGCTTGTTGACATTCCTCTACCTCAAATACTGTTTAAGCCCTCATCCGTTGGATCACACCTATACACCTTTTCAAATGAGAGGGAACCAATCCTCAAAGCCACAAAGCACCAAACAACACCTTCGATTCGGTCTACACCTAGAACGGAGTCACTCTGCAGTGTCACAAAACACCAACACATTTTCCACTCCTAAATTCCACTAAGACCAACACACCTTCAAAAGACTACACAATCACAAAACATAGGTTCCACCACGACAAAGAAACACCCAAACCACCTTGATTGAGCAAACAAACACAATCATATCCGACCCTCATGGAGCTGACCCCGTGAGGCAGATTTAGACGAAGAACCAACAAGGATGAGAGCCTGGACTAACACCTAAGCACCACCGCACCTTACCAACCAGCACTCCCTAAAGATAAACACAACCCCAAAGCAACCTTAGCAGAATAGGACTCTGTGATCTCCTATAAACACTCGCAAAACACCTCATGCCCTTTAGATACAATGGTTGTAAGATGTGCAATGAATACGAACTAAACCAAAACCAAGCACGAAATTAACACCGGCTCAGCTTCCACATTGATGTTGGAAGAACAAAATCCTAAGTTCGTTGGACACATAAAATAGAGAGGCATTCCTCAAGTCACGGGTAACGTGAGCTCTGCCAAAATGCCAACACCAGAAGCCACACCTCCTTCAAGTGAGAAAAAGTATAGCACATCCTCTAATAGACTTGGATAGACGAAATCCATCAACTGAAGACTCAGTAAAATGCAAAATCAAAACTCTTGAAAACCCCAAAATCACATCGAAAAAGGGGGGGGGGCACAGATGAAGAAAGAGGTAGGGAAAGGGGGTGGAAGAACAAATGAAAGAAAGAGAGAAGGTGGGGGAAGACGATGGAAGGCGGACAGAAAAGGCATCAACCCAAATTGATGTTCATTGTGCCTAGAAGTGGTGGGAGAGAAAGAGGACTTGGGGGGCGAGACAGAAGAGGGGGTAGAAGGCTGGGAGGGCGTGAGAGAAGAGAAGTTGGAACACATTTTAGTTTTGTACTTGTACGAATTGTAGTAGGGTTTGAATATGTAAATGAGATTAACCATTTTTAAATTCGTGGTTATTTCAGTTCAATTAAGTGTTAATGAGTTACCCACTTATTAACTCCCTACTAAACTGAATTATCCACCATTTTAACCTGCACTAACCAGTTAACATGAGTTTTGAAAATTTTAAGTGACCGATCAAATAATACAAGTTATACAACTATAAAAAAATCTATTATATGAGAAATGACCCCTTACATGGATATGGATATGAGTACCAAATCAATAATAAAATATGAAATCTAATCAAAGTATAAATATTCATATATCAATGAGTAAAAAAACAGACTAGTGTTGCATTATTCATGATGAATACTATTATTATATAGTAATAATATATATATATATTCTGTATTGGCTTTGAAATTAGGTAGGTAGATAGATAGTAGTGGACAAAACAAAAAAATGAGAAAAAGAAAGCCGGCCTCCGTTATGTCTATGTCCTATATATAACTTTATACGTTAATTTTAGCCCCCCACTACACTAGTGTCTTCAAATTCCTCTCTTTTTTATTTTATTTTTATTCCTATTCTTTCATTCACCTCTTTCTTCTCACACACACACACACACACAAGTTTCCTTATAAATACAAAGAAAGACAGAGGGACATACACACATACATGTTGATAGTTGAGTAGAGAGAGAGTGTTGTTGAGTGGGGTGGTGGTGATGATGATGATGGAGATGAGTACATCCATGTGGATGATCCTTAATCTTATGGCCATTTTTGGTGGGTTTTTGGTGCTAAGATTTGTTGTTAAGAATGTAAATTGGTGGGTGTATGAATCCAAATTAGGTGAGAAGCAGTACTCTCTGCCACCAGGTGATATGGGCTGGCCCTTCATTGGTAACATGTGGTCCTTTCTCAGAGCTTTCAAGTCCAATAACCCTGATTCCTTCATCTCCTCCTTTGTCTCCAGGTAACAAAATCATTTCATTACATAACACAACAACCTTAATTTCAGTTAACTACTACTAGTTTTTAGTATACTAGGAAGGTACTTAATTTTAGTGAACCGGTTTTGTAACATATATACTCACCGCCCTATTCGTGCTACCAAGTCTGTCACTTATAGTAGTTATATCTAAAAGTGTTCTCGTATCTCACCAACTGAACTATATCTGTTTTCTACATAACACTTGATCATTATTAACTTTCATATGGTTGTTGTTTTGTGTGTTTTTTATTAAATATATCAACTTTTGTTTCTCGTTTTGAGACGGGAGAGTAGTTATATAGGTATAATTAAGGTAACAATGATGATTTTGAGACTGACAAAGTTGTTTCTGTGGGTGTCACCAAAGCTGCTACTGCTAGTGGTCTAAGAAACACAAGATAATATACTTTTTTTTCTAGACAAAAGAGAATTGGCTTTGGCTTCTGTGTCTGAAATTACCATAATGCTCTGCCTTTCTAGTTTTCCAAGTCCAAAACAAAACAAACTATTCTTTCAAAACCTGCACTTGTTTGTCATTTTCACTGTCAAAGAACAAACTATAGTACTGTCCCAAGTTGTTTTCTTGCTGTGAAGTGGCGCATAGGCTAAAGTTTGTGGACATCATTTGATACATCGTTATTACTCTAACTTTTATTTTAATTGCTTTCTTGCCTTTAATTATTGATTAGTTTCGGTCTATGTAGCACAAACACCTCTAGTTGAAGACGTGTCACGGTGTCCGACACGCATTGTGTCAGACACCGACACTTCAATTACTTGTATTTTTCAAAAAAAATTAAAATAAAATTAGTGTCTAGATGTTCGTGTCTATGTTGTGTCCGGTGTCTGTGTCTGTGTTCGTACTTCATAGGTTTCGGTTTAGAAAATATTTGCAATTTTAAACTTTTTTGTTTTAGTTTCTTTAAACTATAATAATTTTTTATTTTATTTTTTTAAAAAATAGTTAAAAATAAAATGAAATAGTATTGACATTTTTACTTTTTCATTATGTTTCTTATTAATAATCCAAAAATATTTCAAATTAATTGTCTGTTTTTGAATATTAACAAAGTATGATTTTCAATGTCATATTTCTATCAGCTTTAATTATCTTTTATTCAAAAAAATTATTTTATTTTTCAAATTTTTATATTTTGAGAACAGACACATTTAAATTTTTTTTATCCCCTTTAAGTTGTTTGTTTATGTTAGGATAAATTAAAAATAAACAAAATATTAAAACATTTTTTATTTGAAAAATATTTTATTTTTTATTTTTAGGCAAAACTGTTTTTCTTTATATTTATATTTATTTCTTCTGATATGTAAAATTTATATTATATCTTTTTTCAAAAAAAAGAACATAGATTCCGTGAAAAATAATATCTTTTTTTTGGTGGAAAGTTAAAATAATATCCTACAATACATGTTTTAGTCAAAAAAATATATATCACAAACCATGGAAAATAAATATTTTGCCAAAAATAGTATTACCTTTTTTGCAATCAAAAGTTTGATGTCTGGACTTGTGCGTCATGATGTCCAGTCCATCTCAACGTGGGCCTTCTATGATTAAGATGGTCTAACATTTTGTGGTCATTTTTTCTCTTTTTCAATTATAACTTTAACATAAAATTGAATTAAAATTTGGTAACATTTCTATTTTATATAGAACATAAAATTGTCACTTAGTACTATTGTCTTTTCTCCCAAGAATATAATGGAAGAGTTATCCATGAAAGTTCCGAGGAAAGCATAGTTATCAGTTCTTGTAGTGAACTTTGTTTTTTATGCCTCAAAAGATTTTGCAAATTCTTCTATTTCAAAGTATTTCAATTTATATTCTAATTCTCAATATATATTTTTCTTTAATTTAACAAATAGTATTGAGTTCGAATTCGAGCTATTATAATTCGTCGGCCTTAAAACCTTGAAGTTAATTATTATACGCTGTCACTGCAAAAAAATTATACCGTTAACAAATCACAATAATCAATCATATTTGCAATTTTAAAAATAATTATAATGAATATCAATATTTTTTAATGATATGATAGTTACGATTGAATCACAGTGTAAAAAGTTTTATGTCGATATATAGTGTAAATAAATTAAATCTTAAAACCTTTTAAGTAGGTTTACTACTCACATACTTATACACGACTTGAGAGATTTAGTCTCCACCGTTAGGCAAAATACTTAATTTATACCAAATTTGAATACAACTTTAGGTCACAATGTTTAGTTAAATATGCCTTTTGAGTTAAAATATTTATTTCCATTTTATCTTTAGTGTGCTATTTTGGAAGAAAGTGAAGTAAGTGAAAGAAGTTCTATAGGTTGTTTTTTGTCAGAGAAATAAACCATTGGTGGATATGTAGGACAAAAAATGATGTAGACACTTGTGTCATCTACAACCTTAACTAAATAATTAATTTTGGCACTATCAATAATTTTAATTCGTTACGTTACTTGTGTATTTCATTAGTGAGTAATTCTATTTGTCACCATTTTATCTAATATTTTAATAATGAATATTCTGCAATCATGGAATAAATTAAATCCATCTCTTTTGTTTTCTTCATTCACTTGTACGGCTTTCATTGGAGGTCAAAAATCTCATTATTTTATAGTGTGTTTAGGTAAATATATTAATTAAGTACTTTCTCAAATAAGTTCTTAACACACAAGTGGATTATATATTTGTTATTATTTCAATAATCAAAGAGGGAATGTGATTACCCTGTTTTCCTTGCAATAATGTCACTAAACTGTATTCATATAAGTCATAAATTATTTTCATAAAACTATCTCTTGGGATACTTTTTGCAATAAGTTGAAAATAGGATATGTATTTTCTAAAAGAAAAAATCTCGTTAAAACCTTGTGATACAAAATCTTATAATGAAAATATGATATGTCATGAATTCTTTCAACGGCCAATAGAATAAACCCTAATAAGCTGACACTCTCGGTTGTGTTTGGTGGGCCACACACCGACACTAACATCGTCATCAATTTCAATTACTTGTATTTCTTAAATTAAAATCTGTGTTTGTATGTCTGTGTCGTGTCTGATGTCTGTGTCTGTGGTAGTGCTTCGTAGTTACTAACAAATTCTTACTATCTTGTCAAAAAGGGTTCTAGAGTATTTTTAAAAGAGTTAATTTAACATTAAATTTGTGAACTATTATTGTTCTGTTTCACTCATGAACATTGCATCTATATATGATGACACTAACATTTTCATCCAATGAACAAACAATGAAGACATGGAAAAACAGGAATATACAAAGCGTTGATGTTTGGAAATCCAAGTATTATTGTAACAACACCAGAAGCATGCAAAAGGATTCTAACAGATGATGAAAAATTCACACCTGGTTGGCCACAATCTACAATACAGCTTATTGGAAAAAAGTCATTCATTGCAATGACTTATGATGAACACAAGAGACTTAGACGTTTAACATCTTCTTCAATCAATGGCATGGAAGCTTTGTCTTTATATTTAACTTACATTGAAGAAAATGTTATAAGTTCATTGGAGAAATGGTCAAATATGGAACAAATTGAGTTTTTAACTGAGATAAGGAAGCTTACTTTCAAAATTATTATGCATATTTTCCTTAGCTCAGAAAGTGAACCTGTTATGGAGGCTTTGGAAAAGGATATAGAACACTTAATTATGGAGTTAGAGCTATGCAAATTAATATTCCTGGATTTGCTTACCATAAGTCACTTAAGGTAACTTCTCAATATCTTCATAATTTTTTTTTGGTTCAGACTATTGCTGGATTCTAACAGATAAACAAGATTTTTTATTTATTTTTTTTGAATTCAGGCAAGGAAAAATCTAGTTGCTATATTTCAATCTATTGTGAATGAGAGGAGGAAAATAAGGAAGGGGTGTTTACCAAAGAAAGCTGGAGATATGATGGATTCTTTGATAGATGTTGAAGATGATAATGGAAGAAAGTTGGGTGATGAGGAAATCATTGATATAATGTTGATGTACTTGAATGCGGGTCATGAATCTTCGGGACATATTACGATGTGGGCGACTTATTTCTTGCAAAAGCACCCCGAATATCATCAAAAAGCTAAGGTATTGAGTTATTTTGTTATTAAAGTTCGTCTAAAAGGGCGAGCCTTGGCGCAACAGTAAGGTTTTTGCCTTTTGACCTAGAGATCGCGTGTTCAAATCTTGTAAACAGCCTCTCTAGACCCCGCTTGCAAAAATTTGTGTATATCTACCCTCTCCAGACCCCCGCTTGGTGGGTGTCTTGTGCGCTGGGCCGCCCTTTATTATGGTCATTGATCACTTTATACTAAAAAAATTCTCTCCAAGTCCTACCTTGTAAATCATTACAACCTCAAAATTTAACCTTTACTACATTATGTTGTTCAATCCTTGAATAGGAAGAACAAGAAGAAATAATAAAGAGAAGGCCTCCAACACAGAAAGGGTTGACGCTTAAGGAAGTTCGTGCGATGGATTTTCTTTATAAGGTATGTATTTGGGATCCGATTTGTGTGCAAGCACAAAAATGCAAGCAGTCGTGCAGTTAACAACTCGGGACCGTCTGATACAGTCCAAACTTAAATCCAGAATTTAATATTCAGCAACCGTTACTAAAATCTGGACTGCTCGATCTTAATCGGACGGTCCCTAACTCACTGCCTGCATGACTGCATGCAGATTCGACTGCACCTAGTCCATTTCCATGTATCTGTTGTCTTTTGATATCAGCTTAACATAAACTGGCACTAGAACAACTATGGTTATATCAATTTTCATTTTTGTACATTCCTTAGGTGATTGACGAAACAATGCGTGTGATAACATTTTCACTAGTGGTCTTTAGAGAGGCAAAATCTGATGTCAATATTAATGGTTAGTCCATGTTCTGCAAATTTACTTCTTTTGTCAATAACAAAATATTCTATTTAATTTATACTATGCTTTAAGATTTTAATGTGTATGAGTGATAATGCAGGTTACACCATCCCAAAAGGTTGGAAAGCACTTGTCTGGTTTAGATCAATTCACCTTGATCCTGAAATATATCCTAATCCAAAGGAATTTAATCCTTATAGATGGAATGTAAGTTGCAATGATTTGTTTGAACTAGATTTAGATTGAATACATTGTTATCATTCCTTGTATTTTGCACTATAAAACACTAACAAAGACACTGACACTGAACGGACACTTAGACATCAATAATAATTTGAGAAACTGGAAGTGGTTGAATGTAACCACACGTGTCGGTGTCGAGTGATGTCTGACACTGATACCTGCTGGCACCAGACACACCTTCAATTTGAAATGTCGCTCTCTGTAGCACCGACACTTTAGTTGAAGACATGTCTGGTGTCTGACACGTATCGTGTCGGATACCGACACTGACACTTCAATTGCTCGTGTTTTTCAGGATTAAAACCAGTGTTTGTGTCGATGTTTCATAGATGTCGATACTACATAGGTTATTTACTTAATAAGTTTCAAATTTGGGGGTGCTTATTTGCAGAAAGAGCATAAGGCAGGAGAATTCCTTCCCTTTGGAGCAGGAAGTAGATTATGTCCTGGAAATGATCTTGCCAAAATGGAAATAGCAGTTTTTCTTCATCATTTCCTTCTAAATTACCAGTAAGTTTTTATTACCAAAAACATATTTAACAATTTTACACAAATTGTTTATAAACTATGGTTCTTAGCAAGCATTTGATTAACAAAATTTATGTTATTGCTTGTTTGTAAAGGCTTGAACAGCATAATCCAAAATGTCCTGTGAGATACTTACCACATACAAGGCCAATGGACAATTGCTTAGGAAGAGTCAAGAAATGTTCATCAACATCAACCTCAGAAGAAAGACAGAGCACATGAATATGAATATGCTCTTTGTAATATGAAAAATCAATCTTCTTGTTTCATAGCTTATACAAATAAGACATAAGTTAAATTACCAAAGCTTCATTACCTTCCTTTAAGTAATAGCTAGTTTCTATTTTATCAGATTTAGAATGATTTATTAACTAGATTGTAGCCTTGTGTGGGTATAATTTAATATATTAATTTGAATTCAGATAATTGTATGGCTTTTAAGAATAGTTTAATTTTCGTGGTACATCAAGTAAAATATACATGATTATCAATGCAATAAAAAGTAAATATATTTTTGGGCTTTGCTGTAGTACAATTGTACAAAAATAAATATAGAGTCATTTTTAGTTAAATATAATAAGGTTCGTACTTCTTATAACCCTCCACCTACTCAATGGACACTTTCAACCCTCAAATATTCCACAAATTCCCTTACGTGAAACACGCTCTCAAACCCCTCACCCTGCATTTTGGCTTGGTACGATACCTTTGTCCCGAACTGGTTCGGTACTAAAGTACCATACTTGAGTTTTGTGAAGAATAAATATACGGTAGCATAATATCGAACTTGTTAAAAAATCCTGCAACTAGGGGTGTTTGGCAAGAATTGTGCCATGGTACTATAGTACCGTACCCGTTGAAATCCAGAAAAAAAAGGGTTGCACTTGGAACTATTTTATTCATTAATGATATTTTGATCTTTTCATAGGGTTAGGGGTGTCTAGTGAGTAGCTGGAGGATTGTAGGAAGTATGTGTCATAAAATAATGTAGGGGTGTTTTTTTTATACCCCCACCACATCCCCTCCCACCCCCACGCTTTTAGGGTATTCCCAAAATACCCTTGACATAAATTCACTTCTTTGACTTGCATTGAATTTGCTCTGACTGGGACCCACTTTATCTGCCATCGTATATACGTCAATGGAAGATATATACGATTGCATTAAATAATGAACGTTGACCTGAAAAAGTGTGCATCGTATATATATCCTTCAAGACATATATACGATTGCATTATTAAATGCTTCATTGACTACCCATCGTATATAGGTTATATACGAGGGGGCTTTGAAGATCTAATCGTATATACGTCTGGGCCACGTATATACGATGTTAAAAATTTACTCATCGTATATACATGGTTGACGAGGTATATACGACATGTATATACGATTGGTTGTTTTGGCTCAAACAGATATCTGTTTTGTACTAACAGATATAGACCGCTTTGCGCAGATCTGACTCTCGGTTGGTCGCTTTTGATATTGATACTACAAATGACGTTCACGGCAGATACGGTATATTTTTCACTCAAGTTTTTTGTTAATGAAGTTTGATTAGTATTTTAACCAATTACTTAAGTACGTAACATTTATGTATTTATTTGTAGGTATTTTATACATGCGAGGCTGTGGAGGAGTGGGTCAAGGCTGTTGGTAGAAGTATCAGTGTAGTTGTTATTAAAGTGAGATCAGACAAGAGGGGGAGTCGAGATAAGATTGATTTTGGTTGTGAGAAGCAAGGCAGGTTTACTAATGATTCAAGGGTTTTCGGTTCTAAAAGGAGAAGTTGTCCTTTTAGATTGAAAGTTACTTGCACTGTTCGCCGTGGGGGTTGGTGTGTGACGGTTAAATGTGGTAGACACACGCACGAATTGCTTAAAACTTCCATTGGTACTAATGCCTTTGGGCGTCTGTCTAAGGCGCAAAAGGATCTGGTTAATGAGCATGCTGATCTTGATGTTGGTCCGAAAGCTACTATTACTACTTTGAAGAAGCTAGATCCGGAGAATGTGACTACTCTTCGTCAAGTTTATAGGCAGCGTCACAAACACTGGTCTACAAAGATGGGTCCTAAAACGAACATTCAGGAGGTATTGAGATTGCTTGCATCACATAATTATCTATGTTGGAGTAGAAAGATTTCGAGATCTGATGTCGTCAGTGATATCATGTGGGCTCATCCCACTTCTATAAAGTTACTCAGGTTGTTTCCGAAAGTTCTCATTCTTGACTCAACCTACAAGACCAACAGATATAACTTGCCTCTTCTACAGATTGTTGGAGTCACAAACACTGAGATAAGTTTCCATGTTGCATTTGCGTATATTGGGCAGGAGCTGGCTATTCATTTTTCTTGGGTATTGAAGCAGCTGCGAAGTATATGTAACTTGCATTCTATTCATCCTCGGGTTTTCTTGACAGACAGAGATCTCGACTGTATGTCTGCTATTCTTGATGTATTTCCTACTGCTACAAATTTATTGTGTCATTGGCATGTGACAAAAAATGTCAAAGCGAAGATTAAAGAGTTGGTGCACAAGGATAGGCGGGAGGAGGTCCTCTCTCTGGCTCTGTATTATTGATTCTGTTGATGAGTCGGAGTATGTATCTAATCTGAAGTTTTTTGAGGCTGCTTGCTCTGATAAACCTGCTCTTATTAAATATGCGCATGACACATGGTTGACACAGCACAGGGAACGATTTATCTCAGCATGGACTAACCATATTCCACACTTGGGGAATGTGACGACCAACAGGTATTTTTCACATTTAATATTTTTCTTTGATACTTGTTTAATATTTCTATCCGTTGCTTGAATTTTTTTGACACGTGGATATAATTGTTTTCGTCGATTAAAATTCTTTGATACGTGTTTATTATTTCTATCCATTGTTTGAATTTTTTTGACACGTGGACTGGTGCATGGAAATCACATACACTTGTGTGCAAATATACACTGTCCAAAAACAAGTAGTAAAAAAGATCGAACCCACAGAGATTGAAAAACTCACTTTTAAAATAATATAAAGTAATGAAGTGTAAAGTCACTAAGTAACAAAATAATTTTGGATTTTGTTTGATGATCACAACTAAGTTAGAAAGAAAACAAGTAAAAAATGTTGATAGTGTAAAAGAGAAAAGCTAGTTGGAATGTCTTCATCAAGTAATTTACTTATAAGTGTATGATGCGTTATGTGATGCAAACAGCTTCGAATGTTGTTGCATTAGCTATGTGCCTTTCGGTCACTTTCTTCAGAGTATCATTACCACTCTTATGATCCTTGTTCTATCACAAGAAAGAAAGGGGTGTTAGTGCCAATCTTGCCTCCTAACAATTATCCAATTTGCTTAAGTGAATTCACTCTTGTATTTTAAGTACCCACAATTATCCTATGGACTATACTATCCTATCTCTAGGACTTAGCATGGTTTTCACAAAGTTTTCTTTATGTAAAACACTCACCCATATTAGTTCTTGAGTTCTTAATTGTAAGCCATTTCTGGTCATTTACAAATCTACTTATTCTAAGTGATCAAGTTCAAAATAAGTTTTGAAAAGATTATCAAGCAAGAACTAAAGTACAAACATACATACATACATCATACTTACTTAAAAGCTCATTAAATGATTAGAACATTCCAACTAAGAAAGGTTTAGCTAACAAGAGACATTGCAAGATATATATAAACTGAATAGACCATGTTTATATATATAGAAATCACAAAAAAGAAACAATAAAAGTAAAGTTTACAAATGTTGAAAACCTTTGTATGAAATCTTCTAGCAATGCACTAGCATTACTCCTTAGCACTATACAAACACTATGAAAATGAGTTAAGGAGGAATTATGAATTCCTTCCTCTTCCTCTGAAAATATAAAAACTAACTATGTATATTGAAATTTTGATCTAACTTATGGATTGTGATATATTTCCAAATGAAGATGTGAGGTCCTTTTATAGCCTTCAAGTGAGGTGCTTCCTTCCTTCATGTTGAAGTCATCTTGAGTGGATCATAGCTGTAGTTGCTTTCCAGAGCTTTATCCATGTTGAAATCTTTGACTAATGACATAGGGCGGTTCATTGATGTGTGAACATGTGTCCCTATGTTGGTGACTCTTCAAAGCTATGCCTATAGCTATGTGTGAATGGTAGCGCCTACTATACAAGGTTGGATGGCATCAGAGAACCAAGCGAGAGGTCATCAATTGCAAGGTGCATGCATATGAAATGCATCGCTTATTCACCATGTAGTGCGCTTTTGATGCGAGGATCGGTCAGAGAGCATTGATGCAGATTAGCATTGAGATCAGCACCAACAAAAACATCAAACATACCACAATATATCCAAAATGGTCTAATAATAACTATAACCATTCAAATCACTCAAGATATCATATATCACACTAAATACTATATAAACTCTTTATTATTACTTGAAAGAGAGCAAATACTAAGTTTAAACATATGAAATACTCTATATAAAATAGAGTTATCATGGACATAATTCTTTTCGTCGATTAAAATTCTTTGACACTTGTTTAATATTTCTATCCGTTGCTTGAATTTTTTTGACACGTGGACATAATTTTATTCGTCGATTAATGCTTCCAAGACTAAGTGAAATTGGTTCCAAGACTAAGTGAAAAATTTCCTCCTAGCCTTTGAAAGGATTAGTTCATCTTTGGTCACACCAAAATATTTTTCAAAAGAGAGTTTAGACTCACAAAATTTTCTCAAGTGTTGGGGAGTTCTAAAATCAAAGGGCTTGGTTGAATCTTTCAAAGCTTTTGAGTCAATGCATTTTTCTATTTTTTTGTGTGGATCTTTTGAGCAGATGCAATACTTCTTTGAAGTGATTTGTGCATTGATTTTTTCTGCATTTTGCTTTTTCTTCAGTGCAGTTTACATTGATGCAGCTGCACTGATAATGCTTTTCTTTTTCTAGCTCATATTACCTTCCTCACTGACCTCCAGATGCAAATGCACTTTGGCACAGGTCTTTGACCTCCAGATGCATATATTTTTTCTTTGCACTTTGGCACAGGTTCAGTTTTTTGAACTATCCTCCAGATACATTTATTCCTGCATGGCACAGGTCTTTGACCTCCAGATGCATTCATGTACTTAGGCACAGGTATAGTTTCAAAAGATTCAGGGTATGGCTTTGTCCACATTTTTGTATTCTTTTTGTGCATTGTTTACTCTTATACTTTTGAAATTCAGCCTTTGTTTTCATAAAACACCCCCAAACTTAATTCTTTAAGCTCTTCTTTCTTTTTAGTAAAGCTTTGTTTTGACCTAAGCTTACCAAAAATTCCCCTTGCATCAGATTGATCTTTTAAATAGGAAGGTTCTTTTCACAAACTCAGTTTTGAAGTGTTGAAGTAAAAATAATTTTGGTTTTTCTAAGAAATAAGGCTTCTTTTTCTCTTTTTCATCATAAAAATTCCATCCATAGGGCTTTCACCATATTTTTGAAAAACTGATCTTTTCTACTAAAATATTTAGATACTACTTTGTTAAGTACATCTAATATTTAAACAAACTAAAAACTACTTAAAACATATATATATTTACTATATAAAACATATTAATTAAACACACAACATATTAGATAGAAACAAACATAATTAAACATAACATGCAAATCCCCCAAACTTAAGGGGTTGCAGTGTCCTCACTGCAAGTTTGTTCAGAAAATACAAACCATATGTTGTGCAAAATAGGGGTGAGGGATTTAAAAACAACCAGGGAAATAGTCAGATAGAAACAAAACAAGCTTATAGCAGTTTATGTGAAAACTTGTAAATTGATACTCATTTCTTTGCTCCACTCCTGATTCTGGTGCTTTGCCTGGATGGAGGAGTGTGTTTCACCTTCTGCTTCTTCTCTTTGGGCTTGCTTGGTGTTTCTTCTTACTAGAGTGCGGATGCACCTCCTACTACTAGTGTAATTGCAGAATTTGTTCTAGAATTGATGCAGTGCATCGATCTTGATTTACATCGAGTTTCTTCCTCTTTGGTGTTAATTTTGCTGCCTTTCCCGCAGTTGCTTGAAGAATTTCGAGTGTTGTGCAAAGCATCCTCTTCTGTTTAGCCATTTGTTCCAGAACCGGTTTGATAGTTGCCTCATCATGCATTGTTGTTGCTGTTGTGATGCGTGACAAGTGATGCGCAGAGCATCACTCTGCATCTCAACGATTTGAGCTACGAGCTCTGTGCGAGATGATTTTTCTCCTTGATCTTCTTTGTTGAGTCCTTCTTCTTCTCTTTCTGAAAAATCTCTTTCTCAAGAGCGAAAATAACATTAGAAGTAATGTTGTCGGAAGGTACTCTCTCGGATCTGTTGGCATAACGAGGGTTGGTTCTTCCGTGTGAGTTGTTTTGTGTGGTTCATTTGTTGGAGAGGGTGGTGGAGGGGTTGCTTGTGGTGGTGATAGTACCGGTGGATCATTGAGGAGGGTAATGGTGATTTTGGAATGGAGGAGGATTCTTGGTTTGGTGAGATGATGGGTGTTTTGGTAATCGGTGAAGTGATAGGGGTTTCTGGTTGGGTTGATCTTTGAGGTTTGGCATATTTTTGCCTAGCAATTTCTTCTAAGATCACTCCTCTAGCATGTTCTTCCTCATCTTCATCAATTTCAGTCTCACTTTCTTCCTCCTCTTCTTCTTCAACTTCCTTATCCATTTCTTTTTCAACCTCTCTCTCTCTTCTTCTTCTCCTTCACTTCTCAATACCCAACTTGGAAATTCAGGGGCATTTATTTGGCCCACAAGATCAAAGATCTTGTCAAAGACCAATTGAAGCCACCATGTTGATCATTTTGAAATTTCAGGACAGACCTGCTGCTCGCATGTAATGCTCTTGCATTGCAGTGCGGGGGCCTCTTACATTTCTCAATTTTTCCTTCACTTCAAAGACTCAAATTACTGGGGGAAATTTCCTTTGTTCATTAGCAGCTATAGGGACACCTTCTTTCATGCATAATTCAGCTTATAAGACAAGGGAAAAACAAAATCCCTTTGATTTTGTTGAGCATGCAAGAATTTCCTAGCTATCAATCATTTATGTCTACATTTCCTCGCAGAGAATTGTATCTAGCAAGATCAATCTCTCTTTGGTCATAGCATATGTATGTGATGTATGTAGCACTGAATTGAAGTGGCTATGAACAAATGCCAATTACCTAATGCATTTATCAAATAATTGCTTCTAAGCTTAATCTCATTAGGTGTAAATTTTTCCCATACAACCCCTGGTATAGCAATCCTATTCCTCAATTCTTCCATTTCTTTCTTAAAGGACTTGGCCACTTGTTTGCTTGGTGTTTTTAGCAAACAATCACTAGTTTTCAATATCGAGACTGTGAGATCAAACTAGAAAATCTCTTTGACAATTGCCATTGAGTTTGTGTTTTTTGAAGTACGTAAGAACAGAGAATGGTAGAAAGAAATAACTTGAGAGCGAAGTAAAAACAATAAATGTAACGAACGTAAAAGGAAAGTAAAAACTTTGCATTAAATGAAAGAAAGAAAAATGGTTCACCAACACATACAAGGATCTGCTTTCACTCGTGTTTCGCTTTGACTTGGAAGTTGAGTTTCCCGAGTTTTTGTAAAATGTGGTGACCACTTGTTTCCTATTACAAAGGGGTATTTATACTCCTAGGAACAACGTGGGGAAAACGGCAATCGCCTCCTAAAACTACGGGAGAGTAACCGCCCACTACCTTGTCGCTCTGCACTTTTTCGACTAGCCCATTGTCACCGCTTGATTTAAATGTTGAACCCAACTCTGTCAAGTGTTGTGTCCTCGCTTGTCGAAGATTCCTTGCTTCATGGCTTTGAGAGCTAAGCTTGTCGAAGTTCGCTTGCACTCCTTGCCCTTATGCGCCTTTCTGTCGAAATCATGGTGTACGACTTGAACATTGACCTATGGTCCACGTAAAAATATTAAATGTGAAGTCACTTCATTTAAAGCTTCATTTAATGTCTCACGAAATTTTGAGGTAACAGATTGCCCCCCAAAAAATGCTTTTTCGACGGAATAAGGAAAGGAGTTAAGAAAAGGCATTTTTTGAATACTGTGCAATGGTCACTTTTGCCGCCTTTTGCACTTCAACAGTGGTCGAAAAGACAACCATCATTACTTGCGCAGGTAAAACGAACCGTTTTATTGGCACACGTTGCATAGTTGGTGGGCCATCACGTCTCCCAAACGTCGCAAACGTGCGAGTTATGGCGAACGTGCCAATAACTGTTCACTTCCAAACATATATAAACGGCTACAACCCTTCGAGTTCCTCTTTCCTCAGTTTGAAACCTTGTGAAGTTCTTCTGCGCTTTCCACTCTCTGCGTTTTGCAAAAAATTCCGAAATCACTAAAGTTTCAAACTTTCGTCTTTTCTCTTTAATCTACACCCAGATTCCACCTTGTATTCACTTTTCTTTACTTATGGCTTCATCATCTGCTGCCATTACGCAACCTGGGAGTTCAAAGAGGAACGACGAACCCAGAAACGCCCAAACCCTCGAGGGTTTTGTTGATGAACCTGATATCAACGACGCACGCTCTACCCAGTGGCAAACCCAGGTATTAATTCCTTCTGCTGAGATTTACACTCATGCCTATTTGGGTCCTCTTCCTGACATCTTGTTGGAAACTACCGAGGTTTCTGAGATTTTTCCCAGCCATGTTCGCCTTCAGCCTAGAATCTTTGCTGAAACCCCTTTTCACTTAGAGTTTCTGGCTAACCCTTCTAGGGTCTTTAGATCTGCTCCTAGGCTCGACCAACAGAACTACATAAACTGGCTTGACAAAGTAGAAGCTAAAAAAGCCAAAGTCTGGAAAAAACAGGGCATCTTCGACCTCATTCAACTGTCTAGGTATGGGCCCAAGTACGATAGCACCACTACTTTTTGGTCTATGCGCTCTGGGGATCGCTCCACTCATAGCCTTCACCTGAAATGTGGCATGTTATCCCCCACTCTGCTAGATGTGGCTGCCATTACAGGTCTGAAACCCTTAGGAGAGACCTTCGATCCCACACATCCTGACTATACATACGGCTTCAAATTCACCAATGCCACTTTTTCTCCTTACATTGCTGAGCACCATAGGCTTGACACTGAGGAAGTGTCTGTTATGGAACATGTAGCCTTTCTAACTCTGTGGCTATCTATCTTCGTTTTCTGCACACGTTCCCTCCAAGTTTCCAAAACTTACGTCCCCTTGGCATGTCAACTCCATGAGCGAGAAAACATCAACCTTGCCAAGTTGATTTTAGGCTCTCTCTACCAGCAACTTGATAATGCTGTTATAGAGTTGAAAGAGAATGAACCAGCCACCAAGTTTTTGGCTTCGTGTCCTCTATGGTTGTTACAATTGTGGTCATAGCCACTTTTGAATCTCGATTAAACCTGTATATCCCTAAGTCTGCTCGACAAGTTGTCGAGACCAGTAGCACTGAGGGGATTCGATTGGCGCAGTTCAGGTCCAAACAAGCAACCCTTCCTGCCGAAGAATCCTTTTCGGTTTACTTCGAAATTTTCCTGAACTGTACCACCTTTACAGATTCAATGGCTCCTTTTCTCCAAAGGTCTTGTGGCCCAAAGATGGTTTACACAACCATTTCCTTCTTCCTCCGTCGATCCTGCGCCGAGGAAGTTAACCGAATCTGCAAGCTTACCTCTCTCCTTCATCGTCCTCTCCACTAGGCTCACCCCAGCGAGCGAAAAATAGTTTGGGAATTACTAGATATTTCCCAAGTTATCTTGCTAGGCAGTTTGGCCTTTGTCAAATTCGCCCTGCCCCAGTGTGCTTTCACAGGCGAGATTTTATGAGTCCAGAATCAGAAGCGGCTTATAAACAAGCCTTCAAGAGATTTCACTACAAAACCTTGAACTTCGAACCTCTCAAATTCAATCCAAGGTTTTCATGTACTGAAAAATTTCATGAATGGTGGACCGGTTATTACACCAAAGCTGCTGGGGAAGCCATTGATACTTTTGCTAGCAACATTGTGAAGAAGTTGGTAGCAGCTCTCCCTTCGAACAACACTGGTAAACACTTTTCGACCCTCGAAGCTTTTTAAGTTTTAACCACTTATAACTTGGTTTCATTTCCAATTGCTTACCAATGTTTTCGACGTTTTCAGAGAAACCTGCAACAAAGTTGAAGGTCAAGGTGGGCAAAGCTACCACGTCCAAATCTTCTCCCCCTGTTACGAAGGAAGTGGCAGCAAATCCCATTCCAGGCAACTCTCCAAAAAAGGTATGGCATTTTCCACTTATCTCAGGTTGTCTGTTGACTATGGCTTTTACTCATGTTGGCCGTTTCCTCCAGGTGACAACCCAAACAGCTAAGACTCTTCAAAAGCCTAAGGCCAAGAAGAAATTGGTTATTCCTTCCAGCTCTGAGGTACTATATACACGTCGACATTTCTCTTCGATGGTATCATTCACTTCCTTGTGGCATCACCTGTACTATAACTTGAACTCTTTTGTAGGACACTGAAAGTGATGACAACATTCCTCTCACTCAGAGGTCGAAGAAAAGGGCTTTACCTGAATCTCAAAGGGTAGCTCAAGGCATCACCATCACCGAGCCTTCTGAATCACCTTCTTCTCCCCCGATTAAGAGGCTTAAGGTACATAAGGTAACTTTCCTTTCGACGTTATTTCGCACTCTTTGATCTTCACCTTTCCGGTTCTAACTTAATCGGTATTACTTATCGTGAGCATGTGCAGTGGATCTTGTCGAGAATCCCGCGTTGAATCTTTGATTGAGGTCGCCGAGCGGAAATGTCGGCTCAATGCTTCCTTTCCTTCTTCGCCTCAAGCGTGGATCAAGAAGAGGTCTTTAAGGCACTTGCCGACCACGAGATTCCTACTTTCAAGAGCTTGTTCCAAATGTGGGAGTAGAAGCGGTTATCGAAGAGAACGTCCAAGTTCCGTGAGCCTAACATTCCAGTCGAAAGACAGAAGCGATGGCTACCTCAGTCGAAATTCTCAAGAAAATATGCTCGATCAAGCACAAGAGGAGCCTAGAGTGGAGGAGCTGCGGATCAAAGTGCTTCGCCAAAGAGTCATCCAACAAATACAAGTAGCGATCAAGAATTGGTGAGCTAAAGAAGACGAATCCCTTGGCGACCTTGAAGATCATGTTGAGTCTTAAGAGCTCGTCGAGCCGCTTTGATTTGCGATTCTTGAACAACTCTCTAAGTTCTATCAATCGTGAAAGCGGTCGAAAGCACCTTCGCCACAAGACGAAGGTATTAGAAGGGGATTTGGTGGCGACCATTGAGAATGATCCATCTCAGTATATCTTGAGGTAAAATCCTCATTCACAAGATCACCAAATTGGACCCTCCTCAAAACATCCTTTCATTCTTCATGGAATTTGGCCCCATTTTTGAGCAACTTTCCCTTCTAATCAACCAACGGTCGACCACCTCCAAGCGCAAGGTTCAAGAGAGTCAACTCTGCGAAGCGGAACTCGCCTCTCTCAAGGCCGATCAAGACGACATCGAGGCTCTCAAACCTGGCGACCAACGATGAGAAAGCAATCGCTGAATGGGATGCAGAAATTGCGCGTATTGACGAAGAGATAAAGACACTTCAACTTCAACTGTCAAACGCTAAGCATCAGAAAGGCCTGATCGTCGACAGGATGAGCGCTGCTTCTTCGTCCACCAAAACCACCAAGGCATTGACGGCTATAGAGCATTTGGAGAAGATTGACAAGCATCAAGCCATTCTCGCCGACCTCGACAAAGAGCTGTACCTTCTCGACACCTCTATCTCTTTGAGTGTCAGCATTATGGAGAGGCATAAGGCCACCTTGTCGAGCTTCTGAGACTGTAATAGTGTAGAATTCTAAAAATGGCTATGTAATTTTGACATTTCTTTACACATTGCCATTTATGAACAATTTTCGTTTACCTATAATTGCTCAATTTTTATCTCGGTTAACGTTGGCTTGTATCGCTTTAAATACTTGCCATTTATTCTAAAGATTCTATTTTCGTCACCTAGCTCTTCGACTTCATATGCGCCATTCGAAAAGCAATGCAACACGCGAAATGGGCCTTCCCACCCTGGTGACCATTTGCCTAAAACTCTATCTTTTTTATCCATAGGTAATAGGACTTTCCACACTAACTCTCCTTCCTCAAAGGTTTTTAACTTAACCTTTTTGTTGTAGGCTTTAGCTACTCTCTCTTTCTGTCGAATAAGCATCTCTAAAGCTAACAACCTTTCTTCGTCTAAATCAACTAATTCATCAATCATCATATCCCAATAGTGATCAAAGGGAATTTCACATTGTTTCTGAATCCTTGTTGATTGTAAACAAATTTCAACAGTAACAACGCATCATGCCCAAATGTTAACTTTGTAAGGAGTAGTGTTTATAGACTCTTTAGGCGACGTTCGACAAGCCCATAACACTTGGTCAAGAGAATCGTACCAACTTTTAGGCTTACGTCCAACGTGCTTTTTGATCAAGTTAATAATGATCTTATTTGCAGCCTCTACTTGACCGTTAGCTTGTGCATAGTATGGTGTCGAAGTCAACAACTTGAAACCAATTTCAAAGAAATGAAATCTACCATTTTTGACCAAGAAAAAAGCGATACCTTGGTCCGTAGTAATGGTTTCGGTATTCCATATCTCAGAAATGATATGGTTTTGAATAAACCTTATCACTGCTTCTTGATCAACGTTGGCTAAAGGTACTGCCTCTACCCACTTGGTAAAGTAATCAATTCCTACCAAGATGTACCTGTGGCCTTTCGACGACGTTGGTTTTATTTCTCCGATTACATCTAGAGCCCAACCTCTAAATGGCCAAGGTTTCACGATAGAATGCAATTCATTTGCAGGTACATGCTGGATTCCAGCATGTTTTTGGCATTCTTGGCAGCCCTTAGCAAACTCTATGCAATCTTTTAAAATGGTTGGCCAGTACATTCCTTGTCGAAATAACAACCATTTCATCTTGTGGCCTACTTGATGTGAGCCACATGCTCCACTGTGTGTATCAGAAACTGCTAAATATGCCTCATTTTCACTAAGACATTTTAAGAGCACCCCTTCAGGAGTTTGCTTGTACCATTCGTTTCCAATTAACACGTAGCTTAGAGCTCTGTACTTTACTTTTTTATTAGTGTTGCCTATAGGATTTTGTAAATACTCGACAATAGGCTTTCGCCAATCATCATCAACCATATTGTCAATAGCAAAAATTTCTGCTAAGTCAACATCGTCGAAAATGTGGCGTTTTTAATAGCGTATTTTTCATTTGCATTTATTGCCCCCAATTTTTGGTGTTGACAATAGCGTCAAGTAGTAGTATTATAAAGAGAGTCTTACGAGATTAGTTTATCTTTTATCTCAATTAACTCTTCTAGGCTTTGTTTTGATACCTTGTAGCTCGAGGCAATTTGTGCCAACTCATTTGCCGCGTGATTTTCAATTAAGTGGTAAATGTTCTGGGTGTACAAATGTAAACCTTTTTAGCAACGTGTTGGCAATGACGAAATATTTAATAAGGTGCTCATTGATGCATTTGTATTCTTTTGTCAATTGTTTGACAACTAGTTGTGAATCACCTTTTACTTGACATGGCTTGCCCCCAATTCGAGTAAAATTTGAAGGCCTACTATTAGGGCCTCATATTCACCCTCATTATTGGAGCAAGAGTCTCGAATTTTGAATTTATACTTCGTTGGAATGTTCTCGGGAAATAATTAATATTCCAATACCCACTCCATTTTTATGGCTTGAGCCGTCAAGTATAGTTTCCAAGGACGTATGTCTAACGAATGTATTTCATGTTCGACAACAGAGTGGTCTACTATGAAATCAAGCAACCACTTGTCCTTTGATTGATTTAAGGGGCTGATCGTTAAGTTGTATTCTAGCAAAGCCAAAGCCCACTTTCCAATTCGACTATGTAACATTGGTTTTGACAACATATGTTTAATTACATCAAAATGCGAATAAACATAAACATCTCACGACTTTATATATTGCTTCAATTTTGTACAAGAGAAATACAAGCAAAGACATAGTTTTTCTATTGGACTATACCTAGTTTCAAAGATCAATCAAAACCCTACTAAGGTAATAAATGGCTCTTTCGACACCATTATCATCCTCTTGCGCTAACATGCTACCTATTGTGTTATCAGAAGCTGCTATGTACAATTTTAGCAATTTGTTTCTAATAACAGGCAATAAAATTGGTGGTTTGACCAAATAAGACTTGATTGCGTCGAAAGCATCTTGGTGAACACGCTCCCACTTGAATGCATCTTCTTTCTTCAGTCTCAGCAATGGCGAAAAAGCTTGTGTTTTGCCACTTAGATTTGAAATAAATCTGCGAAGGAAATTGATTTTTCCTAGTGAGTAGATCAAGTTCTTTCTTGGTCGAAGGAGCCTTCGTTTCCATAATTGCTTTAGTCTTATTTTGGTTGATCTCAATGCCTTTCTTGTGCACTACAAAACCCAAGAATTCACCTGCACGTACACAGAAAGCACATTTAGTTGGATTCATTTTCAATCCATATTTCCTCATTCGTTCAAATGAACGTCGAAGATGGTCTAAATGACCACTTTCTGAGGATGACTTGACCACCACATCATCTATGTATACTTGCATAAAATCATCAATAAAATCATGAAACATAGAATTCATTGCTCTTTGATAAGTGGCACCAAAGCATTTTTAACCCAAAGGGCATTACTACCCATTCATAAACACCCAATGCCCCGACATCGAAAAATCGCTGACACGTCCTCTTCAAAGAATAAAAATTTGATTATACCCCGAGTAGCCATCTAGCATACTTGAGATAATCAAATCTCACTTTGAATCTATTAGCATTTCACGCTACGGGCATTGCGTATTCATCCTTAGGTGTTGCGCGTTATTTAGATCCCTAAAGTCTACGCAAACTCTAAGTTTTCCGTTTTTCTTCATTCTTCGAACAATATTAGCTAGCCAATCGACATACCCGCGCTTACGATGAATTTACTTTTGAACAGCCTCTCTATTTCTTCTTTGATCTTAGCCAATATTGGAGGAGCAAATCTTCTTGGTGTTTGCTTTACTGGTTTCCTTCCTGGTCGAATGGGGATTTGAAGTTCCACCACTTCTCGACTCAGACCGGGCATTTCGTTGTACTCCCGTGCAAAGCAATCTTTGAACTCTGCGCAAGTGAAACAACTTGGGTTTTGAAGCGGCGAGATCGAGGTGTGCACTAATGTATGTTGGCCTTTTGGTTAGGCCATCTCCCAAATCCACTTCCTCCACTGGATCTTGAGCTTGCATGCGCTTTGTCGAGTCTTTAGGGTCTTTTTCGAAACCTAATGGTTCGTCATCATAAATGCAATCAAGCTTGCCATCTATGACTTCACCATTTTCTCCAGATGAAGTTATGGCTTCGACAGCCATTGTTTGTTGATTTATTTCGGCTTCCAAAGCCGTTTTTACTTTATTTTCGGCCATGTAAGCCGTAATTCTATCCCAAGCATTGGGCACTGACATCTAAAACTTTTTAAGAATCAGTGTCCCATCCCCGCTGGAGGTAACACACCCTCGGGATAGACATTTGCACCTTCTATCTCCTCTCTTTCCCACACAAAACCATGTGTTGGGTATAAAAGTAACAGAGGAAAGCACATTATCCGAAGAGATATATGCTTGACTAGAAGATGAACATGGCGCAATATTCGCCATTTGTTTTTCGAAATTTTCCTTGGTGACATTATTTACGTCAGCAAGGAAGTAACTTTGGTCTGCTTCAACATATTCCACAAGACCCATCTTCCTTCCACATTACCACTTCTGGTGTAGGCTTGAAGGGACAGCTCCTACTCCATGTATCCACTCTCTCCCAAGGAGCAGATTATAGCTTGCTTTCGAAGCGATGACAAAGAACATGGTAGTCCTTCCGATATTCTCCTACCACCACTTCCACTTCAACTACCCCCAAAGACCGGCGGTTACCCTCATAATTAGTCAATACAATATTATGGGGCCTAAGGTCTGTGTCATACATCCCTATTATCTGCAGCATGGCTTGAGGCATCAGACAACAATGGCACCTCCATCGACCAGTATCTTATTGACACCCACACCATTCACTTTGGCTTGGGCGTACAAAGGTTTGGATGGTGTTGCATGCTTCCATCCGCCTTTCGAAAGTGGCCATCCGCTCTTCGACGCAAACGTTGTTCATTACATAATAGCACATTGGCTTGTGATTAGCCATATCTCCAATGAAGTCTTCTTCGACATCGTTTGATCGTGAACGACGCCATACTCACTAGGCGTAAATGGACACCACGCTGCGGATGACGCCGAAACCGCTTCGAGTCTTCGGTTCGAAGTAACGTCTTCGTCCATGTCGAACGAAGCGCTTTTCCCCTTCAATGATGTTAATGGAGGAAAAATTCTCTCAAAGCGAGCCTCCCGGGTTCCTCTATCACAATAGATTTTCCTTAGCCTTATTCCCAACCTTTACCCGATTGGCGGCTCCTATGTTTACTTTCGTTGTCCCCACGGCTCTAGAGGTCATATTCTTGGCCGTCTTGAACCTTCTCGGCGTTTTCTCGTCGAAAAGCGCCAAATCTTTGCCTTTTCTTCTTCGAGCGTTGATAACGACGCCATTGGGTTTTAGTCATGGGATTCTTCCCTTTATAATTATTCTTGTAATTATACTTTGCGCCTCACCATGCACGTGGCTTGGACCGTTTTCAAAGATTCTCGAGCAAGATTCCTATAGTGTCTACACCAAAGATGTATCCACTTTTGGTTGGAGAGATCTCGCTCTTGGAATAAATGGCTTGGCAGAGGCGGCGGACAACACAAATTCCTTCTTCATCAAGCATCTTGCCCGAGAAATCGTGGTTTGCTTGTTGAAGCCTTGTTTGAACTTCGACCTTGTAAGGAAGGTCTCCTCTTTAAAGCTAAAGTTTGGCCTCTTGTCTGCCATTTCCTTTTTAGAGGTTGTCGAACCTCACAAAGATTCGACACTTTTAGCGCCTCCTTATCGAACACAACACTACATCTTGGGCACAACATGACCTCGTAACTTCTCGGTTTGCACTGCTCAGAAATCTATCAACTCTTCCTCGAACCTGGTACACAGTTGTACCTTCTCATTATACTCTTCCCGAGTGACATGTTGTATGCAAAGAACACCCTTCGCACTACACTTTTGATTTTGTCGACGTAAGGTTTGATAGGCTTTGAGAATCCACCATTTTAGCATCCACCATATTGATATTCATCTCAACCGGTTCTCGCATACATAGCCTCCACTTGATGAAGTGGGTCATTGTCGATTTGCATAGGTGCTTTATTCTTCTTGTCCCCAAATTTGAGCCTTCCTCTTCAATTGCTTTCTCAACCATGTCCTGAAAAAGAACACAACGGTCGGTTGTATGTCCCAAAAATTATGAAACTTACAATAACCCTTTTTCTTCCTCTGTTCGAGAGGAGGAACTTTCAGGCCATTTGGCACTATGATTTGGCCATCAGTTACTAATAAATCAAAAATCTCATCGCATTTAGTAACATCAAAAGTGTATGTCTTAGGCACAAATCTATCATTCTTTGGCTCCACGGGATTATTCCCATTTGCGAGGCCTTAATAATTTACGAGGCATAGGGAGGACCGTGCTTAAGTTCAGCCACGTCTATCTCCTCAGATTCGACATCACTAAACGCAAAGTCGAATTGCTCATCGACATAGGCTATTTTTTCTTTCTTGTGAAAACCAACTGAGTTTTCTTTTCTATTGAACTTATTCACTCTAGCCTTTTCCTCTTTAAGCCTTTCGACTTGTCGAACTCTATCAGCTAACTGGGCCATGTCTCTCAAATGAGAGGTATCCAATTTCTTTCTAATTGAATAATCAAGGCCACCTGCAGCCATTTCGACAAGCTCATGCTCAGGCACTTGTGTGAAACACCTAGCCTTTAACAACCTAAACCTATTCAGGTAATCGTCGATAGCTTCAGGCACTTTACGTCGAACACCGCCAATTCTTTAAGACTAATCTTCGACTGGCCCATATAGAACTGCTCATGAAAAGCCTTCTCTAACTGCCCCCATGTGTACATGGAACCAGGGGGTAGAGTGGTAAACCACGTAAAGGCATTCTTAGTTAGAGAATTTGGAAAATATTTCATTTTCAAACTCTCATTTTGGGCTATGTCCCCTGCCTCAGTCATATACCGGGCAATGTGTTCGACAGTGGACTCATTGGTATCGCCCCCAAACTTAGTGAATTTAGGGATTTTCCAACCCCTTGGCAACTCTCCCTGTAGGACATATTCACATAGTGGCGATATGAAATTAGGCCTGTGTAACCCTACGTTAAGGCCATTCTGCGCCATTATGGTTTCTACCAAAGTGGCTATGTTGTCTTGAGCACAAACGTTATTTCGTTGCACTTGTCGAACAACTTCATCGGCATTTTGGTTTCGATTTACCATAACTACTTCGCCGGGGCGTGGTTTCCCGTCCTCGTTGTTCGCCCATAATCGCACGGGCTTCGCGATGAATCGACCTCTGCGGGGTATTAGGCGTATTATTCCCACAATTGGGTAACTGCCTATTGTTTCCTGTGGGAGCCCCAAAGAAATCAGCGATCCTACCCATTTGGTTTGCTAACATTTGGTAACTGGTATTTGTGTTCTGAATCAAAGGATTAAACACAGTACCAATTTGTTGAGTCAACATATTAACCATATCATGATTGCTCGCGCTCTACTTGCCGCCTTAACGCCAACAAGGACGCATTGGTTAATGCAAAGAGGTTTTCACCAAGTGCGCCTCGTAAGAGACGTGTGAAGGAGAAAAGGTCGAGACATGTGGCATTCCAGTAGGCATGTGATAACTCATATTTATATGAGTTATTCATACTTATTCAAAGATAAATCATGCAAGTTCTCTAGCAATTGTAGGTTGATTCTATTAGTTTTCTGTCAGTTTATTGTTTCTTAGTTAGCTAGGGGCTAAATTGCGAGTTCAGTGCATTTTGGCACCAATTGGTGCCTTGTGGTCATTTTGATGCTTTTTGTGCTTGTGCGCAGAAATTTAGAGCCGAACGTCGCAACGCCCTCACCACGCCTCACGAAAGGCAAAGCAAGAAAGAAATATCTCGATTGTCTTTGCCGCACTAATAATGATGGTCAAAGATTCAACAAGTCGTAAGATCTTCTCTCTTCTCGGTCTTGACGCGGATGACGCTTGCCACCAGTAGCATCGCATGATGTCGATTCGTAGTGCAAACAGGCTTGGTAGGTGGGCAAATGACATCGAACATGTGACCCATTTGGCTATTTAATTGAAGACTTGTCTCTCTCTAGACAGGATACACACACCGCATCATACCACCACACCTCCATCATCTACCTCCTCCATTGTTGAAAAAGAGTTCTCAAAACGAAGTTCGGACACGAACTTCGGTTTTGAACTCTACTCAACTCCATTTCCACCATAACCACTCATCAGTGAAGCTCGAGGCGTGGTAACGCTCTCTGATCGCATGCAGAAAAAGTTACTTAGGTGTATCTTTTGCACTCCGTTTTCTTTTCGATTATGTATGGTATTTTAACTCCTTATCTTTCTGTAAAGATGCTCAGCATGAGCTAAACATTTTATAGTTGGGTTGTTGTTTTGCATGTAATGAATTTCTAGTTAAATGTTATGAAATATTGACGCTTACATGTTTTAAATCTTTGCATGATAATATTTCCAAACTTGTTTTGAGACTGATCAACTTAAAATAGGTAGATTCATAGGTACAGACATGGTCTATGAAAAGAACTCAAAGATTTATATGAACGAAAAGGTGCACTAAAGACATTTAGGCATTTTTATCTAAGTCTAGACATAGAAAGGATAAATAGTTCATAGAACATTGCCAGGGTGCTTAAAATACAGGAGTGGGCCTATTTAGAACCTAGACATAGGACCTCTTATACTTGAAGCTCGACGCTTTTTGTCTTTGAAAAGCACGCCTCTTTTACAAAGCCGCTCGGGCGTGGTAACGTCTATACAGAGAATAACATTTGTACGTAATAACGTGTAAACGTTATAACGTCCCGACTAGAGAGGAATTACTTGCATGCAAAGAATCCAACTCATTCTCATCCATATTCACAACCACTATTTTATTTACTTGTTTTATTTATGTTCCTAGTTTTAACACCAACTTTTAGTGCCGATTTGTTACTTGTTTCTCTTGTGTTTTAAGACTTGAACTTTGAAAGTACAACCAATCCTCGTGGGAACGATCTCTTACTTTTATCCACTTTATTACTTGTACGACGTGTATACTTGCACTAAATTTGCGAATACCACACTTAACGCAAAGTTTTTGGCGCCGCTGTTTGGGATTGTAGTAACTTTTATTGTTCAAAAGTATTAAAACACAAGTTGAAAGAATTTTATCGTGTTGTTACAACAGATGCTTAGTTCCAATTCAAGCTCTAGTTCAACTGAACTAGGGAGTGAATTTGCATTGTGCTTTATGTCCGTAGTGTGTTTTCTTTGTTGTTATTATTATTATTGTTTGTGTTGAGTGATTTGAAAAAAAATATATATATATATATATATATATATATATATATATATATATATATATATATATATATATATATTCCACTTTATGCCATGGACCATTGGAGTTCTTACTCTATGCAAGAATTGAATGCTCAACAACAATATTTCAATTATGATTTCCATGAGAGTGAATATGAAAGGGAATTTGTTATGAGGAAAATTCCATGCCCATGACTCGCCCAAAATATGGATTATGGAATGGGAAATGTTATGTATGAGCGAGATTCATATTCTCAAGCTCAAACAAAGAGGATTATATGAGAACAACTCAATTCAAAGAACTCTTAACTCATTCCATTGAATATATGAAGGTGCATCGTGACAACTTTGAAGCTTCATGTAAGAATGTAGAGGCTCACATTAAGACAATTATGGAGCATCTAAAAGAAGAGAGTTGTATTGAAGATGTGGTTGAGCAAGAGGAAGAAAAAGAAAGTGTAGAATATAAACGTGAATGTGGTCATTTGGAAATAGTGGAAGAAAAACAAAAATATTGTGTAGTTGTAGAAAAAGAAAAATTCAAAAACAGTGACAAGGAAGAAAATCCAAGGTTGAGGTATGAAAAGAGTCATGTGACAATTGAGATTCAACCTTTGGTAATTGAAGAAAATAATCCCCCGCAAAATGAACTTCAATTTTTTCAAGTGAGGGAGAATTCCTACCCCAAATGTTTATTGGTTGATGCATGGGAACACTTGCTTCCATATGCCAAATACATGGGATTTCTGACCAAAAAGAGAAAGCGGAAGGATGATGTCTTCTTCTTGTCCTATTATCCACCCTAACTTGGGTTTTGAATTCCAAGTCTGGCTGAAGACTCTTAAAGCAAGCGCTCTTGGGAGGCAACCCAATGATTTTTGATTAACCAACACTTTTTGTGTCTTTTAATTTTTGTTTTGTAGGAATGAAGGCTGAAGAAAGGAGAAAGTAAAAGGTGGTAGACGTTATAATGTCTCGAGATACACTAGACGTTGGCACGCCACGTTGTCCGGGCAAGGTTTAAATGAAAAGAAGAAGGAAAAGAAAAAGACAACCGCTCAAGCAAGAATCCCCACTAGGCGAGTGGAAGCATCGGTCGTACTCAACAAGTAATTTAGCCCTATTTTTAGTAGTAGAATAGTTGTAGTTTTCATTTACGTAGAAATAAATAAGCGCCCAACGTGATAACGTCTGCTTTTCAATGTTGGATAGTTAATAGTCGATAATTTGTTTGTTTGTGTCCTGCTTTAAATGTTCCTCTCCCATTTAAAAAAAAAAAAAAAAAAAAAAAAAAAAAAAAAAACACAAAAGCTTTTTATCATTAAGCGGTGAGGACACCGCTTTAACTCTAAGTGTGGGGAGAATTCCAATGTTCTAAGTTTTTGTTTCGCATTTTGTACAAGCATGAAATCAAATACAAAATCGCTTTTTGTTCTCACTCATAAGCATTGAAAATAATTCTCTTTGGGCTAAATCTAGTGATGAATGTGTATGTGTGAGTAGGCGATGCATGTTTAGATGAAAAGAATTGATTCTTTGCTCCCACACAAACTCTGTTTTAAGGAAAAATCTGGTTAGCTAGGGAATATTTTATGCTAAAGCTAGTTTTGGTTGACTATGGTGATTGTAAAACTTGATTAAAAACTGAGAGTAGCAGTAGAAGCTAAGTTTGGGGGTATATCAGGTTGTACTAAGGCTGGGTGCAAAGACTGTAGGATGGTTAGTGCATGTGTAGTGTGAGTGCAGCGTTGTAACGTCTACCCGTAACGATATAACGTATGCCGTGTGTGTTGTGTACTGTGTTCAAACGTTACAACGTTTCACCTATAGACGTTGTAACGTCTACTCCAAAAAGACCAAAAAGAGTGTGTTATTGTAAATAAGTGGAAAATCCACAAGTGCTTTGTGTTTTGCTGCAATACCCTGAAACAAATGCTGGGCAACCCAATATATGAAGTTAAAAAAAAAAAAAAAAAAAAAAAAAAAGAAAAGAAAGAAAAAAATAAATAAATAATTCCAAGTGGAATGAATCAAAGGAAGCTGCTCAGTAATGAGGGGGTTGCAGTCATTTGCGTGTGTGAGTCAAAAAAATAGTTGCACTAATCTAGTCCTAGCACCCAAGTAAGACCCTTTGTCATGCTTCAAATTAACCCTCATTTCTTATGTGAAAATGTTAGCCTACTCTTTGTTTTGAAAGATGTTTTGCTCTCACCAAATGGAACCCACTCTTTCATAGGCTAGAATAGCTTCTGAACCTAGCTAGGAATGGAATTAATGCAGAGGTCACACACTCACTTTGGGCGATAAATGAATCGAAATTTATTTGTGCATTGGTGCGTGAGTGTGTAGAGAATTAGCCCCTTGAGAATAATTTTTGATCAAATGATTGAGTAGAATGCAACCTGCTGGTGTAGTTGATTTCATGCATTTCTGTTAATTTTGTTTTCTCTTGATTGCTTGAGGACAAGCAATGATTTAAGTTTGGGGGTGTGATAACTCATATTTATATGAGTTATTCATACTTATTCAAAGATAAATCATGCAAGTTCTCTAGCAATTGTAGGTTGATTCTATTAGTTTTCCTGTCGCTTTATTGTTTCTTAGTTAGCTAGGGGCTAAATTGCGAGTTCTGTGCATTTTGGCACCAATTGGTGCCTTGTGGTCATTTTGATGCTTTTTGTGCTTGTGCAGAAATTTAGAGCCGAACGCCGCAACGCCCTCACCACGCCTACGAAAGGCGCAAAAGCAAGCAAGAAAGAAATATCTCGGTTGTCTTTGCACTAATAATGATGGTCAAAGATTCAACAAGTCGAAGATCTTCTCTCTTCTCGCCGACGCGGATGACGCTTGACCGTAGCAATCGCATGTCGATTCGTAAGTGCAAACAGGCTTGGTAGGTGGGCAAATGACATCAAGAACATGTGACCCATTTGGCTATTTAATTGAAGACTTGTCTCTCTCTAGACGAGGATACACACACCGCATCATACCACCCACACCTCCATCATCTACCTCCTCCATTGTTGTAAAGAGTTCTCAAAACGAAGTTCGGACACGCACTTCGGTTTTGAACTCTACTCAACTCCATTTCCATCATAACCACTCATCAGTGAAGCTCGGGACGTGGTAACGTCTCTGGCAGCATCGCATGCGGAAAAGTTACTTAGGTGTATCTTTTGCACTCGCTTTCTTTTCGCTTATGTATGGTATTTTAACTCCTTATCTTTACAGAAAGATGCTCAAAGATGAGCTAAACATTTTATAGTTGGGTTGTTGTTTTGCATGTAATGAATTTCTAGTTAAATGTTATGAAATATTGACGCTTACATGTTTTAAATCTTTGCATGATAATATTTCCAAACTTGTTTTGAGACTCCATCAACTTAAAATAGGTAGATTCATAGAATGCAGACATGGTCTATGAAAAGAACTCAAAGATTTATATGAACGAAAAGGTGCACTAAAGACATTTAGGCATTTTTATCTAAGTCTAGACATAGAAAGGATAAATAGTTCATAGAACATTGCTGTGGGTGCTTAAAATACAGGAGTGGGCCTATTTAGAACCTAGACATAGGACCTCTTATACTTGAAGCTCTGACGTTTTGTCTTTGAAAAGCCGCGACTCTTTTACAGCAGCGTTGGACGTGGTAACGCTCTATACTGAGAATAACATTTGTGCGTAATAACGTGTAAACGTTATAACGTCCGACTAGAGAGGAATTACTTGCATGCAAAGAATCCAACTCATTCTCATCCATATTCACAACCACTATTTTATTTACTTGTTTTATTTATGTTCCTAGTTTTAACACCAACTTTTAGTGCCGATTTGTTACTTGTTTCTCTTGTGTTTTAAGACTTGAACTTTGAAAGTACAACCAATCCTCGTGGGAACGATCTCTTACTTTTATCCACTTTATTACTTGTACGACGTGTATACTTGCACTAAATTTGCGAATACCACACGAACGCAACAGCATGCCATATACCCCAAAAGGGTATGGTGGCAGACTCATGTTCTGGAAACGTGTCTCCAAATTATTCCCTGTTGCCACATAAGGACTAGAAGGCAGTCCTATACTTTGTGGCAAGGACATAGATGGTGTCGAACCAACATTGGTCATTGACATCGTGGGAACGGTTATTGATGTTACTGGGGCCATAGTCCCTGTAACATTTCCAACACTGACATTGGCCGAGTCTACCGTCGTTCCTTGCACTTGTGATATCACAGGGCTGGAACTAGAGGCGTTGTTAGAATTGGTGCGTACCATTCTACCACTCCTCAAGTGCATACAAACACGTATACTGATAGAAAAGACACAAAAATTAATGGCAAAGGTCCCACTGGGCGTGCCAATTTGTTTGCTGGTGTTTTTAGCAAACAATCACTAGTTTTCAATATCGAGACTGTGAGATCAAACTAGAAAATCTCTTTGACAATTGCCATTGAGTTTGTGTTTTTTGAAGTACATAAGAACAGAGAATGGTAGAAAGAAATAACTTGAGAGCGAAGTAAAAACAATAAATGTAACGAACGTAAAAGGAAAGTAAAAACTTTGCATTAAATGAAAGAAAGAAAAATGGTTCACCAACACATACAAGGATCTGTTTCACTCGTGTTTCGCTTTGACTTGGAAGTTGAGTTTCCCAGAGTTTTTTGTAAAATGTGGTGACCCTTGTTTCCTATTACAAAGGGGTATTTATACTCCTAGGAACAAACGTGGGGAAAACGGCAACTGCCTCCTAAAACTACGGGAGAGTAACCGCCCACTACCTTGCTGCTCTGCACTTTCGACTAGCCCATTGTCAGCTGCTTGACGAAAATGTTGAACCCAACTCTGTCGAAGTGTTGTGTCCTCGCTTGTCGAAGATTCCTTGCTTCATGGCTTTGAGAGCTAAGCTTGTCGAAGTTCGCTTGCACTCCTTGCCCTTGTCTGCCTTTCCTGTCGAAATCATGGTGTACTGACTTGAACATTGACCTATGGTCCACAGAAAAATATTAAATGTGAAGTCAGCCCCCATTTAAAGCTTCATTTAATGTACTGTCGAAATTTTGAGGTAACACCACTTTATTTTCAAATTCATTCCCATTATACTTCAGCATATAATGTTCATTCAATTTCTTGGCATGAAAGTGTACAAGTTTACCTCTCACCATGGAAGTGTAGGAATGTTCTGCTCCTTCTTGTGGTGTGATTCCAGCATAGAACTCTCTCACTATGTCTTCAATATAGCCTCCTCTTGGTAGCACGAAGTGGTCCCAATTGAGATTTGCCACTGTTGACATGAATGATGGGCTAGCCTTCTTCAAATCATACCCTCTCTCGGGTAGAAAATGCATGTTCCAGAGATGAACATTATCACCGGTTCTGATTGTTGATTCTTTGGCTTTGCCTTTCTTTGTTGATGATGATCCTGTATGCATGGCTTTCTTTTCCTTCTGAGGAGTTACGCTGCTTGCTGATGATTTCTGTCTTGATTGTTTCTTCACCATTGTAATTGCTTTGAATTTCTAGGTTTTGATTGCTTTGTGTGATTAAAAAAAGAATTGTAGATGAAAAATGTGAAGAGTGGTTTGTGTTTCGGATGAGAGAAATTTGTGAGATTTTGCGAATGAAGGGTAATTCGTAACAACAAAAGGCTTTATGTTTCAGGAAGAGGGAAGTTAGTGGATTTATTAGGTAGTCGTTAGCATTGCGTGCTGCGCATGCATTATGCCAAGTGTCTTGCTTTGGCTACCAATGTGTCATTAATCTTGCTTAACCTCCCTTTGATCTTCCTGAAGCCTTATGATTCACACTTAACCAATTTTCTTCAAGTTTATAAATTTACGATCAGGCGCGTTTTTCCTCAATGCGAGTGCATTTGATGCAGCTGCATTAGTTTCCTGCATTTCTGCAAAACAACTAAAAACACAAAATTGCACAAAAATAATTAAAAACAATGGGTTGCCTCCCATTAAGCGCTTGTTTTAAGAGTCTTGTCAACCTGACTACCTCTTTTCACTTAGAGATTTTTCAAATAGGTGGTGGTTTTGTCTCTCACCACATGTTCACCATAGTACATTTTAACTCTCTGACCATTCACCTTGAAGACAGTATTTGAGGTTTTATCAAATAAGTCTACTGCTCCATGTGGATAAACTTTTATCAACTTATATGGTCCTGAACACCTTGATCTAAGTTTTCCAGGAAATAGCTTCAACCTAGAGTTATATAGCAGAACTAGTCCTCCTTCTTTTAATTCTCTATTGTGAATTTTCTTGTCATGACATTTCTTAGTCTTAGCTTTGTAGATTTCAGCATTCTCATAAGAGGTTTGCCTAATTTCTTCTAGCTCATCAAGCTCTATCATTCTCTTTTTACCTGCCTTGTTCAAATTGAAATTGAGCTTCTTGATAGCCCAATAAGATTTGTTTTCCAATTCTACAGGTAAATGGCATGCTTTTCCATAGACTAATTTGTAAGGGGACATTCCTAAGGGTGTTTTGAATGCTGTTCTATATGCCCATAAAGCATCATCCAAATGTAAAGACCAATCTTTCCTATTTGGACTAACCATTTTTCTAGCATTCTCTTAATTTCCTATTGGATAATTCTCGCTTGTCCACTAGTTTGAGGATGGTAGGTCAGTAGCTATCTTATGCTTAACTCCATACTTAGCTAGAAGGTTTTCTATGATCTTATTGCAAAAATGTGAACCTTCATCATTAATGATAGCTCTAGGAGTTCCAAATCTAGTGAATATATTTCTTTGCGAAACTTACTCACCGATTTAGCATCATTATTAGGTAATGCTACTGCTTCTACCCATTTAGACTCATAATCAACAGCTACTAAGATATATAAATTGCCAAAAGAGGGTGGAAAAGGTCCCATGAAATCCATGCCCCAAACATCAAATAATTCAATTTCTAAAATATTTGTTCTAGGCATTTCATGCTTATCAGAAATATTTCCTGCTCTTTGACATTTATCACAGTATTTGACCATAAAATAAGCATCTTTAAATAAAGTAGGCAAAAATAACCAGATCAGAATACCTTAGCATTTCTGCTCTAGTGCTTCCAAAGTGTCCTCCATAAGGTGCAGAATGGCAATGCAGAAGCACTGCTTGTTGCTCTTCTTCAGGTATGCATTTCCTCATTAATTGATCAGGGCACATCTTGTAAAGGAATGGATCATCCCAATAGTATTGCTTAACCATGTGGAAAATTTTTCTCCTTTGTTGATATGTCATATTCACTGGTACTACTTTGCTTGCAAGGAAATTTACAATATCAGCAAACCATGGTGCAGATGCATTTGATGCTCCTGCATTGCTTATAGCAAATGCAGTTTCATGTTTTGCATTGACTATGATTGCCAATAGTTTCTCATCTGGAAAACTCTCCTTGATTTCTTCTCCTTGTGTACCAAGTGATTCTCCTTCAATCCTTGATAAATGGTCTGCTACTTGATTTTCTACTCCTTTCTTATCTCTAATTTCAAGATCAAATTCTTGTAGGAGTAGAATCCACCTTATCAACCTTGGTTTTGCATCCTTCTTTGAAATTAGATACTTAATGGCAGAGTGATCAGTATAGACAATAATTTTAGTGCCAACTAAGTATGATCTAAATTTTTCAAATGCAAAGACCACAGCTAATAATTCCTTTTCTCAGAATCGTAAATTCACTTGAGCTTCAATCAATGTCTTGCTAGCATAATAAATGGAATGAAAGACTTTGTCATACCTTTTCCTAGGATCGCTCCTACTGCAAAAGTCACTAGCATCACACATTAATTCAAATGGCCTACTCCAACTGGAGTTACTATCAACGTGTGCAATACCAATGCCTTTTAAGCTTGTCAAAAGCTTCTATACAAGAGTCATCAAAGATAAATTCTACATCATGTTGCAAAAGCATGCATAATGGTTTTGAGATTTTTGAAAATCTTTGATAAACCTTCTATAGAAACCAAAGATGGCCTAAGAAGCTCCTGATACCTTTAATTGTATTGGGTGGTGGCAAATTCTCAATGACATCAACTTTAGCTTTGTCTACCTCTAGACATTTCTTTGAAATTCTATGTCCTAGCACTATGCCTTCTTGTACCATAAAATGGCACTTTTCCCAGTTTAAGACTAAATTTGTTTCTTCACATCTATTGAGAATTTGTTCCAAGTTTGTTAAGCAAACTTGAAATGTTTCTCCAAAGATAGAGAAATCATCCATGAATACTTCCATTGATTGCTCAATGAAATCGAGAATATAGACATCATGCATCTTTGGAATGTAGCGGTGTGCATTACATAAGCCAAATGGCATCCTTCTAAAGGCAAAGGTTCCATAAGGGCATGTAAAGGTGGTTTTATGCTGATCCTTAGGCTCAATGGCTATTTGATTGTAGCTTTGAATAGCCATCTAGGAAACAATAAAATTCTTTCCCCGCTAGTCTATCTAACATTTGGTCTATGAATGGTAAAGGAAAGTGATCCTTTTGGTAGCTTTGTTGAGTTTTCGTAATCCATGCAGATTCTCCACCTGTGATGATTCTAGTTGGTATCAACTCATTCTCATTGGCTATTCTTCACACACCCCTTTCTTTGGTACACATTGGACAGACTTACCCAAGCACCGCCTCGATATGGGGTATATGATTCCAAAGATCTAGCCACTTTATGATTTCCTTTTTCACAACCTCTTTCATAATAGGATTTAGTCTTCTTTGACTCTCTATGCTATTTTTCGAATTTTCTTCCAAAATGACTCTATGCATGCATATAGAAGGACTAATTCCTTTGATATCTGCCATTTGCCAACCTATAGCTTTGGTATGCTTCTTTAGAGTACTAATGAGATCACTCTCCTGTTTTGATGTTAAATCAGAAGCAATGATAACAGGTAAAGTCTCATCTGTTCCTAAGAAGGCATACTTAAGGTGTTCAGGCAGTATCTTCAATTCTAACTTAGGAGGTTGTTCTATTGAGGGTAAGTTCTTCTTGAGAATTGGATCCTCAAGATTGAGTGGTTCATAAGTCCTAACCCATATTTCCTTACAAGAGTTTTCTATTGGCAGATTTTCCTTTTCTAGTATTTCATCATCTAGCAATGCAAATTGCATCTAATGCATCCGCATTGGCTAAGTGATCATAATGCTTGTAAAATTGTTTTTCTACCAATTGATCTAGAGAGAATAAGGATGAACACTCTTCCGTATCCTCTGCAGATACTTCATAGCATTCATTACATTGAATTTTATCTCTTGATCATTCACTCTCATAGTGAGTTCACCTTTCTCGCACATCAATTATGGTTTTACCAGTTGCTAAAAATGGTCTACCTAGGATAATAGGCACTTCCTTATCTCGCATCAAAGTCAAGGATAACAAAATCTACAGGAATACAAATTTATCTACCTTGACTAGGATGTCTTCTATGATACCTTCAGGATAGGCTATTGATCTATCTCGCTAATTGAAGTGTCACGTTGGTTGGTTTTGCATTTCCTATTTCTAATCGGTCAAAAATAGATTTAGGCATCAAGTTAATGCTTGCACCTAAATCACATAAAGCTTTACCAAGATAGGATTTTCCTATAGAAAATGGAATTGTAAAACTACCGATCCTTCAATTTCCTAGGAATCTTATTTTGCATAAGCAAACTACAATCTTCTCATCATGGCAAATCTGTTTCAAACTCACCTAATCTTCTTCTCTTAGTAAGCACATCCTTCATAAATTTTGCATAATTTGGCATTTGTTGGAGGGCTTCTACTAAGGGAACATTGATGTGTAATTGTTTTAGTACCTCTAAGAATTTACAAAACTTCTTCTCCTCATGTGCTTTTTTCAGGTCTTTGAGGATAAGGAGGAGGAGGGTATTCAGTACTAACTTAGGTAGTGGACTTTGAACTTCTTGTGATGCAGAGCACTAGATGCTTCGGATTGGTTTCTTTTGATTTTTGGTTTTTCTCCTTTTCTACACTTTCCTTCTCGCTTAACTCTACAAGATCCTTACCACTTCTTAATGAAATAGCCTTAACTCCGCTCTTTTCGTTTGTTTTGAGAAGGAGTAGCTTCAGATTTGAAGGTAAGGCACCTTGTGGCCTTTGATACAGAAGTGTGGCTAATTGACCAACTTGATTCTCTAAGTTCTTAATGGAAGCATCTTGGGTTTGTCTAGCGCTTCTAGATTCACCTATAAATGCTTTAAGCATGGATTCTAGAGAATTCTCGGTGGTAGGTTGAGAGTTTCTTTGGTTATTCTGAGTGGGAATCTGGTGGGTTGGTTGGTGTAGTTGGAGCGGTTCTCGGTGCAGTGCACTATTGTTGCTCCATCTAAAATTTGGGTGATCTTTCCAACCGTGATTATAAGTGTTGGAATAAGGGTTGTTATTCCTATTATAACCTACATAATTTACAGAGAGATAGGGTTGCTAGAACACTCCTCATACAAGTGACCTCCTCCACAACACACAACTAGGTGTGCACGGAGGTACTTGTTCTCATCGATGCAACAAGAAGCTTTCTGGTGATGCAAATTTGCATTAGATGCAGAGATAGCATTGCTGTATGAAGTTTTTCATCAAATTAGCTAGAGTGGCTACTTGAGCGGATAGAGCGGATATATCATTGATTTCATGTACCCTCGATGGTTTCTTTTGGGCACTTACCCTCTCGGTAGGCCAACTAGAGCTATTAGTCATATTCTATCAATTAATTCACATGCTTCATTGTATGACAGATTTAATAACACTCCACCGGATGATGCATCAAGCATTATTCGGTTTGAGGTTCTAAACCATTATAAAATGTTTCCATTTGAATAATAACAGGTAAACCATGATGATGACATTTTCTCAAAAGTTCCTTCCATCTTTCCCATGCTTCAAATAAAGACTCAAACTCTTTTTGTCTAAAAGATGTAATATCATTTCTTAACCTGGCATTTTTGATAGGTGGGAAATATTTTCCTAAAATTTTTCAGCCATTTCATTCCATGAATGAATAGAGTTAGGCTCTAAAGAATTTAGCCAAGCCTTAGCTCTATCTTTCAAAGAATAAGGAAATAACCTTAATCTAAATGCATTTTCACTAACACCAGGTATAATAAAATTACTACATACTTCTAGAAATTGCCTTAAATGCAAATGAGGATCTTCATGAGGAGATCCTCCAAATTGACCAATAGTTTGAAGCATTTGAAACATCATAGGTTTAAATTAAAAATGCATGGCATCAATATGAGGTCTATTTATACTAGTTTGCATGTTTTGATGATCAAATGAGCATAATCCTCATAGGTCTATCTCTATCATTAATCATACCTATGTGATCCATGTGGATGAGATTTTCTCTATGAACTTCTTCTTCATGAGCATCTCAGGAACTGGGCCTCCTCTCACCGAGTGTGGCCTTGAGTTTTGTTCTTCACTGAAAAGACATGTTGCTAGCTTGTTGATTCTGCTTTCGAGTCTTAGCAATCTCCCACGAATCTTCTTTCTATTTCTGGATCTAAACTATATTTTGGAGTTCTGCTTTACAGTTCTCAGACATATACTAAGTACCATGTACTTTTGTATGACGAAACTTTAAAACCAGAATTTATATACAACACTAAATTACTAAATATCGAATTTTAAAAAGAATTTACTTCAATCCCGCAACAGCGCGCCAAAAACTTGGTGCATGGAAATCACATACACTTGTGTGCAAGTATACACTGTCAAAAACAAGTAGTAAAAAGATCGAACCCACAGAGATTGAAAAACTCACTTTTAAAATAATATAAAGTAATGAAGTGTAAAGTCACTAAGTAACAAAATAATTTTGGATTTTGTTTGATGATCACAACTAAGTTAGAAAGAAAACAAGTAAAAATGTTGATAGTGTAAAAGAGAAAAGCTAGTTGGAATGTCTTCATCAAGTAATTTACTTATAAGTGTATGATGCGTATGTGATGATGCAAATGCTTTGAATCTTTGTTGCATTAGCTATGTGCCTTTCGGTCACTTTCTTCAGAGTATCATTACCAAATCTTATGATCCTTGTTCTATGCAAGAAAGAAAGGGTGTTAGTGCCAATCTTGCCTCCTAACAATTATCCAATTTGCTTAAGTGAATTCACTCTTGTATTTTAAGTACCCACAATTATCCTATGGACTATACTATCCTATCTCTAGGACTTAGCATGGTTTTCACAAAGTTTTCTTTATGTAAAACACTCACCCATATTAGTTCTTGAGTTCTTAATTGTAAGCCATTTCGGTCATTTACAAATCTACTTATTCTAAGTGATCAAGTTCAAAATAAGTTTTGAAAAGATTATCAAGCAAGAACTAACGTACAAACATACATACATACATCATACTTACTTAAAAGCTCATTAAATGATTAGAACATTCCAACTAAGAAAGGTTTAGCTAACAAGAGACATTGCAAGATATATATAAACCGAATAGACCATGTTTATATATATAGAAATCACAAAAAGAAACAACAAAAGTAAAGTTTACAAATGTTGAAAACCTTTGTATGAAATCTTCTAGCAATGCACTAGCATTACTCCTTAGCACTATACAAACACTATGAAAATGAGTTAAGGAGGAATTATGAATTCCTTCCTCTTCCTCTGAAAATATAAAAACTAACTATGTATATTGAAATTTTGATCTAACTTATGGATTGTGATATATTTCCAAATGAAGATGTGAGGTCCTTTTATAGCCTTCAAGTGAGGTGCTTCCTTCCTTCATGTTGAAGTCATCTTGAGTGGATCATAGCTGTAGTTGCTTTCCAGAGCTTTATCCATGTTGAAATCTTTGACTAATGACATAGGGCGGTTCATTGATGTGTGAACATGTGTCCCTATGTTGGTGACTCTTCAAAGCTATGCCTATAGCTATGTGTGAATGGTAGGCGCCTACTATACAAGGTTGGATGGCATCAGAGAACCAAGCAGGAGGTCATCAATTGCAAGGTGGATGCATATGAAAGCATCGCTTATTCACCAAGTAGTGCGCTTTGATGCGAGATCGGTCTGCAGAGCATTGATGCAGATTAGCATTGAGACCGCACCAACAAAAACATCAAACATACCACAATATATCCAAAATGGCCTAATAATAACTATAACCATTCAAATCACTCAAGATATCATATATTACACTAAATACTATATAAACTCTTTATTATTACTTGAAAGAGAGCAAATACTAAGTTTAAACATATGAAATACTCTATATAAAATAGAGTTATCATGGACATAATTCTTTTCGTCGATTAAAATTCTTTGACACTTGTTTAATATTTCTATCCGTTGCTTGAATTTTTTTGACACGTGGACATAATTTTATTCGTCGATTAATGCTTCCAAGACTAAGTGAAATTGGTTCCAAGACTAAGTGAAAAATTTCCTCCTAGCCTTTGAAAGGATTGGTTCATCTTTGGTCACACCAAAATATTTTTCAAAAGAGAGTTTAGACTCACAAAATTTTCTCAAGTGTTGGGGAGTTCTAAAATCAAAGGGCTTGGTTGAATCTTTCAAAGCTTTTGAGTCAATGCATTTTTCTATTTTTTGTGTGGATCTTTTGAGCGGATGCAATACTTCTTTGAAGTGATTTGTGCATTGATTTTTTCGCATTTTGCTTTTTCTTGATCAGCTTTACATTGATGCAAACAGACCGATAATGCTTTTCTTTTTCTAGCTCATATTACCTTCCTCACTGACCTCCAGATGCAAATGCACTTTGGCACAGTCTTTGACCTCCGTGATGCATATATTTTTTCTTTGCACTTTGGCACAGTTTCGATTTTGAACTATCCTCCGGATACATTTATTCCTGCATGGCACAGTCTTTGACCTCCGGATGCATTCATGTACTTAAACACAGTATAGTTTCAAAAGATTCAGTGGTATGGCTTTGTCCACATTTTTGTATTCTTTTTGTGCATTGTTTACTCTTATACTTTTGAAATTCAGCCTTTGTTTTCATAAAACACCCCAAACTTAATTCTTTAAGCTCTTCTTTCTTTTTAGTAAAGCTTTGTTTTGACCTAAGCTTACCAAAAATTCCCTCAGATCAGTTGATATTTTAAATAGGAAGGTTCTTTTCACAAACTCGGTTTTGAAGTGTTGAAGTAAAAATAATTTTGGTTTTTCTAAGAAATAAGGCTTCTTTTTCTCTTTTTCATCATAAAAATTCCATCCATAGGGCTTTCACCATATTTTTGAAAAACTGATCTTTTCTACTAAAATATTTAGATACTACTTTGTTAAGTACATCTAATATTTAAACAAACTAAAAACTACTTAAAACATATATATATTTACTATATAAAACATATTAATTAAACACACAACATATTAGATAGAAACAAACATAATTAAACATAACATGCAAATCCCCCAAACTTAAGGGGTTGCGATGTCCTCACCGCAAGTTTGTTCGAAAATACAAACCATATGTTGTGCAAAATAGGGGAGAGGGATTTAAAAACAACCAGGGAAATAGTCAGATAGAAACAAAACAAGCTTATAGCAGTTTATGTGAAAACTTGTAAATTGATACTCATTTCTTTGCTCCACCACTCGATTCGGTGCTTTGCACGGATGGAGGAGTGTGTTTCACCTTCTGCTTCTTCTCTTTGGGCTTGCTTGGTGTTTCTTCCAGAGGTGCGGATGCACCTCCTACTCGTGTAGTTGCGAGAATTTGTTCTGGAATTGATGCAGTGCATCGATCTTGGACCGCATCGAGTTTCTTCCTCTTTGGTGTTAATTTTGCTGCCTTCCTGCCCGCAGTTGCTTGAAGAATTTCTCGAGTGTTGTGCAAAGCATCCTCTCTCTGCTTAGCCATTTGTTCCGAACCAGGTTTGATAGTTGCCTCATCATGCATTGTTGTTGCTGTTGTGATGCAAAGACAGCAGTGATGCAGAGAGCATCACTCGCATCTCAACAGATTTGAGCTACGTGCTCTGTGCGCGGATGATTTTTCTCCTTGATCTTCTTTGTTGAGTCCTTCTTCTTCTCTTTCCTGAAAATTCTCTTTCTCAAGAGCGAAAATAACATTAGAAGTAATGTTGTCAGAAGGTACTACTTCTGGATCTGTTGGCATAACAGGGGTTGGTTCTTCTGTGTGAGTTGTTTTGTGTGGTTCATTTGTTGGAGAGGGTGGTGGAGGGGTTGCTTGTGGTGGTGATAGTACTGGTGGATCATTGAGGGAGGGTAATGGTGATTTTGGAATGGAGGAGGATTCTTGGTTTGGTGAGATGATGGGTGTTTTGGTAATCGGTGAAGTGATAGGGGTTTCTGGTCAGGGTTGATCTTTGAGGGTTTGGCATATTTTTGCCTAGCAATTTCTTCTAAGATCACTCCTCTAGCATGTTCTTCCTCATCTTCATCAATTTCAGTCTCACTTTCTTCCTCCTCTTCTTCTTCAACTTCCTTATCCATTTCTTTTTCAACCTCTCTCTCCTCTTCTTCTTCTCCTTCACTTCTCAATACCCAACTTGGAAATTCAGGGGCATTTACTTGGCCCACAAGATCAAAGATCTTGTCAAAGACCAATTGAAGCCAGTCATGTTGATCATTTTGAAATTTCCAAACAGCCCTCTGCTTCTGCATGTAATGCTCTTGCATTGCAGGTGCAGGGCCTCTTACATTTCTCAATTTTTCCTTCACTTCAACGACTCAAATTACCGGGGGGAAATTTCCTTTGTTCATTAGCGGCTATAGGGACACCTTCTTTCATGCATAATTCAGTTATAAGACAAGGGAAAAACGAAATCCCTTTGATTTTGTTGAGCATGCAAGAATTTCCTAGCTATCAATCTGCTTATGTCTACATTTCCTCGAGAGAGAATTGTATCTAGCAAGATCAATCTCTCTTTGGTCATAGCATATGTATGTGATGTAGGCGAGAATTGAAGTGGCTATGAACAAATGCCAATTACCTAATGCATTTATCAAATAATTGCTTCTAAGCTTAATCTCATTAGGTGTAAATTTTTCCCATACAGCTCTGGTATAGCAATCCTATTCCTCAATTCTTCCATTTCTTTCTTAAAGGACTTGGCCACTTTATTTTCAAATTCATTCCCATTATACTTCAGCATATAATGTTCATTCAATTTCTTGGCATGAAAGTGTACAAGTTTACCTCTCACCATGGAAGTGTAGGAATGTTCTGCTCCTTCTTGTGGTGTGATTCCAGCATAGAACTCTCTCACTATGTCTTCAATATAGCCTCCTCTTGGTAGCACGAAGTGGTCCCAATTGAGATTTGCCACTGTTGACATGAATGATGGGCTAGCCTTCTTCAAATCATACCCTCTCTCGGGTAGCAAATGCATGTTCCAGAGATGAACATTATCACCGGTTCTGATTGTTGATTCTTTGGCTTTGCCTTTCTTTGTTGATGATGATCCTGTATGCATGGCTTTCTTTTCCTTCTGAGGAGTTCTGGCCTGCTTGCCTGATGATTTCTGTGCTGATTGTTTCTTCACCATTGTAATTGCTTTGAATTTCTAGGTTTTTGATTGCTTTGTGTGATTAAAAAAAGAATTGTAGATGAAAAATGTGAAGAGTGGTTTGTGTTTCAGATGAGAGAAATTTGTGAGATTTTGCGAATGAAGGGTAATTGGAATAACAAAAAGGCTTTATGTTTCGGGAAGAGGAAGTTAGTGGATTTATTAGGTAGTCGCTAGCATTGCGTGCTGCGCATGCATTATGCCAAGTGTCTTGCTTTGGCTACCAATGTGTCATTAATCTTGCTTAACCTCCCTTTGATCTTCCTGAAGCCTTATAATTCACACTTAACCAATTTTCTTCAAGTTTATAAATTTACGATGCGAGGCACGTTTTCCTCAATGCGAGTGCATTTGATGCACCGCATTAGTTTCTGCATTTGCAAAACAACTAAAAACACAAAATTGCACAAAAATAATTAAAAACAATGGGTTGCCTCCCATTAAGCGCTTGTTTTAAGAGTCTTGTCAACCTGACTACCTCTTTTCACTTAGAGATTTTTCAAATAGGTGGTGGTTTTGTCTCTCACCACATGTTCACCATAGTACATTTTAACTCTCCGACCATTCACCTTGAAGACAAGATTTTGAGGTTTTATCAAATAAGTCTCTCGCTCCATGTGGATAAACTTTTATCAACTTATATGGTCCCCGACCACCTTGATCTAAGTTTTCCAGAAATAGCTTCAACCTAGAGTTATATAGCAGAACTAGTCCTCCTTCTTTTAATTCTCTATTGTGAATTTTCTTGTCATGACATTTCTTAGTCTTAGCTTTGTAGATTTCAGCAATCTCATAAGAGGTTTGCCTAATTTCTTCTAGCTCATCAAGCTCTATCATTCTCTTTTTACCTGCCTTGTTCAAATTGAAATTGAGCTTCTTGATAGCCCAATAAGATTTGTTTTCCAATTCTACAGGTAAATGGCATGCTTTTCCATAGACTAATTTGTAAGGGGACATTCCTAAGGGTGTTTTGAATGCTGTTCTATATGCCCATAAAGCATCATCCAAATGTAAAGACCAATCTTTCCTATTTGGACTAACCATTTTTTCTAGCATTCTCTTAATTTCCCTATTGGATAATTCTGCTTGTCCACTAGTTTGAGGATGGTAGGATGTAGCTATCTTATGCTTAACTCCATACTTAGCTAGAAGGTTTTCTATGATCTTATTGCAAAAATGTGAACCTTCATCATTAATGATAGCTCTAGGAGTTCCAAATCTAGTGAATATATTTCTTTGCAGAAACTTACTCACTGATTTAGCATCATTATTAGGTAATGCTACTGCTTCTACCCATTTGGACTCATAATCAACAGCTACTAAGATATATAAATTGCCAAAAGAGGGTGGAAAAGGTCCCATGAAATCCATGCCCCAAACATCAAATAATTCAATTTCTAAAATATTTGTTCTAGGCATTTCATGCTTATCGAAATATTTCCCGCTCTTTGACATTTATCACAAAGATGTTGACCATAAAATAAGCATCTTTAAATAAAGTAGGCCAAAAATAACTGCATCAGAATACCTTAGCTGCTGTTCTAGTGCTTCCAAAGTGTCCTCCATAAGGTGCGTAATGGCAATGCGTAAGCCTTTGCTTGTTGCTCTTCTTCGTATGCATTTCCTCATTAATTGATCGGGGCACATCTTGTAAAGGAATGGATCATCCCAATAGTATTGCTTAACCATGTGGAAAATTTTTCTCCCTTTGTTGATATGTCATATTCATCGGTACTACTTTGCTTGCAAGGAAATTTACAATATCAAAAACCATGGTGCGAGATGCATTTGATGCTCTGCATTGCTTATAGCAAATGCAGTTTCATGTTTTGCATTGACTATGATTGCCAATAGTTTCTCATCTGGAAAACTCTCCTTGATTTCTTCTCCTTGTGTACCAAGTGATTCTCCTTCAATCCTTGATAAATGGTCTGCTACTTGATTTTCTACTCCTTTCTTATCTCTAATTTCAAGATCAAATTCTTGTAGGAGTAGAATCCACCTTATCAACCTTGGTTTTGCATCCTTCTTTGAAATTAGATACTTAATGGCAGAGTGATCAGTATAGACAATAATTTTAGTGCCAACTAAGTATGATCTAAATTTTTCAAATGCAAAGACCACAGCTAATAATTCCTTTTCTGTAACTGTGTAATTCACTTGAGCTTCAATCAATGTCTTGCTAGCATAATAAATGGAATGAAAGACTTTGTCATACCTTTGCCCTAGGACTGCTCCTACTGCAAAGTCACTAGCATCACACATTAATTCAAATGGCCTACTCCAATCTGGAGTTACTATCACTGGTGCAGTCACCAATGCCTTTTTAAGCTTGTCAAAAGCTTCTATACAAGAGTCATCAAAGATAAATTCTACATCATGTTGCAAAAGCATGCATAATGGTTTTGAGATTTTTGAAAAATCTTTGATAAACCTTCTATAGAAACCAGCATGGCCTAAGAAGCTCCTGATACCTTTAATTGTATTGGGTGGTGGCAAATTCTCAATGACATCAACTTTAGCTTTGTCTACCTCTAGACATTTCTTTGAAATTCTATGTCCTAGCACTATGCCTTCTTGTACCATAAAATGGCACTTTTCCCAGTTTAAGACTAAATTTGTTTCTTCACATCTATTGAGAATTTGTTCCAAGTTTGTTAAGCAAACTTGAAATGTTTCTCCAAAGATAGAGAAATCATCCATGAATACTTCCATTGATTGCTCAATGAAATCTGAGAATATAGACATCATGCATCTTTGGAATGTAGCAGGTGCATTACATAAGCCAAATGGCATCCTTCTAAAGGCAAAGGTTCCATAAGGGCATGTAAAGGTGGTTTTATGCTGATCCTTAGGCTCAATGGCTATTTGATTGTAGCCTGAATAGCCATCTAGGAAACAATAAAATTCTTTCCCTGCTAGTCTATCTAACATTTGGTCTATGAATGGTAAAGGAAAGTGATCCTTTTTGGTAGCTTTGTTGAGTTTTCTGTAATCCATGCAGATTCTCCACCCTGTGACAGTTCTAGTTGGTATCAACTCATTCTCATTGGCTATTACTGTCACACCCCCTTTCTTTGGTACACATTGGACAGGACTTACCCAAGCACTGTCTGATATGGGGTATATGATTCCAGCATCTAGCCACTTTATGATTTCCTTTTTCACAACCTCTTTCATAATAGGATTTAGTCTACTTTGACTCTCTATGCTATTTTTTGAATTTTCTTCCAAAATGACTCTATGCATGCATATAGAAGGACTAATTCCTTTGATATCTGCCATTTGCCAACCTATAGCTTTGGTATGCTTCTTTAGAGTACTAATGAGATCACTCTCCTGTTTTGATGTTAAATCGTAAGCAATGATAATGTGTAAAGTCTCATCTGTTCCTAAGAAGGCATACTTAAGGTGTTCAGCAAAGATATCTTCAATTCTAACTTAGGAGGTTGTTCTATTGAGGGTAAGTTCTTCTTGAGAATTGGATCCTCAAGATTGAGTGGTTCATAAGTCCTAACCCATATTTCCTTACAAGAGTTTTCTATTGGCAGATTTTCCTTTTCTAGTATTTCATCATCTAGCAATGCAGCTGCATCTAATGCATCTGCATTGGCTAAGTGATCATAATGCTTGTAAAATTGTTTTTCTACCAATTGATCTAGAGAGAATAAGGATGAAAACTCTTCTGTATCCTCTGCAGGATACTTCATAGCATTCATTACATTGAATTTTATCTCTTGATCATTCACTCTCATAGTGAGTTCACCTTTCTGCACATCAATTATGGTTTTACCAGTTGCTAAAAATGGTCTACCTGGATAATAGGCACTTCCTTATCTGCATCAAAGTCAAGGATAACAAAATCTACAGGGAATACAAATTTATCTACCTTGACTAGGATGTCTTCTATGATACCTTCAGGATAGGCTATTGATCTATCTCGCTAATTGAAGTGTCACAGCGGTGGTTGGTTTTGCATTTCCTATTTCTAATCAATCAAAAATAGATTTAGGCATCAAGTTAATGCTTGCACCTAAATCACATAAAGCTTTACGAAATAGGATTTTCCTATAGAAAATGGAATTGTAAAACTACCGGATCCTTCAATTTCCTAGGAATCTTATTTTGCATAAGCAAACTACAATCTTCTGTCATGGCAACTGTTTCAAACTCACCTAATCTTCTTCTCTTAGTAAGCACATCCTTCATAAATTTTGCATAATTTGGCATTTGTTGGAGGGCTTCTACTAAGGGAACATTGATGTGTAATTGTTTTAGTACCTCTAAGAATTTACCAAACTGCTTCTCCTCATGTGCTTTTTTCAGTCTTTGAGGATAAGGAGGAGGAGGGTATTTAGGTACTAACTTAGGTAGTGGACTTTGAACTTCTTGTGATGCAGGAGCACTAGATGCTTCTGCATTGGTTTCTTTTTGATTTTTGGTTTTTTCTCCCTTTTCTACACTTTCCTTCTCAGTTAACTCTACAAGATCCTTACCACTTCTTAATGAAATAGCCTTAACCTGCTCTTTTCCTTTGTTTTGAGAAGGAGTAGCTTATGTATTTGAAGGTAAGGCACCTTGTGGCCTTTGATACAGAGTTGTGGCTAATTGACCAACTTGATTCTCTAAGTTCTTAATGGAAGCATCTTGGGTTTGTCTAGCGCTTCTAGATTCACCTATAAATGCTTTAAGCATGGATTCTAGAGAATTCTCAGTGGGTAGGTTGAGAGTTTCTTTGGTTATTCCGAGTTGGGAATCTGGTGGGTTGGTTGGTGTAGTTGGAGCGATTCTAGGTGCAGTGCACTATTGTTGCTCCATCTAAAATTTGGGTGATCTTTCCAACTAGGATTATAAGTGTTGGAATAAGGGTTGTTATTCCTATTATAACCTACATAATTTACAGAGATAGGGTTGCTAGAACACTCCTCATACAAGTGACCTCCTCCACAAGTACACACAACTAGGTGTGCCTCGGAGGTACTTGTTCTCTTGATGCTGTGAAGAGTTTTCGGTGATGCAAATGCATTAGATGCAAATAGCATTGCTGTAAGTGAAGTTTTTCATCAAATTAGCTAGAGTGGCTACTTGAGCGAGATAGAGGCGATATATCATTGATTTCATGTACCCCGATGGTTTCTTTTGGGCACTTACCCTCTCAAGAGGCCAACTAGAGCTATTAGTCGCTATTCTATCAATTAATTCACATGCTTCATTGTATGACAGATTTAATAACACTCCGCCGATGATGCATCAAGCATTATTCGGTTTGAGGTTCTAAACCATTATAAAATGTTTCCATTTGAATAATAACAGTAAACCATGATGATGACATTTTCTCAAAAGTTCCTTCCATCTTTCCCATGCTTCAAATAAAGACTCAAACTCTTTTTGTCTAAAAGATGTAATATCATTTCTTAACTCGGCATTTTTGATAGGTGGGAAATATTTTCCTAAAATTTTTTCACCATTTCATTCCATGAATGAATAGAGTTAGGCTCTAAAGAATTTAGCCAAGCCTTAGCTCTATCTTTCAAAGAATAAGGAAATAACCTTAATCTAAATGCATTTTCACTAACACCAGGTATAATAAAATTACTACATACTTCTAGAAATTGCCTTAAATGCAAATGAGGATCTTCATGAGGAGATCCTCCAAATTGACCAATAGTTTGAAGCATTTGAAACATCATAGGTTTAAATTCAAAATGCATGGCATCAATATGAGGTCTATTTATACTAGTTTGCATGTTTTGATGATCAAACTGAGCATAATCCCTCATAGGTCTATCTCTATCATTAATCATACCTATGTGATCCATGTGGATGAGATTTTCTCTATGAACTTCTTCTTCAGTAGCATGCTGTGAACCAGGGCCTCCTCTCACTGAGTGTGGCCTTGAGCTTTGTTCTTCACTGAAAGACATGTTGCTAGCTTGTTGATTCTGTTTCTGGAGTCTTAGCAATCTCCTGAATCTTCTTTCTATTTCTGGATCTAAACTATATTTTGGAGTTCTGTTTCTGGTTCTGTACATATACTAAGTACCATGTACTTTTGTATGACAGAAACTTTAAAAACCAGAATTTATATACAACACTAAATTACTAAATATCATAATTTTAAAAAGAATTTACTTCAATCCCCGGCAACGGCGCCAAAAACTTGGTGCATGGAAATCACATACACTTGTGTGCAAGTATACACTGTCCAAAAACAAGTAGTAAAAAAGATCGAACCCACAGAGATTGAAAAACTCACTTTTAAAATAATATAAAGTAATGAAGTGTAAAGTCACTAAGTAACAAAATAATTTTGGATTTTGTTTGATGATCACAACTAAGTTAGAAAGAAAACAAGTAAAAAATGTTGATAGTGTAAAAGAGAAAAGCTAGTTGGAATGTCTTCATCAAGTAATTTACTTATAAGTGTATGATGCAAGATGTGATGCAAATTGCATCTGAATCTTCATTGCATTAGCTATGTGCCTTTCGGTCACTTTCTTGAGAGTATCATTACCACTCTTATGATCCTTGTTCTATGCAGTAAAGAAAGGGTGTTAGTGCCAATCTTGCCTCCTAACAATTATCCAATTTGCTTAAGTGAATTCACTCTTGTATTTTAAGTACCCACAATTATCCTATGGACTATACTATCCTATCTCTAGGACTTAGCATGGTTTTCACAAAGTTTTCTTTATGTAAAACACTCACCCATATTAGTTCTTGAGTTCTTAATTGTAATCCATTTCTAGTCATTTACAAATCTACTTATTCTAAGTGATCAAGTTCAAAATAATTTTTGAAAAGATTATCAAGCAAGAACTAAAGTACAAACATACATACATACATCATACTTACTTAAAAGCTCATTAAATGATTAGAACATTCCAACTAAGAAAGGTTTAGCTAACAAGAGACATTGCAAGATATATATAAACTGAATAGACCATGTTTATATATATAGAAATCACAAAAAAGAAACAACAAAAGTAAAGTTTACAAATGTTGAAAACCTTTGTATGAAATCTTCTAGCAATGCACTAGCATTACTCCTTAGCACTATACAAACACTATGAAAATGAGTTAAGGAGGAATTATGAATTCCTTCCTCTTCCTCTGAAAATATAAAAACTAACTATGTATATTGAAATTTTGATCTAACTTATGGATTGTGATATATTTCCAAATGAAGATGTGAGGTCCTTTTATAGCCTTCAAGTGAGGTGCTTCCTTCCTTCATGTTGAAGTCATCTTGAGTGGATCATAGCTGTAGTTGCTTTCCAGAGCTTTATCCATGCATGTTGAAATCTTTGACTAATGACATAGGGCGGTTCATTGATGTGTGAACATGTGTCCCTATGTTGGTGACTCTTCAAAGTTATGCCTATAGCTATGTGTGAATGGTAGGCGCCTACTATACAAGGTTGGATGGCATCGAGAGAACCAAGCGAGAGGTCATCAATTGCAAGGTTGATGCATATGAAACAGATCGCTTATTCACCAAGTAGTGCGCTTTTGATGCAGAGGATCGGTCAGAGCATTGATGCGATTAGCATTGAGACCGCAGACCTTGAAAAACATCAAACATACCACAATATATCCAAAATGGCCTAATAATAACTATAACCATTCAAATCACTCAAGATATCATATATCACACTAAATACTATATAAACTCTTTATTATTACTTGAAAGAGAGCAAATACTAAGTTTAAACATATGAAATACTCTATATAAAATAGAGTTATCATGGACATAATTCTTTTCGTCGATTAAAATTCTTTGACACTTGTTTAATATTTCTATTCGTTGCTTGAATTTTTTTGACACGTGGACATAATTTTATTCGTCGATTAAAATTCTTTGACACTTGTCTGTTGCCTCCTATTGCCCCGCAGTGGCACCAGCACTACTCATCAGAGTCAGCTTCATGGTTGCATCCGTATGCCGGTTGTTTTACCCTCTGGCGGTCTATGTGTTCTTCAGTGCATCGTCCCACTCTCGGTGATGTGCCTAGATACCGATGATTCTATTGACGACTTATAGATTCACACATTTTTTTGTATTACACGTGTATCTATTACTATATCGCGTTTTTGTAATTACACGCGTTTATTTTATCCAACATATCTATACCGTTGATGTTAATCAAATCACGAGGCTTCAAATTAAAACCATTGATGAAATCACAACCCTTAACAAATACAAAGCCCATGGTATATACTCTTGGTGGGACATATATACGATGTGCATTTTTAAACGCATCGTATATATGTTCGTTGTGCATATATACGATTGACTTAAAACGCATCAATCGTATATACGGAACATGAACATATATATGATGCCTAAAGATTGCACATCGTATATATGTCCCAAAAGAGATATATACGATTAGTGTAACTTTGTCAAAAAAAAAGTTTTTTGAAGGGCATTTTGGGAATACACTATTATGTGGGGGGTATATGGGAACTTTGTGGGGGTACAAAAAAAAACCCAATAATGTATTTTGGACACATATGTCATATCATTTGATCCTCAAATAGACCCATACTTCGTACAACCACCCTGTAGCGACCGAAAAATCCGGGAAAGGATTCTTCGAAGTTCTTAGGAAGTCGCCATCGAAATTTTAGTTTAAGGGCAAATTCGGAAAATCCCTTTATGTTTTAGGACAAAGCATTGTTAGGGTTCGGGAGTCGTTATGTGTGGGGAAGGTATTAACACCCCACGACATCCGTTGTCTAATTATTTAAGATTTATTTAATAATTACCCTTATATTTATGGAAAAAAAGACTTATTTAAGTTTTTGGTTTTTAGTGCTTGACAAGAGTGGACTCTTGCTCCTACGTACCTCCGGATGCAATGGAGAAATCAAAGCTACGTAGTTCTTCCTGAAAAAGGTTTATGGGTTGGTGTTTTTTAGTGTAGGGGTCCTAGGATTCCTTGAACTGTACAGCTCACTGATTCCTAGGACGTTGACTAACCCGATTGTACAACCGACTTAGTCCCCTACTTTTTGAAAATGATTTTTGAATTTTTAAAGGGAATTGTGAGATGGGTTGATTTTAGAATAGGTATTCTAGAACTCTGAATCAGCATGTACTCATTAGTTCTAGAACGCTGACTAACCCAGTTGTACAACCGACTTAGTCCCCTATTTATGGAAAAATGATTTATTTATATTTTATTAAGTTTTTGTAGGATTACTGAACTGTACAGCTCATTGGTCCTAAAAGGATGATTAACCCGGTTGTACAACCGACTTAGCCGTTTATTTGTGGAAAAAATAGTTTGTTCGTATTTATTAAGTTTTCAGGGTTCCTGAACTGTACAGCTCATTGGCCCTAAAATAATGACTAACCCGGTTGTACAACCAACTTAGCCGTTTAATTAATTTCGCGAGAAAAATTATTTATGTTTGGGTTAGAAAAGAATTAAAAAGAAAAACAGGGGGTGAAAATTGTAAATTGTAAACAGAGGGAGAGAGAGAGCACCGATTGGAGAGAGAGAGAGAGAGAGAAGTTTGGACGGCGAGAGAGAGGGGAACGTCCGGCGTCAATGGCTGCGAAGGTAACGCCGGCGACGGGAATCCCGCCGGCGAGGCGTGGTAAGCTTCGTCCTCCTCTGTTCTTCTTTATTTCTGTTGCTTTCTGGTTTTTCGACTTCGTTCTTATTCTTTCCCTTGTTAAGACCAGTTTCTGATCGTTTATTTTTGAGGTAAAACCGTGGTTCGTTTTGGGGGATAGAGACGAAGAGGGTTCGGTTTGTGGTGGTGGGTGTTCAGTTTCGAAGGACTTCACCGGAGCTCTCGCCGGAGAAGACGGCCGGAGCTCCGGCGAGCTTAAGGTCAGTGCTTTATTCGGTTTGTTTTTTATGCTTTCACTGGTCTGATTTCTCTTCTACTCCTTTTGTCTCTGATTACTTGCTGGTTTATTCTTGACTCTCTTTTTTTTTTTAAATGAATCTGGTTCTTATTTGTTCAAAAAATGTGTATTTTTGATTCCCTAGTCATCATAAACGAGTAGCTAGATTTTTAGACGACAAACAGCACACGAACATATATTAACATGTTTTGACAAATTTGGATTTCATACATATGCACATATATTTTTTTGACATAAAATGAAATTTGAACATCATTACATCGATTTCAGAGTTAAGAATGCATTGGGTAAAACCTACCTTTGCTCCAGCCTCTGTTTTGGCTCCTTGTGTGTATGTTTGAATGATCAGCGTAACCAATCGCAACTACTCTTTGTATCTGCTGCTTTGCTGGCCGTTCTCGCCTCGTTCTTTAGATCTCAAAAACTTGAGCCAGTGTTTAGTGGATTAGGGTTTCGATGTGAAACTCTAATCCTATTTTTTGGTGATTTTTGCGGTCTCCTTCTCGCCTTGATTTACGTGTCTTTGATCATTATTAGATCATTATTTATAGTTGAAAATTAGGTTAACACATTAATGATTTTTGACCAAAGCTTTGACTTCTATTTCAGTTGGAACCCGTGCCCAACAAAGACTCCAAAGACTTTTTAGGAGATCACCAGCAACCCTAATTTGCTATTTTAGATTGTATTTTCGGATCTATATTTTTTGTATTTTTAGCATTATTATTTTTGTATTTTTGGACTTATTTGACTCTTAAGTGCTTTTAAATTGTAAATTAAACTAAGTAGAATTTTTTGATATTTTTGGACTTTATATATGCTTAAATAAATTAAATAAACAAAATAAGAATAATAATAAGAAAAGTCGAGTCAAAGCCAAATACAAAGACGAACGGGGCCGACTTGACAAATACGCTAAAACGAGACCAAAATAGAAAAAATGGGCGCGTTAACTAAAAACACTAAAATTAACTCGAGTCGCATTCTTAAGCCCGAATTTAAGCCAAATTTTTGAGAAAAATGACTTTAGGTAGACTCACAACACGCATTTTACTAAACTCCAATACGAAGGTTAAATTGAAGAACGCACGAAAATATCGATCATTCGCGTGCGTGCCTAATTTAAACAACAGTATCTTGGTTTAGTTGAACAAGGTGGTTGAAATTGGTTCGGGTTGGTAATCGAGACGCTATACCAATAATTCTCGTAATCATGTGACTCCGAAATATGAATAAAATAAACGACTAAAACCAGAAAAAGAATACGGACAAAATTGGGGTATAACAGCTGTCCCTCTTTATTAGTATTTTACTAGAAAGTGATGAGTTCTCGAACTTTCGTAGTAGAAATAGGAATAAAGATAAGATAAACGCTAATTTTGTCCGTTTAAGGGGGAATTGGAAGGTTTGAGAGATAAGAGGGAGCAGTTAATACTTGGCGCATTAACCGATAGTTGAATGAAGGGTCAACAAGGACCTGAAGGAGCACTAAGGCTCTGAGGGACCACTCAGGGTCCAGAAGGCTGCCTAGGCCTTAATTGAAGGACCATCGTGGTCTGAAGGAGCGCCACTAGCTACGGTACTAGTAAAACGGTCTGAGGGGGGCCTTTATATTCGAACGGACATGATGGGTCAAGATCAGGTCTAGAACTGATATGTTGACCATGAAGGACGTCCACTGTGTCTTAGGCTGACACAACTAGTCTGAAGGACCACTCGGGGTCTGCGAAGGTCTGTCGGGCTCGACTCCGACGTTGCGACCTGGGCCACTTAGGGCACTGCTCTGAAGGACCACTTGGGGTCTATAGGGATCAACCTGGTGATCCGTGATATGATATGAGATCAACGCTTAAAGCGCTGATTTTAGAGGAACTAAATATAGGAATTGACACTTGTCGTGTTTTTTTTTAAATGAGAAAGCAACCTATGCTTGGTGTACTTAACAATGCGATGAAAGGTATTTGCTTGTAGGTGATGTATGCACATGTAATGATTGATATGTGGTGGGATGATGAATGAAATGTGGGATGATTTTTTCTTTTTTTTTTTTTTTGGCGATCTCTTTTTACTTGCTTTCATCAACTCGCGGGACTTCCAAAGTGAGATATGAAGCCATCTTGTGTATTTGTACTGCTGGATCGACATGCTGGTGATCGCGAATTATCATAAGAGCTATTCGTTTTCTGCAATGACTGCTTTTTGTAGGAGATTATGTCACTTCTGTGATTAGCAAAAATTTCGTAATGATAGTAATGCTTATGAATATGCCACATGTTTCACAATTCAAGATCCTTTATCATAAAACATCATTTCAAAAGAGAGAAATGAAAGAGAAGGGAAAGTGTTTGATGTTATTATTGGAAGCCGATATATGCGAAGGCACACTTCGATCAAGATTATATCGATGTCGAGAGTTGAAAGAAACAGAAAGAAAAAAATACTAAGCGCGATTTGTTGGTAGCTAATCTTCTTGAGATAACGCCATCGGCTACTCATGTTCACAACCTTGATCCCCATTGTCCGACTTTCGTAAGTCTTTGTTTGTCTCGAGACTTTGGTCCAATCTCTTGACCCTAATTTTTGCTGGATCGCCTTTTTGGGTTTTCGATCCATCAGTCGCTCTAACTTTTTGCCTAGGTCGCCTTTTTTTTGGGTTTTCGACCTAGCGAGCTTATTCTTGCTTGGCTCATTTTTCTCTTTTTCATATATCAATTTTTTCCTTGACTGCATCTGAGTTGATTGGGAGGTCTTCACCGTCGTGAGAATTAAGGCTCTTTCAGAGAACGATTTCTTCATCACGTAAAGCTCTTCGTGATTCGAGGTTAAGAATCCTTTTGGATAGGTAAGGTTCCTTGGGCACCAGGTCTCTTTCTTGAAATTGTCGAAGACAAGCTTTCTTAAGTTTTCTTCGTTCTTATCTGATACAGCTGGTCATGACATGGGGCAACCATTTTGTTTGATGAGGTTTAATGGAAGCACTTCTTTTGTTGCGTTGGGTTGCCCTTGTTGAAGTGTGACATGAGGTCTAACCTCCATGTGAGGCCAACGGGAGTGTTTGCGGATCGCATTCTGCGGGATTTCTTTGATATTCTTTGTTTATTGCTGCAACTGCCTCATTCACCTCTGGGAGGTATGGGGAGGGGCTATGAGCATGACCTGAGGTCTACAAACACCCTACCACCATTTCTTGTGACGATATTTTGGAAGGCCGTAACGGCAGACTAAATTTTAACAATCACAGATCTTGTTACACCGGTGAGCGTTTAATAGCCTCTTATGACTTGATGTATCCATGCCATGACGTCGACCCAATCAGACAAGATTCGTGTGAATTTTCTTGGTTCATTGTCCTTAATTGTTGTATTCTTTTCGTCTTCCTTCGTGCCCAAGCTCAATAGATTTAGTTGTTTCCAGTTAAATTCTCATGGGGCCTCCCAGTTATCTTCAACATTTTCCTCAGTCTGATTAATGAGGTGATCAAGGTTATGATATGAGTTACCGATATTGCTATTTTCAAGAGTTTTGATCTGCATTAGTTGAAAGTGAAAACGGATAGAGGAGAAGGCAAAGCGAACAAATGAGAGAGATATAAGGAGAGTTTAGAGAATTCAAAATGCTATTTTATTAATAATGATATCAAATGAAACATGCGTGCCCTTATTGAAATTTCCTAAGGCCTCAAGGCGAGCCATAGGATTTGCATTACGTAAAATTACTTTGAATTGAAAATCACAGAAAAATGAACAATCTCTCAGTTCTTGAACTCTTTATTTGTAGGAGAAAAGCGCACATGATTGACGACACCGTCTTCGGTACTTTGATAACTCTCACCAACTGCTATTTAATCATCACCTTCCTTAAAGTTCAGCTGCTTTGTGTCAATGAGGCCTTGAACAATGTGCTTTAAGGGATAACAATTTTCACCGAGTGATCGATCGCCCCAAAACTCACTCACAAACCGGCTTTTGGGTTGTGTCCTTTTGGGAATGGAGGCTGAACTGGCCTCATCTAACGATGTTATATTTGTACTGCTCGAGAAAAGCATCGGCCAGATCTTTCCAACATTGGACATGAGCACGCTCCAATCACGTATACCACCGAAAGTCGCCTCCTACTAGACTGTCTTGGAAGTAATGAATAAGCGGTGATCATTGCGCCAAGCAAATCGAGCCATTTTCTGCAGCAGACATAGTCGGTGACTAAGAGGACATGTTGCCCTTGATACTTATCAAAGTCCGCACTTTGAACTTATAAGGAATGACCACATTGGGGACGAGACATAGGTCATATGCGTCCGTTACTCCCACATTGGATCCTTCCACAGCTTTTAGACGCTCTTCTAGCATTTGCAGCTTATCTCTTGCTTGAGGATCTTCAGCTTGGTAGCCATGAGAAAGACCACCCACATTGTGAGGAACAGGGCGAGTATGATTCTTGGAATCAAGTTCGAGAACTTGAGAAAGCCCTTTGGTGGTGCCGTTTTCGTGGCCGAATTTGTTCTGTCTCATCACCAACATTGTTTCCTCGCTATTCCATCCTCGATCTCGCGTCAAAGAACCCCGTAAATGTCTTCTTCATTGACAACACCCATGGTCGGAGGCGTGTAATCTGGTGGTAGACCCCATTGAGGCCATTGCACACCTTGAGTGTTGGGACCAGGGTTATGAGGACGGGATACGTTTGTGGCCTGGTCATTGGTGCCCCCAGTCGAAATGTTGTCGCCCGCATTCTTCTCGGCGAGAAGCTTCAAAATCTCGGTCATCTGATCTTTCAAACCCAACATGTCCTTCATTTGTTCCTTCAGCTTTTCAATCTCATCCTTCAACACTTGATTGTCTTGGTTTTCGGCCATGTTCCTTGCTTGAGAGCGAGTCCAATAACGATGTTGATGAACCAGCTTGCCTTTTTTCTGTTTTTCTGTTTTTTTTTCTCAATGCATGATGTTAGTATGAAATGGTAATGTATGCGCATGAAATGTATGTGTATAAGATGTATGTGCATGAGATGATAACATATGATTTGATTTTATCACATTGGGGAGTTATAAACTTTCATTTGGAGAGTAAAGAACAAAATTTGATTTTGACTTTAGCATGCATGGCTTCTCTCCAAAATAAAACTTTTAACTCCCTGATGGTCATAAAAATGCATGTAATATAAAACGCTTATTTCAATATTTTTGTAATGCAAAAAAGAAAAAAAAATGCATGTAATATACTTTCTAAAAAACTTTGCGGAAATAAATTTTGATTTTTTTTGGATAAAAGACGATAGACATTAATGTTTGTTTGAATGCAAGGGTATAGAGCTCCTCCGTGACCCTAGAAGAGTACCCTATGGAGTGGGTCTAAAGTTTCTTTTATAGTGGACCTCACAAGGGTAGTTCTAAAGAATCCTACACATGGTTCCTAGAGCCAAGGACCCCAGTCAAGAACACTGACCCCAACAATAGGCAAGCTATTAGAAGGGATAGCATCCTCAAAAGGAACCAAACTCTAGGTGAGATTTTCGTGACCACCCAACGAGACGTACGTCCCGCAGGCCATCACTACGCAATCTCGTTCTAACTTAGGTTTATGCTCGAGTCCGGGTAGAGGACTTTTTCTCACAAGTGTGTGATGTGTATAGGTGCAGTGTGTGTAGGAGCAATTTAAAAACAACCCAAAAGCTGCAAACAGACAAACAAACATATATACAAATATCGTCTTCTATCCTAGGGTTTACACAAATAACATAATTATGCAAAAGCAAATAAATAAATAAAAGGGTAAAAATTGAGTTAATCCTAAATTACTTAGACTAGGTCTTGACTCTCTAAAAATAAATAAATCCCCAGTGAAGTCGCCAGCTGTAGCGACCGAAAAATCCGGGAAAGGATTCTTCGAAGTTCTTAGGAAGTCGCCACCAAAATTTTAGTTTAAGGGCAAATTCGGAAAATCCCTTTATGTTTTAGGACAAAGCATTGTTAGGGTTCGGGAGTCGTTATGTGTGGGGAAGGTATTAGCACCCCACGACATCCGTTGTCTAATTATTTAAGATTTATTTAATAATTACCCTTATATTTATGGGAAAAAAAAAGAATTATTTAAGTTTTTGGTTTTTAGTGCTTGACAAGAGTGGACTCTTGCTCCTACGTACCTCCGGATGCAATGAAGGAATCAAAGCTATGTAGTTCTTCCTGAAAAAGGTTTATGGGTTGGTGTTTTTTAGTGTAGGGGTCCTAGGATTCCTTGAACTGTACATCTCACTGATTCCTAGGACGTTGACTAACCCGATTGTACAACCGACTTAGTCCCCTACTTTTTGAAAATGATTTTTGAATTTTTAAAAGGAATTGTGAGATGGGTTGATTTTAGAATAGGTATTCTAGAACTCCCGAATCTGATGTACTCATTAGTTCTAGAACGACTAACCCAGGTTGTACAACCGACTTTAGTCCCCTATTTATGGAAAAATGATTTATTTATATTTTATTAAGTTTTTGTAGGATTACCGAATCAGATGTACTCATTGGTCCTAAAGGATGACTAACCTCCGCCAGTACAACCGACTTAGCCGCTTTATTTGTGGAAAAAATAGTTTGTTCGTATTTATTAAGTTTTCGTGGTTCTGAACTGTACATCTCATTGGCCCTAAAATAATGACTAACCCGGTTGTACAACCGACTTAGCCGTTTAATTAATTTCGCGAGAAAAATTATTTATGTTTGGGTTAGAAAAGAATTAAAAAGAAAAAGCAGGGGTGAAAATTATAAATTGGGTTTTATTAGTCGCAGGGGGTCAGATAATTAATAGGGGTGTAAAAGGAAAACCCGGTTCAGATCCGGATCCTGCAGCGGCGGCAAGGCTTAAGTGGGGGTGTGCGCGTGAATGAGGGGTGTGTGACTAGTATTCTGAATAATTAAAAAAAATAAAAGACAGTATATAACCTAAACCTAAAAAACGAGAACCCTAAAAATCACATCTCTTCTTCCTTCATCCTTGCGGCGCCGCGGCTGGAGAGGGGGAGTGGCTTCCGGCGCAAAATCCGCCCTATTTCGCGGAGGGAGAGAGAGCACTGATTGGAGAGAGAGAGAAGTTTGGACGGCGAGAGAGAGGGGAACGTCCGGCGTCAATGGCTGCAAAGGTAACGCCGGCGACGGGAATCCCGCCGGCGAGGCGTGGTAAGCTTCGTCCTCCTCTGTTCTTCTTTATTTCTGTTGCTTTCTGGTTTTTCGACTTCGTTCTTATTCTTTCCCTTGTTAAGACCAGTTTCTGATCGTTTATTTTTGAGGTAAAACTGTGGTTCGTTTTGGGGGATAGAGACGAAGAGGGTTCAGTTTGTGGTGGTGGGTGTTCAGTTTTGACATAAAATGAAATTTGAACATCATTACATCGATTTCAGAGTTAAGAATGCATTGGGTAAAACCTACCTTTGCTCCAGCCTCTGTTTTGGCTCCTTGTGTGTATGTTTGAATGACTGTAACCAACTGCAACTACTGTTGTATGCTGGCTGGCCGTTACTGCTCCGTTCTTTAGATCTCAAAAAACTTCAGAACCTTGTTTAGTGGATTAGGGTTTCGATGTGAAACTCTAATCCTATTTTTTTGGTGATTTTTGCAGTCTCCTTCTGCCTTGATTTTTGTGTCTTTGACTGTTATTAGACTGTTTATTTATAGTTGAAAATTAGGTTAACACATTAATGATTTTTGACCAGGCTTTGACCCTATTTCAGTTGGAACCTGTGCCCAACAAAGAGCTCAAAGAGCCTTTTAGGAGATCACCACAACCCTAATTTGCTATTTTAGATTGTATTTTCGGATCTATATTTTTTTGTATTTTTAGCATTATTATTTTTTGTATTTTTGGACTTATTTGACTCTTAAGTGCTTTTAAATTGTAAATTAAACTAAGTAGAATTTTTTTGATATTTTTGGACTTTATATATGCTTAAATAAATTAAATAAACAAAATAAGAATAATAATAAGAAAAGGGAGTCAGGCCAAATACAAAGACGAGAACGGGCCGGACTTGACAAATACGCTAAAACGAGACCAAAATAGAAAAAATGGGCGCGTTAACTAAAAACACAAAATTAACTCGGAGTCGCATTCTTAAGCCTGAATTTAAGCCAAATTTTTGAGAAAAATGACTTTAGGTAGACCTGCTTACGTACGACTAAACTCCAATACGAATGTTAAATTGAAGAACGCACGAAAAGATCGATCATTCGCGTGCGTGCCTAATTTAAACAACGGTATCTTGGTTTAGTTGAACAAGGTGGTTGAAATTGGTTCGGGTTGGTAACCGAGACGCTATACCAATAATTCTCGTAATCATGTGACTCCGAAATATGAATAAAATAAACGACTAAAACCAGAAAAAGAATACGGACAAAATTGGGGTATAACACACCCTCTACTCACAAAACCCCCTACCGTCCAAATATCCCCAAAATTCCCCTACCATCCATTTTTTTTCTTTAAAAACCCTCAACACACACATCCCCTCACACACTCCTCCACTATCCTCTCACACACACTCTCCTCCTCCTCCGGTCGTCCTCCTCCTCCCCACCGTTCGTCCTCCTCCTCCATCTCAGAAGGTAACTCTCCATCTCCCCTTCTCTCTGTTTCATTTTTCTCCTTTTCCCGATATTTTAGCACGGTTCGGCTGTGCAGAGGCTTATATGGATCGATCAGGCGTGCGCCGAACCATCAATTTTTTTTCACTGTTTAAGCACGGTTCGGATGAGCACAGACCGATCTGCATCGATTAGGCGTGCGCCGAACCGTGCTGAGTTCAAATGAACCAGATCCGAATTTAGCCTTATTTTTTGCAGGTATGGCTGACTTCCAGACCACCATTTACTGCGCTGATGGGGCTATGTTAATCCCAAACTACATTCAGCTGCTGCTTGCGATTGTATTCTTTTCTTCCGATGTTGGGTTGCTGATATCGGGTGTCAACAATGTCAATGGTAACATCACCATCGATACGGCGGCCATCTGTGACGCTTACGGGGCATTTGAGAGTGTTGTAGTCAATGTTGACTACACTGGTAACGGGCGCTTCACCGCCTTCAGCTCCCCCCCATTGATGATGATATGTCCATTGATGCTGAGAGAGAGTCCACTGATCATGACTCTGACTCTACAGATGATGATTACCACCTTTTTTTGGGCGCGTACAATGGGAGTGGCAGTGAGTCCATGAGTCTGGTGACTCAAATGACTCTCACAGTGACTCTAAATCCGGCTCTGTTGTCACTTCTGACTCAGAGTGACTTGTAATTGTAATGAACTTTATCATTAATGAATGAAAATTTACATGTTTTTTGTCCACGACATAAAAAAATAAACGAAACTACTAATTTTTGGGAGTCCACTGATGATGATATGTCCACTAATTTTTGGGGAGCGTGCTCTCCATAATATAAATGACCTCCTCCGGAGAGCGCATCGTTTCGACAAATAGCTCAATGAGCTGACATCCCAATGGGGTGTTACAATGATGTTCCATCATTGCGCGAACATCGTTGTCGCTCCGGATATCCATAGCGGCGAGTGTCGTCTTCTAGACATAGGCACTTGCGGTAACGTATACGAGAGATGTCTTTTCCCCACTCTCCCTCTTTGTGAATCTTCCTCTCCACCTTTTCCTTCAACTAGCTGAATGTATTATTTTTTTCCAGCCTACAGAAGCAGTTGTCGCGAGACTTAAAAGAAACACCATCGGCCATGTTCTTGACCGCTCTGTATGCGCGCAAATGGCGCTTAAAAATTTGTCTGAGGATCTCTGGGTTGGACACAACTGTCATTCCATTAGATCTTCCATCAGTGAAAGAGTGAGAATGAGGGAAAAAGTGAGAATCAGTGAAAGAGCGAGAGCCTATTTATAATAGGTGTGATCGAACGTGAACTGTTGATTTAAAACGATCGAAACCGTTAAAATTATAACCGTTGGGGAGAATTCAAAAATTTAGCCGTTGACTGGACGGTGGAGAGGGTTCGGCGAACGGCTGGTCGATTTGGATCAGCCCACGCTTGGTCGAACCTGGTCAAAAACATAATTTGGGGTGTTTGAGTAAATTTTGACTGGTTTAGCGCAGTCAGATTCGATTAGGTTTGATCAAGCATGCACCGAACCCTACCTAAAGTTTAAAAAAATATAAAATCCAATTTTCATTAAGTGCTTTTGAAATACTAGTCCCACTTAGGTAGTCCAACTCTGAAATATGTGGGCTTTTGAAGGCGTTTGCTTTTCCCACACCCCTTCCTACACTTTCACACCCCTTAACAAATTTTATTCCAAAGATACCCTCGCGTGATGACAGTTTGAATGACCTTGTTCGAACAACATCATGCGAACGCTATAAAACTGATGAATGTGGTGTGAGGGTCTATTTTTTGTAATAAAATAGGGTGTTCGAACAAGATTATGCGAACTGGTTCGAGTGATCCCATTCGAACAGGTGAATTTGCGCACAAGAGGGTGTGAAGTCAAGATTTAACACACTCGAACGATGTCGTTCGAACATGTTCGAACAGGTGAAATTTGGTGAAAAAAAGAGGTTTTGGCTGGCCTTTTGGTCATTTCACACCCTTGTAGAGATGTGTTTTGAGTAGGAGGGGCGTGGGAAAAGCAATCGCCCTTTTGAAAGTCAGATAAGCCCAATAAATAAGACATCCCAATGTTCTTATCCATGATGATAACAAGAAAAAGGCTCATTTATTCTAATCTCTTTCTGTTGACCAAAAAAACTATTCTCTCTCTCTCAATTATTTTTTTGACCAAATATATTTAGAATTATTAAAACTTCCAAAATATGTGATTTGAAAATGATTTTACTAAAAAAATCGATATAATTATTACATTCAATAAACATATAAATTACAATATAGCATTCATTTAAGTCAACTACTTACTAAATAATTTAAAAAAATGAAATATCAAATAAGTGGGCCAAAAAATAATTAAAATAATTAAATTATATTTTAAATAAAAGAATATCAATTCTACTCAAAAAGAAAATTAATTACTATTTAATTTACTATTATTATTATTATTAAGTATAAACAAAAACATAATTGACGGTTTTCATTGATTTTAATGTCATTACTGCATGTCAAAAAAAATAATATTAAATTGATTACTGTCAAAAAAATAATATTAGCATCATTCCTTTTTTTTTTGAAGCATTAGCATCATTCCTGTTAAAAAATATAATATTAATATTAACTTAATTAAGTATTTGATGTACAAAACCAATAAGAATATTTTAGTATATATAGGATCAAGTTAAATATTTATTTATTATCGGTTGTATTTGTTTTGAAGCAATTATCGGTTGTATTTTTAGGAAATATTATATTGTAAAGTTTTACCCTAACATTGCTACATATCACAAAGAATTTCGCCCCTACGTGACAGTCATCGAAATTTTTGGTCGATACTAATTTCTGACGAGGCTTTGAGCGATGGATTTTCGGCTGTCGAAAATTTCGTCAGAACCGTGCATTGCTTAGGGTTCCTAGCATTAACGATAGATTTTTTTTGTCGAAAATTAGCGAGATTCTTGTAGTGAATGGTTCAGTCATTGTTTTTGCAAAAAAGAGTTGTTATTTGTTAGCTGTTACGACCAAGGATATTGTACAAGAAATTGTACGATTTGCGGCGTGTTGTAGTATTACCATTTTATAAAATGGACAGGATGTATTATGAGAGTTTTTTGTGTAAACTCTCGTAACATTTAGCTTTTTCCATCACAAAATTCACGGGGTTTTGAAAACTATAGTAAAATTTTGAGATTCTCTCTTGAGGTAACTGTTTGCAAGAATTGGTATTTTTCAGAAAATGTTATTTGTCAGTATTTATTGCAAAAATAGAGAATACATATTTAAATTTTTGATGTATAATGTACACCGTTAAAATTAATTACGCCATTAGAAAATTATTTTACTAGAGAACTTTTATTTTTAACAACTTAAATAAAGGAATTATAAATATTATTTTTTTTATCGGCAGAAAAGTGGAGAAACACCATGCGTAAACTCACACACAAAAAGTGGAGAACTCGAGTTTCAAGCGCGATTAACCAAAAAAAGTACTCAGGATATCAACGTCGGATTTTCCAATGACGCTAGGCCTTATGGATAGGAATAATAAATATTACTTAATTATTTGACTCAATTACTTTATAGAAAAACTTTAAAACTAATAAAATTAATTGACTAGTAGTAAAATAGTCAAATAGAAATTCATTTAACCTTCCAAAATATTACTTTCCTTGTATTTTTTTTACCCATTTTCATTATTTAAATATTCCGTTAGAACCGTGCATTATCGACGTATTTCCTAGCATTAATGATGAATTTTTCCGTCAAAAATTAGCCATATTCTCGTAGTGAATGGTTTAGTCACGTCATTGTTTTTACAAAAAAAGTTGCTATTTCTTAGTTGTTACCAACGATATTATGCAAGAAATTGTACAATTAACAGTGTATTGTAGTTTTACCATTTTAATGGACGGGATGTATTATGAAAGTTTTTTCTGTAAAATCTCGTAACATTTAGCTTTTTCCATCATAAAATTCATGGGGTTTTGAAAACTATAGTAAACTTTTGCAATTCTCTCTTAAATAACAGTTTGCGAGATTTGGTATTTTTAAGAAAATTTATTTGTCAGTATTAATTGCAAGAGAATACATATTTAATTTTTTGATGTATAATGTACACTTGATGTTAAAATTAATTATGCCATTAAAAATGAATTACTAGAGAGCTTTAATTTTTAACAATAAAAATAGGAATTATAAATATTATTTTTTGGTCTGCAGACGCAATAACAAACACCACACGTATACTAACACACAAAAAGTGGAGAACTTGAGTTCAACTGCGAGTAACCACAAAAAGTATTTAGGATGACAACATCGGCTGTTCGAATGATGCTAAGCCTTACGGATAGGAATAATAAATATTACTTATTTGACTCAATTACTTTATAGAAAAACTTTAAAACTAATCAAATTAATTGAGTAGCAGTAAAATAGTCAAATAGAAATTTATTCTATTTAGGACATTTATGTTTATTAATTCATTCTATAAATTCACTTAACCAAAAGAAATTAGATAATTTAAATAATTCTTGTACTCATTTCATTGAATTATAAGAAATATTTAAAATACAATATTAATACTAATATTATCTTAATTAAGTATTTTATGTACAAAACCAATAAGATTATTTAAATATAGGATCAAGTTGAATATTTATTTACTATCGGTTGTATTTTTAGGAAATATTATATTGTAATGTTTTACTCTAACATTGCTATATATATATCACGAAGAATTTCATCTCTACGTGACGATTGTCGGAATTTTTGGTCGATACTAATTTCTGACGAGGCTTTGAGCGACGGGTTTTTTTGTAACACTTAAGTCCTTTAAGTTACATAATGTGTACACCGTTAGTCCTTTTTTCATTTTTTATTACAAAAAAACTCAATTCGCATTAACAAAGATGATGTGGCCGTGACGGAGGCTACCTATCATTTATCTTGTAAGAATTTGGTCTTTTAAAGACTACTGTAATATAATAATTTGGAACTTTCAACTTAAATTTTTTTAAAAATGGATGGTTCATCTTCTTTTTCATTTAAGTTGAAAGGACTAAATTTTTTAAATGACTGTAGTCTTAAATGACAAAATTGTTACTGCATTGATGACATGTAGGCTCTGTCACACACCACGCCACCTGTTAGTGCTTAATTGGTTTTTTGTAACGTAAAAATGAAAAAGGACTAATGATGTATGATTATGTAACTTAGAGGACCAACTTATTACAATTGAATAACTTAAAAGACTTAAGTGATACGAAAAAAACTTAAAGGACCAACTTGTTGCAATTAAATAACTTAAAGGACCCCTAGTGTAATTTTGCTTAAAAAAAATAAAAAATAGTCAAAGTAGGAATAATAAATGTTACTTTATAAAAACACTTTAAAACTAATAAAATTAATTGTCTAGGAGTAAAATAGTCAAATGGAAATTGTCTATATATTAGGACATTTATGTTTATTAATTCATTCTATAAATTCATGTAACCATCCAAAATATTACTTTCCTTGTTTTTTTACCCATTTTCATTAATTAAATATTCTCTCTCTCTTTCTTAATTTTGCTTATAAATAGAGAATAAGAGATCCTTTCATTTATCAAGTCTAGTGTGTGAGTGATTGTGGTAGATAGATATGGGGTCCTTGTGTTTAGTATTTGTCGCCATTGCTGGTTTTCTTTGGCTCCTAAAAATCCTTCTCAAAAATGTGAATTGGTTTCTCTATGAAGCCAAGTTGGGTGTGAAGCAGTATTCTTTGCCACCAGGTGATATGGGTTGGCCCTTAATTGGGAACATGTGGTCCTTCCTTAGAGCTTTCAAGTCCAATGATCCTGATTCCTTCATGGCTTCCTTTGTCAAAAGGTAATCAAATCACCACCCTCTCCTTCATTACCATGTTTCAAAAGTATCATGTTAATTACTACATAAGCTGCCATTTTTTGATCTGTAAAAAAAATATAGAGGTTGATGTTTTTGTGGGTTAAAATGATCTACTAACTTTACCCATGAATTAAAATTAATTGTAGATGTCTTTTTTTCTCTCTAAAATGGGTCATAAGTTTTAGCGAGACTCATCTCCTTAATTTTTATAATTAAAAAAAAACTGCATTAAACTGAATTTGAAATGATTTATTTTAACTCTTTTGGAGAAATATTTATTTAGTATAATGGCTCCTAATTTGTATGTATTTTTAATTTATAACTTTTCGTATTTTATGTTTTTTTAAATTTTTTATTTTTAAAAATAAATTTCTAATTTTTTATTTTAAAAATATTTTTCTAATTTTTATATTTAAAAATATATTACTATTTTTTAAAAAAAAATATTTTTCTTAATTTTTATTTTAATATTTTTTTCTAATTTTTTACTATATTTGTGAGTTTGACCTATTTACTTTTAAAGTATTTAATTATTAGTATATTATAATCAACAAATGTTTTTTATTTATTTAGAGTTCACATCACATCACATCACATGCAAGGTATCTTTGTTTCAAAGCACAGACTTGAAAAGGACTTGTCTTGTATTGTTACAAACAAGGCTCGCCAAATGTGTGACATGTAGATGTGCAAATTCTTTCTTCAAATTTGTTGGAAGTCGATAAACCCACCATTTTTTTGTCATGCATACATGCATGTTTTATCTTTCAAAATGGACATTTTTTTATGCGATATACTCCATCTGCTACAAAATATAAGTAAAAATTGGTCAACGAAACGAAAGTGGATGTATTTGGTTCAAAATTTAGACCAGATACATAAATCTTTCACATTAAATATTTTTATTATTATTATTATTATTATTATTATTTTGACCATAATATTATCTAAGGCGACTTTGTAGAAAATGATTATTCCATGTGCACTAACATTTTATTTATGATTGAAACAACAATGTAGGTTTGGAAAAACAGGAATATACAAGGTATTAATGTTTGGAAACCCTAGTGTTATCGTGACAACACCTGAAGGATGCAAAAGGGTTCTAACAGATGATGATAAATTCAAACCTGGTTGGCCACAATCCACAGTAGAGCTTATGGGAGAAAAGTCATTCGTCAAAATACCTTATGAAGATCATAGACGTCTTAGACGTTTAACTTCTGCTTCAATTAATGGTTATGAAGCACTTTCAGTGTACTTAAAATACATTGAAAAAAGTGTTATTACTGCATTGGATAAATGGAGCCAAATGGGTGATATTGAGTTTTTAACTCAAATGAGAAAACTTACTTTTAAGATCATTGTTCATATTTTCTTTGGAGCTGAAAGTGATCCTGTTATGGAGAATTTGGAAAAAGAATATACTACACTTAATCTTGGTATTAGAGCTATGAGAATTAATCTTCCTGGTTTTGCTTTCCATAAGGCTTTAAAGGTATATATATAAATTACTACTTTTCAACATCATTTATTTATTTTTTATGATCCATGTGATGTGATATATATATATATATATCTTATATGATACTTAGGCAAGGAAAAACCTATTGGCTATATTTCAATCTGTTGTGGACAAGAGAAGAAATGAAAGGAAGCAGGGAAAGTTACCTGCTAGCAAAAAGGCCAAAGATATGATGGATTCTTTGATAGATGTTGAAGATGAAAATGGAAGAAAATTGGGTGATGATGACATTATTGATATCATGTTGATGTACTTGAATGCTGGTCATGAATCATCAGGACACATTACTATGTGGGCTACCTATTTCCTTCAAAACCATCCCGAAATTTTCCGTATAGGCTAAGGTATAAATCTCGACTCACCTTTATCATGGTCGCTATGCAATTGCAGAGACATCAAAACCCTAATGTCGCGACTATCACATTTTTTTGATACGGTGTTTCTAATTTCACCTTAAATGTGTCTCATTGATCTACCCTTAAACTTGTATTTTCAATGCATTCTATATCTTGAATAGGAAGAACAAGAGGAAATTATAAGGAAAAGACCTCCAACTCAAAAAGGGTTGATACTTGAGGAAGTTAGGAAGATGAATTATCTTTCAAAAGTAAGTATTGTTGATTGTTGAATTGAGGCTATTTTCAACTTTTAATTGATCATGATTTTGTGATGAAATCTATATATGTTGTTATGTTTACATTGCATAGGTGATTGATGAAACTCTGCGTCTAATTACATTCTCTCCCATGGTCTTTAGAGAGGCCAAATCTGATGTCAACCTTCATGGTTAGTACATTCTCAATTTACATCTTTCTTTTTCCTTCAATACAAGTTGAAAAATCTCATAAGAACTAAAAACGAAATTGTGAAATTTTACGGGAACTGATAACATACATATTTAGTCCATCATTTATTCATAACACTAAATACTATAAAGTATAAATTAACACCTCTTCAAAATGTCGTATTTGCTTATGAATAATTAATCTTGTACTTTTTATATGCGCCTTTGACACGTGTCAGGTACCCTTCTAATAAAAAATATTGTTGTTTCTTGGACACCTCTCGAGTACAACTTGAATACATGGCAAGAATTTAAAATGAGTCGACATCTACATAGACCTTTCTCAAACACCCTATTAACTAACTACATTTGATGTTATATATGTTACAGGTTACGTCATTCCCAAAGGTTGGAAAGTGCTTTTCTGGTTCAGATCAATTCACTTTGATCCTCAAATCTATCCTAATCCAAAGGAATTTGATCCTGAAAGATTTAATGTAAGTTACAAAGATTTTATTATATGACACATTTGAATTGAACAACAAATAGGTGGTTTCATATATTTAATGATTAATTTGGTAAATATTGATTCCTAGGAGGTGCGCAAGGCTGGAGAATTTCTTCCATTTGGAGCAGGAACTAGATTGTGCCCTGGGAATGATCTTGCTAAGATGGAAATCTCTGTTTACCTTCATCATTTTCTTCTGAATTATAAGTAAGCATTGTATTATTGAATTTTTCATTAATTTCAAATAACAAAAGGGTAGTTGTGTATTTTCCTATAAAACTTCTTACAAAAAATCAATTTTGATTCTACAGGCTTGAACAGCTGAACCCAAAAGCTCCAGTGAGATTCTTACCTCATACAAGGCCTGTAGACAATTGCTTGGCAAGGATCATCAAAGTTTCAGCTCCCTAATCCTATGTTCATGTTTTACTTGGAATAATAATACAGACCCAGATAAATAAAATTACAGAAATTTCATGTATCAGATATTTATGTTTATTAATTCATTCTATAAATTCACTTAACCAAAAGAAATTAGATAATTTAAATAATTCTTGTACTCATTTCATTGAATTATAAGAAATATTTAAAATACAATATTAATACTAATTAATATTATCTTAATTAAGTATTTTATGTACAAAACCAATAAGATTATTTAAATATAGGATCAAGTTGAATATTTATTTACAATCGGTTGTATTTTTAGGAAATATTATATTGTAATGTTTTACTCTAACATTGCTATATATCACGAAGAATTTCATCTCTACGTGACGATTGTCGGAATTTTTGGTCGATACTAATTTCTGACGAGGCTTTGAGCGACGGGTTTTTGGCTGACGAAAATTCCGTCAAAACCGTGGATTACCGACAGATTTCCTAGCATTAAAGATGGATTTTTCCATCGAAAATTAGCGAAGTTCTTGTAGTGAATGGTTCAGTCATTGTTTTTACAAAAAAGAGTTTGTTATCCCAAATATTTTCTGTGGTTACTCGCGCTAAGTAGGATACCGAAATATTTTCTGTGGTTATCCCAAAAAAGAGTTGTTATCCTAAATATTTTCTGTGGTTCCAATGTAGGGATTTTTCCAAGTAGGTAGCTCAATTGGCGAGCTAAGGGATACCGAAGGAGTGCATCAAATGAGTGCAAGAAGGAGGTCCCGGGTTTAAATCCTGGAAACTAACATTTCCCCCACCCCCACTAACAATTGCCTATATAAAAAAAGGCAAAATTATACCGAAAGTCCTTTAAGTTATTTAATTGTAATAAGTTGGTCCTTTAAGTTTTTTTTTGTAACACTTAAGTCCTTTAAGTTACATAATGTGTACACCGTTAGTACTTTTTTCATTTTTTATTTCAAAAAAACTCAATTCGCACTAACAAAGATGATGTGGCCGTGACGGAGGCTACCTATCATTTATCTTGTAAGAATTTGGTCTTTTAAGACTACTATAATATAATAATTTGGAACTTTCAACTTAAATTTTTTTAAAAATGGATGGTTCATCTTCTTTTTCATTTAAGTTGAAAGGACTAAATTTTTTAAATGACGGTAGTCTTAAATGACAAAATTGTTACCGAGCATTGATGACATGTAGGTTCACACACACCACGCCACTGTTAGTGCGAATTGAGTTTTTTTGAATGAAAAATGAAAAAGGACTAATGATGTATGATTATGTAACTTAAAGGACCAACTTGTTACAATTGAATAACTTAAAAGACTTAAGTGATACGAAAAAAACTTAAAGGATCAACTTGTTGCAATTAAATAACTTAAAGGACCCCTGGTGTAATTTTGCCTAAAAAAAGAAAAAATAGTCAACGTAGGAATAATAAATGTTACTTTATAAAAAAACTTTAAAACTAATAAAATTAATTGTCTAGGAGTAAAATAGTCAAATGGAAATTGGCTATATATTAATTCATTCTATAAATTCATGTAACCATCCAAAATATTACTTTCCTTGTTTTTTTACCCATTTTCATTAATTAAATATTCTCTCTCTCTTTCTTAATTTTGCTTATAAATAGAGAATAAGAGATCCTTTCATTTATCAAGTCTAGTGTGTGAGTGATTGTGGTAGATAGATATGGGGTCCTTGTGTTTAGTATTTGTCGCCATTGCTGGTTTTCTTTGGCTCCTAAAAATCCTTCTCAAAAATGTGAATTGGTTTCTCTATGAAGCCAAGTTGGGTGTGAAGCAGTATTCTTTGCCACCAGGTGATATGGGTTGGCCCTTAATTGGGAACATGTGGTCCTTCCTTAGAGCTTTCAAGTCCAATGATCCTGATTCCTTCATGGCTTCCTTTGTCAAAAGGTAATCAAATCACCACCCTCTCCTTCATTACCATGTTTCAAAAGTATCATGTTAATTACTACATAAGCTGCCATTTTTTGATCTGTAAAAAAAATATAGAGGTTGATGTTTTTGTGGGTTAAAATGATCTACTAACTTTACCCATGAATTAAAATTAATTGTAGATGTCTTTTTTTCTCTCTAAAATGGGTCATAAGTTTTAGCGAGACTCACCTTAATTTTTATAATTAAAAAAAAAACTGCATTAAACTGAATTTGAAATGATTTATTTTAACTCTTTTTGAGAAATATTTATTTAGTATAATGGCTCCTAATTTGTATGTATTTCTAATTTATAACTTTTCGTATTTTATGCTTTTTTAAATTTTTTATTTTTAACAATATTTTTCTAATTTTTTATTTTAAAAATATTTTTAATATTTCTCATTTTAAAATATTTTTCTAATTTTTTATTTTAAAAATATTTTTCTAATTTTTATATTTAAAAATATATTACTATTTTTTTTAAAAAAATATTTTTCTTAATTTTTATTTTAATATTTTTTTCTATTTTTTTACTATATTAGTGAATTTGACCTATTTACTTTTAAAGTATTTAATTATTAGTATATTATAATCAACAAATGTTTTTATTTATTTAGAGTTCACATCACATCACATCACATGCAGCGATCTTTGTTTCAAATCACGACTTGAAAAGGACTTGTCTTGTTTTGTTACAAACAAGGCCCGCCAAATGTGTGACATGCAGAGTAGATAAATCTTGCTTACTCAAATTTGTTGGAAGTCGATAAACCCACCATTTTTTTTCTCATCATGCATATGCATGTTTTATCTTTCAAAATGGACATTTTTTATGCGATATACTCCATCCAAGCTACAAAATATAAGAAAATTTGGTCAACTAAACGAAAGTGGATGTATTTGGTTCAAAATTTAGACCAGATACATAAATCTTTCACATTAAATATTTTTATTATTATTATTATTTTGACCATAATATTATCTAAGGCGACTTTGTAGAAAATGATTATTCCATGTGCACTAACATTTTATTTATGATTGAAACAACAATGTAGGTTTGGAAAAACAGGAATATACAAGGTATTAATGTTTGGAAACCCTAGTGTTATCGTTACAACACCTGAAGCATGCAAAAAGGTTCTAACAGATGATGAATTCACACCTGGTTGGCCACAATCCACAGTAGAGCTTATTGGAAAAAAGTCATTCATTGCAATGACTTATGATGAACACAAGAGACTTAGACGTTTAACATCTTCTTCAATCAATGGTTATGAAGCACTTTCAGTGTACTTAAAATACATTGAAAAAAGTGTTATTACTGCATTGGATAAATGGAGCCAAATGGGTGATATTGAGTTTTTAACTCAAATGAGAAAACTTACTTTTAAGATCATTGTTCATATTTTCTTTGGAGCTGAAAGTGATCCTGTTATGGAGAATTTGGAAAAAGAATATACTACACTTAATCTTGGTATTAGAGCTATGAGAATTAATCTTCCTGGTTTTGCTTTCCATAAGGCTTTAAAGGTATATATAAATTACTACTTTTCAACATCATTTATTTATTTTTTATGATCCATGTGATGTGATATATATATATATATATTTATATCTTATATGATACTACTACTTTTCTTAATTAGGCAAGGAAAAACCTATTGGCTATATTTCAATCTGTTGTGGACAAGAGAAGAAATGAACGGAATCAGGGAAAGTTACCTGCTAGCAAAAAGGCCAAAGATATGATGGATTCTTTGATAGATGTTGAAGATGAAAATGGAAGAAAATTGGGTGACGATGACATTATTGATATCATGTTGATGTACTTGAATGCTGGTCATGAATCATCGTGGACACATTACTATGTGGGCTACCTATTTCCTTCAAAGCCATCCTGAAATTTTCCAGAAGGCTAAGGTATAAATCTCGACTCAATCGCAGTCAAATACGACTGATGATGCCTCTATCATGGTCGCTATGCAATTGCAGAGACATCAAAACCCTAATGTCGCGACTATCACATATTTTTGATACGGTGTTTCTAATTTCACCTTAAATATGTCTCATTGATCTACCCTTGAACTTTTATTTTCAATGCATTTGAATAGGAAGAACAAGAGGAAATTATAAGGAAAAGACCTTCAACTCAAAAAGGGTTGATACTTGAGGAAGTTAGGAAGATGGATTATCTTTCAAAAGTAAGTATTGTTGATTGTTGAATTGAGGCTATTTTCAACTTTTAATTGAGCATGACTTTGTGATGAAATCTATATATGTTGTTATGTTTACATTGCATAGGTGATTGATGAAACTCTGCGTCTAATTACATTCGCTCCCATGGTCTTTAGAGAGGCCAAATCTGATGTCAACCTTCATGGTTAGTACATTCTCAATTTACATCTTTCTTTTTCCTTCAATACAAGTTGAAAAATCTCATAAGAACTAAAAACGAAATTGTGAAATTTTACGGGAACTGATAACATACATATTTAGTCCATCATTTATTCATAACACTAAATACTATAAAGTAGAAATTAACACCTCTTCAAAATGTCGTATTTGCGTATGAATAATGAATCTTGTACTTTTTATATGCGCCTTTGACACGTGTCAGGTACCCTTCTAATAAAAAATATTGTTGTTTCTTGGACACCTCTCGAGTACAACTTGAATACATGGCAAGAATTTAAAATGAGTCGACATCTACATATACTTTTCTCAAACACCCTATTAACTAACTACATTTGATGTTATATATGTTACAGGTTACGTCATTCCCAAAGGTTGGAAAGTCTTTATCTGGTTCGAGATCAGTTCACTTTGATCCTCAAATCTATCCTAATCCAAAGGAATTTGATCCTGAAAGATTTAATGTAAGTTACAAAGATTTTATTATATGACACATTTGAATTGAACAACAAATAGGTGGTTTCATATATTTAATGATTAATTTGGTAAATATTGATTCCTAGGAGATGCGCAAGGCTGGAGAATTTCTTCCATTTGGAGCAGGAACTAGATTGTGCCCTGGGAATGATCTTGCTAAGATGGAAATCTCTGTTTACCTTCATCATTTTCTTCTGAATTATAAGTAAGCATTGTATTATTGAATTTTTCATTAATTTCAAATAACAAAAGGGTAGTTGTGTATTTTCCTATAAAATTTCTAACAAAAAATCAATTTTGATTCTACAGGCTTGAACAGCTGAACCCAAAAGCTCCAGTGAGATTCTTACCTCATCCAAGGCCTGTAGACAATTGCTTGGCAAGGATCATCAAAGTTTCAGCTCCCTAATCCTATGTTCATGTTTTACCTGGAATAATAATACAGACCCAAATAAATAAAATTACAGAAATTTCATGTATCAGATATTAATCACTAGCTATATATTGTCTAGTGAGTTTGGATTTTGATCTGGGTGAATAAATTTTGAATTTTACAAAATTAGTTTGTTAAATTTATTTTCTATCTCTCTCTCTCTCACTCTCATTCTCTTTTCTCATTATTTCTCTATATTTGATTATTTTCTCTCTCCTCACACTCACATATTTTGGAAAGGAGAGGAAGGAGGGATGGAGAGGATCCATCAACATATATGAGTGGTTGACAGAATGCGTGCCCGATGATGCTTAAGCTAATCATATCTCTTTTTGTTAGTTTTTTTTTCTTTCCAATAAGTATAAATATCATTGATACGATCTAGCTTGAGCATCACTGTGAACATACTCTACTCACCTTATATGAAATGTTGTAGAGACCACAAAATCATTTGCTACGAAAACTAGATATAAAATACAGCCAAACACCAAAGAAAGAAAATGAAACCAGGGTTGGGGGATTGTACAACAGCCAAACACAAACTATTTTATAACCAAAATCACAGAATGATAATTAGCACTCTTGCAACCTGAATAACCGAATCTGATCACTCCAAAATAGCTCCAAATAATGTCCAGCAAATGATATTAAGACTCTCACAAAAATAGATCCAAATAATGTCCTGCAAATGACATTAAGAATCTCACCAACAGAGAAAATTTCCTTCACCTTTGCATCTGTGCACAACCTGTATTAAAGCTGCACCAACATAGCTAAACTCCTTTAGCCATTCCTTCTCTAGCGAGATTTCAAGGGCATAGACAATAGCCATGTTGCCGGTGACTAATTTATGTCAGGAAACCTGATTGACCACGTGTAACGGGCTTTTTCGGTCCAATGTTTCTCCTCTCTCAACAGAATTTTCGTCACACTCAACATTCGAACTTGAGGCCTTCAGGTGGAATCCAAACTAAGTTACCGCTCAGACCAACTCTTGTTGGTTGAGCTGACCATATTGATAAGGCTAAATTGTGTTTTAGGTCCTTTTAATCTTATTTAAAATTCTAGATTCATTCTTTAATTTTTTTTTTCTCAATCAAGTCTTTTTAAGCTTTTGTTTATGTTTGAAATAGGAGTCCATATCAAATCACTCTTTCATGTTTCTGCTAGAGTTTCAAATTGGTCTCCATATGTTTCGTTTATGAGGATCAATTTAAAACGAAAACAGAGACATTAAGGACTAATTAGAAACATAAACGGAAACATGAAGACAAACTTGAAACATAGAGAACCAATTTGAAACATAAACAAAGGACATCGGGACACAAAAATAGGAAAATTGCTTCTTACTTTGAGAAGTGCTCACATTCTTTCTGTCGCTAAGTAGCATCAACTATTATCTCAAGCACTCTTCTGGGTCTCATAGCATTCCATGGCCTAAACAAATCAATATCTTTTCCATGCAAATATGGCAAATACACACTCATTCAAATTAACAAAAAAAAATTCTGAAGAACCTCTTCAACCTGTGATTTTTAACACCACCACTAGGGGTGTATCTGAAATCAGTTTTTACGAATTCAAAGAACATTAGCTTTTTACTGAAAACATCCATCGTGCAGATCTTACTTCCACCTAAACCCTAAACTAATAAAGCTTATGCATTTGAAGAAATTTGAATAGATTCCCATTCATCCAAACATCTATAAATTCTACAAATGGTACAATGTCAGAGCGCTATTACACAATAATTATGGGAACAACAGCTCTCAAGAAATTACAAGAAAGACTCAAACAAAATGTTTCTATCTACAACAAGGATGTTTCAGGGTCTACATATATTCAGAGTAATCTCCTAGTAAAGGCGAAGCCTGCATAGAGCCACCAAAAAAGCCACCAATATCAAAATATATGTAAAATATAGACAATGCTAGCAAAATATATAAATATGGATCTGGCCGTCTGTCCTACTCAACACTACAGATCATCCTTCCTTGTGCCTCATTCTTCACACTTCCATCAAGCATGGACCATCTACAAATTTAAATATGCAAAATGATTAAAATACTGCATTTATTTGATATAGAATAACAGACAATCACTAAGCTACCAAATTGAATGTCTCCAAAATGATAAATCCCTCCACAACCAAATCACGTGTCTGATCATTTAGATGATTGGGGCCCTTGCGAGCAGGTAATATGGAAAAGCAAATAAAATAATCAAAAAGGAAAAGCCGAGTTTTACCATCTTTGGGGCGTTTCTCGCTTTCAGTGTTTTAATTGCAGCGTCTGCAAAAGCTTCCGCTGCTTCTGCATCCGCTTCTGCTGCTTCTGCCTCCTTTGCTGCCTCTTCAGCTTCTGCTATGGCGGCTTCTGCTTCAGCGACTGCTCGAGCAGCAACTGTAGCTGCGTCTTGTGGAGTCATGGACCTTATTTTTGCTAATTCTAAATCTATCTGAGACTTTGTAAGGGTAATGTTCTCAGCCTTGTCAACTTTCATAAAGCCTTTCTGCCTGTCATCCAATAATAACATGGATGGGGTCCTTCTTCTGTCAGAATATGCTGTGGTAGGTGCAATCCTATACCTGCGTTTTACCTGAAATGCCAAACCCAACTCGGGAGTAAGATCTCTATGAAACAAATAAACACAACTGCCAGAAAATGAGAATGGCATCCAGAACACTTGTTAAGCTCAGGTAAAATGCATATCAACACTAAATAAAGAAAAAATATTGACTCCTAAAATGTGGACTACGAGTCTACAAGCAATTGTGTCTAACTCAAACAAGAACATATTAACTCTACGTTGATAAGAAAAAAAATTTAAGGTTGTACCCCACAATCTAAGCCCAAATTCACTACCAGCAGTTGTATGTAAGCAACAGAGAATAAAATAACACATGAGTAAAAGCATCAGCAGAAACACTTAACTCCAAATAGATATATGTATCCTGAATAAACAACGATTCCAAGGATTGTTTCTCATCATTTTATTAATTGTTAAAAGTCACCCTTTTCAAAGGTTTCACCAACATCTTTTCTTGTTACTTTCAACCATCTCGCAATGGCAAAATCCTCTTGGCGTAGGATAAGCACCTAGCCTATCCACACAATCAAAAGGACTAAAGAATAAAAATGGAGTAGAAATGGAAGAGAATTTTATTGAATATGTGAAAGTGTGGAGAGAAAAGGCTCTCCGCCCCCGGCAAAACCCGGCTAGAATTTCTGGCCTCACCCAGAGAATCCTTACAATTTCCCAATATGTCAAAAGATATCTCTCCCCATTCCCTACACTTCTATTTATAAGCATATAGAAGGATAGGGTGATGGTTACAAGGATTAACTAACCCTAACCAATTAGTAACAAACAACTACCAACCAACTAACTAACTAATAGGAGTTAAAGGGAACAAACTACCTAACTAACTAACATTACAAAACAGCCCTCGAACTAATTAACTCCCTTACAAAATATTCCCTTTCCCTCACGGGGTAATTAACCCCGACTTACGCAGGGACTAACAGCCTATCATAGACATAAATTAGTAATATATAAGGTTTGTCTAATCAACCTCAGCTTTGTTTGATTCAGTATTTATCCATCAAACCGTAAAATGACTCATTGATTTTTATTTTATTTTCTAACTTTTTGAGCTGTTAAACTATTGACCAAAAATTATAATTCAAAAATTCCACTCTCAATAGAGAGGGAGACTAATTCATTCATTATCTATATTGTAACCTAGTCGATCTCAAATAAAATTTTAGCAATTTTAATTTTGAAAAAACTTCTTTCAACTGAAGAAGCAATAGTATTAGTAATGCATAATTCACTAATACGAGTGATTGGACAAAAGCAAAAACAAATGCACTGCCAAAACAAATGCATTAACGACAACTTTCATGGTATGTTTGCATCTGACATCATGAAATATGATGCAATATACCTTGATCAGCTTTCCACTAGATGTCAAAAACTTTAATTTTGCTGACAACAACCTTTTGAAGTCTGCAGGTGCCCAGTATTGGTCCTACAGAAAACATAACGTTGAAATTAAACTTAAGTTAAATACAAAAAACAGCATTATATAGGAAATATAAAATGGAGCAATATCCTACCAAAAGGAATGCTAACACACACATCAATTTAGTCGGTAACAATCAATATAATGTCATGTCTTAACCATAAAAAACGTTGGTCAATTGAAAGTTGAAAAGGCGTCAAAAACCAAACCCAACCACGAAGAACATTCATAGCACTTATGGCTCAAGACGCACCAAGCTTTCACTCGGAACCCACAAGAAGTCAAAGCAACTAGGTTTCAGGAGGCATGGAATTGTCGCCCAACCACTCACAGAACATAGGTCTTACATCAACAAAATTTGGATGACAGTTGCAGGTCTCAGAAGACTAGGAATTTATGGGTTGGGACTAGGCCACTAGGACTAGGTTCTCTGGCTGATAGTCTACTCAACAAACTCAAAAATGGCACCAAGCAGTCAGGGTAGAATATCACCAACCAACTGATTTCACAACCTAGCACGACAATCTTATTTGATTCCACCAGTTGAAGTTTGGATGTGGGAGATTGTTAGAAAAATGATTTATAATCAATGTTGTCAAATTTGAGATCCTACTTAATCGAGAGGAGGGTAGAAGATCCAACTCGGAAGATCGTAACATGGATCGTAACATAACATCCTACCATCCTAAATTATACTTTTTTTGTGTGTGTGTGTCTGTGTGTGTATATATATATAGGATAAAGTTAGTAAAAAATGAAGATAATTAATACAATATTAGATATATAGAGTTATAAATAGAAGAAAATATATTATACATGTTTTGACTTATTTATAAGCAACAAAAAAAACACTATCCCAGTAAGGTAGCTCAGTTGGCGAGCTAAGGGACATGAAGGAGTTGCTAGAAGGAGGTCCAGGGTTCAAATCTTGGAAACTAACATTTCCCCACCCCCACTAACATTTGCTTATAAAAACAAAAAAAAACACTTTTTAGAATCATTGAATAACTGATGTATTTGGTCTATAATATAGATCAGAGGAAGTATGTTTTGTGGAGCCAGGAAACTCAGACACACAGAGGCAGAGACATAGTCTAGGCTCCACAAAACATGACTAAAAAGACAACTCATGGATGTTGGACTAGCCCTTATACTAAAACCTGATTCTTAATCTTAATTAAATAAGAAAATAAATCATGAAATATGGAAAATACTTCTAAGAGATTATCTAATTCCGAATCGAGTATTGCATTTTGTGATGAATTTGTAAAATACATTATCAATAAAAATATGGCACTTTAAAGAAAAAGTAATGTAAATAAAAAGATGAGCTAATATATAATTTTTTGTGACCCATTATCCAATACCCACTAAACAATTAAAAAAAAAAGCAATGGAGTGGAACATGAGCTTTGAGTAGTCAAACAATTGAAGTTGTGGGAATTTAGATAAAAAGAGGAGAGAAAATAATAAAAACTTTGAATATTATTGATAATGATCGATAGTAACTTGATTACAAAAGACTAAACACTAATCCCTATTTATAAGAGATTCAATTACTCAACCCTAATTAAGTAAATCAAGAAACTAATAATAATAATAATAATAATAATAATAATAATAATAATAATAATAATAATAACAACAATATTAATAATAATAAATAAGATATATGGAAATTAATCCTAGGAGATACGCTAAGATTGAGAACGGGTCCTAGGAGATAAACCAAGATATTCTCGTATAAATATATAGATATATAGATATTATGAGATATTATTTTATATATTTTAACAACAATAAAAGAGAGGGTGAGGACAGATGGTTAGAGGGAAAAAGATAGATTATAGCAATAAAAAAGTTAATGAAGGCTGTGAGGTAGAGCATACTATACGAGCACTCGTTAGAGGAAAATAAAAATAAGGGCAATGCTACTGTTTTAAAGCAAAAACGGCGCTCTGAAAGAAAAGGCCTAAATAGCGACTAAATACTAAACGATGTTATTGTGACGAAAGACTATACAGTGCAATCAATAAATGGGTGTGGTCAGTGCAGTCAAACATTTATCACCTGTTGGATAAATTCATCAAGCTGCCATGTCAAACATTTATGACAACGAAGCGCGGCTCAGTTGGTAAGACGCTTCACCTACACCTAAATGGTTGTGGGTTCGAGTCATAGAGGGGGGAAGTGGAGAACACTATTGATCCCCTTAAAAAAAAAAACTTTCTTTTTCTATATAAAAAATGCTCCCTAGTAAACTAAATGCTCTGCTACACCTTTTTATTGTCTGCACTCAAGCTGGATCCACAGCGCTGTAACCAGAAACAAGCTGAGAATGTAACAAAGAAAGACAAAACAGCAGTCTCTGTCCGTTTTTTTATTAAAAAACCCTAAAAAAAATTTAAAACAAGTGGGTTGTACAACCCGATCGGGTTGGGAGCCAAACCCATGTGGAACAGAATCGGGTGATACCGAACTGACTGCCATTCCACCAAACTAAATGCTCTGACTACGCCTTTTTATTGACTGCACTCAAGCTGGATCCACAGCATAACCAGAAACAAGCTGAGAATGTAACAAAGAAAGACAAAACAGCAGTGTCTGTCCATTTTTTTATTAAAGAAAACCCTAAAAATAAATTAAAACAAGTGGGTTGTACAACCCGGTCGGGTTGGGAGCCAAACCCATGTGGAACAGTATCGGGTGATACCGCACTGACTGCCATTCCACCGAGACAGCACCAATTTTGATTCACCCTGCGATATGTATCGCCAGCAGCCAAATTCATTGTGTTTCATGATACATGTGATACGTATCATGCAATACTTATTACCATGATGCTCACATCTAGAATCATTGAATTGAATTAGAATAACATGTCTCTATGAAAGAATTAAATGCAGAACAAACAAAAGAGGCTTAAAAATCAAAATTATACCTCTATGAAAGATGCAATAGTTGTCTTGTTAGAACCACCATGCTCGTTCAAGCTAGATATTGCTTCCATTATAAGGTTGTCCAATCTGTGTAATGTAAATACTACCGTCAAACATATACTCTCAAAACAAACATAAAACAGTTACAACAAAAGAAGGGGGCGGCGCCGCGGCGGATATACAAATAATTTCAAATAAATAAAACCATTTTAGTATGCAATCAAAACAAAATCAGGCAAGTATGTCAGTAAGGCAATAAAATGAATGGCCTTAATAAGAATCCCTAATTGAGACACAATTGATAACAGGGCTACTAGAGTACCACTTCTTTTCTGCAAACCACTATAATAAAATAAATTACCATATTAAACGAGTACAACCTTACAATAGACCTTTTCGGGCCAGCAATCTGCAACATATCTCTTGAAACTTGAAGAGGCTTAACATCCACAATTTCTTCATCACTTGGAGCAAAAGGAGTAATAGCCATAGAGTTGTCATCGTCCTGTTTCGATGTCGGATGCACCCTTCTGACTGATAACCTAGACTTCTCCCTGGAGGTCCATCCATGTGCCATCACACTCAGATTTCTCCATTTATCCTATCGATATCAGAATACACACAAACAAATAAGTCAATGTGCAAGATAATATAGATGCTCCAACATGAATTCAATACATTTCATGGAAAAGAAATCAATGACCTTCAACAAAATCAAGGCACCAACAACACAACAACCAACATAACCTAACCTTGAGATCTACATTCGACCGCAGAAATAAGACTCTGCTAAACTCTGGATCCTTGAGTATTGTACGCCATTTACCAACCCCATGCTTAACAACACCGGCTTTGAGTGCTGCTTCCTCTTCTGATGTCCATTTCTGCTTGGGAGCACCCATCTGGAGTAGCACGAAAACTCACTCTCAGCTGTAAGCAATAGTGAATTATACTAATATTTAACTAATTCACCTCTCTAAATATATAATCACAAGTTTCAGAGTCACAAGACATTAGGAAATGTTGGGTAAAAATTAATAATAACTCAAGATAAATACAACTGCAAGAAGGGTATACATTCTTATACTAAAATTTTAACTTTGGGCTTGTTTTAACGTTTAAAGATCATTAATCATCCGGTTATACCATTCTTGATCCACTAATTCCAGATACCGAAAAATTCAAGGATAATAATTAATTATCTAATTAGAACTTTAAGAGATTTTAATTAACCACATCCAAATCCTCCACAATTCCTTCTTCAATTTCTGGATCAAGGGGCTGCTTAGAAGAACACATAAGGTCCAGACACAACACAGAAATAACAAATCCATGGAGGAAGCTAAATGTGAGCGTGCAAAGAAAATCTACATATCCATTCTTAATTTGAATTAATAGAACCAAAGCTACCAAAATATACAAAACATTTATCAATAAAATAACAAACTTCACAATTCAACCTCATCAAAAATCCAATCAGTGTCATCTATCAAAAAAATCACCGATCATTACATCAGACACCAATCAACTGAATTTCAGTTCATATACGAAACCCTAGAAGCATAATTTCTGAAATTGTGGCACGAAGATAAAAATAGATGAAAAAACCTTAATTTGAAGGGGAGGAAAATGAATTGATTGGGAATAGAATGGCGAGGAATTGGTGCTTTGAAGTCCCTTGTTGAATTTGCATGCCGCGCCAAATATGCCCTAATCAGACCAGAATCCCAATTTGTAGAATCTAGAATTGAAGAAATGAACATATATATGTCACCTCATATTTTAAAAGCCAAAAAAAATATATATTAGCTTAGTTTAATATTTTAGAAAATTAAATGGATTTAATTTATTGTACCAAAAAAATGGATTTAATTTATGTATAGGTGGGTGTACAAGATTTTTACATGTTAGTCAATAAAAAATGTCATCTTATCAAAAAAAAAATTACTCTATTTTAACCATGTTAAAAATTATTTTTGATATAGTATAAAAAAATTTGATAGCGACCATGTATACCAATTAAATTCAAATTAAATAATGTCTTAACCACTTGGTCTAAACCTTTACTTTAAAATAGCACTTGGTCTAAACTTTGTCGAATATTTTGCCTAAAATTTTCATTTTCATTAAAGTCTCAGAGTTCTTAATGTAACTTTCTATTACTAACATAAATAGTAGTTGTTGTAAAGTAGTTTCATTATGATTCTCGTGTTTATTTGTGATTAATATTAACTAGCGAAAAAACGAGCACCGCAATCTCATATTGTGTAATGTTTGTTTTAATTTAATTTAATTTAATTTTCTCTGCTTTCTTTCTTTCCCGTTTTTGTTCCTTTTCCCAAAAAAAAAATCCTATTTTTCGCCTTTTCTCCAAAAAATAGTTAATGGGGTAGGTTTTAAAAAAGAAAAGTGGTTGTTCTAATTGTGAGGGTTAAAATGGAAACAAAATATGGATTTCAAAAAGAGGTTAACTTTTGTATTCCTTTTATTTATAGAACATAGATAATAATCAAGGTAAATGCTATATATAGTTACGTAACTCTAAGTGTTATGGTATTCAATCAATATATTATTAACGGATTAAATCTCTTAAATTTTTTGTTAAAAAAAATCGGGGTAATCTATGTTGAGACCGGTAGAGAGGGAATTGAAGAATGTGGTAATTGCATTGATTGATGATGAAATGAGCAATTACAAGATATAGGAGAAGTTCAACCAGAACCCTAACTAACTCGATTTGGGAACGGTTAGAACTCTCTAACAGAAAACTAACAAGTTGACCTATACAATTTTGACTAAAGACACACATGCAGCACGTGTAACTACTTAATGACTCAACTAACAAAGTCTCTCCTAATCTGAACACTGCATAATGCAGTCAGATTACAAAATATTACAAAATACAAAATAGAAAGACAACAATACAATCAACTATACAACAATATCAAACAAGTAATCACATAGCAGAAACAGCAGCACAACATCAGTCACAAAACAATCATTCCCATTAGCTTCTTCAGTCTGTTGAAAGCTTCGAACTTTAGTGGCTTCGTCATTATATCAGCTAGTTGATCATTTGTGTTACAGTACATCAAGTCAATGATTTTCTCTTTGCATAAGTATCTCAAGAAGTGGAATCTCACGTCAATATGCTTGCACCTTCCATGTAATACCGGGTTCTTTGAAAATTTTATAGTGGAACTATTGTCACAATAAAGAGCAGTAGCTTCCTTTTGCTTCATTTCCATGCTAGCTAGAATCCTTCTTAGCCAAACACCTTGACAACTACTAGCTGCATCAGTTATGAATTCTGCTTCAGTGGTGGATAAAGTCACCACTGGTTGTTTCTTTGAGCTCCAACTCACTGCAGCAAACCCAATCATATAGACACACCCACTGGTGCTCTTGCGATCATCATAATCTCCTGCATAGTCAGAATCGGTGTATCCAACTAATTCACAGTTATTTCTTCTGTTCTGTCTTTGATAAAGAATACCAGAGTTAACTGTGCCTCTTATGTGACGCACAATCCTCTTCACAGCAACAAGATGTACCTCAGTAGGCCTCTCCATGTATCTGCTAGTCAATCCAACTGAGTACATTAAATCAGGCCTAGTAGCTGTTAGATACATCAAGCTACCTATCATTTGCTTATAGGTAGTTGTATTTATAGCTTTGCCTCTCTCATCTTTACATAGTTTGCTTCCTGGAACCATGGGACTATTCACAGGCTTGCTGCTTTCCATACCAAATCGTTCAAGTATTTCTCTTGCATATTTTTGTTGGCATATTGTTATCCCTTGATCATTTTGAGTCACTTCTATACCAAGGAAGTATTTCATCCTTCCAAGATCACTCATTTCAAATTAAAGCTTCATTGATTCTTTGAATTCACAGCAAAGTTTCTCATTATTACCTGTGTAGATTAAGTCATCTACATACAGGCTCACCAGCACAATATTTCCTCCAGTATTTGTCTTAACAAAGAGAGTATATTCATGAGAGCATTTGCTGAATCCTTCCTTACAAAAATAAGTCTCAATTCTACTATACCATGTCCTTGGGGCTTGCTTGAGCCCATAGAGTGTTTTTTGCAGTTTGTACACCTTTGATTCAGCACCTTTCACCACATACCCAGGTGGCTGAATAACATATACATCTTCAGTCAAGGTTCCATGCAAGAATGCACTTTTGACGTCTAACTGATACACTTGCCATCCTTTGAAGGCAGCCACAGCAAGTAAAGTCCTGATGGTATCATCGGGCAACTGGTGCAAAAACTTCATGATAATCTATTCCATACTTTTGAGCATACCCTTTTGCCACAAGCCTAGCTTTGTACTTCTCTACCTTACCCTCTTCATTCAATTTTGTCTTACATATCCATTTCACACCTGTTGCAATTGCTTTAGGTGGTAAATCAGTTAATTTCCAGATTCCATTTCCTTTTATGGCATTGATTTCAACATCCATAGCCTTTTTTCACACACTGCTCTTCTTATCTTCTTCATAGCTGGTGGGATTAGTCGAACCAATCACAGCTAGACTCATTACATTAATCTCATAATCATCAAGATAGGGAGGTGGTCTTCTTACTTACTCTTCCCCGCATACCTCATCATCTGCAGAACCATTAGAATCATCATTTTGCTGCCCTGTTTCAACTTCATTATCTTCTTCATTGTTTTCAACACCATCTTCATGTATCCCATCACCAGTGGACTCATTTTCATTACTAGGACCCTCTCCATTTGTCGTTGTCAACTCAATATCAATTGATGCAGGATCACAATTCACACCAGTAGCTTGACTCTTGTTCTCCCAGTTCCACTTCTCATTTTCAGAGAAATTGACATCTCTACTAATGATAATCTTCTTGGTGACAGGATTATACAATTTGTAGGCCTTGGATTCTTCACTAACCCCTAATAGAACACATTTCATACTTTTATCATCTAACTTTTTTCTGTGTGCATCTGGAATATGGACAAATCCTATGCAACCAAATGTTCTAAAGTGTTTAACAGAGGGTTTTATTCCACTTCACACCTCTTGTGGTGTACAATTCTTGAAAATCAAAGTGGGACTTCTATTAAGGACATAGGTGGACCAATTAACAGCTTCAGCCCAGAATTCTTTAGGAACCTCTTTCTCAGATAGCATGGTCCTCACCATATTTAAGATGGTTCTATTTCTCCTTTCAGCTACCCCATTTTGTTGAGGGGTATAAGCAGCTGTGAGCTGTCTTTTGATGCCATTAGTATTGTAGAAAGTGTTGAATTCATTGGAATTAAATTCACCACCTCTGTCAGTTCTAAGACATTTAATAAGTTCCCCAGATTCTTTTTCAACTAAAACTCTAAACTTCTTAAAAACTTCAGGTGCAACATATTTTTCAGCTAGAAAGTAAACCCACCCCTTTCTACTATAATCATCTATGAAACTGATGAAATACCTCTTGTGACTATTTGATTCTGGAGTTATTGGTCTGCAAATATCAGAATGCACTAGCTCCAATGGTTTAGTTGCTCTCCATGTACTTTCTTTGGGGAAGGCTTCTCTGTGTTGCTTTCTTCTTAAGCAATCAGCACAAGTTTCTGATGGTTCCTGTAGTGATGACATCCCCTTAACCATTTCTTTCTGACATAAAGTTGTCAGACCTTTGTAGCTCAAATGAGCATACCTACAATGCCATAAGTGGGACAAATTACTATCCCCAGCATTATGACAAGATTCATTAAAGACAACAAGAGGAATGGCATGACCTGTGATGATGAATATCTTGTTTCTGGTCATGATGCTGGTGATTATGAGACCTTTCTCTTTATGGTAGACTTGTTGTTGTCTTCAAACACCACTTTGAGACCCCTTTCTTGCAATTCGCCAATGCTTATGAGATCGTTCTTCAAGCTTGGAATGTAATAGACATCAGTAATGATCTGCACAATCCCTTGAATCTTCAGCTTCACAGTCCCTTTTCCTGTCATAGCCATCCTAGTACCATTGCCAAGTTTCATAGTTTCTTTAAATGTGCCATCAAAGTTAGTAAACCAATTTCTATTCCCACACATGTGGTTGGAACAACCAGAATCCAGAAACCACCATTCATATCTTTTGTCTACATTTTTCTCTTCTTCTTTAGATGCCATGAGTAAGATTGCTTCCTCCTCAACTCAGCAAAATTCGCACCTTCTTCCCAACTAGGACACTCATTCTTGTAGTGACCTAGTTTGCCACACTTGTAACACTCAATGTGTTCTTTACTAGCCCCCTTGCCTTCCTCTACCTCTACCTCTGCCCCTTCCTCTATAACCACTTCCAGTTCTACCTCCTACAGAGACTTTAAGGGCCTGTTCCTCCTCTTTAAGAGTCTCAAGACTCTTCATTCTTGACTCATGAACTAACAACTTACTTTGTAATTATTCTAATGCCATAACAGTGATATCATTAGATTCAACTATTGAACATACAACATATTCAAACCTGATGTTCATAGAGCGAAGTATCTTCTCAATCACATTTTGTTGACGCATATTCTTGCCCTGAGCTTTCATCTTGTTCACCAATGTCGTAGTTCTTGTGAAGTAGTCAGCCACTCCTTCACCTTCTTTTCTTCAATGCTTGCAGTTGCGCCTGTTTCACTTTGGTTGATCCTTGATAACATTCTTTCATCGAATCCCAGATTTCTTTAGCCGTGCCTTTCACCAAGATCGTCTCGATGATTCCTCTCTCAATAGCTTGAAAGAGGTAGTTTTTGGCCTTCAAGTCTTTCAACTTTGCTTCATCAACCACTTTCACATTCTCTGGCGTTGCATTTTCTTGAAGCGATGGGATCCCCGATTCAACGACGGTCCAGTAATCCTTTGATCGGAGAAGATTCTCCATGAGAAGCGCCCAATGATCGTAGAATCCGTCGAACTTAGGCACCGATGGTGTTAGAAAATCTCTTTCTGCCATAGCAACGAATCGAAGCAAGCACAAATTCTCTCGATTAACTTCTTCTTTCACATGATCTCTCACACGAAATTGCAATTTCTGGATCAGGCCCCTTGCGAAGCTCTGATACCAGTTGTTGAGACTGGTAGAGAGGGAATTGAAGAATGTGGTAATTGCATTGATTGATGATGAATGATGAGCAATTACGAAATATATGAGAAGTTCAACCAGAACCCTATCCAACTCGATTTGGGAACGGTTAGAACTCTCTAACAGAAAACTAACAAGTGGACCTATACAATTTTGACTAAAGACACACGTGCAGCACGTGTGAGTACTTAATGACTCAGCTAACAATCTAAAACACTAGTTCAATGTTTTATTTGGAATCACATAGGGATTCGTGCTTCTTTTTTTTTGTATTGTTTTTTAAAGAGCTGCAACATGAGGACTTCTCAAGACCATCCATAATTCTATGTTTTAATACTATCATTGATATCAATAACCACTTCACATCGGCTAACGTGTTGTGAAAGCATCGCGAGTGGTGCCTATATAACTTGCGACCACCCTTAACCAAATTCCTAAATAAGACCCAAACTAGGCAAACCCATATCACCGAACACTCCCTCACAAGAGTAGGATACAAAAGTAAGGAAACAGAAGTAGAAGAAGTTATCTTAGAAAAGTGTCTCTTGGAATGCCAGCTGCACTTTATCAAATATTCAAAAATAAAGTGTGCATGTATATATAGAATGGTACAAAATGATATTAAAGGAGATTGGTAGTGCAAAGTTTTGGTAAATATTGATCAAGATCGTAAGGAATCTAAAAGAGAATGGAGAGTTTTTAACATATGTTGATATGAATCGATATGTTTTGGATATTATACATGTACAAGATAGTACATCATCCACTGTTCAATGTTGTCTAACAATACTCTGTCTCAACATTCAAAATATCTGGTTAAAGAGAAAATCTATATCTGGGTAGAGTGGAATGATTTAAAACCTTAGATTCTTTAGTATTATCGATATGCATAGTAAGTACATTGTTTATCGAGTAAATCTTCAAATTGGTCCTTCAATTATCACTCTCTCTGCAATTTAGTCTCTAAATTGCAAAAACATAATAAATATATAGTCCTTAAACTATTCTAAACTCATCAATCAATTTAGTCTCTAAACTATCTACCATCTCACCTACTTAGAAAGTAATTGATAGAATAAATTGATGGATATAAAATCGTTTAGAAATTATTTATTATATTTTTATAGTTGAGAGAATAAACTTGTGAGATAGGAATCGATGTAATGGGTTGGAGCATCCCTTAATAAGCACCTTGCTTATAATAAAAATAAAAATAAACCAATCTAAGGGTTTACTCTTGTTTATTCATCAATTACAACTTGCAATTGGTTCTTCAGCTAAAAAGTTCGACAATTGGTACGTTCATGTTTTTTCAAATTGTAAACCCTAATCCTTATCTGCATGAACCACTTGTTGTGCCTATCAAATTTGTTATCCCCTCTTTCTTTACCTTGTAATCAGGTGCTCTCAGTTTTTTTATTAAATTTGATCTCAAATTCATAAGAAACAATAACTAAATAAAAATATTAATATTTCACCAAAATAGTATAGCACAGTAGATACTTGGACTCCTTAATCATTTGACCAAAGGTTCGATCTCTGACCTGTACGTATGAAAAAATACTTGGTAGTAGAGGTGAACCTCTTAAATGGATCTCAATACCTATGTCCCAAATGGATAAGCATTATCGCCCCAAATGCATAAGTAATTTTATCCCAAATTTGTATGAAAAACAAACAAATAGTTGTTTGAAATATGTCCTAACTAGCATAACAAATTTTGCGCAAAATTTGTTTGAAATATACTCTTAGTTTTGTTTGGATTCAAGTTAATGTAAAGAAAGTTTTAATTTTCAATTTCGTCCAATAGTTGTTTGAATTCGTGTCTCAAATGGTTTGAGATGAAATTCGGACGCAATACTTTCATTTCCAATGAGAGATTTTCGGACGAGAGACATTCCATACGAAATCAATCCCAAAATAATTTTCGTCCCAAATCTCTGCGAAAGCGTCCCATATCTATCTCTAGGTATCCTAACTATGCAATTTTGGTCTATTAAGTTCCAATTATGCAATTTTAGTCTATTAGGTTTCAATTACGCGAATTAGGCCCTTCAAGTATTGCAATTGTGTTGCTCTTATCTCTAAAGTTTCAATTAGATTTCAATTTTTAATTGTTGTTGGCATTTCAGTTTTGCAATTGTATAATTTTAACCAGAAACTTTGGTCACCCTAAGTAAGCTCGCGTGTGACACCTCAACATTTTTGGTAAAAATTGAATGATTATTGGATCAATACCCTAATTGTACAATATCAATACCCTGGCCCAATTTGTGCTATTGAAAATTCAGAGACAAAAATTGCATAATCACAATACTTAAAAGATCTAATTTGCTCAATTAAAACTTAGGAACCAAAATTGCACAATTTGAATACCTGGAAGACAAAAAGAGAAATTGAGCCAAAGAAAAAATAAGAAATCTTTTATTTTCATTTTCATTAGTTTCTTTTTCGACAAACAATAGTTTTTTTTTCTAACAATATTTATTTGTAATAGTTAATTGATAGAGAAACTAAAAAAAACTAAGATTATGGATATTAATGTAAGGAGCAAATGAAACTTGGATCATTTTGTCATGGCGACTCTAAACTATTTTGATATGTAGACGAAGTGCCAAGTGTCACACATAAACTCATATACACAAAGTGAGGATCTCTAAGTTCAAGCCCAAGTAAGCACGAAAAATATTCAACAAAATAATTAGTTGTGCTAGGCCCTATAAATTAATTGAATATGAATTTATTATAGTGAGGAGTACTGGTAAATTATTGTAAAAAAAAGTTTTAAAAAAAGTCTAATCTGTATGCGTTGACAGTGTAAAACCATATTACATGTCAACCAATAAAAAATATGGTAGATATGACTTTTAAGATAAATGAGTTAAAAGTCAATCTTTTTTATAAGATGATAATTTTGGATTTATTGACGTTGTAAAATCAGGGCCGTCCATCAGCAGGGTTACCCTGTGCTACAGCACAGGGCCTCTGCCCAACAAACAAATTTTAGGGGCCCAAATTTATGTTAGCCCAATACCTATAGCCTCCTATATCCAGCAGCGACAAAAAAAAACATTCCACTTTTCCACTTCTTCCAGCATGTTGATGAATGTGTTCCAATTTTTATTGGCCCAAAACCAAAAAGGCCTACTTTTTGATTAATTGTTTGCGTTGAATTGATGTGTTCCAATTGAATTTGTTCCACTTTTTATTATTGGTATTTTTTTTACCCCCACCATTAGACAAAATATCCCCACCCAAAAACTAAATCCAATTCTACCCCTACAAAAAACCAACTACGGATTTACCTCTCAACGGAGATAAAACAATTTTGGCAAAAAAATGGTCAACGGATTTAACGTAATTTTGAGCGAACTTTATTTTGGCCGTCGGATTTATCTCTAAAATAGATAAATTTGTTGTTGAAAAATAACAACAGATTTATCTATTTAAAAGATAAATTTGAACTCATCTAGACGCTAACCGTTGCTATTAAGGTTAGTTTGTATGTCTGACTCTGTTTTATGTTCTTCAATGTTTCTATTAAGGTTATTTTGTGTATCTGACGCTAACCGAACTCATCTATAATTAGGGCCTCACTTTTATGATTTGCACAGGGCCTCCGTATTGTTTGGGACGGCCCTGTGTAAAATATGTATAAAACGTGTCAAAGCATATTAACTAAATCCTAAAAGAAATGGTTGTAAAAAAGATTATTAGTTACGGAATAATTAATTCATAAAAGGACTTAGGATTTTTTTGACAGACAAAAAAAACATTTTTATTTACATAAAAAGAAGAGAAGTCTATTTGAATATAATTGAGAGTAATGGATAATCACAAGATCACCTTCTAGATGAATTTTTTTTTTTGAATATAGTTGTTAGCAAATGATAATGATTTTAACAAATATAGTTGTTAGCAAAGGGAGTGGCGAAGTTAGCCCATTTTTTATGAGGTGGCGAAATATAAGGAGCAATTTTTATATATAAAATGAACTTTTTTAAAGGAGTGATTTTTTTTTGAGATTAAAGGAGTGAAATTTAAAATAATTGTCTCTATACTATAAATGCAATGTTTTTTTCCATCAAAATGATGTGACACAAGTGATAGATACTTAGGTCTCTTAACTATTTAGTCGCGGGTTCAATCTATGGCCAGTACGTCAGAAAAAACATTTGTTCGAAGAGATCAAGCCCTTAAATAGATCTCCAATTCCTTGAAGAATTAGTCTCCACAATCACCGTAGAAGATACATTAGTTTGCCAAAAATACAATATCGTTTCAATATAAACAACTAAGTTACTAGCAATAAATTCATCATTACTTTGTCTCAAATTTTGTCTTAGAAAATTTTCACTACCGAAATTTTTTCACTACGAATCAAAGTGATAATTTTGTTATCTTTCTTGTTTCTACTAATAAAATAAAGAAGGCTAAAACAAGACTACTAACAATTTTTTACATATTTTTCAGGGGTGTATTTTTTGAACATATTTATGAATGCTATTACATCTTTATAATGAAGAGTAATCGGCAAAGTCGGTGGAAATTGCGTACCAAAAATATGGTAACAAAAAAAAAACTTTTTTTTTGAAGCAACAAAAAAAACCTTTATAATGAAGAATATGATGGATTTGAACTCGGTGATTTAACATAAGTTTTATCCATTTCTTTATCGCGTTTAGTATGTTTTATTTGCTTTGCTAGATTATTTTACTTCACCTTTTACTGTTTGCAATGTTATATAATAATTTTTGTTAAAAAATGTTGTTTAATAATAATTATAATTAATAATATAAGATTATTTATCTACTAATTTAATATATATTGTTTTGCACTTTTTGTTGAATACTCGTTTCCCACAGTTATTTTGTTATGACAGTTTGAGTTCATGTCGTGAGTATTATATTTTTTTTTGACGCAGAGTATTATATTATTTGGTCTTTGTATTTTAATTTTTTTTGGTACCATAGCCTACCATAGAACAAAGAGCAGCCGAGCAAAGGTAAGTCTTATAATAAAGTTTCTTATTATATTTGATTTGATATTTGTTACGGCTTCATAACATTAATAGTAACAAATGTAATTTCCTATCTTTTCTTTGATAGGAAATATTTTTGAAACCAGGGAGGGATTTAAGAGTCTAAGAATAATATCAAGAACCTCTTCTTCTTTTTTGACAAAAAATCAAGAATCTCTTAAAACTAGGATTTCAAGAGTCTTCCGTATCTTAAATCTCTACCAAAGCAATTCTGACCCTTAAACCATGTCTTTTTTTTTGGTCAAAAGATGTCTTTTCGTGAAGAGTCCAAAGCTTTAATTCAAGACTGGTGGCAGACAAAAGTTGTGTACACTCATGCAAAATGTCTTGTTATCCCAACCTATCCCAACCATTGTGAGGAGATCTAAGAGAGAGGCATTTTTGATTTTATTCAAACTGGAATTTGGAAAAAGCTCAATGGTTGCAAAAGAGAAATCTCTTTCTATGACAGGTCGTGGTTTCTTATTAAAGTTGTTGCTCAATCTATCCTGGCCTATATTATCGGTTTGTTTCCTTCTTCCGAAGGACTTTTGACACATGGAGAATATCATTAGTCGGTTTTGGCGGGGTTGTAAAAATGAGAATATCAATAGAAAATAATGAAAGATGAAAGATGAAGAGGTTCTACCTACAAAGAAAAAAATACGGTTAACAACCAGCCTTGGAGAAAAAGAAGTAGATTAGACACGCAATATAACTAATAAGAACTTGGGTATTTTGGGTGCTACAAATTAGATTAGTTTTAGAAACCCATATATTTTGAGGATGATTTAAAAGCAAGAAGAAATGTTGATGCCTCCCATCACATGATTTTGTGCAGGAATATATGGGGAAAAGTTGACTTTTTTATTTACTGAAACAAACAAACCATATTCACAGCAGGAATGCAATTGGCTAAAAGGATAGCAATTTTTTTTGACCAGGCTAAAAGGATAGCAATTAGCAAACAGTAAAGGGGTACAAAGAATAAAAGGAGGAAGTGCATCAATTTTGCATTTTGTATTGGCAAAGGCATCATGCTATTGGCTCATGTGAAGTTGGTGTTGTGATAGAACTAGCAAAGTGTAACTATAACATGCTTATATTATTATTATTTAGTTTCATGTGAAGTTGGTGTAGGACCCAATTGTGATAGAACTAGCAAGGTGTAATTGTAACATGCTTATATTATTTAGTTTGGGGTACTCTTTTTCCCGCTTTGTGTCTTTTTCCCTCCAGATTTTGGCCTCAAGAGGTTTTATTTATGCTCTGTTGCGTTAAAAAACACACTTAGAGCAAGTGTACTCTTTCGCAGAAGTAGTATAAGAGATTATCGTGTCCACAGGAATTAATTAACAAGTACTAAACTAGTCAAGATTATATATTGTTTAGACGAAACAATAATTTGAAGGTTATAGAAACTAAAATAAAAAGATATAAATAGTAAGAATTAAAATACAAAGTTTAATTAATGGAGAGAGACCTAGGATCACAGTTTCACTTGCAAGCTTCGATTCCCCTATGTATAATTCTACCTGAATTCCCTTATTTTATTTCAATTACCAATCCCTTTACTAAAACTATTAATTCGTTTGGTCATTCGCGATTAATATTCTTTTTCCTAAATTAACCCTACTTTGGTCATGCTAGAATTTAAATTCAAGAAAAGCATAAAGTGCAAAAAGGTTGAATGATTGGAAGACTAAATTATGGTTTGGTCATTATGAACATGCAAAGGGTAGCTAATCCTAATTATGTGATAAAAACAATAGGACAATATTAATTGAAATAAAAACGGGAATTCAAACTAGAAATTAGAACATAAAAAGGTCTCTCATCATGCAAGATTCACCTAAGACCCTAGAAGAGGATTTAGGTATCCATATGTATCAAGAACAATAAAATAGAAATTAGAGTCATGAATTACAGAGATAAAAATAACCCAAAAATTAGAGAAATTATTATTATGAGTCTTCAATCTCTTTTCACAGTGTCAAGAACGGTACCCAAACTCCTCACTCTCACTGTCTCGTCGTCTCGTTGTCCTGTTCTTGCTGATGCCGCTACTGTCAATTTACGGCTCCCCCTTATGGAATTCACGTCTTCCTATATTTATATTGTTAGCATAGGTTACGTGATGCCCAAGTTCTTTTGCTGATTCCTTTTTATTTCTTTAGGTGCTTTTTCTTTTTGATCAAGTCATGTGCATGCTTCTTCATAGTGGGCTCCTTCAATTGGAGAACGGGCTTGGTTGTATCATTAAGCCTTTCGTTTCTTTCTTCAGCACACACACACACACACACATATATATATATATATATATATATATATATATATATATATATATATATATCACTCATTTTATCTTTTCTCTATTTCAGCAAAACAAGTAGCAAATTAAGTCAGTAATTTATTTAAGTACTAATAATTGTTCAAAAAATGATTCAGAAATTATCTCTAATAATGCACTAAATTGGAGTTTATCAACTCCCCACACTTAACCTTTGTTTGTCTCAAGTAAATTTCCTGGCTCAATAAAATTTTCAAATAAGTAATAGAGATAGCCAAATAAGAGACTCAAAATTAGAAGCACAATGATAGACAATAGATAATATAACTCAAATGAGATGTCAAAAGGTTGCCCAATTAGAGGCTCAAGTCCCTGAAGAATACATTTCTGTGAACAATGACAATCGCTCACAATCTCTCTAAGTGTTTAGGGACATGGAAAAACATACACTCAAGTTTCCAGAAAATGCACATTACCATAAGCTTGTAATTTGACCAAATCTCCACTAAATAGTTCACATGCATGCAAAAGATGGGGTTTCATGGGTTGTAATGGGGCTAGGGTGAATTCATGCAGGGTAGGAAATAAGAAGAAAGGGATAATCAAATGGCTAAAAACAAGATACAATTAGTAACCTTCGAAACCAAATATGGAGCTCCTATCTATTTTACAATTTTTGTCCAAACTCCAAATCAATTTCACTCTCATTCTTCACTCTTCTTCTATTGAATCAGCTCTCTTTGATTTACCTTTTTCTCTTGAGTAGACTTTTTTGTTGTTTTTCATTTTGATTTGCTTTTTGGCTCTTTCATTGTTTTGATGTGTCTTTTCCTCCTTCTTGCTCTTTTTTTTCAAATTTTCTTTCTATTATTATTTTTTTCATTTTTTTCTTAGGAGGAAAATGTAAGTACATGAAAATTTCTATTTTGTTTCCTTCAGAGGAAGATATTCTTGTAAGCACACGATTCACTCATTTTTTTATCATAACAAGATAGACAACTAAAGTAGAGGTCGAAATTTCCGTCCTGACAATATAGACCACTAAAATATAGGACGTAATTGTAATTTTCAATAGTTGCTCCACATTTAATTCCAAACGGTTACCACAAAAAAAATATATCTGGGTACCAAAGAAAAAATAAATATAACAATTAGGCTCAAAGGGGACAACTAAGGGATAAATTCAACAAACAACTCTGAGGCCAGAAAAATACCTAAATTCCCCAAATCTTTTTACATGATGCAAATAACTTTTCGCCTTGAAATGGTCAAAAGACAAATTCTAGAATGTAGCAAATTGGGAAACCCACTCATAGAAAGAAAAGGGGTAAAATTTATGATTTAGTAGCAATCCCCTTATAAAGGCTCAGATCTCACATTTAGAAGCTAGTTCACAAAAAGTACTCAAGAGGGACAAATGCTAATTATCAGCTTCCTAAGGACATCCTCACAGTTACAATTAAGCACAAGTCTGTCAAGTGAATTAATTATGGGATCCCCTAAAGGCATAATCTCTATTTTTTTCAATATAAGCATAATTCATGCAAAACAAGCCAGAAAAAATGCTATCAACATATGTAGTGGGTATATGCATTAATAGAGATCAAGTAACAACATATAATATCCTCCCCCACACTAGCATGAAGCATGGTCCTCAATGCAAAATATTAGATTGGCACAAAAATAAATAAATGAGAGAGTAAGAGTGACTTCCCTGAGAGAGTTTGCAGTCTGAGCTTTTGCTAAAAACAAAATAAAACAAAACAAAAATGAGAGAAAATAAAACACAGGTTGCCTCCTGCGAAGCGCTTGTTTAACGTCGTGAGCCTCACGATAGTTGGTGCTCAATCAGGTGGCTCTCCAAGAGCAAATTTGACATCTAACGCAGTGCACCTTCTTAGTTTTCTAACCATGTGGTTGACATTGTTTTTTCTTTTTCCACGTGGTGGATGAACTTCAAATGATGGTGATATTTTTACTATATCTCCATCCACCACTATACTAGGATCCTGCATAATAAGAACTTTTTTCAAAATGTCCTGCATCTTTAGATCACGAAAAATATTAGTTTCAACCACATCATCAAAATAATGAGAAATTAAAGAAGATAAATTTTCATTGAAATTTAAAGCTTTAATAACATCATCTTCTTTACCACTCCTTAAAGTTACTTTCCCCTTATTAACCTCAATTACAGCATCACCGATGGTTAAGACAATTTTGCCAGAAATTTGGGTTTTCTCCTCTTTCTCCAAATCAAGAACATGTTGATCTTTCTCATTCTCCTCATAACCGCTCTCATCAATGGAATCTGTTATCTCAATTTGACTCCCCTCAGTAGGATCTATTATTTTGATTTGACTCCCTTCAGTAGGAGTCTCTTCATCTTTCTCTAGAGCTTCTTCCTCTAGATTATCTTCTTCGGAGAACAATTCATCACTACTAAGAATATTATCTTTGTATTGCTCAGTTTGTAAATAAGGAGTTTCTTGGACCGCTTGAGATAACATAGCAATGATACTTGATAGTTGACCACTCATGACTCCAAGTTGTTCCTCTATGTGGTCACACTTTTCATCCATATTTTTCTCAAATCTATCAAGTATTTCATGTGTTCGCTCCATTAATGTGGCCAAGGCCTCATTGTCATTCTGCTTTTCCTCCTCTTGCTTTTGCATTTGTAATGACTCAAAATTATCCCAGGGGGAGCAATAAGGAGGTGCCTCATAGTCATCCCAATAGTCCGAATAAGGTTCATAAGGAGGAGGAGAAATCGAGATTTGGCATTGAGGCATATAACAATATGACTTCTCTGAATTTCTTTGTGCCTCTGCTTCTCTTATGTAATCTCCAAGAGTCTTAACCATGATTTAAACTTTTCTTTACAAAAAAAAGTAAACTGCAACGAGCTCTTGGGAAAGTGTTATCAAATTTTTTGTATTTTTTAATAGGATAAATAAGAAAACAAAATTAAAAACTAAAGCATAAAAATGTGTCTAAAGCAATAAAAATCGTTTTTGTTTAATATTGTTAAATTAATCCCCGGCAACGGCGCCAAAAACTTGTTGCGTTAAAAAACACACTTAGAGCAAGTGTACTCTTTCGCAGAAGTAGTATAAAAGATTATCGTGTCCACAGGGATTAATTAATAAGTACTAAACTAGTCAAGATTATATATTGTTTAGACGAAACAATAATTTGAAGGTTATAGAACCTAAAATAAAAAGATATGAATAGTAAGAATTAAAATACAAAGTTTAATTAATGGAGAGAGACCTAGGATCACGGTTTCACTTGCAAGCTTCGATTCCCCTATCTATAATTCTACCTGAATTCCCTTATTTTATTTCAATTACCAATCCCTTTACTAAAACTATTAATCCGCTTTGGTCATTCATGATTAATATTCTTTTTCCTAAATTAACCCTAGTTTGGTCATGCTAGAATTTAAATTCAAGAAAAGCATAAAGTGCAAAAAGTTGAATGATTGGAAGACTAAATTATGGTTTGGTCATGCCCTAATTATAGCCCCAATTATCCTATAGGTCCACCAACTAATTGCGATGCGATTATTTGATAAACTAATTGATTATGAACATGCAAAGGGTAGTTAATCCTAATTATGTGATAAAAACAATAGGACAATATTAATTGAAATAAAACCGAATTCAAACTAGAAATTAGAACATAAAAAGGTCTCTCATCATGCAAGATTCACCTAAGACCCTAGAAGAGGATTTAGGTAACCATAAGTATCAAGAACAATAATTGTTCAAAAATGATTCAGAAATTATCTCTAATAATGCACTAAATTGGAGTTTATCATGCTCCCTTATGCTTGTTTGGGTTAGAGTACCTCTTGTACCCCCTTCAATAAATCACGAGAATGTAATCTAAAATTTTAACATAATTGATTGAATTTATTTGTTAACTAATTTAAGTGTGCAATTTTTGCTTTAATTACATAAGTTTCTGAATACAGTGAAGAAGAGATGATTTTGCGGCTATTTGACATGAATAAAGAATGTGGACCATGCTTTGGATTGACTAGACTAGAATGCTATGAAATGAACCTTCTTGCACAAAAGTGAAATGAAAGATAGATCTATGTAGTAACCACTTATTTAGATAAAAAAAAAAAAAGAGAAAAAATTATACAGAGGGATGGTTCCAGGCCAAAAACTGAACCACCCCTCTACCTCTAGTAGGTGAGCAAGAAAGAAAAAGGAATAAAGAGAAGGTTAAGAGAGGTGGCTAGGGTGAGCGAGAACGTTAGGGTTCAAGTGCTTAGTGCTGGTGGGATAAGCGCATTTAGAAGTGCTTTTTTTTTGCTTAATTAGGAGAATATTATTAATCTCGTTACATTATTTGTTTGTTTCATTTTCTGGATAGTTTTGCAGAATCGTTTAATTAGCGATTGTTTTAACTGAATGTTCATAACTTCATACACTGTTTTCTTGAACAATTGTATATAAAATCATTCTCATATGAGCTTTATTACTTCCAAACTTATTGAGGGTTTGTTTGGGAGGGGGGGCTTGGGAGGAGGGGAGGAAAGGAGAGGCTTATGGGGAAGGAACACCTTGTTTGGGAGTTTAAAAAAACAAGGGGGATGGGTTTGGGGATTTTGTCAAGCCCTCCTAACCCCTCTTGATACTCCATTTTCGAATTCCCCCAAATTGGGGGGTTTTAGGAGGTTTATGATGCATATTGACATGTTTACCCTTATTAGAATTCAAAATTACATTTCACCCTTCACAATTCATCCGCAGAGATTGGACCGTGACTCTGAAGCACAATTAAAGATGAGTTGCAGAGAGATTGGACCGTGACTCTGAAGCACAATTGGAGGGAGGCGAACTCTGCTGCAGATTTCTTTGCTAAGTTTGCGTCTTGATTGCAGCCTCTCCTTAGTCTTGGTTGAAGATCCGAGCTTGTTCTTTGAGCTTGGAAATGCGCTTGCGAGAGATGCAAGTCGTACCTTGTACTTCCGTAGCTAGTTTTCCTTTCCTGCCCTTTTGTTTTTTCCTTTTCTTTTTGTTTTCCTTCCCTGTTTGTTACCAAAAAAAAATAAGCAAAGAGTTTATACAAGTCGGACTATAATCAAAAGTTTGGACACTAGCAAAATCCCTTAATACCCGAGCTAAGGAATGGACAACAAGGTTAGCTTGTCTCCGAATGAAGCTAACCGTATAGCTCTGTGACATGGATAAGAGGTTTCTACATGAGTTTAAAATAGAGCCAAATTCGGTAACAAAACGACACACTCCTCGGATACCATCAACCACTGTTTTTCAATCCAGTTCAATGGTGACTCTTTGGATTTGTAGTTCTTGAAGCCATTTGACTGCAACCAATAAGCCCAAAGCCTCTGCTTCTTGAGGTAGTGGGGAGCCATTAAACCACTATGTCTTTGCTTTGACAAAAAGTCCCTCGCTATCCCGAATGCAAAGACCAACTCCGAATCTATTGTCTTCAAAAATAGTCGCATCCACGCTTGCATTTCACGCCCCCAATCTGGCCTAACCCATCACGACCATTCAAACACTGGCATCGCGCGCTATCTCTTGTTGTTGTTGTTGTTGTTGTTGCAGCATGTTGATGTGCGATGAGCTAGCCGCCTAAAATGGTCACTGCTATTGTTGTTGTAGGAAATTGTTTATTCTTTGTTGTTCTTGATCTTTGATGTTGTTGTTCCCGCCGTAATGATCTTTGGGCGTTGGTGTTCTTTGTTGTACCGATGTTGTTGTTGTTACTCTGATTCTTTGTAAGTGTTGTTGCCCAGGCGCTAAAACCGGTCTCAGTGCCTGCTGCCACTGAAATAAAAATTCCATTGCACTCGAAATGGCAAACCGAATAGGTTGAGTGATATTCTGCCATATCTTCTCATTCCCACACTTCCATAGACACCAAATAATCATGGCCACACCTTTCCGTAAGACATCCGAGACCGAAGTTAAGATATAAAATAATGTAGTCTTAAAATCTTCGGTAGCAACGGTAAGAGAATGTTCAATGGTCTGCCACAATCCAGCCTGCCTCCACACTGCCTCCGCCTGAGAGCACCCGAAAAAACAATGCCAATCTGATTCCTCATGCTGCTCACACCAAGGACACTCAGCGGGGCAATTTACATGGCGTCTACGCAGATTCACCCTACTAGGAAGCACCCCCCTCGCACACCTCCACAAGTGAATTGTCACCTTTTGAGGAACCTTAAGCTTCCATATAGAGTTCCACTCCCCCGGGACACGGTATGCTGAATTATCCTTTAACTCGTTCATATAGACATAGTAGGCAGAGCGGACTGAAAAGAGACCATCCCTACTCTTATTCCACACCAACCGATCCTCCCTCTCCCTCTCTTGGAGCACCATCCCCTTGATCCGCCTTCTATCCTCCTCATTGAACAATTGGTCTATCAGTGCATAATTCCACACTCCTCCCCATGCATCAAACAAACTAGCAACCTTCAAATCCTCACATCCTCCACCACACGAGAAGTAACAAAAGAAGTCGGGCCTCCTCCTTAATCCAAGGTTGCACCATACGTTGATCGAGGTTCCATCACCAATTTTCCATCTAGCCCCAAATTTGACTAACACCTATGAAGTGTGGATGCTACGCCATACATACCGGGATTGTGGCCCAGCGAACCCCAAGAAGTCCCCATTCGAGAAGTATTTAGCTTTGAAGACACAAGTTACTATAGCATCCGGGTTGGTGCACAAACACCAACCTTGCTTCCCTAGCCTAACCAAATTGAATCCGTGGAAATGTCTGAAGCCCAAACCACCATACTATTTCCTCATTGACAGTCGCTGCCAACTCAACCAACGTATTCCCCTCTGTGCTCCCCTATTCGAACCCCACCAGAAGGAATTAATCATCCGCTCCATCTCCTCACCTAAAGATGTAGGTATCAGAAATGTACTCATGTAGTAAGCCGGAATGGCCTGCGCTACTGATTTGACCAAGACCTCCCTACCTGCTTTTGAGAGGTGTCTCCCTGACCACTAACTTACTCTATTCAACACTCTATCTCGCAAGTAACCAAACAGCTGCTTCTTGCTCTGGCCTACCATAGAAGGTAAACCAAGATATTTCCCTGTTCCCAAACACTCTGTGACCCCCAGGAATCTGAACCACCTGAGCTCTGATGTCCTCCCGAGTGTTTTTGCTGAAATAGACTTCATACTTCTGAAGGTTAACTGCCTGTCCTGATGCCTTCTCATAAGTAGCAAGAATGCTTTTCAACCTAGTAGCTTCAGTCACGTCTGCCCTGCAAAAAAGGAAACAGTCATCTGCGAAGAGCAAATGTGTTAGTATCGGAGCCCCACAGTAAACTTTAACACTGTGGATCTCGCCTCTCCCCTCACTCTTTTTCAGTAACGCTGTAAGACCCTCAACACACAGTATGAAAAGGTAAGGTGACAGTGGGTCACCCTGCCTGAGTCCTCTCCCTGGTGAGACTGAGCCAACTCTCTCTCCATTCATAAGCACTGAATACTGTACCGTTTCTACGCACATCATCAACCACTTTATCCACCGCTGATCAAAGCCCATTGTTTCAAGCACACATTTTAAATACCCCCAATCCACCCGATCGTACGCCTTACTCATATCTATTTTTAGCGCAACATCACCCACCTTACCCTCACCTTGCACTTTGAGATGATGAATAGTTTCGATAGCCACCATCACATTATCTAGGATTGAACGATTGGCGATAAAAGCGAATATCTAACCAATTCTTTAAGCTTGTATCTCACAAATTGATGCATTTGGAATCAAATAAAAGAATCAATCTCTTCAAAGATCACACCACCATTTCCTTGAATCACCATCATGTTCTTTATTTCCTTCCAAACACGCTTTACTCCATCAAAGCATGTAGACACATGGTTTTACGTCGAATCGCTTGAAAAGAATGCTAACGTGTTTTCAAACACGCGCTTAATCTTTCCGCTTGGCTTTAGATTCTACATATGCAGGTATGTAAGATGACCAGAATATTGGAAGGAGAGTGCATGCCGCATGTATCACAAGAGCAAGTGGAAGTCCTAAAAAATCACTTGTTGTTATCTTAATGCATGATGCAAGTGCAACACCAAGGTGTAGCATACAGTGATTTTTCGAGGTATACCCTTCTACAATATATTTTGATAAGTGCAACATGGTGCTGGTAAGGGCAGGAATAACGGCATAAGATAATGTGAACCAGATATTGAATAAGCGATTTCTGGTTTAAAGAGAGCAGTTGATAGCACTGAAAGTTGTTTCTTTATCCCAATGGATGGACTCTTTGGGAGTCCGAGAGAGGTTTCACGAACCGAAATGGTTATGAAAAATTGAAGGGAAAGGAGGAGGCCAAATAACATAAACATGGATTGTGAGGAGAATCGGCTAATGAAAATTCCGCCAAGAAGGTTGTCGAGGATTCTGCCTAGAGAGAAAGCTATCCAAACAAATGATTGGAGGTTGCCTGAGGAAGATGGTTGTTGAGAGTGTTTGGTTGAAGGAGGAGGTTGTTTACCCATCTCTGCGACGATGGTGTCGTTTGCTACCTCAGCTATCAAAGCACCTAGATTACTGAGGAGGTGGTATATGGAAATAGTAAAAATTGATACCTTAGATGGAGAGATTGCTATTGCTAGCCATGACAAAGCCTTACAAGGAAGCTGCATAAACAAATTCAATGAAAACTCTTAAGAACTAAGATCCATCGAATACCTGGAAGTGGAATGTTGATGGGTCGACGAGAGGAATGTCAGGCCCGACTGGCATTGGAGGGGTTCTGCAAAATGAGAAAGGGACTATCTTATCCAAATTTGTTGCCTCTGTTAGAGTTAGGGACTCAAACGACGTGGAGTTCTTGGCCATTGTAAATGCTCTCAAGTTATCTTTAGACAAAGAATGGCTGAGGTGTGGGAGTCTATTTGTGGAATCGGATTCAAATGTGGCACTTTCTTGGGTAAAAGCAGGTTGTCCTCAGAAATTAGGATTCTACAGTAATAAGATGTGGAACCTCCTCTCGGTCTTGATAAATGTGACCCCGGTCCATAAAAATAGGAAATCAAATGAAATTGCAGATGGTCTTACTAAGGAAGTCTCCTCTCTGGGAGGCTCTTGGGTTAAGTGGTATGAACACCATTACGAGTCTATGTAGTTTGGTATCTATCAGGGTTGGTCTGGGTGTTTATTGGTCTTTTGGTGTGTAGTCTGTCTTTATTGGTCTGGGTGTTTCATTGTACCCAACTTGTTGGCGTCGATCTAGTATCCTTGATTATCACTTTCCCCTAGCCTTGCTTGATCTATTTTCGAGTTTTGTATGCTGGTTTCTTTGTTATTCTTTGTAGGTTCTTTCCATCCTTCTTGGGAGAGTGTTGCCATAATCCTTTGAAGCCCCTGAGCCAGAAATCTTTGTGTATTTGGTGCAACAAAGGTGTTTGGTAAAGCTTGTGTTATTGACCTGATTTCACTGTATGTACAACAGTTTCCGTCCTTATGTAGGTTTTAGACATCCTGGTGGTGCTCTCCAAGCTAAGGGTGAATGCACTTTCCCAATAGCTTGCTTTATATCTCTGCTGTAGAAGGTGGGTAGAGTGTATACTCGATAATGTTAAGGTTAGACCTCATTAATGAAATTGAGACCACTACTAGAAAAATGTATATTAGTGATGAATTTTAGAGATGGAAATCTTCCCTCACTAATAGTGACGACTTTAGTGAGGGATTGAGTTTTATAATTTCTTTTTTGTTTAGCGAGGGATTTAGTGATGAAATTTTCCCTCTCTAATGGTTCCGTCGCAAATTTCCTCACAAAAGAACATGAAAAGTTTTAGAGACAGATTTTATGATGGCGTTTATCCCTCTCTAAGGCTTCCATCACAAATTTTCTCACAAAAGAATATGAAAAAATTTAGAAAGGAATTTTGTGACGAATTTATCCCTCTCTAACGTACATTTTTCTTAATAAAAGAAAATGAAAAGTCTTAGAAAGGAAAATTGTTTAGTATGGGGTATTTTCTATAGGTACTTTTTTGGAAATTAGTAGAAAAGTATTTTAATATCAATGTCAAAGTGTCGATAATATTAATCTTGTAAGATATTTTCGTTTGACAATTTGGTGTTTAGTTTTCTGCATAATTTTGCAGAATAGTTTAATTAGCAGCTATTTCATTGTTTTAAATGTTCATAGCCTATTTGGTGAATTATTATTGTATATGAATCATCCCCATAAGTTCTTTATTACCTCCAAACTTATTAAATGTATGCGGATTTTAACAATTTTAAAGTTTCATATTATAGTTCATAACTTCTGAGGAGCAAAGTTACTCGTCAAAAGTTAAAGTTGGTTCTACTCACAAAGTTTGGCTTCATTTTTTTGGTTCATAGACAGAGTGTTAAGTACCACCTGAAGCTTACACATACAATTACCCGAGTTTGAATCCAGGTAATGATATCCAGCCTAATAATTTCGACATTAGTCAATTATGCTAGGCCTTACCGATAAAGTTTGGCTTCATTGACACAAGTAACAAAGTTATTGCTTTACTTTGTCTGTTTATTCTTTGGGAGATTCCACTTATCATGTAATGTATTTGCTATTACATACTATAAAGCTCAACATTTTTCTGTAATTATACATTCAAAATTCTTTTTGATAAGTATCATTCAAACCAAATTTGCTTTGTCAAACATAAAATAAATGGAAAGGATAAGCCTATCCATTTGATGTCCAAGCAAAGCCAGAATTACCCTATCACTTTCACATATTTGAAATAAATAAATAAATAAATAAATATCTAACTAATTGATTAACCTTGTATCTGCACAGAATCAATCTCTTCAGCATCACACCAGCATCACTTTCACCCTATCGCTTCGAAAAGAACGCTACATGCGCTTAGTCTTTCCGCTTGGCTTTCAATTTCACATATTCAGGTATGCAAGATGACCAAAATATTGGAAGGAGAGTACATGCAGCTTGTATCAAAAGTGCAAGAGGAAGTCCTGAAAAATCACTTGCTGTTATCTCAATCCATGATGCAAGTGCAACACCAAGGTAACCACTCACAATAAATGCCAATGCTATAGCAGACATGAGAAATGCCATTATAGACCCTTCACATCCTGGTGGACATAGTTGTGCAATTAAAACAGTGAATGGAAGAACCTTGAAGAAAAATAGAACCTCCAAGAATCCCGAAAATATCACGACATAGAGTGTGTCTGGTATACCCATTTGTCTGTAAAAACCTCTCACAAACAAGAAATCTGAAATCATTAACAATGCCATTGTAGCTTGAATGGCTGAGATCAGTTTCCTTGGTGGGACAGATTTTAGGTATTGATTGTACACAATGCCCCATAGAAGCATTGTTGCTTGACCAAAAACCTTGGATATACCTAATATCGATGAGTCGATTTGCAAATGTTGTGTCTGGTAAAAGAACATGGTGCATGTAAGTGCGGGAATAACGGCATAAGATAAAGCAAACCATGATATCGAATAAGCAATTTCTGGTTTTCGGAGAGCGATTGATAGTTCTGAAAGTTGTTTCTTTATCCCAAGGGATGGATTCTTTGGGAGGCCGAGAGAGGTTTCGCGAACCGAAATGGTTAGAAAAAATTGGAGAGAAAGGAGAAGGCCGAATAACATAAACATGGATTGTGAGGAGAATCGGCTGATAAAAATTCCGCCGAGAAGGTTTCCGAGGATTCCGCCTATAGAGGAAGCTATCCAAACAAATGATTGGAGGTTGCCTGAGGAAGATGGTTGTTTGGAGTGTTTGGTTGAAGGAGGAGGTTGTTTACCCATCTCTGCGACGATGGCATCGTTTGCTACCTCGGTTATTGAAGCACCTAGATTACTAAGGAGGAGGTATATGGAGATAGTAAATATAGATATGTTTGATGGAGAGATTGCTATTGCTAGCCATGATAGTGCCTGCAAGAAAGCTGCATAATAATCAAATAAAAGAAAACTCTTAGAATTCAGATATGGTCCCGAAAACCAATAGATACAGAAGGAGAAGGCTTAATTATATCAATCTTCTATGCTAAATGGAATGAATGAATGATATAGAGGTACTGATTGAGTGCAGCATAAGGACATATAATTACAAAATAAGGTTTTAGTTTAGCACAGAATGAAGTAACACCAAGTATTAGGCTTCAGTGTGAAAATAACCATTATAAGTTCACAATCCCAATACCATATATCTAGTTTCCATATGATAGAACTACTGCTTACTTAGCGTGTGTTTGGTTGAAGAGAAAGAGGGAACAGAGAATCTTTTCTCTCTTCCCTCTCTCTATTGTTTGGTATACTTTCTTCTCTCTTTCTCTCTCCCCTTCCTCTCTCCTCCCCTTTCTCTTCTACCAAAGACACTCTTAATGTAAAATAGTACTAAACTAATCCTCCTCCTTTCTCTCTATCCTATTTCTCTCCTAAACGAAACAATAGAAGCTCACTTAAAACCAGATAAAACCACTTTAACCGCTGAAATAACCGAACCATATAAAGTGTCGGGTCTTGGTTCAATCGAATCAACCGCTCCGATTGGTTCAGTTTTTAAAACACTGGTATCAAGACATAAGTATCTGGCAAATTTAAAGAATCTATAAACTTTTTTTTTTGACAACAAAGAATCTATAAACTTAAAACTATAGACTTGAGGTATTATCTCAAATAAGTTCCAACAAAAGCAAAAAGGGAACATAGGAAACTCAACCTTGTTAATTATTTTCCTAATCTGGAATTTTAATCCTACTTTGTATTCATTCCTTTTTCCTTACGCTTTTCCAAAGCAGATTCCAAAGGCCAACATTAAAGAAGGGTAATTCAGTCAAATTCTTTTGAGAATAAACAGTTCAACATACACCAAACCCCAATCTTTAAAATCTAATTCTTTTCTTCAGCCATACACAAAAAGATTCATTCACTCTCTAACTTTCTCATTTTGGCAATTTTAGTCCCTACATATTTTCTTTTTGAGAATTTTGACCCCTCAATTCTCACAGTATAGTGATTTTGCTTCTCATACTTTTTAATTGCACTTTTGGTCCTCAAAAGCTTATTTTAAAAAAATCGCGGACCAATAGTACATAAGCCAAGAAACAAATGCAATTAAAAAAACATTGGATGAAAATCACCAAATTAAAAAACTTATAAGACCAAAATTGCAAAAAAAAAAAAGTGGGACCAAATCCCCAAATTAAGAAACCTAGGAATCAAAACTACACAATTAAGTCAAAAACTAATAAAAATTCTCATATTCCAAATTAAGCAATCAACAACTAACCTTGTTAACATTGAAACCCAATTCTATATAAAGAAAAGCATACAACTTTTCTTAGTGTAATCAAAATCATATAGAATAACCAAAAGGGGTATCAAAATATCAAAATATAAGTATTAATTTACCTCCAAAGGCGATATATGGAATTCGATGTTGACCAGAGATATAAACAGAATCAGAAACAAGACCATAGATTGGTTTCCCAACCATAGGAAGATTTGCAGAATTCTGAAGAAGTTGAAGAGTAGAAGGATTCACATTAAGTCCATCTTTAAGAAAGAAACTCACTGCTAACCATGGAAAACACCTGAATCCTTGTACCCAATAACCTAAACCCAATACCTTCTTCATTAATTCACCACCGCCATTTTTGTTACTACCACCCCCCTTTGAAGACACCATTTGATTTCACTTTCTTAACCGCTAAGTAAAAGAGAGAGAAGCTGTTGAGACAAGAGGAATCACAATGGAATTGCTACAGAGGTTTCGGGGTTTTTATTTTTAAGGAAAAAATTGTTCTCTTTCTTTATTGATTTAGTTGCACGCTTTCTTTATTTTTTTGTCGCACGCTCAAATGAGTCGATAGGTGTGACACCTGTTATTGTCATTGTTTCATTGAGTCACCGTGTTTTGTTTCTCTATTTTACTATTAAGATATCCGTGCATACGTACGAGGGGTTGCAACGAACTTAGACATAATTTAAATAGTCTGGACAGCACCTAGTGAAAAAAAGACAAATTTAAAGTAGTTAAAAAATGAGTCTTAAATAAAAATTTAGATAAATATTAAAATCTAAAAATGTAAAAGTATCATTTAAAAACAATCTGTGCATTTATCTTGTGTTCTTTTTTATATTAGTGTGTGTTGTTATCCCATGTTTTTTTATATGTTAGTGCAGTCATCTCGTGTTTTTACATACATCATTGCAATTATCCCGTGTTTTTTTTATATTTCAATAAAGTTATCCCGTGTTTTTTATTATATCAGTGAAGTTATCTCATAGTTTCAATTTATTATTTTAGTTGATTAATAGATTATAAGTAGACACTAACGGATAGATGGTAGATTATCAAATATTTCAGTGAAGTGTTTTTTATATATCAGTGCAGTTATCCGGTGTTTTTATACGTATCATTGCAGTTATCTCTTTTAATTTGTACATATTAGTATAGTTATCTCATGTTTTTTTTTATATATCAAATATAGCTTATCTCATAGTTTCAATTAATTATTTTAGTTGATTAGTACATTATAGTAGATAGTAAAAGATAGATAGTAGATTATCAAATATATCAGTGCAATTATCCCGTGTTTTTTGTATATATCAACATAGTTATCCCGTGTTTTTTATATATCAAGATGCTTATCCCGTGTTTTAAATATTAATCAAGAGTTGAAATAGTCATTAAGTTTTCCTTTCTTTCTCCATATTAATATCGTGTTTTTATATATCGGTGAAGTTATCCCGTATTTTTATACGTTAGTGCAGCTTATCTCGTAGTTTAGATTGATTGTTTAGTTTGTTAGTAGATTTGATTTGATTTGAATTTCAAAATTTGAAAAAAGGGGGAGTTAAAAATGGGAGTGAGAAGAAAGTGCATTGGGAGAAGAAATTTGAAAGAGAATGTAATAGTAAATTACAATGTTGCCCTTAGTTAGATAAGTTGTCAAATAAATAGGGAAACTTGTTTGAGTAATTTAAGTATGGTTTGTTTGTATAAATAGATATTAGATTAGATTAGTAGATAGTGGGTAAAGAAAGTTGGTGAGTTTGATTTGAATTTTGAAAAAAAAAAAAGTAAGAGAAAGTAAGAAAAAAGTGGGAGTAAGAAAAAAATGCATTGGGAGAATAAATTTGATAAAAGTATGATAGTAAATTACAATGTTGTCTTTAGTTAGATGAATTGTCAGGTAAATAAGAAGGCTTGTTTGAGTAATTTAAATGTGGTTTGTTTGCATAAATAGATTAAATGTGGTTTGTTTGTATAAATAGATAAATAGATATTAGGTTAGATAGTAAATAAGAGTAAATTTTAGATTATTTAATATTAATTTAATTATATTAGATTATATAGTGAATTAAGAAAATTGGGAAAAGAAATATTTTTAAATAAAGGGTGTGGGGGCCACTAATAATAGATATGTAAGAAGTTAGAAATATTGAGAAATATTGAGAAATGTGAGATTGAAAGAGAGTGAGTGAGAAAGAAAGAGAAAGTAGAATTTAAAAATGATAAATAAAATTAAAGTGGTGATGTGTCAAAAAAGTAAGATGTCTAAAATTGTAATTTTATAAGTTGTTTGCTTGTATAAATAGATATTAAATAGATAGATTAATTTAATTATATTAGATTATATAGTGGATTTAAAAAATTGGGAAAAAAAATATTTTTAAATAAAGGGTGTGGGGGCGACTAATAATAGATGTGTAAGAAGTTAGAAATATTGGGAAATGTGAGATTCAAAGAGAGTGAGTGAGATAGGAAGAGAAATTAGAATTTTAAAAATGATAAATAAAATTAAAGTGGTGATGTGTCAAAAAAGTAAGATGTCTAAAATTGTAATTTTGTAAGTTGTTTGTTTGTATAAATAGATTCGATTTGATATATTATTGAGGCGCAGTTTTTATTAGTTTTATTGATGATTAATTTATGGCTATGAATCTGACTCGCCACAAATACTCTATTTTACTGATCTATGTGGTTTTTTTATTCTAACATAATTTTTATCACACTAAAACTCGAATCTGCTACTTTTGAGTGAGATCTGAACCCTTTGTTGGTGTTTTGTTTCTCTATTGGTGTCGTGTTCTTCCATTTATTTTTATGCTTACGGCTTTTTCACTTTTTTTGACCTAACGGCTAACACTACAGCTTTTCATATTCTAGTATATTTTTTTATTTGTTTTTTTATTTATGATTCTATCAGATTTCTTTAGAATATTCAAGTAGGTTTAGTAGATCATTTTTTGGTAGACAGTTATTGGACCCGTTTTGGTGTTTAGAGGGAAGTGACATGACTAGAATGAAATTTGGTTGAGAGGTAAGTAAATTCTACTTCCAAATTGCATTATTGTTAGGAATCAAATTTAAGTATTAATCGAATTTTGGTAAAAAAGAAAAGGTATTATCGAGCTTATCCTTTGAAATAGAGATTTTGTTAGACTTTGCAAATAAATGGTGATTAAGGCCATTGTAGTCGTTACAAGACAATATAGAGGGAAATCAGAGATCCTTTAGTAACTGTGTTGACAGTCATAATGGAGGTCTTGCTGAGTAGATATATGCGAGAATATATGGCCGATCAGTTAGACGGATAGGGCCGAGCATATGTGTATATCGGTCGGTCTGGTTGGTAACAAAACCCTTCAAGCAGACGCCAATGCAAACATGGAAGAAGTTTTTAGATCTAAATTTGAAGATGATAAAGCTTCGGCCATAGTGCCAAATGGTAAGGCGAAAATATCTACTTCTATTCGTATTGCTAGTACTTCTTCTTTCTTCCATGCAAGGTGTTGTGTTTAAAAGAATATATGTTGTTTTCGAGTGGTTGGTGAGAGTTGTGTTAATATGGATAACAAACATTTAGTTGCAAAACTCAACCTTCATACCTCTTTCTCTTTTTATCTTGTTTGCTAATTTTGATTCAAGAAATCAGTTGGTTAGATCATTCATTTGATATGAAATCAATTAGATTCTTATTTTCACTTATAGGCATTTTTATACTCCTCTCTAAGTGATGGTGATCTAGGGGGTTCTTGTCTGATGCTATTTTCTGGAAACCTAATTTCATTCTTCCTCATCTCTCCCAGCGTCGCTCCAACATTTTGAAGGGAGAGAGAGAAAGAAGATGGTGAGGGAGAGCAAACGCGGTGAAGAGGGCCACGCTGGAGGGATGCACTGACAGAGGGGGCTTACGGCAGAGCGGCGGTGACCGACCGTTCCATGGCCGGTTGTGAGAGAAAGAGAGAAATCGCGACTGAGAAAGATGGGGTTTCGCGAGAGAGAAGGGGAAGACAGAGGCAGGGCCGTCCCAAACAATTTGGAGGCCCTGTGCGAGTTTTAAAAATTGGGCCCCTAATATACTTTTATCGAATGAATCACCAAATTTTCAAATTATTTTATTTAAATTTTAAATAACATCTAAATAAAACTTTAAACTTGGTATAGTAATTTTGAAACGATGAATGGACATGGACGGATTTTGGGATAGTTAGTTGAACCGCATGACCATCGACTCGGTCTCGATTAAAAAAATTTCAAACTTTTAGGACCTATAAATTTCATACATGTTAAACTTAATTTGCTAAAATTAAACTCATGAAAAATTAATGCACTGAGTTTCTCTTCATGAGAAAAAGAGTACATTTTTATAAAATATAAAATAATATAATGGCCATGGAGAATACCAAAAATTGATAAATGCTTTCCTAAAAAAAAGAATATGTTGACAGTTTTCTCTTATATTAAAATAAAATGTAATATATATATATATATATATATATATATATATATATATATATATATATATATATATATATATAAAATAACTAATTATTTTAGGTCCCTTAAATTTTGAATACGTAAGGACTAAGGAGTAATAATTTTAGAAATAAACAAATAAAATCAGGAGAGAAAGAATTGTTCTAAAAAGTCTATACAGCGTCATGGTATACTCCTAAAATCATATTAACGAATTCTATTCAAAATTGTTGTTGTAGTTTAGTGGTAAATCTAGACTAATACAAGTATTGTGACACAGGTTCAATCCTTACTTTCGTCATCTTAAATAATTTTTTTTATTCAAATTAGTATTCTTGCAAAAACAAAAAGGTAGGTCTAGCAAGTGTTGAACCGTGTACTCATTGGACAACACAATGAACATCAACCACTCGGCTACGGAAGCAATTTCAGTTAATTTTTCATTTACTTTAATATAACATAATATTGAGTCTAAAAATAAAATTGGGGCCCCAAAAATTGATATTGGGCTTGGGCCTGTGTGCGGTCGCACACACGCATTGAGCCCAAGGCCTACTACTGATACCATAAAAAGGATTAATATACTGTCAAATGTATAATAATATTTGGTAAAAAAAATATAATAATAATAATATTGTACTATTTAAATACTTTTCATCATTAAATGAATTAAATAACCACTGTATAAATAATTAATTTTATATGCATAGCATTAATTGTTTTTTCTTTCCTAGAAAATGTAAAACATTTGGAATTTATAATGGTAGTATTAAAAATCTCATTTTGCATAATAATAATGACAATATAAAATATAGAGTAAATTGCATTCCCCACCACTAATTAACAGAAGTTTGAATTACACTCTCCTCCTCTCTTATCTTCTACTATACTGTCTCCGTTTTCATTTATAGGCAAAAATACCCACCTTTTATTGTTACTAAATATAAACAAGTGAAATTTTTTTTCACTTAACATCTCAACTTTACCCCTATTGATTACACTACTTTCACATTTATCAATAGAAAAAACTTTTTATCACACTACTTTTACTTTTATCAATGCAATAATTAATAGGGGCAGTTTAGGAACAATATTACTTTTTCTAGCTTTTCTTAAAACACGTGTTTAGCCGCAATTTGCTTATATATGAAAACAGAGGGAGTAACTCTATACAATCAACCCATTACCAAAAATACTAAATTAATTATCCCTCACGTTTATCTCAATCCTAAGGATAATATTGTCATTTCAAATTATTTCCTCTCACTCACTTTTATCATTAGTGAGTCTCACTCTCACATCATCTTTTAATTGTTTATTTCAGTTTAAAGCCAACATTTCTTTTTCCTCTCTCTCACTCTTCCCACTTATCTCTAATATCAACATAATCAAACAACCCACTACCAAAAATACTGCATTATCCCTCTCTACTATAAACTATTAGAACTAAACAACTTAACCACTAGAAAATTCTAAAATAATTTTTGTATATCTTAGAAAAAACAAGACCTAATATCTATTCAAAATACATATAAAGATTTTAAAAAACACTTTACAAATATATTTCCCTGATTCTGTCAAAAAAAAATATCACTGATAAAAAGTAGTTTTTAGTCTCTTAGAAAAAATTCAGATGACTTAATGACTATTCAAAGTACAGATAAGTATTTAAAAAAATATATGAAAAAATGATTAAATTTATATTTTAATTAAAATCCTTAAATTAATATTAAATCATTAATATTAATTTAATTTAATTGATATTTTAAATCATTAAACTAATATCAAATCATCTAAAATTTACTATTTAATATAATCTGTCTATTAAAACTACTAAAATCAATTAATTTAACCACTAACAAATGTCAAAGGAGTAAACAATGGCAACGGGGTCGGCAACGGGAGACTGATAATGGGATTGACAACAGGAGAGGCGTCGGGAGAGTGGCAACGGGAGCGCCAACGAGAGACTGACAATGGGATGACGTCAACGGGTGCGACAACACGGGAGCGCCAATGGAGAGGCAACGAGAGCGGCAATGAGAGATTGACAATATAGGATCGGCAACATGAGCGGCAACGACAGCGACAACGGAAATGACAATGGGAGCGCTAATGGGAGAGGCAATGGGAGAGGCAACGGTAGAGACAACGGGGGTGCATATATATCTTATATTAAATCTCATTTTCTTTTTTCCCGAGTTTTACTCCATTGTTAAGATTATAAGAATATACTGATTTTTTTAACTTTTTGTAATACAAGCATTTAATATTACAAACTAATTTTATAAACAATTATTCCGTTTTTCTCCCAACAAGAAAATATTTTATCTTATATTTGTTTGTGTGTGTGTGTATATATATATATATATATATATATATATATATATATATATATATATATATATATATATATATATATATTGTTTTTTAGTTCCAAATGGAGACATTATATATTGTTCTTATGGAAAGTTATACTTTTATATATTTATTTTTTTATGCATATAAAGGACACGATGGGTGATAACCGTGCGTATGCACGAATATACTGCTAGTTAAATATACACTCTCCTCATAAGTAACATCTTGGGGTAATTGTTCCATTTGATCCAATAAGTTGAAAGTAACATCAACATATTCATTCATTTCCCTGTGACAACTTATTGGATCAAATGGAACAATTACCCCAAGATGTTACTGAATTACAGGATCGTAAAACTGTTGGTCTTGTGTTTTTCACTTCCATTGTTGGTGATGTTGTTTCTTGCGATGATTTGGCAACCTCTGAGGAGTTTGGTACTGATGTAAGATTGTATGAAGTCAAGAAAGCTAGAGGTGAGTATTTGGCTTCTAATTTCGAGTGCAGGAATTTTGGGCATATTGTATCTTCACTAGCATGTTGATAGAATTTGGCATTCACTTAGTTGTTCTTCATTGCCATAAACATTTATTCATTGAAATGAATATTAATGAAACTGATTCTGATGGAAAAGTTTCTAATCAAGGAGTTAGAGATTTATTTGTGAGTCCAAAGCATGGCAGAACTCTAATGAATATAGAAACAATAGTGGTCAAGGGATTCCAGTTTATTTTTGCTGCTTGTGACAGTGAAGTTGTTTTCATGAATAAACAAGAGTTTGTTCTTTGGATTGGTCCTTTATGGAGAGGAAGAAAATTAGAATTGCAACAGTGGGTGAACTCAGATCATTTGGCTGAAGACAAGTTTAATTTAAGCCAAGATCAAATTGCATTGTTTTTGGTTGCAAAGTCATTTGGCTGAAAGAAGGTGGTGCTGATAGTGTGGCCAAGGTTGAGAGTGATATTTTGAGCAAGATCCTTTTTAAGCATTTGAGCTTGGAGACAACGATTGCAATTATATATATGTAGCATGTATGGAAGCATTAGTGCACTGACAAGGCATGATCTGGAAGGAAAGATAAACAATTATGGTGGGTTGCATGGAATCAGATCTTCCATTGTCAGAATCATAATTGAGTTGGCTGTCACAGGTCTTGTAGATTTGAGACCATTTGTTGAAGATTTTATACTCAATGGTCTACAAAAGAAGCTGGTCGACTCTCTCAAACACGATTCTGAAGACACACAAAGGTTGGTTAGTCAAGAGAAGTCTTTTGCTCGTGCTTCTCTCAAAAGTCAAAACTCCTCCAGATTCTTGAAGATGGATTTCTTTCTTTGATAACATTTGAATGTCAGAATTGTCACGTGGTGGTTGTGTTTCACAGGAAAATGATTGATTGGGGTGGAATACATGTTACTTCGGGTCTACTCAAATGGAAGGTTTTACCTCCTAAGCATGACACATTGAAATATTCATCCTTGAGGACAATGATGTTTGAAGGGGCGAGAATTGTCACAGTAAATAAATATTAGTATTTAGCCTTTTTACCTAGTAGGTTTATTTCTAGTACTTTTATGCTTTTGTCTTGTTGTGTGACTCACCATGCTCTAGAATATTCCTAGGGAATATTGGCAATGACTAGCTAATCATTTGTGACTTGCTTGTCCTATTTATATCATTTCCTAGTATTGAATGAAGCAACCAATCAATATCAATCAAATATCTCTTAACCCTAAAAACTCTCTCTTTATTTCTCTCTCAACTCATGATTCATGAACTACCGAAGGGTATTCATCCCATTACCTTTCCTAGCTTGAGTTAGGGTATTATCGGAGTTCAATCTCCCTAGTATCCATATTTATCCTGTTACACTTCTCCTATGCTTCCAAGCCTCAAACTTAATTCCACGGATGGTGATCCTCTAAAGGAGCCTACTATGTACAGAAGGCTGCTTGGTAGACTCATCTACCAATACAAGACCATACATATGTTATGCAGTTAATACACTCAGTTACTACATATCTAAGCCTCTCAAACCTCACATTGATGTTGCTTATCATGTCCTTCGATATCTCAAGTCTTCCCCAGGTAGATGCTTATTCTTCTCAAATGATTATGACTTCATACCGAAAGCATTTAGTGGCAGTGATTGGGTTGCTTACTCTAAAACAATTAGACGATCTGTTTGACAAACTAAATCCGCTGAAACATAAGCGGATTTGATTAACGAATAGCGGATGAAGAAAAATTGAGGTGTTTGTGAAGCGATGGCGGATAAGCGTTTTTGGAGGTGAAACATAATTTTTGAAATCTTTCTTGAAATAAGCGTTTGAGAAATAAACTTAAGCGTTTATAACTTATAAATAGGCATCTTTCTGCACCTTTTACCCTTATTATTTATACAATATTCCTTTTTCTCGCAACATGTTGTTTGTTGTTGTACGTTGATGGACGTTGTTTTTGTTGGTGTACCCTATTATTTATTTTTTTAACAATGTGTTGCTGTGCGTTTAAATCCTTATTTTCTATTCATTTGACTGACATTTTTCACACACACAAATAAAATATACATTTAAAGCAACAAAGTGCACTATTAAAATAATGAATTAGTTGAGAATAAATAAAAAAAATAAATTAGTTTATTTATCAACTAAATAAATAAATAAGAATTTCTAGTAAATAATTAAATTAGGCTATCATTTATTTTAGGTAAATCTAACAATTAATTAAACCTGTTCTTTTGTGTCATTTTATATTTATCAATTTAGTTAACCGCTTAATTTTACCAAATACTTCATTCGCTATCAGCTAGTTTATCCACTATCAACTATCTGCTATAAGTTATCTGCTATCAACTAGCTTATCTACTATCCGCTATAGGCTTATCCGCTATATTTTGCCAATAGAGCCTTGGACTCCCGGAATTAAGATCATTTTGAGCAATACCAATTGTATCAAAATTGAAAGATCATTTTGAGCAACCGTTAAAATCTCAAAAATTATAGTTAAAGCTTAAAACAACGATAAATTATTAAATTGAACAAATATTTGAATTATACTAAAAATTTAAACATTTTAAATAGCATTTGTTTTATTATGTATGCTCTCGATTTTTTGAGCATGCACCTTTTTAACTTCCCAATATTTAACAATAAAACTTGTATTTCCAAGTAAAACATGCAATGTACTTTCCAATATTTTCTTTTAATTTTGTCAAAAAAGATAATTAAATTAATACCAACAGTCGAACACTCAAACTTTATTTAAATTTCCAATATTTTCATTCACATTACTCATCATTACATCTCTTATGTTTTCGAGTAGTATTTGTTTTCTCCCAAACGTGGTGTCCCAATATTATGTTTTATGACGATAATTAAACCGAATGGTGGTGTGACTGTGAGGGCATATATATATCTAAGAAAATGGTCTCATTTGTGTCAAGAATTTAAAATGAAGAAAAACTTTCCCCCTTCCACTTCTGTAGACAAGCTCAACAACTTGAGAGATAAGATGAACGAATTGAGTGCAACTTATCCAAGAATGTTGCAGTGGGCCAATCAATTTGCAATTTCAAGCAATGAAATTGGAAACATGAGTCCTTGCAAGTTCTTTGTCTCAGACAAAAATACAAGGAGAGGTATGGTTTTTTCTCAAGCATATTATGCGGCAAAGCAGTCCAAGAATAACAGAGAGCTTTGTGCTTACGTGGCATCTATGATATGTGACGTGTCACCTGGAACAAAAAGTTCTATTGATGCAGCATTGGAGGGAATAGGTGTAAAACCTGTTGAGGTAAGTTTACCATCAGAAGCAAGTCAACACAACATAGTATTATTGTCCAAGGTTTCTCTAATGGACTGGCCTACAATACTTGTTTGCTTTGGATGTTGCATTCTTCTCCTTTTTAAGAAATTTACTACTGACGAAAACTACAAGAAATTCATGTCTAATTCTATTTCCAAAATGGAAGGTATAGCTGGATGTGACCCTGATCATCTTGGGTTTTATATTCCATTTGATTTTGTAAGAGCAAATGCAATTACATCTATGCTTGGTGCTAGTTCAAAGCTTCGTTCAGATGCTATTAAATTTCTCGTGGGCAATATTGATAATAGAGATACCGCTATTGCTTCTATGTGTAAATTCCTTTGTAATAAATTATCTTGGTCTGGGATGCGTCATTTTACTCTTGTGAATGATTTATTAGTGAATATTGAAGGCATTTTAAGATCAGATTTTATGCTAGTATTGTTTTAGTTGAAGTCTACTCATATACTAAAGTACACATACTGTATTCACATTAGCTATATTGTATTTTTTTCATTTTATGGCAGTAGTCTTGCTTACGTGTAATAGCTATTCATATAAATAGCTTCTCACTTGTATTTCAGAAATAATAATACATTCTGTTATTCACTCTTCCGTTTCTCTAACAAACTCGTCTTCTTCATCTCTACCTCACTCTCTGCAAATGCACAAATTGGTGCAACAGATTGGTATCTAGAGCTACAATTTAGGGTTCCTGGGAAACACGAGTGAGCAAGATTGTGCATCTTGCAGTGAGATTTGTGTGTTCGATTTTGATTTGACAATTTGCATCGAATTGCAAATCAAAATCTCTGTGGAATCTCATTTCGATTCCTAGGGTAAGGGATACACGAGTGAACGTGAGGAATTTGTGTGAGTAACTTGCAGAGAGTGACATGATGAACATGAACGGAAACGGAGGATTTAACACGCATCTACCAATGTTCGATGGAAAGAATTGGAGTCGTTGGTCAACTCAGATGAGAGTGTTGTTCGGTGCTCAGGATGTGCTCGAACTCGTCAACGACGGCGTTCCGGCGTTGGCAAATAATCCAACCGATGCTCAGAGAAATGCACATCGTGACGTGAAGAAGAGAGATCAGAAGGCATTGTTTTACATCCATCAGTGCGTGGATGCGAAGGTCTTCGAGAAGATTTCTGAGGCGACGACGGCGAAGGAAGCGTGGGATACACTGGTGCGGTGTTATGGAGGTGATGCGACGGTGAAGAAGGTAAAACTTCAAGCTCTTCGCAAGCAATATGAGAATCTCCAGATGCAGAACAAAGAGAAGATCGCTGATTACGTCTCGCGTGTGATTACGGTGACGAATCAGATGAAGACGTGTGGAGAAACGCTTAGCGAGGAGACGATAGTAGAGAAGATACTCAGATCTCTCACACCGCAGTTTGATTATGTTGTTGTTGCGATTCAATTCTCAAAGGATACGAGCACGATGAGGATCGATGAATTGCAAGGCAACTTGGAAGCACATGAGATCCGTGTGACAGAGAGAGGATCTGAGAAGGAGAAGGCTAGTGAACAAGCCTTGTTTACACAGCACAACAAGAAGAATGATGGAGGTAGTTGGAAGGAGAGGAAAGCAAAGTGGCAAGAGAAAAATAAGAAGAAGAACAGTGGCAACTCCTCTCAGAACCAGAACAATTCTGGTAATTCAGATAGCTCATCAGGGAAGGGAAATTCCAGTCATAACAAAAGAGGAAAGAAGAAATTCAACAAGAAGAACATTCAGTGTTACAATTGTGATCGATATGGTCATTTTGCAGATGAGTGCCCTGACAACAAAGGAGGAAAATCTAAGACAGATGACGAGGCTCTAGTTGCTGAAGATGGAGACTCAGATTCTGAACCAGTGCTGCTGATGGCCAAAATTGATGATAGTGATGAAGATACAGCTTGTATGGAGCACAAAGTGACCTCTGCTAAGGATGAGGTAACTCAATTTACTACTGTTAATTCTGAAACTAATAGTAGTAGTATTGAGGACTGGTATTTAGACACTGGATGTAGCAATCATATGACTGGACATAGAGAATGGCTATTTGATTTTGATTATAGTGTTAGAAACACAGTTAGATTTGCTGATAACACTGCTATATCTGTAGAAGGTAAAGGCAAGGTGATGATTAAGGGAAAGAATGGTAAACTTACCTTTATAACTGATGTTTTATATGTGCCTTCTTTTAAAAGTAATTTGTTGAGCATTGGACAATTACTTGAGAAGGGATTCTCCATTGACATGAGGGAAAACTGTCTTAGGTTGTTTGATTCTGATGAAAAGTTACTGTGTAAGGCTGTGGTTAGTAAGAACAGGACCTTCAAAGTGAAATTGGAGGCTGCAGAGGTGAAATGTCTGTTCAATACAACTGTTGATGAAGAGAGGTGGTTGTGGCATCATAGGTTTGGGCACCTCAACTTCAGAAGCTTGAAATTGCTTCATGATAAAGAGATGGTACATGGTTTGCCTTCTATAAAGGAACCAGAAAAACTGTGTGAAGGGTGTTTGGTGAGCAAGCAACCTAGAAACAATTTCAAGTCTCATGCTCCAAAGAGGGCAAAGCAGTCATTAGAAGTGGTGTATTCTGATGTGTGTGGCCCTATTGAAGAAGAGACATTCAGTGGCAACAGGTATTTCCTAACCTTCATTGATGAATTCACAAGGAAGATATGGTTGTATCTGTTGAAAGAGAAATCAGAGGTATTTTCAGTGTTCAAGAGGTTTTGTGCTCTTGTTGAGAGGCAAAGTGGCAACAAGTCAAGATATTGAGAATCGATGGTGGAGGAGAATTCAATTCAAATGAATTCAAGGATTTTTGTGAAGAAAGGGAATATCACATGAGGTAATGACCCCTTACACTCCTCAACACAATGGCTTTGGCAGAGAGAGAGGAATAGGACATTGCTTGACATGGCAAGAGGCATGCTGAAAGAGAAGAAAATGCCTAAAAATTACTATCGGGGTGAAGCAGCTTAATACACCGCTTATGTCTTGAATAGATGCCCAACAAGAGGATTGGATGATATGACACTGAACAAGCTTGGGCAGTATTAAACCAACGATGAAACACCTCGAATATTTGGTTCTGCTTTGTCACGCATACACATTCCTGATGAGAGGAGGAGGAAACTAGATGATAAAAGTGAACTACTTGTGTTGATTGGGTACCATCCAACAGGAGCATACAGACTTTATGATCCTAAGCTAAAGAAGTTGGTGATTAGCAGGGATGTAAAGGTTGATGAGACAGCTGTATGGGATTGGAAAAATGACTCAGTCACAGGTATAACAATTCCTTTTGATAGTGAAGAGGAATCGGTTGCGTAACCGATGCAAGGCGAAAGTGGAATGACCACAAAGAGAAGATCACACAGAGGCAGTGTTTTCCTTCTGTGAGACTTTCTGATTATAGAGTATTTTCTGATGGTAATATACAAGATGATGGTGAGTTGTTGCAGATGGCTTTAGTTGCTGAATTAGAGCCAGTGAAGTGGCAAGATGCAATGCAAAAGAAAGAATGGAAGAATGCTATGCAGGAAGAGATGCTAGCAATTGAGAAGAATCACACATGGAATTTGGTTGAATTGCCAAGTTCCAAGAAGCCAATAGACTTGAAATGGGTGTACAAATTGAAGTTGAAGCCTGATGGGTCTATTGCAAAGTATAAGGCAAGACTTGTAGCAAGAGGGTTCTTGCAAAAGGAAGGTGTGGATTACTCTGAAGTCTATGCTCCAGTAGCTAGACTAGAGACAGTGAGACTTGTTGTAGCACTTGCAGCATTTAATGGTTGGTCTCTTTACCAACTTGATGTGAAGTCTGCTTTTCTCAATGGTGAGCTTGAGGAAGAGGTGTATGTGCTGCAGCCACCAGGATTTGAATTGAAAGGTGAAGAACACAAAGTATACAAGCTGAACAAGGCTTTATATGGGTTGAAGCAAGCTCCACGAGCTTGGAATAGAAAAATTGATAACTTTCTGCAGAAACAGAATTTTGTGAAGTGCTCTGTTGAATTTGGTGTCTATTTCAAGAGAAAAGACAGAGGTGAAATGATAGTGATATGTCTCTATGTTGATGATCTCCTAGTGACGGGGAGTGATCAATCAAAGATTGAGGAGTTCAAGAAGATACTAATGTCTGAGTTTGAAATGTCTGACTTAGGCATTCTTGGCTACTTTCTGGGCATGGAGTTTGTTCATGTTGCAGGTGGTATACTTCTTCATCAAAGGAAGTATATAAGTGATGTCTTAAGAAGATTTAAGATGGAAGATTGCAATGTTGCAACCACACCTTGTGAATCAAATGCGAGATTAACAAAGGCAGAAACTGAGAAGGCAGTGGATCCAACATTATTCAAACAGATTGTTGGTTCTTTGAGGTTTGTTTGTAACAGCAGGCCTGATGTGATGTTTAGTGTGGGGCTTGTTAGTCGTTTCATGAGTGATCCTAGAGTGTCACATATGGTGGCAGCAAAGAGGATACTGAGGTACCTTAAAGGTACACAGCAATTGGCTTTATTGTTTCCAAGAAAGAGCATTGACAGTATACCAGAAATTGAAGCATTTTCAGACTCGGATTGGTGCGGAGACAAGGTGGAGAGGAAGAGTACATCTGGGTACTGGTTTAGATTCTTAGGTGCTCCAATCTCATGGAGTTCCAAGAAACAAAACGTGGTGGCGTTATCATCTTGCGAAGCTGAATACATAGCAGCTTGCCAAGCTGCCTGTCAAGCTCTGTGGCTTGATTCACTGCTGAATGAACTGGAAATTGCACACCAGAAACCTGTGCAATTGAAGGTTGATAATAAGTCTTCAATAAGCTTAGCTAAGAATCCTGTGCTTCATGGCCGTAGTAAGCATATTGAGACGAAATATCACTTCATTAGAGATCAAGTTAGCAAAGGAAAACTTGAAATGAGTTACTGCAACACTGCTGAGAATGTTGCTGATATATTCACTAAATCCTTGAATGTTGACAGGTTTAAAGAAATGAGGAAATGGCTGAATTTGGTGTGTCTGGATGCTTAAATTGCAGGGAGTATTGAAGGCATTTTAAGATCGATTTTTATGCTAGTATTGTTTTAGTTGAAGTCTACTCATATACTAAAGTACACATAATTTGTATTCACATTAGCTATATTGTATTTTTTTCATTTTATGGCGGTAGTCTTGCTTACGTGTAATAGCTATTCATATAAATAGCTTCTCACTTGTATTTCGTAAATAATAATACATTCTCATATTCACTCTTCCGCTTCTCTAACAAACTCGTCTTCTTCATCTCTACCTCACTCTCAAATGCACAAATTGGTGCAACAGTTGAAGTCTAAATCTTACATCCCTTCTTGACCCTCAAGTTTCGATGAGAGTTTGATAATTTGATGGAGGCTTGTGAAGTTATTAAGTCTCACCCTTGTCCACGCTTTTTCATGTATTTGGCTTCTAATTCGGATCTGCTAAAGCTGGAATCTTCTAGATTTCCTAATGCAGTTGCTTATCTGTGGAGTTGGAGAGGATGAACAACAGAAGTTCAATTGTTGCGGATTCTGAAGCAATTTCGACGGAAGGGGCAAACCCCATAATCGTAAAAAATTTGATGGCAAAATACTTTGCTACTTAGACACTTACTCAACAACGCTGTTGCCCTTCAATCTTAGTGTATTTATCCCTTTTATTATGTGTTTTGTAGAGGAGAATGAGAGAAGAGAAAGTGACTTTAGTTTAACGGTATTATATAATTTAATGTTTCATTGAAAAAAACTTCAATTATATGGTTGATTTGGATTCATTGTTTTTTTAGCTTTTGTTTATCAAAAACTAAAATAGTGTACCTACCTAAGAAAGGCGATTGAGGCTTAACTAAGAAATCATTCATAAGAACGATTTGATTCATCTCAGACCAAGACAAGGTATTGCACAAATTCTTACACACATCACAAATTTCTGTATCTTCACTATCCATATTGCTCAAGATAAATCTAATTGCATCTTCACATGCAGCCTTATCCCTCAGTTCACTAATAGAACTAGACATGAAGGTTGTCGTGACCGAAATCTCGACACGGACGACTCAAAAATATGATTTTAAGGAGTTTCCACCCAATTTATTAAAGATAGAAAAAAATATATGTAAATACCATGCATATATTATAAGAGATTGCTACACATTAACTTACAAAAAGAGCTTGGAATGGACTCATATATATAAGCACTTGCATAGTAGCTATAAATTAACGCACAAAAATCGGCTTAACATATAGAAGATGAATTATAAGTAATACAATATTAGCATACACTAACTTTAATTTCATTTATGTCAAAAAAAAACTTTAAACTCCTTGAAGGCAAAAAAAGTGATTTAGTATATGCATAGAAGATGAATAAGCTGTAACCGATAGATGGCTAAGAATAATAGAATTATACATCAAAAGAATGATAGAATTTTTTTTGAAGGAAGATAATAGAATTTTTAACTATAAAAAAGCGTATAACTAATTAAACGAAATTCATAATAAATTATAACTAAAATTGGAATCTAATTATTTTTATTGATTAATTTTGTTTTTATTTCATTTTTATTTTTTGGATTATTGTAAAAAAATATTTTAATAAGACAATCAATTAAATTTACTATTTTTGTAATATTCGAATTAGCACATAATTTTTTGGTTAACTAAAAAAGAGTAAAAATAATGCAAAAGTGACGAAAACTAGTAAAATGACGTATTCAACGACTAAAACACGCAAAACACGCAAAAAGTGCATATTTTCGTAATTTTTCGAGAAAACGTCAAAAATACCGTTAAAAATTGAGTGTTCACAAAGGTCTTATAGTTTGTCTCATCAGTAGTAGACTTCTTGAAAAGCAATAGAATACAACATGCGAAGTAGACAACTATATTCGTGCAGATTTTTTTCTTACAAACTTATGGTAGCCGTTTTTTATTTTAGTTAATTTTAACTCCGTTTTACATTATGATTTGTCTCAGAAAAACCGAACCAATTCATACCGCAATGGTTTTTTTAGGAAGCCAACCGAACCAAACCAAACCGCATGTAATTTTACTTTGCGGTTCGGTTGACTTTTTGTCTCAAAACCGAACCAATCCGCACCGTGAACACCCCTACCCGCGTTTAGTTACAAAACTCAACCTTCACACCTTCCCATCTTCTAACGATCTTGTTGGCTTGGCAACTATGTTAACTTTCTTTATAGTATGTCCAAGCCAAGGTTAATGGCGTGGGTGTCAACAAGATATTGGTAGATGGAGGCGCTGCGGTAAACTTGATGCCTCAAGCAATGCTGAAAACCATAGGGATGTTCGACACAGACCTTAAGCCTCATAATATTGTGTTAACAAATTATGAAGGCAAATCTGGCCGGTCTTTGGGGGCCGTCGAAGTGGAGGTAGTAGTAGGCACTGTCAAGAGAACTACCATGTTCTTTGTTATAGCCTCCAAGGCAAGCTATAACCTGCTCCTTGGCAGAGAGTGGATTCATGGAGTAGGTGATGTGCCTTCAAGCCTACACCAGAAATTGGTGATGTGGAAGGATGATGGTCTGGTAGAATATGTCAAAGCAGACCAAAGCTACTTCCTTGCTGATGTCAACAATGTCACCAAGGAGAATTTTGAAAAACACATGTACGTCTTCCAGTCAGGCATACATCTCATCTGATAATGTGCTTTCCTCTGTTCGATTGTACCCAACACATGGTTTTGTTTGGGAGAGGGAAGTGGTGGAAGATGCAAGTGTCTATCCTGAGGGTGTTCTACCCCCAACAGGATGGGATACTGACTCTTAGAAGGTTTTAGATGTCAGTACCCAACGCATGGGATAGAATTACGCACAGTATTCAAAAAATGCCTTTTCTTCCCTCCATTCCTTATTCCGTCGAAAAAACATTTTTTGGGGGGCAATCTGTTACCTCAAAATTTCGGCAAGGGCATTAAATTAAGCTTTAAATGGTATTGACTGCACATTTAATAGTATTCTGTGGGCTGCAGGTCAATGTTCAAGTCAATGTACCATAAATTCAACAGTAAAGTTGTACGAGTGCTGACAATGCAAGCAAACTTCGACAGACTTGGTTCTTCAAGCTACGAAACAATGACAAAAGCCTTCGACAGGAGAAGGCCCAATTGTTCGACGAAACTGGGTCTAATACTTCGCCAAATCCTTCGACAACAAGCTGGTCGAAGTGCAAGGAGCAGCAGTTAGTGGGCGGTTATTTCCCTGGTTTTTAGGAAGTAGTTATCGTGATTGCCCACGATTGTATCTGAGAGTATAAATACTCCCTTGTAATAGGAAAACGAGGTCACCACATCTTTACAAAAACTCTGTGAAACTCAACTTCCAAGCCAAAGCGAAACAAGAGTGAATCAGATTATATTGTACGTGTTGGTGTACCACCTTCTTCTTTCCATCATTTTAATGCAATTTTTACTTGTTTTTACGTTCGTTGCTTTTCTTGCTTTTCTTCTGCTTTCAAACTATCTCTTTCTACTATTTGCTGTTCTTACGCACGCTAAAAGACACAAAACTTAAAGGCAATCGTCAAAGAGATTTTCTAGTTTGATCTCACAGTCTTAATATTGAAAACTAGTGATTGTTTGCTAAAAACACCAGCAAACAGAGTGTTTTGAGAAGGATTCTACGCCCTTAATTAATCCTTTACTATATTATATAGATATAGATAAACATTTCCCTTCATTGTGTTATGAATAATTTTATGTTTAATTCCTATTAGCAATCCATAACCGTAGGTTTTTATTCTTCTTGAGAGTGCTCATAGGCATCACCAAATATTTTATTCCACTAAGAGTAGCATTTAATAAGTTAGTAGTAATAATGAATTTAAGTCTCTTTTAATTGTAAGTTATAAATAAATATTAATATAATTAAAAAATTATTAAGGCTTTAAAAGGTGTGTCTACTTGTGTATTGTGAATATTTTTATATATAATTTCTATTTCTATGTATTAACCATATACTGTGTAGGAGCTTGTATTGTTGGCCTTTAAAATACCCAACCGTAATAAAAATAAACATTTCCCTTCATTGTGTTATGAATAATTTTATATTTAATTCCTATTAGCAATCCATAACCGTAGGTTTTTATTCTTCTTGAGAATGCTCATAGGCATCACCAAATATTTTATTCCACTAAGAGTAACATTTAATAATAATAAGTTAGTGGTAACAATGAATTTAAGTCTCCTTTAATTGAAAATTATAAATAAATATTAATATAATTAAAAAATTTATTGAAAAATAAATGAAAATGATGTGGAGCATCTTAGAGCTTGGAAAAAAGCTTCTTTTAGAGATTTATATAGAAATAGATAGATATGTTTGACATAAATTAATTATAATTTAATTTAATTTATTTTTACACCTGGTTGGAATTGTGTGTGATTGAAATATTAGTAAGGAGTCTAGATTAAGTGTTGAGGGACGGTGCGAGCAGAAATTTTGGGCTTTGGACCTGCTAAGAAGACCTGACCCGAATCAACTCTTATCGCTTGCTGAAGTTGCTATTTTATTGATTAATTTCGTTTTTATTTCATTTTTATTTTTTGGATTATTGTAAAAAAAAACATTTTAATAAGACAATCAATTAAATCTACTATTTTGTAATATTCGAATTAGCACATAATTTTTTGTTTAACTAAAAAAGAGTAAAAATAACGCGAAAGTGACGAAAACTAGTAAAATGACGTATTCAACGACTAAAACACGCAAAACACACAAAAAGTGCATATTTTCGTAATTTTTCGAGAAAACGTCAAAAATGCCGTTAAAAATTGAGTGTTCACTAAGGTCTTATAGTTTGTCTCATCAGTAGTCGACTTCTTGAAAAGCAGTAGAATACAACATGCAAAGTAAACAACTATATTCATGCAGATTTTTTCTTACAAACTTATGGTAGCCGTTTTTTATTTTAGTTAATTTTAACTCCGTTTTACATTATGATTTGTCTCAGAAAAATCGAACCAATTCATACCGCAATGGTTTTTTAGGAAGCCAACCGAACCAAACCAAACTGCATGTAGTTTTACATTGCGGTTCGGTTGACTTTTTGTCTCAAAACCGAACCAATCCGCACCGCGAACACCCCTACCCGCATTTAGTTACAAAACTCAACCTTCACACCTTCCCATCTTCTAACGATCTTGTTGGCTTGGCAACTAATGTTAACTTTCTTTATAGTTTTGTTAATTCCTCTTTGAAGGTGGGTGAGTGAAGATGATGTTCCACTTGAGACAATTACAAAGATTGATGTTTCACAAGCATTGGGAAGAGCACAAAAATTTTAAAGGTGAAAAGCTTGATGGTGGCTAAGAGCACAATATTGTCTCTAAAAATGAAAATTGTGAGGTACATCAGGAAAAGATCATTACAAGTGTAGTTGTGGTAGGCAACTCTAATTTTGATGGTACTTCCAAAGGTAAGCAACTAAATGCTAAGACTAAGGTAATGGATAATTTGTTTAATCTTTTAAAGTTGCAAATGTATAATGTTCTCCCTCTTTTATCCATTTCTTTCTCTAAGTGATCTTTTTCTTTTGCTTGGAAGTTTACCATGATTTGGATTGCGTTAAAACTAGTGCTTAGAATTTGCATGAATACACTCTTATTTGAAGTAACCCACTTCCCTTTTGATCCTGGTGGAGCTTAAGCAATTCTTGCCTTAGTTTAGTTGTCTTTTATTATCAAAATAAGTGATTTTTGTCCATCTTTAATGTAGGTTTCCAATAGGGGGAATTCACTTGAGGGAAAGTGAAATTCAAGAGGGGAAGTATGATGTGAGCCCATTAGAATGTCTAGCCTAATCACAGAGCTTTGATGAAGGTCACAAAGATAACTCAAAAACCAAAAAGAGATTCAACATTCAAAGGGAATATACTTTAGTGTGTCCACCTTGATAATTGACAAGGACTCACTAAAGGTGACAAAGATGCCTTAGGGAATTTCTACAATACCCCAACTCTAGTGTTCCCTATTTCTCTGTATTTGCTTTTCAATAATTTTAGGATTTCAATTTTTAATTTTCATGAACATTTGGTTTTGAGCTTTTGTTAGCAATTTAGAATAGGCTATAGCCATTAGTTACTTTGATGTGTCCATGGACCTTGTTTTACTTTCTCCAAGTAGATTGTATTTTGGGCTTAGAATCCATAACATAGAAATACTATTTCACTCCTTGTAATTCCAAAGAACTTGATGAATGAAATTCACTTTTATATTTGAGCAAGAGAGTGCCTAAAATACCTTAGTGAGTGGTGAGAGGCAAGTTGCTAGTGTCTGATGCTATTATCTGGATGGTGACTATTGATAACTCTATTTTATATAGAGTTATTCATCCATTTAAACTTAGATTATTGTTTATTTTCAAGTACATTAATATATAAAAATAGCTTATTTATTAAGAAACAATATTTTAAGGATTCAAAAGGATTAGAACTATGAATTAGGCAAAATGCACATATCTTGTTAGGTTTGATGTTTTGTTCAGTCCAGCTACACTAGGAGTGCCCACACTGCCTACACTAGGAGTGCCCACACTGCCTACACTTGCTAAACCAGTACTTTGCACCAAAACATCAAAGGACCAATTTGATGCTCCAACACTTGATTTGTGCGTCATGCCTAGTCATATGGAGCATATCCACTTGCTGAATTCGGCGACCACTATTAAAGACAAGTTGAGAAGCTCATTCACTCAAGGACATGTGGCACTTCTTTATTGGACCACCCCATGTGAACTTCATGCAAACGACCAACTCGAGCAACTTGCTTGATGGGAAGGTCTGCAACTAACCATGGTTACTGATCTCAGTTGATATTTCGCGCCAAAGGAAACCCTTCAAGGGAGGAAAACTCATTTGCCTATAAATAGAAGCCATCTCTTCACTTGCAAATCATCCTTCATCCAATTCTTAAAGGATCACTTAGTTTATTCGTATTCATAGCTTAGGTTTAGTTTTTATTTAAGTTTCTGAAGAGAAGGAAGGTAAGGAGATGCTTGACAACCACTCCCTTCACTTCTAATTGGAGGAAAATTGTGTAAGGAAATCATCTTATACTTCAACTTGGGAAACTCATGCAAAAGATCTCCTATTTGTGTAATCTCTATCCTTTTGAGTTCTTTTGTTATATTACTCATTTGATTATGCTCTTTGCAGATTCTTTCTATAATATTATGAGTAATATGAGCTAAATTCCTTTAGTTGAGATGTTGTAGCCTTGTAATGAACTTCTAAGTAAGTAAATGTGGTCTATGTAGTGTATGCATTTTAACTCTTGTGTAATAATTCTTTCAACACTTATTCTGGAATTGATCACTTTAGAATAGATAGACTTGTAGCAGTAGACATGGGTTGCATTTAAGAAATCAAGAGTTAATAAGAATGAGTGTTTGTAACAACATCTTTGTTAAACTAGCTTTAATAAGGAATTGCTTGTTAAAACCATGTTAAGTCCTAGACATAAGATAACATAGTTCTTAGGGTGATATAGTGGGAGCTTAAGAGACAGGAGTGAACCTATTTAGCATGCCTAGACATAGGAAGCTTGTAATGAAACTCTGAAGAAAGTGACTGAAAGACACATACTATTGCAGTTGCATCTAGTGTACCCACACTGCATACTCCACTAAAACACTTAGAAGTGATTTACTTGGTGAAAACATTTCAACTACTCTATCTAACTGATTCCTCACACACATTTATTGTTTATATTGTTTTTATTCACTTTGTATACCCCAACCAATTGTGAATAGTGTAGACACACTAAGTGTACACTCTAAACTCTACAAAGCTTTACATAATCCCTGTGGGTTCGACCTTTTCTTATCATTATATTACTTGTGTGACTATGTATACTTGCATACTGTAACACCCCGAAAAATAAAATAAAATAATTTAATTAGTTAAATTAATTTGATTAGCGAATTATTAATTTTAGTTGAAGCGTGAGTTAATTAAATTAAGAGGGAAATATCATGTTTTGTGTAGGAGTGGGATCGAGTAGTAGTGGGGGTGTAAATGCAGAGCCCAATGCGTGAAAGGCCCACACTTTAACCCCAAGGTTATGCGAAACCCTCACTCCCAATTCATTAGAGAGGAAAACGAAAATTTAGAGAGAGCAAGAAAGGAAGAGGTGGCGCGGCGCTAAGAGGGAGGAAAGGGAGGGTTTTCGCGACTTGAAGGGAGAAATTCCAAGGTTTTGGCTTGTTGTGTTGCTGTGGTTACTCGTTGGTGCTTCCAATCATCTTCTTCGGAGCTTACGTTTAAGAGGTAAGGGTGAGCGTTTCAGTTTGACATGATTGAGTATTATAGTGGGGTTTTGTGGGGTTTGTGGGAATGGAAGTTGTGGATGAAATTGATGAATTATTGAGGTGATTGCTGAATTTTGATATTGGTAATATAAATTGATGATTTTTGATGTTGCTGAGGAATTATTGAGATGATTGCTGAATTTTGATGTTTGTGATCTGAATTGATGATTTTGATGTTGTTGATAAATTGGTGATTGTTCTTGATGAACCATTAGTGATGATGTGATGAGTGGCTTGGTGAATAAAATGTGTTTTTGGTGTTGATTTTCTGAATTTTCTGCACAATTTGATGTTTTCTGCGCATTCGCGCCTCACTTGCGCTTAAGTTGCGCTCCAGGCGCAAGTGCGCTGCACTGTGGCCTGATGCTACTGCCCATTCGCGCCTCACTTGCGCTTAAGTCGCGCTCCGAGCGCGAGTCACTGTTTCTCACTGTTTTCCTGCTGTATTTCTTAAAGTGCTGTCACGTTTTGAAAAATTGATATCTTGCGAACCGGGAACCCGATTGAGGTGTTCTATAATGCGTTGGAAAGCTTATTCAGAGGCCTAACTTAATATTCTATTTTTAAGGCAAAATAAATTGTTTTGTGTTGTCGTTTATACAAATTAAAATGTGATGTTTTCCAAACTTGAAAATGTGGTGTTATTCTTTCGAATTTAAAATACGTTTTCCTCCAACTTAAGATGCTATGTTTATATAAATGAGTCTCGGTGAAATGTTATACTACTAGTGTGCTAATTGACTATGGCGAGACTGTTGTTTACCACTAAGGTCGTAATTTCTTTCATCGTGTATTTACAAGTGCATCATCGAGAGTCTTGCAAAGGTGGCCAATGCTCATTGCAAGTAGTATCGATTACTGAGTAATCCCATAGTCAATCAGTTCACTATTTTATAACACACTAAGCTAAAAGACAACTGAAATATATACATATATATATGCTCAATGATGATGAGAAAAAGTATGACTGTGATGATGTTGCTATATGATTTTGACGAATATGACGAGTTCACTCTATGAGTGATTATGATGATGTGATATATATATGATTTTGATGACTATGATTTAATACACTCTACGAGTGTTTTATGATGGTGATGATGAGTACTCCAGGTGAGTGTTTGATGAATTGCACATGTGTTCACAGAGTCTCATGGCATGTGCATACTATGACGAATAGGCTTCGGCCTCTTATGACGAATAGGCTTCGGCCTCTTATTATGACGAGTATGGTACCATCATGCATATGCCTAGGTGTGGGTTGCATTTACATGCATATTCATTGACTGTGTCTTGTTGCCAAATTGTGGTTTGAGTTGGTGTTTGGCGAAGATGTTATGATGTTGATAACGCCGTTGTATGATTGGTTGTGTTCACTGCTTTACTATGTGCTTAGTTATGTTTTGCTGAAATTCTCACCCCTTCTGCTTGGAATGTTGCTCCTTTGTGGCAACGCTGCAGGTAACCGCGAGTGAAGGTCTTGCCCTTTTCTGTTAGCTATTGGGGTCGTCACCGAGTCGCCTACGATACCGTAGCACCTAGGGGGCGTGGTTGACATTTATTAGTTATTAGTTAACTGTTTAATGACTATGTTGATACTATGAGATGTGTTTTGAGAGGCTTAGTGAGGTTATTATTTTATTCCGCTGTGACGTGTTGATTTATGACACTTAATTTTAAGACGTGGTTTTGCTGCACAAACTTTAATGAGTGCAATTGATGTGATGAGTTTTCATGACGAGGTAGCATTTCTTTTCTACCAATTAAATTAATATTTTCAAAAAGGAAATTACTCTGATATTGACGTGTAAATTGAGGGGTAGAAAAAGGGGTGTTACATTAGTGGTATCAGAGCAGTTCGGTCTGTCCGACCAAGTTGTCCGGTCGTAGAGTCTTTTAGTTCTAACTGTAGCCTTGAGTTGCCATCTCCCTCAAAGAAATGATATTGGCAACATCAATAGGTACATACCTCACGTTATGGAAAGTCTGGATGGCACCGTTGTGAAGCTTCATTCTCACACTTCCAATGCCTTCCACCTTCATTTTTGAGCTTAAAATGACCAAACTCTCCATTAGTCTTCAAGGTGTCAAACATTGCTCAATCTCAACAAATGTGTTTTGCAGTAGCATAATCTATCGCCCACTTTGATTTAGCAACCTCTTCACTTGTTGCTAAGAACACATTTTCATCATCACTTGTCTTATTAACCACGTTGGTTTGGGATTTGTCTCCATCCTTTAATTTTTCATTTATCTTAATTTACTTAAGTCCTTTTTCATTTGTGCACACCTTACTTGCACATGACCATTCTCTCCACAATAGTAACACTCCACGTTGCTCATATCACGTGGGATGCATGATTGAGACTTTGATCTCTCTCTTTGTTGACCTTGTATTCTCGAGTGACTCCTTCCTCTCTTTGAGTCCTCCACGACTAGTGCACGATCTTCATCATTGATATTCTCATTTCTTGTCATTCTCTCACTTTCTCGTAGAGCAATAGTCACCTCATCCAACTTCAAAGTTGTCCTCCCTGCAAGCAAAGTTTGAAATAAAGGTTTGTATGACCTTGGTATCGATGCCATCAAGAGCAATGCTTGCTCCTCATCAGAAATTTTGTCATCCTTCCTTCCATTTGTCTAACATCCTTCTTATTTTATTCAAGTCCTCCCCTCCAAACTCCCAAATAGGTATTAGTGTTGTTTATCAAAATTTTGACACATACCCTTAACAACTAGAGTATCATGTCTATGAGTGTATCTTTTCCAAGACATTAAGCAACTAGTTTTTGGCTTAAGGGAATCTCATTGGAAGGGCTAGCACTCGTTCCAGTTACAAGGATTTTGCCTCCCATTTCAGCTCAACTCATCTACTCCTTGTACGAGTATTTAAATTTGGTCTAGATAACTATACAGTAATACGTCAAGATGAGGAAACTGTCATTCTTAGAGAATTAGATGATGGCTTATTATTTGTTATGAATAATAAGGTTGAGAGTAGGGGAAACATTATCACACTTCGTCATATTAGACCTAGTACATTGAGCATGGAGTTTTCATCTGAATTAGAGGCTATATCTCAATCGGGAGAAAGTTCTTATTTGCTTGATGAAATTGTTCAAGATGATTCATCTATTGGATCAACAAGTTCTCGTTTGGTTCCACCTGAGTTTTTCCAACCTTCTGGATCTCTTGGGTTGAAAATTTGCATAAGGAGGATTGGTGCTGCATAACTTGAATGAAATCAATCAGTTTTATGTATTTATTAATTAATATGTATTTTCTTGGATAGGAGACTTAATTAGACATTGACTTGTTCAAGAATTTTCTAGTATGTGATTGTCACTAAGTAGGAAACTGAAAGTTTATGGATGAACCATCAATTTGTGTGGTCTTTTTTTAGGTGAATTTGTGTGGTCTTAATGTTCCAACTTTATTATCTAGTTTTTTTTTTATGAGAAGAACCTTGAGTATTTTTTTTATTTATTTGTCATGAGCAATTCATGGATTATATAATTAGTTTTTCCTCAAAGATTTAAAAATGGTTGTTTTTTGTCGGTATAGAATTTGAGAATTTTGTTTTTTGTCACTATGAAAAAAGTTTCACTCACTTATAGTAGTTACATTTTCCGCAGTTAATGTTTTTAGTCTCTCATGACTTTTAATAGTACTTAGAAAATGTTATTAAAAGACTCAAAAAAGAGCTTTTAAGCATGAGAGACTAAAAACATCGACAGAAAAAAAGGATTAGGACTATGAATTAGGCAAATATCTGGATGGTGACTATTGATAACTCTATTTTATATAGAGTTATTCATCCAATTAAACTTAGATTATTGTTTATTTTCAAGTACATTAATATATAAAAATAGCTTATTTATTAAGAAACAACATTTTAAGGATTCAAAAATATTAGGACTATGAATTAGGCAACATATCATAGAGAGTACTCTAAAGTTTTCCTATTGTTTGTTTTGATAGACAATGTTAGTGGGGGAGTGGGGAATGTTAGTTTTCCGGATTTGAATCCAGAACCTCCTGTTTGCACTCCATTGATGCACTGCTTCGATATCCCTTTATTATCAAATACAACTTTTTAAAATAAGGTATTTCCTATGTTATATTTTTTTTTCTAGATATTTCCAGATTATCATTGATTCATTGATGATGTTTATTGTTGAGAAATTTGAAGTAGTTTCTTTGGTAAAAAATGAAACACTAGAAATATTATTGAATAAATTATGAGTGTTTTGAGAAGGATTCTACGCCCTTAAATTCTTAACTATGATGTATTATCCAGAATTGCAAGTGACATTTTGATTTTTTTTGGTCAAAACTCCTATGTGGAGTTTCTTAAGAAGAATGTTAAAAAGGTGGCTCATTCTCTTGCAGAGGAACCTTGCAGTAATGATAGGCATGAAGGAAGAGGAAAACTTGAAAGATTGAAAGACTATATAGGGTTCAAAAAAATGACAGTCCATCACATCTAAACATGAAAACATAACATCCGAGGACTTTGAATCCCTAGCATCGACCATCGTCTTGCTCTCTGTTGGTCGTTGGTATATTCTCTGATAAACAAATATGTGATTTCCAATTTAGAACTTTCTCCAATTTCGCATTTGCATTTTGCCATTGCTTTGAAAATCTGAAGACACACTATTGAGAATTTTAGAATGATATTGATTCTTTTATGATCACTAGTATGCAACCCGTGCGATGCACGGGAATATAATTCAATTTGAACTTTATTAAAAAGAAATTAATTTAAAATAACATAAAATAATAAATAAACTAAATAAGGGAATGTGTGCGTGTATACTGGGACCAAATTACATGAGTGACAGAAACAATACATCTTCTCGTGAATGAAAGTGAACCAGAGTAAGTATATTTGTTACATTCTGCAGTTCATGAGCCGTAGGACGATCTCCTTTGAGAAAGGAGTTGTCCCTTTAGTCAAGTCAGCCAAACGCCACATACGAATTATTCTAACGATCGTATATATTGAAAATCTGGTCCCCCCATGAACAACATGCATTTTTGAGCATAGTGTGATTCATAACCATAATAGCTATTTTGTAACAAACATAACCATAATAGCTGAAAATGTAAGAAAATGATTTGCTTTGAACTCCAAACAATTAGGGTAAATGATGGATACCTAAGACTAATTAAATGTAGTCTGTTATATAGACTGATTTTGTGAATTAGAGTTTAAGGTTTTTATATGGATTTTTTTTGGAATATTAAAAATTGGTGACTAACTGTATTAGTTTAGTGACACGACTAATGCATAATAGGAAATTAGGAAGGAGTAAATGGAAAACAACAACCAAAAGAGCAAGAGAATGTGATATTTGCTCGTTTTGTATTGTGATTTAGGGCTAATTTGTATAAATTTAGCATAAATAAATAAATTTAGGATTGTTAGGATTAAAAGAAAGCATTTAAAAAATCATAAAAGGAGGATTAGAAAGATGTACCTAAATTTAATATTGCTTAGTGTGGACAAAATAACTAAAAAGTTGAGCTTCAATATTCCTATCATAAATCATAAATGAATCAATTTCAATACATCTATATTTTATCTATATAAGTTTTGAAACATTGTAGCAATATCCTTGCTTTAAAAGAGAAGGAGAAAGGTATATATTTGACCTCTGAAGCTAAACTGATTAAAATTTTCAACTAATGGACAGTTTTGAATAAAATGAATACATTTTAGATATAGGTGAATGAAATTGCATACGATGCACCTACCTTTTGAATACAGTGTACCAAGAAAACTGATCGAAAATTGGAAAAGTTGTGTAAGATTTGATTGAATAGAGAGAAAAAACCTACCAAAAAAAACATATCAAAGTAGAATAATATGAACAATTTGAAGAAAAATTAAACACCTTTAAGACCCACTATTGAAATATTTTTCCAATCTCAAGTAACTCATATGGCATAAACGAAATAGATCCACCATGTAAAAATAAAAAATGTATCGTGGAAAAAAAAAACTCTTTAAAAACAATGTAAATATTATAGCAACAACAAAGCAAAGTATTTTGGTTTTGTCTATTTTACTCCAATTTTATTGCTTTTGAGTGGGTTCATATTGTCATTGTGCATAATATGATGTGTAAATCTTGCTAAGTTATTTCACTTTCTATTTGCATGCCATTTTTTTGTATTTATCAGTCAATTTTGAAAATTAGAAAAACCAATGATCTAGAACTACTCTACTTTCATTGAACCTGACTTTATGATTTTTTTTCACTACATTCATAGACCAAAAATTAAAAGTAAGATGAGTGAAAAATAACATGTCTAAAATCATACCTCCATAACGAAATGATTCAAATATTGTGCATAGAGTTGGAAATAACCTTGGTCCAAGTGCCGAAACAAAAGCAAACAAACAAATAGGAAGCAACGTTAATCTTAAAAACTAAAAATATTTAAATAAAAGCAAATATATGGGTAAGTGATGATGATACATATGAGTGATGATGCAAGTGAGGTATTGTCGAAATCTCTAAACATGGATAGATGAGATAAATTAGCATACCACAATGGCCCAATCACCATCCAACATGATTCAGTTCTGATTTATAATCCCCAGTACACAAATTGTCTTCTTCCCCTTCCTCTTCTTCGCCTCCATCTGCGAATCTCTTGTGGATAAGAAAATAGCCATTCGCATCTGAAAAGAAAATTGAATCAGAGAACAAAAAATGAGTAAAGGAAAAAAAAAAACAAAGTGAGAGGGAAGATTGAGAAGAGAGGATGGGAATAAGCCAATCTGGAAGAATGAAGAGTTGAATAGCAAGAGTCTATTTACATATTTTAAAATTTTAATTTTCACTTACTATGTGTGTATGAGAAGGGAGTCGATGGATTTGTAAAAGCTGTAATTTTGAATCCAATTTATTGATATATTAAATTCTTCAATTTGAATATCAACAAAAAAAAATTCTTCAATTTGAATTATTAATTGTAGAGATATTTCCTCAAATTCTAGATTGGGTCAAGATAGAGTCACTATTCATTTGTATCATTAAATGGAGTTTAAATTAGATATTTTTGAATTTGAATTTAAATGGTCAGAGTATTTAAAATCCTTTCTCATGAAATGCTCAGAGTGAGATACTTAAGATTTTGGACTTTGAGTAAAACTTTTTATTATTATTATTATTATTATTATTATTATTATTATTATTAATAGATAGATTAATAGAGTCTATTAGATTTTTTTTGACAAAAGATTAATAGAGTAATAGATAGATGTATGAATCTATTAGTATTAGTATTGGGGCATTTTTGTTTTACAGTTACAGATATGTGATTATTTGGAGAATTATTTTGTGTAAATAGTCAATGATTGAATCATGTTGAGATTTAGAAGCTATTTACGTTTTTGTTTGACAGGTCAAGCTATATCAGTAGTTGTCATTTTGATTTACTTCTTTTTGGGGTGGTCAACATACGTTTAAATTACTATGTCAGCAAGATGGAATTTCTTACCAATTTCATTAGTTCAAAAACAGCCAATCATCTTCAATGAGTACATTTAAAATCGTTTAATGCATTCTTGTATGGTTTCGGTTTCGGTGGAAAATATTATTAGCAATAATTAGCTAGAATATGTAGTTTTTTTTTTGTCTTTCACAATAGTTAGAATATGTAGTTGTACAATGCATTTGCACGCAGGGGATTAAATAATTTGACACGGATTGATGACATGGCAAGGCTAATTGACTTGGATTGGAGCTTGACTTGGATTATAATTGACACCTAAGACTAAAAATTTTACTTACCAATGTGGACAGTCTGAGAGAATGACACCTAAGATTTTTGGCTTTGAGGTACCTATATAAATGTATTATTAATAGATACCATAAAAAGGATTAATATACTGTCAAATGTATAATAATATTTGGTAAAAAAAATATAATAATAATAATATTGTACTATTTAAATACTTTTCATCATTAAATGAATTAAATAACCACTGTATAAAAAATTAATTTTATATGCATAGCATTAATTGTTTTTTCTTTCCTAGAAAATGTAAAACATTTGGAATTTATAATGGTAGTATTAAAAATCTCATTTTGCATAATAATAATGACAATATAAAATATAGAGTAAATTGCATTCCCCACCACTAATTAAGAGAAGTTTGAATTACACTCTCCTCCTCTCTTATCTTCTACTATACTGCCTCCGTTTTCATTTATAGGCAAAAATACCCACCTTTTATTGTTACTAAATATAAACAAGTGAAAGTTTTTTTCACTTAACATCTCAACTTTACCCCTATTGATTACACTATTTTCACATTTATCAATGGAAAAAACTTTTTATCACACTACTTTTACTTTTATCAATGCAATAATTAATAGGGGCAGTTTAGGAACAATATTACTTTTTCTAGTTTTTCTTAAAACTCGTGTTTAGCCGCAATTTGCTTATATATGAAAACAGAGGGAGTAACTCTATACAATCAACCCACTACCAAAAATATTAAATTAATTATCCCTCACTTTTATCTCAATCCTAAGGATAATATTGTCATTTCAAATTATTTCCTCTCACTTTTTTTCTCTCACTCACTTTTTTCATTTGTGGGTCCCACTCTCACATCATCTTTTAATTTTTTATTTCAGTTTAAAGCCTACATTTCTTTTTCCTCTCTCTCACTCTTCCCACTTATCTCTAATATCAACATAATAAAACAACCCGCTACCAAAAATACTACATTATCCCTCTCTACTATAATCTATTAGAACTAAGCAACTTAACCACTAAAAAATTCTAAAATAATTTTTGTATATCTTAGACAAAAAAAAGACCTAATATCTATTCAAAATACATATAAAGATTTTAAAAAAACACTTTACAAATATATTTCCCTGATTTTCTGTCAAAAAAAAAATATATATCACTGATAAAAAGTAGTTTTTAGTCTCTTAGAAAAAATTCAGATGACTTAATGACTATTCAAAGTACAGATAAGTATTTAAAAAAATATATGAAAAAATGATTAAATTTATATTTTAATTAAAATCCTTAAATTAATATTAAATCATTAATATTAATTTAATTTAATTGATATTTTAAATCATTAAATTAATATCAAATCATCTAAAATTTACTATTTACTATAATCTGTCTATTAAAACTACTAAAATCAATTAATTTAACCACTAACAAATGTCAAAGGAGTAAACAATGGCAACGGGAGCGGCAACGGGAGACTGATAATGGGATTGACAACAGAAGAGGTGTCTGGAGAGTGGCAAGAGGAGCGCCAACGAGAGACTGACAATGGGATGACAACGGGTGTGACAACACGGGAGCGCCAATGGAGAGGCAACGAGAGCGGCAATGAGAGATTGACAATATGGGATCGGCAACATGCATGAGCGGCAACGAGAGCGACAACGGAAATGACAATGGGAGCGCTAATGGGAGAGGCCATGGGAGAGGCAACGGTAGAGACAACGTGGGTGCATATATATCTTATATTACTCCATTGTTAAGATTATAAGAAGATACTGATTTTTTTAACTTTTTGTAATACAAGCATTTAATATTACAAACTAATTTTATAAACAATTATTCTGTTTTTCTATCCCAACAAGAAAATATTTTCTCTTATATTTGTGTGTATATATATATATATATTGTTTTTTAGTTCCAAAGGGAGACATTATATATTGTTCTTATGGAAAATTATACTTTTATATTTTTATTTTTTTATGCATATAAAGGACACGATGGTACCCGTGCGTATGCACGGGTATACTGCTAGTTAAATATACACTCTCCTCAGAAGTAAGAACATAGAGGAAGTTATGCTCCCCTCCCCTTTGAGATGTTTGAATTATACAAGCATCTCCCTTAATAATTAAATATGCACAACCCTTCAACTTATGTCAACAAAAATAAATATTTTTATGATATCTACCAACTTTGAGCTATCATTTAATAAAAAATATAATTAATTTCTTTATATATTGTTCTGTACCGTATCTAGGGATAAGTATATCCGAGATAGTTGGTAGATAATGAGGTTTTGATCAATATAGAGTTACGTCCGAGCTGATGTTCCGAGCTGAGGTGGGGTGTACCTGCACAAATACTCCGATGCTAAAGTCGAGAGTCAGGAGTTAATGCAAATGAGTAGTATTTAATGCGCACTTCCTTCTTATGATTAATGTGGTATTTATAGGCTTTGGAGGCATTCAATTGTGTTGATCCGTCCGTTCGTTGTGGAGGCGCAATCTGGGCCATTTGATGAGTAAATGGGCTTGGGTGTTGAAGGCCCAATCAGTTTGGCTGAAGGAGTGGGGGGTGTGAGTAGTAGGCGTGTGATTTCTCCATAACAGTTGCCCCCCAAGTCGGTTTGGCATGTTAGGTTAAACTAGACTTGAAATATGCGTAAAAGATAAATTGTTTAAGTGAGATTTATAAAAAATAGCCGTGTTCGGTTTTCCTCACCGATCTTGTAGGTGGTTGAATCGAAACTATGTTACCGATTTTGAAGATGGCTGAAGCCGAACTGTATTACGGATCTTGAAGATGGTTGAAGCCGAATTGTATTACCGATCTTGAAGATGGTTGAAGCCGAACTGTATTACGGATCTTGAAGATGGTTGAAGCCGAACTGTATTACCGATCTTGAAGATGGTTGAAGCCGAATCATTCATGAGATCTTGAAGATGGTTGAAGCCGAATCAGATATTACGATCTTGAAGATGGTTTGAAGCCGAATCAGATTACGGATCTTGAAGATGGTTGAAGCCGAACTGTATTACCGATCTTGAAGATGGTTGAAGCCGAACTGTATTACCGATCTTGAAGATGGTTGTGTGTTGGTGACGCTTCGTTTTAATACTTCTTTTCTCGTCAGAGCATTAAATGCTCGTGTTGATCAATGCGACCGTTCGCAGGACTCGAGGCGTCTTTTTAATGATGACTCCTCGATTCTCGTGTTTGCTTTGATTTTGATTGAGTGTGTCGCAATGAATGAAGAATGCGGACATATCCCGAGACCCTATAAATACAAACGAGGGTAACTCATTCAACTTTTTAGTTTCCTATTTCACTCGTAGCTACCGACTTCGTGATTTTAAGTTCTCCGAGCTCGCTCCTTCGACTCGACATCAAATCTCTCCATTTTTATCAAGACTTTCTTACGAGGTTAGTACTTCCATTTGAATTTACTTTTTTCTTTGTGTTTTTCGTAGAATTTATTCTTTCGCGTTGCTTTTTTCCATTCTCACGGGCCGAGATCTAGCCTCACCGCAATCTTTTTTTGTCGAGATGGGGTTGTCGTGTCGGGTTCGATCTTGTTCGTGAACCCAACGTGTTTTTGATTTTATCCCGATAGCTTGCCCCCATTCCTGTAGGTAAAAATCGCGAAAACAAAATGCATAACAACTCGCGCCAAACGCCCCGACTTATAGACCAAGCCGAGCAAGCTCGCAAGTCTAGAGGCCCTGACATCGGAAAGCTAATGGCATCTAGAACTGATTCTAATCCTTTAGATAGGGAAAGAATTGCTGCACTTTGAAATTCGGGAAGAAATGTCTTCCGGCCGAGAGAAGCGGCAAAAGCAGAAGAGCTTCCGACGAAGAATCGCCCACCCTTCTCGCGCTAATAATCCGAACTCGTGAGGCTCAAGTAGATGTTGACTTAGATCCGAGCTCTTCAGATGACTCCGAGCTCGATTCAAGCTCAGAATCCGATACAGAATCAGATGGAAGAAAGGTCGACGATCCGTCTGTTGACCCGTAAGAGAGAATGTTGGTGAAGACGTAAGAGGTAAAGAGCCGGAAGATACCGGAGTTTCGAGTTATTATATGGGTATGAAGATTCCGGGGTTAACAACGCCGACCTCCCCCCGTAGTTCCCCTTTGGGCTCGCCCGCGACACTCCCGGGTATCCAAAACTTCGTGGTATAGACTCGCCATCGACTCGGAGATCGATATTAGCAATTATTCAAAGAGGCTTTACGCCAAAGATCCCGAGCGCTGGCGTGTTTTTGGAATGGGAAAGGGCGAGCATGTGGCTACTTACCCTGATTCTCTTAAGTTTATTGTTTATTGGACGACTTTAGCTCACATGCGCATCCGTCCTCCATTCACGGCTTTCCAACAGTCGGTATTGGCCAGGTTAGAAGTAGCCCCATCTCAACTTCACCCCAATGCTTGGGCATTCGTACGAGCTTTTGAGCTGGTATGCATTCATTTAGGTCGGCCCCTTTCTTTACAACTTTTCTTGCATATGTGATAAACTCCAATTTAGTGCATTTTTAGTGATATTTTTGAGTCACTTTTAGAGCAATTATTATCAATTGTATAAATTACTGACTTAATTTGCTCTTTATTTTGTAGAAAGAAAGAAAAGATAAAAAGAAAGAAAATAATATATATATATATATATATATATATATATATATGATATTTAAATATGGTATATATGTGTATTATATATATGTGAGAATTAAAAAGAAAGAGAATTATCACGTGACCATCAGGACAAAGGAAATAGTGCCGTGGAAAAAAAAGAAAAAGAATTGGCACGGAACCCTATGCGCTTGGAGGATAAATAGGAGCATGGCACAACAATTCGTGGGGACGCACAGAAGAGGAAACGCAGCCAGACAAGAATCTTGGAGAAGACGGCCATGATAACGCCCAGAGAGAGTTGGAGATTTGGGTACCGTTTTTGACACCGTGAGAGAGCTCTGGAGAGCGAGAAAAAGAGATCAAGACTCGAATAATAATTCCTCTAATTTCCTGGTTATTTTTATCTCTGTAAATTCATGACTCTAATTTCTATTTTATTGTTCTTGATACCTATGGATACCTAAATCCTCTTCTAGGGTCTTAGGTGAATCTTGCATGATTAGAGACCTTTTTATGTTCTAATTTCTAGTTTGAATTCCTGTTTTTATTTTAATTGATATTGTCCTATTGTTTTTATCACATGATTAGGATTAGCTACCCTTTGCATGTTTATAATCAATTAGTTGATCAGCGACCGTACTGCAATTAGTTGGTGGACCTATAGGATAATTGGGGCTATAATTAGGGCATGACCAAACCATAATTTAGTCTTCCAATCATTCAACATTTTTGCTCTTTATGCTTTTCCTGAATTTAAATTCTTGCATGACCAAACAGGGGTTAATTTAGGAAAAAGAATATTAATCACGAATGACCAAACGGATTAATAGTTTTAGTAAAGGGATTGGTAATTAAATAAAATAAGGGAATTCAGGTAGAATTAGACATAGGGGAATCGAAGCTTGCAAGTGAAACCGTGACTCTAGGTCTCTATCCATTAATTAAATTTAGCATTTTAATTCTTGTTATTTATTTCTTTTTATTTTGTTTCTTAATCATCAAATTATTTGTTCGTCTAAACAATATATAATCTCGATTAGTTTGGTACTTGTTAATTAATCCTCGTGGATACGATAATCTTTTATACTACTTCATGAAAGAGTACACTTGCTCTAAGTGTGTTTTTAACGCAACAAGTTTTTGGCGCCACAGTTGGGGATTAATTTAGCAATATTAAACGAAAAAGATTTTTATTGCTTTAGACATTTTTTTTTGCTTTTATTTTTGTTTATTTATTTATTTATCTTATTGAAAAATACAAAAAAAAAAAAAATTGATAACACTTTCCCAAGAGCCCGTTGCAGTTCACTTTGTTTTGCATTGAAAAGTCTAAATCATGGTTAAAACTATTGGAGACTACATTAGAGAGGCAGAGGCACAAAGAAATTTAGAGAAGTCATATTGGTATATGCCTCAATGTCAACGCTCATTTTCTCCTCCTTATGAGCCTTATTCAAACTATTGGGATGACTATGAGCCACCTCATTATTATTCCTACAACTGGGATAATTATGAGTCACTACAAGTGGAGAGGAAAGAGGAGGAATCTGATATTGATGAGGTCTTAGTCAAATTTATGGAGCAAACAAATGAAACACTTGATAGTTTGAAGAATCAATTGTCAAAGGTTATTGATATGGTAACAACTCAGTTGGCTCAAGAAACTCTTTATTTACAAACTAAGTCTACCCCAAATGAAGAATCTGAGCAATATAAAGATAATATTCTTAGTAGTGATGAAGTGTTCTCGGAGAAGATAATCTAGAGGAAGAAGCTCTCGAGAAAGATGAAGAGACTCCTCTTTGAGTGAGTCAAATCAAAATAATAGATCCTACTTGAGGAGAGTCAAATTGAGATAACAGATTCCATTGATGAGAGCGATTATGAGGAGAATGAGAAAGATCAACGAGTTCCCGATTTGGAGAAAGAGGAGAAAACCCAAATTTACGGTCAAATTGTCTTAACCATTGGTGATGCTATAATTGAGGTTAATAAGGGAAAGTAACTTTAAGGAGCGGTAAAGAAGATGATGTTATTAAAGCTTTAAATTTCAATGAAAATTTATTTTCTTTAACTTCTCCTTATTTTGATGATGTGGTTGAAACTAATATTTTTTGTGATCTAAAGATGCAGACCTTTTGAAAAAGTTCTTATTATGCAGATCCTAGTTTAGTGGTGGATGGAGATACAGAGAAAAATATCACCATCATTTGAAGTTCATCCACCACGTGGAAAAAGAAAGAACAATGTGAACCACATGGTAAGAAAGCTAAAAAGGTGCACCGCGTTAGATGTAAAATTTGCTCTTGGAGAGCCACCGATTGAGCACCAACTATCGCCGGGCTCATGACGTTAAACAAGCGCTTTCGAGAGGCAACCTGTGTTTTATTTTCAGTTATTTTTGTTTTCTTTTTGTTTTCTTTTGTTTTTAGGAACAAGCTCCAACTACAAGCTCTCTCAGGGAAGTCACTTTTACTCTCTCTCATTTATTTTTGTGTCAATCAGATATTTTGCATTGAGGACCATGCTTCATGCTAGTGTGGGGGAGGATATTATATATTGTCACTTGGTCTCTATTAATGCATATACCCACTACATATGTTGATAGCATTTTTTCTGGCTTATTGTCACTTGGTCTCTATTAATGCATATACCCACTACATATGTTGATAGCATTTTTTCTGGCTTGTTTTGCATGAATTATGCTTATATTGAAAAAAATAGAGATTATGCCTTTAGGGGACCCCATAATTGATTCATTTGACAGACTTGTGCTTAATTGTAACTGTGAGGTTGTCCTTAGGAAGCTAATAATTAGCATTTGTGCCTATTGAGTACTTTTTGTGAACTAGCTTCTAAATGTGAGATCTGAGCCTTCATAAGGGGATTGATACTAAATCATAAATTTTTACCCCTTTTTCTTTCTATGAGTGTGTTTCCCACTTTGCTACATTCTAGAATTTGTCTTTTGACCATTTCAAGGCGAAAAATTGATTTGCATCATGTAAAAGATTTGGGAATTTAGGTATTTTTCTGGCCACAGAGTTGTTTGTTGAATTTATCCCTTAGTTGCCCCCTTTGAGCCTAATTGTTATATTTTTTGTTCTTTGGTACCCAGATATATTTTTCTTTTTTTCTTCTTTTGGTAACCAATTGAAATTAAATGTGGAGCAACTATTGAAAATTACAATTTCGTCCTACATTTTAGTTGTCTATATTGCCAGGACTGGAATTTCGTCCTATGCTTTAGTTGTCTATCTTGTTAGGATGAAGAAAACAAAAGGAGTGAATCATGTGCTTACAAGAAAACTTTCTTACAAAGGAAACAAAATAGAAGTTGATGTACTTACCTTTTCCTCCTAAGAAAAAAATAATAGAAAGAGAATTTGAAAAAAAAAAAAAAAAAAAGAAAAGCAAGAAGGAGGAAAAGACACATCAAAAGAATGAAAGAGCCAAAGGGCAAATCAAAAAAAAAAAAAAAAAGGAGTCAACTCAATAGTAAAAGAAGAGTGAAGAATGAAAGTGAAATTTGGAGTTTGGACAAAAATTGTAAAATAGATAGGAGCTCCATATTTGGTTTCAAGGGTTACTATTTGTTTTTTGTTCTTTTTAGCCCTTTGATTATCCCCCTCTTCTTATTTCCTACCCTGCATGAATTCACCCTGGCCCCATTACAACCCATGAAACCCCATCTTTTGCATGCATGTGAACTATTTAGTGGAGATTTGGTCAAATTACAAACATATGGTAATGTGCATTTTGTGGAAGCTGGAGTGTATATTTTCACTAGTCCCTAAACACTTAGAGAGATTGTGAGCGAGTGCCATTGTTCACAGAAATGTAATCTTCAGGGACTTGAGCCTCTAATTGGGCAACCTGTTGACACCTCATATGTTCTATACTATCTATTGGCTGTCATTGTGCTTCTAACTTTGGGTTCCTTATTTGGCTATCTCTATTATTTATTTGAAAAGTTTTTGAGCCAGAGAATTTGCTTGAGGACATGCAAATGTTTAGTGTGGGGGAGTTGATAAACTCCAATTTAGTGCATTTTTAGTGATATTTTTGAGTCACTTTTAGAGCAATTATTATCAATTGTATAAATTATCGACTTAATTTGCTCTTTATTTTGTAGAAAGAAAGAAAAGATAAAAAGAAAGAAAATAATATATATATATATATATATATATATATATATATATATATATATATATATATATATGATATTTAAATATGGTATATATGTGTATTATATATATGTGAGAATTAAAAGAAAGAGAATTATCACGTGACCATCAGGACAAAGGAAATAGTGCCGTGGAAAAAAAGAAAAAGAATTGGCACGGAACCCTATGCGCTTGGAGGATAAATAGGAGCATGGCACAACAATTCAGGGGGCGCATGAAAGAGGAAACGCAGCCGCACAAGAATCGGAGAAGACGGCAACAAGATACGCCCGGAGAGAGTTGGAGATTTGGGTACCGCTTTTGACACCGTGAGAGAGCTCTGGAGCGAGAAAAAAAGATCAAGACTCGAAATAATAATTCCTCTAATTTCCGGGTTATTTTTATCTCTGTAATTCATGACTCTAATTTCTATTTTATTGTTCTTGATACCTATGGATACCTAAATCCTCTTCTAGGGTCTTAGGTGAATCTTGCATGATTAGAGACCTTTTTATGTTCTAATTTCTAGTTTGAATTCTGTTTTATTTTTAATTGATATTGTCCTATTGTTTTTATCACATGATTAGGATTAGCTACCCTTTGCATGTTTATAATCAATTAGTTGATCAATGAATCGCATCGCAATTAGTTGGTGGACCTATAGGATAATTGGGGCTATAATTAGGGCATGACCAAACCATAATTTAGTCTTCCAATCATTCAACATTTTTGCTCTTTATGCTTTTCCTGAATTTAAATTCTTGCATGACCAAACAGGGGTTAATTTAGGAAAAAGAATATTAATCACGAATGACCAAACGGATTAATAGTTTTAGTAAAGGGATTGGTAATTAAATAAAATAAGGGAATTCAGGTAGAATTAGACATAGGGGAATCGAAGCTTGCAAGTGAAACCGTGACTCTAGGTCTCTATCCATTAATTAAATTTAGCATTTTAATTCTTGTTATTTATTTCTTTTTATTTTGTTTCTTAATCATCAAATTATTTGTTCGTCTAAACAATATATAATCTCGATTAGTTTGGTACTTGTTAATTAATCCCTGTGGATACGATAATCTTTTATACTACTTCTGCGAAAGAGTACACTTGCTCTAAGTGTGTTTTTAACGCAACAATATGTTTCAAATAAACAAAAGGACCGAGAAGAACAGCGGCAAACCTGCGCGTTTAGAGCATTACACCCTCCGATCTAGACCAGGAATCAAGGTTTTTCTACCGTATTCGAGAAAGTTTGAAATATGAATGGAAAAATAAATTTTTCTGGGTCGAGCCGGTGTTGCCAGTAGTGGTAGATCGAGTTGGTACATTTAATGCCGAGAATGACATTGTTCTCACCACCAAGTTTCCTCTTGGTTGGACCCGTCGAGATGAATCCAAAAGACATTCTGTTGAAAAGAATCATTTAAATGTGGAAGATCAGAAAACCTTGAAAGTGCTGATGTTCATTGCAGATCGGATTGTCACAAATAATGAACATAGGGCGAATCACTGGGGTTTCGATACTAAGTTGTTGGTAGCATCCGTTAAGTTTGAGCACGTCGAGAAAGCTTTAGGTCGGTCCATAAAACGTTTCTCTTAGTTTATTTTTACTATGTATGCCGATCTTATATCTGCCGATCTTTACTTGCATAATTTTCCTAACTGAATTTTGTATTTCTTCTGCAGATAGTATGGCCCCAAAACGAAATATGGCGGCTTTGAGAGCCCTGGCACTTGAAGAAATTACCCAGCTGGTACCTCACGTCGGAGTAGTAAGCGGGTCGCACCAGGGGGACCTCTGCAGCGATTGTTACTCCTGCTGCGCCTATCACTGTGGTTAATCCCGAAGTGGAAGAGGAAGATCGGCCATTCCAAAGAAAAAGAAAGCAACCATCTGGTCAACTTCCTCCTAGGTCTAAACCCCAAGATCGGGAGAAAATCGTGGATCGATCTCGAGTGAACAATCAAAGAAGCACAAAAACATAAGTCTCTGCTTTGCTTCTTTTGATCCAAGAGGCATATATGACCCTCAAAACCGAGGAGTTCCAAGTCGACTTCTTCTGAGTTTCACTCTCGGTGTTTTTCGAGGATGGTCGATTTAGTGAGGAGGATAAAACAAACACTGCTTCTACAAATTAAAGGTATGGCTTTCGGTTTTCAAAGCTCGTCCCACCCTGGTCTTCCAATTTCTTTTATACTTATGTTTTTATCTATTTGTATAGATCTTGAAGCCAAGTATGAGTCACTTCGGAAAGCCAGTAAGTCCACTTCGGGCTGATCTTGAGAAATCTCAAAAAGATGTGGATCTTTATAAACAGATGGCGAAGATTTGGAAGCTAAGCGCCTACAACTCGAGACCCGAAAAGAAGCAAATGGAGGCCGAATCAAGTCGTCGAATGAAAAATTTGAAAAGGCTGCCGTTGAGCTTCAAGAAAAATATAATAAGATCGCGGAGTTGATGGCTACAACCTCGGCCCATAATTTTCCCGAGCTTCGGGAGCGATTGAGAAACTTATCGCTCAAAATGTTAAAGCTCGGAAGATCGGATGAAGGCAATTCAAATGGGTCAAGAGGGCATCGTCGATGCTTTTAATAACGCCTTGACCAAGTTGCCGTAGTCAATCCCGACTTTATTGCGATCGTGATATTCTTAACCCGAGTACGGGGTTCATGATGGGCATATTGTTGAGTTTGACCGGAATCCGGCGAAGTGTCAAGGATCGTTTATACAAAAGATGTGTAATTGTTTATTTTTATTTGTTTTTTGCGAATCGAGGCCCTACATGCAACCGGTATTTTTGTAATGACATCATCGTATTAATATCAGTCATATTTTGACTTCCTTTGTGACTGTGTCTTTATCTCGGATATCTCTTCTCTTCTGTTTTAAACAAGTTTATGAGATAAAAACTGTGATATCGATCAATGCTTTGACTCATATAGAAATAAGATCGGAAATAGAATGCCTTGGCAAAGCAAGTCTATTTTAAACAAGATCGGAAATAGAATGTCTTAGCAAAGCAAGTCTACATTAAACAAGATCGGAAATAGAATGCCTTAGCAAAGCAAGTCTACATTAAACATGATCGGAAATAGAATGCCTTAGCAAAGCAAGTCTACATTAAACAAGATCGGAAATAGAATGCCTTAGCAAAGCAAGTCTATATTAAATAAGATCGGAAATAGAATGCCTTAGCGTTTGTTTGGGGATGCTCCACCGATGTGAACCGATGTTTGATTTTAAGATCGGACATCAACTTCCTGAATCCTTTATCAGCGAATTGAATTCCATTGTCCGTGATTACCACCTCGGGCACCCCGAATCTGGTAATTATCTCTTTTCGGAAAAAAGAGATGCAGTTCTTTGCCTTAATAACAGATAGTGGTTTGGCCTCAATCCATTTAGTAAAATAATCAACTGCCACAATTAAAAACTTATTCCTCCCGGGGGCTTTTGGAAAAGGTCCTAGAAGGTCTATCCCCCACCATGCAAAAGGCCATGGGGAGGAGAGAGTTGTGAGACCGGTAGGAGGTGCAATGTGAACGTTTGCGTGAATCTGGCAATTCGGACATTTCTTCACATAGTTCCTTGCATCAGCTTCAATGGTTGGCCAAAAGTATCCTGCCCTTAACACCTTTCTGGCTAAGGATCTACCACCTAAATGTTGGCCACATATTCCTTCATGAATTTCCATTAACACATAGTCGGTCTCTGTATGTTCCAGACATTTCAATAATGGTGAAGAGAGTGCCTTCTTGTAAAGCTGCTCATTGAACACTGCAAAAGATGCTGCTTTTCTTCGGATGATCTTGGCTTTCTCAGGATCGGAAGGTTCTGCGCCCGACATGATGTAATTCAAGATAGGAGCAATCCATGTTTGGTCTTCACTTATTACGTACACTGATGAAATCGAGTGTAAGTCATCTTCAAAACTAGGTTTGCTAAGGATCTCTTGTATAACTGACCGGTGATTTCCCGCAGTTTTGGTACTTGCTAATTTGGAAAGAACATCGGCCCGAATGTTGTTTGTTCTTGGGACATGTTTAACCTCGGCGAAATCAAATTCGGTGAGTAGTCTCTTCACATGATTCAGATATTTTTGGAGGATTGGCTCTTTTGCTTCGTACTGTCCCCCGATCTGGGAGACCACAAGGAGTGAATCGGTATGGAGATTTAACCGAGTGATACGGAGATCTGAGGCCAAACGTAGTCCTGCAATGCATGCTTCGTATTCAGCTTGATTATTTGATGTTGTGAATTTGAAGGTGAGTGACAATTCTATAACCACTCCAGAAGGACTTTCAAGAATAATTCCACCCCACTCCTTTTGGGATTGGAAGAGCCATCGACATGGATTGTCCATACTTCATTCTCGGTCTCTGCCAAGTCATTTCTGCTACAAAGTCGGCTAACACTTGAGCTTTCATTGCGATCTTGATTCATATTTGATATCGAATTCGGATGTGACTCTACCGCCCACTTTATTATTCTTCCCGAAAGGTCCGGGCGATGTAGGATTTGTCGATCGGGTGGTTTGTTCGAACCACTACTTGGTGAGATACAAAATAATGTCGAGTCGCCGAGTAGCTATTACTAAAGCCGAGCTATTTTCTCTTTTTTGATATCGAAGTTCTGGCCCTTGTAAAGCTTTGCTCACAAAGTAAACCGGGCTCGCCTCTTTTGTTTCTCGGACCAGTGCTGCTCCTAATGCTTCCTCAGATATTGAGAGATATAAATATAATACTTCCCCTGGCTCAGGTCGGGTTAGTATCGGAGGTTCTGATAATATCTTTTTAGCTGGGTGAGCGCCTCATCCCGCTCGTGGTCCGATAAATTCAGATTCCTTTTTCAAAAGTTTAAAAAGGGGTAGTGATTTAAACGCGGCATTTGAGATGAACCGAGATAGAGCCGCAATCATGCCATTTAGTTTCTGAATTTCCTTCTTAGTGTTTGGGGTTTTCATCTCGGTCATCGATTTGCATTTGTCCGGATTTGCCTCAATTCCTCTTTCAAAGAGATAGAATCCGGGAATTTTCCGCTTTGACTCGAATGTGCATTTCTCCCATTTAATCTCATTCTGCTTTTTCCTTATCTCTGCAAAAATTTCTTTGAGATCGGTGACATGACGATCGCTTTCGCTCACTTTTTGCAATCATATCATCTAAGTATACTTCTACATTTCGTCCGATCCGTCTTTGAAAACTCGCTTCATCATTCTCTCGATAGGTTGCTCCTCGCATTTTAAGACCGAAAGGCATAACTCAGAATGAAAATTTCCGTTTCAGTCATAAAAGTTGTTTTCTCCCGATCGGGGGGAAACATTGGGATTTGGTTATATCCTGAATATGCATCCATGAACGATAATAAACAAAATCCCGATGCGTGATCGACTAGTCGATCAATATTTGGAACCGGAAAAGCATCTTTAGGACATGACCTATTGAGATCGGTGTAATCAATGCACATGCGCCATTTTCCATTTGATTTATTAACAAGTACAGGGTTTGAGAGCCAAGTAGTATATTTGAGCTCAGTTACAAAATTAGCTTTTACTAAGTCGTCTACCGCCTTGGCTGTCGCTTCAGTCTTCTCAATATTTTGCACCCTTTTGCGTTGGGCAACCCACTTCGCATCAGGATATATTGACAAGTGATGGCAGGCAATTTCAGGTGGTATGCCGGGCATGTCTTCAGCCGACCAAGCAAAAAGATCGGCGTGTTCCCTCAGGCACTGGGTTAATTCTTTTTTTATTTCGTCTGGTAGGTCTGCGCCGATCTTGACTGTTTTTGTTGGATCATCTGATGAATTCCCCGTCCGGTTTCGGTCGTTCTGGCCTTCTCTTTGAATGCGGATGCTGAACGCTATCTTTCTCTTCGTCCGAGCTCTCAGGATCGAAGCGTGCGTCTAAATCCATCACATTTACCTCGGAAAACTTCACTTTTTCTTCTTTCGCAGATGTACTCTTTGATGCAAGCTCGGCCTTATCTCTTGCAGAAATTTCGGCTTTGAGAAGGAGGTAATAGCATCTTTCAGAAGATTCTAGATCGGCATTGATAGTTATTACCTCGTTGCTTTGAGAATGAAACTTCATTTTTAGATGTACAGTGGAAGTCTCCGCCCCGAGTTTCCCCAAAGTCGGCCTTCCAATGATGCAATTGTAGATTGACGAGCAAGGTAGCACCATGAATTTAACCAAAAGCGTCCGAGATAAAGGTTCCTCTCCAAAAGTGACTCTTAAGTCTATGTAACCCATCGGTCTAGTTCGGGACCCATTGAAACCGGCGAGGTCCGTTCCGTGATAGGGGAAAAGTTCCCTTGGTGTAATTCCAATTTTCTCCAGTACATCGAAAAACATAATGTCACAAGAGCTGCCTTGGTCAATTAAGATTCTTCTTATCTCTTTCTCGCCATTATCTTTGAGATTAACAAATGAATGTCTTCGTTTACTTTCCGCTTAGTAGATCGTCATCCCCAAATGACAGAGGGGACGAGATGCTACTTTGTTGGGCGATGATGTAGATGCTACACATTGAATTTCCTTCCACTTTCTTTTGATTGTTCTTGTTGTTGCTCCTTGGACTTCACCGCCGAGATTACCATCACAACAGTCGGCCTCTACTCCTTTCGAGTGTCCGGCTCTTCCTTATAATCTACGATTTCTTTCCTCTTACTTCAATCAACCTCTTTCTCTCTGTTTGATGTTTTTCTCCTGTTGGAATGGCTTTACGACATCTTGCCCGAGTTTTCCTTTTTTGATAAGGTCTTCAATATCGTCTTTTAAGGCGCTTGCACCGATTTGTATCATGGCCTACGCTTTGGTGATAACGACAAGTGCTTGTTGTTCCTCATACCAGTCTTTGGGGAATAGGATCGGGATACCTTATATGTTTGAATTCATTGTTCGACATTCTTGCAAAATCTTCTCCTTTCCACATATGAGTTCTGTAGTCTCGATGTCGCCTTGCCGCGAGGTTTGAATTCCCTAGATGGGCCGCGATGCCGAATCTTCGAGGATTTTCAACATTTGGATTTGATTTCTCGATTCGAGGTCCGTTTCTCTTTGGTTTGGTTTGCTACGCTTTTCACAAAGAACTTGCTAGCTTCATCGCCTTCCTCATGATCTATGTACTTTTCTGAAAGTCGGAGGAACTCCCCCAAGGTCGAGGGTTGGTTGATGCTAACGTCAATCTGGAATAAAGTGCCTCTGCGTAAACCCCGGATAGGAAATACGATTTAAATTCCTCATTTAACCCATGCACTTTTCCTACCTCGGTGTTGAATCTTGCAATATAAGACCGGATAGATTCATCATCGGCTTGGTGGATTGCATGCAACACCATCCATGATTTCGCTTTACTTTCGAATGTGCGAAGCTCGCCGAGAATAACTTGGAAAGTTGTTCCCAGGATGAGATTGAATTCGCCGGGATGTCTCTGAACCATAAACCTGCAGATTTATCAAGGGTGAGGGAAAAAAGTCTACACATGATCTCACCTGGAGCATTCCGATATTGCATCATGGTCTCATAGTATTCTAAATGAACGTGCGGGTCTCCGAGTCCGTCATAAATTTTTAAGTGCTCGGGAGGTTTCTCTAAACCTCTCGGGAACAGGAAATAATCTATTTCCAAGTAAACGCCCTCTTCTGATCGTTTTACTTCTGTTTTTCTCTGGTTCCGAGTCTTGCGAGGTTGGTATCTGGAGCGATGTTGTTTAAGTTCCGGCTCTCTCTTTATGGTAGTGATGTTCTCGCTTTTGGAGGACTTTCTCTCGCTCCTAGATCGTTGTCCTGCGTGGTGAGGATGATGCGTAAGAGGAATCTTCTTCGCGAGTCGTCTACATTTCTAAGAGTTGCCCTTGGATCTTCTCTTCCTCGTCTTCTCGGGGGAGAGCGATGATAATGACGTCGCCTTGGGGGAGAACGATGTCGTCTTCGGGGCTGGGTAGTTCTGCCGGGTTGCTCGGGCTCTTCTGTCGGGTTAATCCGGGGATCATATCGCTGCGGAGAACCCCGATCTGCAATATCTCGGGCTTGATATCCAGCGATCTCGGCCTCTAATTCGGAGATACGGAGACTCCTAGCTTGAGATGCTTCATTATGCTGATTTAGAATTTGAACTAGCTGTTGTAAAGTGTTTACTGGAACGGGAATAACCGTAGGAGGTGAAGGAACTCGATTTGAGGTTGACTCTCTGTTATTGACATTTCGGTCAGTAACAGATTGGGTTACAGCAATTCTCTCCGGGGTTCCCTCCTCCTGTGACCGGATGATACTTGCTATTCGTACACCGGCTCGTAATTCGGGGTCCATGACTGATCAAAGAAGAATAGATAAAGTTTTTTATGAGTTCGGGAAAAGCTTCCACTGTGGTCGCCAATGTTCTGTACCGTATCTAGGGATAAGTATATCCGAGATAGTTGGTAGATAATGAGGTTTTGATCAATATAGAGTTACGTCCGAGCTGATGTTCCGAGCTGAGGTGGGGTGTACCTGCACAAATACTCTGATGCTAAAGTCAGTAGCTGTGGAGTTAATGCAAATGAGTAGTATTTAATGCGTACCTCCTTCTTATGATTAATGTGGTATTTATAGGCTTTGGAGGCATTCAATTGTGTTGATCTGGTCCGTTCGTTGTGGAGGCGCAATCTGGGCCATTTGATGAGTAGCTATGGGCTTGGACTGTTGAAGGCCCAATCAGTTTGGCTGAAGGAGTGGGGGGTGTGAGTAGTAGGCGTATGCACGGGTATACTGCTAGTTAAATATACACTCTCCTCAGAAGTAAGAACATAGAGGAAGTTATGCTCCCCTCCCCTTTGAGATGTTTGAATTATACAATCATCTCCCTTAATAATTAAATATGCACAACCCTTCAACTTATGTCAACAAAAATAAATATTTTTATGATATCTACCAACTTTGAGCTATCATTTAATAAAAAATATAATTAATTTCTTTATATATATATATATATAAAGAGAGAGAGGGAGAGAGAGGGAGAGAGAGGAGAAGAGAAGAGAAGAGAAGGGGAGATAGCATAGAGAGAAGGAGAAGAGGGCGAGAGAAAGGGGAGAGAGAGAGGAGAGGGAGAGAGAAAGGGGAGAGAGAGGAGAGAGAAGGGGAAAGAGAAATTTTGTATCAAAAATTATTTTTACTGTTTTATTGTCATTTTAGTCCTTAAAAATGTTAAAATTAAATGATCCCAGAATATATCAAAATGGTCTCACATGACATGTCCCTCTTGTTTGTCAATATATAGGCTCCACATTGACCTACACTTTGGTAGAAAACGCGCAAACTCAACCAAACCAACATAGTTAGCAACCAGAGTTAACAACGACAGACAAAAAAACCGGAGGACTAAATTGAGGTTTCCTTGAAGTGAGAGACGAAGTTGACAACGAGTAACATTTTCAGGAATAAATAAGAGTGTTTACACTACGCCAGCGTACAAGGTTTGTCAGCGTTTTTTTTGGGCATTGGTAGCGTTTTAAAACGCTAGAGAAGCTGGCGCTACTAATGCGTACACCCCATTAGTAGCGTTTTAAGAAACGCTAGCCATTTACCCAGCGTGTTTTAGACATACGTAGCGTTTTATATAAAACGCTAGCCATTGACCCAGCGCCTTTTTACAATTCCTAGCGTTTTCTATAAAACGCTAGGGATCCCATAGCTCATTTTACTACCATTCCTAGCGTTTTAAATAAAAACGCTAGGGATCCCATAGCTCCTTTTTACTACCATTCCTAGCGTTTTAAATTAAAACGCTGGGGATACTATAACCCCTTTTTACTACCATACCTAGCGTTTTATAAAAACGCTAGGGATGCTATAGCACCTTTTTACTAGCATTCCTAGCGTTTTATATAAAGCGCTAGGGTGCTATAGCACCTTTTTACTAGCATTCCTAGCGTTTTATATAAAACGCTAGGGATGCTTATAACATTCCTAGCGTTTTATATAAAACGCTAGGAATGCTATAGCACCTTTTATTAGCATTCCTAGCGTTTTCTGTAAAAACGCTAGGGATCCTCTAGCTCCTCTTTACAATTCCTAGCGTTTTATCTTTAAAACGCTAGGTATTGAATGAATTTTAACTTCATTTCTAGCGTTTTCACTCTAAAACGCTACCTATTGACTGAATTTTTTTAAATATTTTTTTATTTTGGTTTGTTCTCCATTTTAATTACAACCTATAAATTCATTCCCTTTTCAACAAATTCAGAAAATACATTCCAATCCAATATATCATTCAAACAAAATTCATCAACAAAATTCATCAAATAATATTTCCAATCCAATATATATCATTCTAAGAAGTACTTACAACATAATATAAATCCAATATATACAACATAAATAATAACTAAACTATTATGAATCTCAAAACTTGCTACAAAAAGCTAGAAACATAATGGCACCACTCCCCCTTACTGTAAGTAAGTTGTTCAAAGAGAGTAATTCAGGAGTTTTTTGAAGCCGGGAAAATACTGAAAAAAAATGAAATAAAATTAGAATTAAAATGTTTATTAAATGTGAGTAAGTATTATAATATCAATATAAAAATAAATCTAAGTAGTTACCTTGGTTGGGATTATTACTTTGTCATGAGTGATAATCTCTTTCATATACCTCATAACATAGTACCCACAATCATTGCTATTTGGTTGTTTAGGACACTACAAAGCAAAAGATTATAACTTAATTGTCACATTTTATGACCAAAAATCAATTAAAATTATAAGAATGATTCTTAAAAAGCTTACGATTATGGGTAGCCATCTTGTTTTACTCGTAGATAATCCCAAGTATTCTTTCAAAGCACTGTAACGTCATACATATATATATATAACGTTAAGTTAAACAAAATACATATATTAAATTATACAAATTAAAATGAGAGGGTTACACATACACACCTCTCAACTGATTCTACGAAGTCTTCGTAGACGCGTTGTAATGGCCTTGAAGTGAATCCAGATAATAGACAACATTTTGCTTAGGGTTTATTGCAAAGAGTACCCAATGTTGCCTGCAAGTAAATGAAGAACGAATGAGTACACATTAATTTACACTATAATACAATCCTCAAAATAATTAAACAAGTGATTGAAGACTAAATTTCTCACCCATTATTGAGTGGTGCCAAAAATAAAGAGTCGCCCTTCAAATGCTTGGCTTCCATGAAGCGTGAATGGATATAACTTTGTACTTCACTCTTTTTAGCCGTAATGCGTTCCTCTGTGTTACCTTTATGAAACACAACTATACAAGCCGGACACAAGAAGAAATACTTCTGTGTCCGTTGAGAAGAAGGACCGTAAGACGATTGTACAAAAACCTATAAATAATATATATACAACTTTCGAGATCCTCATATATATACTCTAATATATACTCTAATATAAACAACTATTGTGTACAAATAATTTAATACATACCTCTGGTATACTCGATATCGATGGCAAGGGCCCAATCCATCTCAACTATAGCTTTCATATCCTCGATGTTGATCATTACCAATCGATCCAGCCCACAATGTTATCGGGCGGTAAATAAATTTGGTCGCCCCGGTTCATTTTTGAATGTGGACCTTTAGAGAATCGATGTAGTTCTGGAATTCATCATTGGGAAATTGACCAACATGTTGGACTGGTCAGTATAGAAGATGGTCGGGAGAGTTTGGTAGTGGAAGGGAAGGTTGGGAAACTTTCATGGAAGGGAAGGTCGGGACACATGGGGTACCTAGTATATATTAAAAAAATGATTAATTAGCTAGTTAGTTAACACACATTATAGTCATTTAATTATTAACAAAAATATTGTCACTTACAACGACAAGTTGTTCGTGCCATGCCACAAAAGTACTAAGTGCTTGATCCACATGAAATATATCCGCATTAGCAATTGGAGCAGTGCAATGGTGCAGACCCTCTATTGAATAGTCTACCCTAACTCTCAAATGGTTTTCGTGCATGGCCTCGATTGTGCGATGTGGCACTCAATTGGTTACATATCAAACCCACTTTGCAACCTTTCGATGTGGGTTTGCAATATATAGCTCACATTCACGGTTATCCTAAATCAATTATAAAGAAAAATAAATATACATGATAATTTTATCAAATACATATGTACAAAAAAAGTCGAGTTTTGTTAAATACACGTGTTGAAGGGATGGTGCAACTATCTCTGGGCGCTATGGGGGTGCAGCGAGCTCAATAGGTTCAAAGCAGGGGGTGGTGCAGCGGATGGTGCACCAATCCTTTGTGCCAAGAGCTGCTTAAACATCCATCTCTCTTCCATTAGCACAAAGAACATTCTTGGATAGCTCGTCATACTTTTCCGCCATGACTTTACAATCCCCGCACCCCTTTGCTTTGGCTCTTCTTTGGCCCAAACACGGTTGTCGGAGGAATCCCATATCCATAACCTCTAATCCGACCCACGTCTCTCTTCCCTTCCCAAGGCACGAGCAAGGACATCTTGGTGACCATCACAAATCTGTTAAATCTCCTTGTGATACAGATTGTGATATGCTTTGTCGATGCACAAACATAAATAACGGATAAAATTAATAAACAAGTGTCAAGTGAAATTTAATCGACAATAAAAATATGTCCACGTGTCAAAAAAATCGAGTAACGGATAAAAATAATAAACAAGTGTCAAAGAAATTTAATCGAGAATAAAAAATATGTCCACGTGTCAAAAAAATCGAGTAACGGATAAAAATAATAAACAAGTGTCAAAGAAATTTAATCGAGAATAAAAAATATGTCCACGTGTCAAAAAAATCGAGTAACGGATAAAAATAATAAACAAGTGTCAAAGAAATTTAATCGACAATAAAAAAATATGTTCACGTGTCAAAAAAAAATCGAGTAACGGATTAAAAAAATATAGTCGAACACAAATTCCAACTTGAAATTTTTTCATGAATTTTGGAATACTTACAATTTTGTCCTTGACCTCCTTAGTTTTCGGATCCACAATCTCCCCATCCTTGTTTTGTCGGGCCTCTAACCGGACAATCGCATGCGATCAAGGATTCTTGAGTTGGATCTTTCCCTCTTCCAAATAACTATTTAAGTTTAATAATTGTTAATCAATCAGAAATTAAAAGATTCATTAAATCATAATAAATTAAACTAATTGTGTCTTACCAATCTTTCTTCGAGAATTTGATATCCACTAGAACCTCCTCTATAAGGGTACTTTCGGGATTAGAAGCTCTTTCTTTATTCGCTTTGCTCTTTTTCTATTTAAAAAGATAAGTATACATTAATGAATGATATCTACTTGTGAAATATATATATATAACTTAAATAATTAATATACTAACCAGAAATCCGGATCAGAGTGCGTATATCTACAAATTTGGTCCAATCCTCCTTAGTTATAATTCCAGGCATACAAGTCTTTGGAGGCTCTGTCTGATGGTCCCATCGGACGTTTGAATACTTTTTCCCCACATCGCCTCTGTAAGCCCTATGCAACCTTCCCGCTTCCTTCAAGATCCAATCTCTTCTGACTCATCGACATCAAAGTGTTTCTAGTTATACATAAAAATGGATTAAATAAATATAACTAAAAAATCACTAAATAAGATTATTAAAGAGGTCTAAAATTATATACCTGTATTAAGTCCCAAAAATCATCTTTCAGTTTAGGCAAAACTCGATTATCTTTCTCATTCCAACTTTTAATTGAAATTGGAAAGATTTGCTTCACCTTAGTACCAATAAAGCTAATTAAATTTGTGCCGTTGTCTCCAATTGGCAAACCTTTAACACTCCATCGGACCTTAAATAATTAAATCATTAAATAATTTGGAAAGGTAGAGAACAACATTAATAATTAGTAATTAACTTACCTTATATTTCTCGTGTCCTTTACTTATCCGATTGACGATATTCTTTTTCGATGTAATTCCTCGGGAGTGAACTTCTTTGTGTTTCTATCACCCCCATCACCACCACGACTACTATCGTGATCACTATGTGATGCCATCCGACTTGCAATCACCCAAATGAATAAGACTCGAGTGAGTTTTAGCTTTCTAATTGTTTAGAACCAACAAACACTTAACAAAATATAGAAGAAGCCATGCACAAAGTAACATCAAAGCCATGCACTAAGTAACCTAGAGTAAACATACATAGAGTAAACCTAGAGTAACCTAGAAGCCATGTACAGGACTAGTATCAAGAGTTCATCTTTTGTTCAAAATGCCAATAACAGAACATTGTTATAACTAACATGCACTAAGTAACCTAGAGTAAACCTAGAGTAAGAGTAACCTAGAAGCCATGTATAGACTAGTATCAAGAGTTCATCTTTTGTTCAAAATGCCAATAATGAGAACATTGTTATAACTAACATGCACTAAGTAACCTAGAGTAAACTTAGAGTAAGAGTAACCTAGAAGCCATGTACAGACTAGTATCAAATCTTTTGTTCAAAATGCCAATAACAGAACATTGTTATAACTAACATGCAAGCAGTGGCAATCTATGTACAATCAGGAGAAAAAAGTAAATCCATACCTGAGAAATGTGCGTGGAGATGAACGAAATGGGTAACCGAGGTTGTGCGTGGAGATGAACGAAATGGGTAACCAGGTTGTGCGTGGAGATGAACGAAATGTGCAACGGTGATGAACGAAGATGAACGAAGAGGTACGATGAACGAAGATGAACGAAGATGAGTTCTGGGTTGTTCGTGGAGAAAAGTTAGGTAGATGAGTTCTGGGTTGTACGTGAGTGTGTGAGGGAGATGAGAGGCGCGCTTGTAAAAATTTTAATAGCATTCCTAGCGTTTTTACATAAAACGCCAGGGATCAACTAAGCGCGTGTTTACCATTCCTAGCGTTTTACGTAAAACGCTAGGAATGCTAGTAAAAGGTGCTATAGCATTCCTAGCGTTTTACGTAAAAAACGCTAGGGATGCTATAGCACCTTTACTAGCATTCCTAGCGTTTTATGTAAAACGCTAGGGATGCTATAGCACCTTTTACTAGCATTCCTAGCGTTTTATGTAAAACGCTGAGATCAACTAGCGCGTGTTTACCATTCCTGGCGTTTTTACGTAAGAAACGCTAGGAATGCTAGTAAAAAGGTGCTATAGCATTCCTAGCGTTTTAAAAGCGCTAGGGATGCTATAAAGACCTTTACTAGCATTCCTAGCGTTTTATGTAAAACGCTAGGGATGCTATAGCACCTTTTATTAGCATTCCTAGCGTTTTGTAAACGCTAGGGATCCTCTAGCTCCTCTTTACAATTCCTAGCGCTTTAACTTTAAAACGCTAGGTATTGAATGAATTTTAACTTCATTTCTAGCGTTTTCACTCTAAAACGCTACCTATAGACTGATTTTTTTAATTATTTTTTTATTTTTGTTTATTCTCCCTTTTAATTACAACCTATTAATTCATTCCTTCCAAAGAAAATTCATCAAATATCATTCCAACAAAATTCAGCCAATATCATTACAATCCAATATATAGATACACACAAAATTCAACCTATTAATAGATATTTTTGTTTACAAATCATACAACATCATAAGTAACTTACATTATGAAACTCAAAAGTAGCTACAAATTAAAGCTATACCATATATAACATAAATGACTACTTTGTCTTGACCACTAGATCTCATGATCACTAAGTGATGCCATCCGACTGCAATATAACATAATCCATGTTATTGTTAAATTTACAAAAACAATATAATAATTATCTATTAATAAAAAATAACGAGAAATCATTAAGTCTATATTACCTTTTCCTTTTCCTAGATAAAATTTTGTTTGCAATTCGCGTCTTGGTATTTTTTTTCCGACGAATAAAAATTCCATCATTATGATCTTTTCTAAAATATACAACATCCTCTATAGAAGTATTTTCCCCTATTATTGGTTCTGATGTTCTGAAGAACGGGTCGTCCTCAACACCAACATCATCGGGTGCTTCATCATCATCGTTGTTATACACAAATTTTTTTGTCGACAATAGAACAATAGACCAATTGATATTAACTGGATCAGTGACATAAAACACTTGTTGAGCTTGCGATGCTAAAATAAAAGGTTCATCTTTATATCCTAACTTGTTGAAATTCACCCGCATGAACCCTAATTCATCAATCAGTAACCAAGATATTATTGTCAACCCATTCACATTTGAACACGGGCTCTCAAAACATATTGTAATCCAACTCCCATATGTGTTCAATGAAGCCAAAGTAAGACATATTCGCATATATGGGATTTCTATCTTTGGCAATTGGATGCATGCATAGAATGAGCTACAAGAGTCACCCCACTATTTTGCATTTTACTCGATCATCTTGTTCTTTTGTATAGAAAGTGCACTCGCTTCATTAGATAGTATGTTGTAAGAGAAGACATGTATATTTGGACCTTTTGCTAACCATCTCAATCTTTTGAAATCAAGTAGGATTCAAACACACTCACCATCAATGTGATGTTTTAGCCACACTATGAAACTCCTATTGTGTTCTTTTTGCTAACCAAACTTGCTTCTTTCCCGGAATTGACTCTTAAGAATCTCCTTGTGCTTGGCAACATATGAATCAACCTCACTATCATTGTGAAGAACGCGTACAAGTGTGCTTGCTCTAGTTCTTTCCTTGATACCATCACTAATTTATTTCCTGTCATCCCTTTACTAATCCTTCCCGCATGACGAGACCTTGGCAATCCCACAGAATATTCAAGACTAGATAGATAGCCCGCAAAAACTCAATAGCCTCTTCAACTATGTAGCGCTCAACAATACAACCTCGTGTCGTGATCGATTTTTCACATATCCTTTTAATATCTTCATGTAACGCTCAAACGGATACCCATCTCATGTAACATGGGCCACACAATTGTGTCTCTCTAACCGGATGAACTATTAGATGAATCATTATGTCGAAAAAGGAAGGTGGGAAATACATCTCAAGCTCACACAAAGTGACATAATTTCTCTTTGCAATGTTGGCAACTTTCCGGGTCAATCACTCTACTACAAATCGCCTTAAAGAATAAACAAAGTTTGGTTAAGGTCCGACGCACTTTCTTAGGCAAAATGGATCGAATACCAATGGGTAGCAAATTCTCCATGAGAACATGACAATCGTGGGACTTTAGAGACTTTAACTTGAGGTCTTTAATCGATACAAGAGTCGCCACATTTGAAGAGTATCCTCTGGAACTTTAACTCCATGAAGAAACTCACAAAAGACAGTCTTCTCCTTTCTAGATAGAGTATGAGTGCCGGAGGTAGATATGTACGTGTACCCTTCTTTCTGGACCCAATTCAGTCTCTCAAACCCATACTAACCAAATCCAACCTTGAGTTGATGGTATCTTTAGTCTTACCCGGCATATTGAGTAAGGTACCAATGACACTTTCGAAGACATTCTTTTCAACATGCATCACATCAATGAAATGCCTTACATATAATGACTTCCAAAGATGGCAACTCAAAGAAAATCGACTTTTTCTTCCACCCCGTTTGGCAATCTCTCCCGCAAAAGGCTTCCCAAATTTAATGTTCAAATCTTCCACCTTTTCAAATACTGTCGCCTGGTCAAAGGCGGGGAGCTCTACGTGTTCTCAGATTCCCATCAAATGCCTTTCTCCACAATCGATAGTGATGAGTTGATGGCAAAAATCTCGATGACCAAGATAGATATTCTTCTTACCATGTTCCAACCACATCCAATCTGTGTTTGTCTTCACATATAGGGCATGCACACGCCTCTTTTGTTCTGTGCATCTGATAGATTGCCGTATGCAGGAAAGTCGTTAATTGTGCCAAAGATCATAGCCCTCGTGGTGAAACTTTCTTCTCTCAACCCATCATACACCTCTACCCCGCCTCCCACATTTGCTTCAAGTCTTCAATTAAAGGAGCCAAGTATACATCAATATCATTTCTGGTTGTTTGGGCCTGAAAATTAACAAAGACAACATCATATATTTGCGTTTCATGCAAAGCCACGGCGATAAGTTATAAATCGCCAAAATCACGGGCCATGTATCGTGGGAGCTACTCGATACCGTGCGGGTTAAATCCATCAGCAGACAATGCAAGGCGTAGGTTTCTCGGGTCATCCCCAAATTAGGATACTCAATATTGATTTTTTTCCATTGCGGAGAATCTGCCGTGTCGTAGCATACCATCTTTAATCCTTTCATCCTCATGCCATGTCAAGTGTTTTGCATCTTACGAACTACGATACATGCGCCTAAATCGAGGAATTATTGGAAAATACCACAACACCTTTTCTGGAGCAGACTCTTTCTTCTTATACCGCGGTGCATTACATTTAGGACACGACTTTAACAACGCATGTTCATTCCAAATAAAATGCAATCATTCGGACAAGCGTGTATCTTCTCATAGTTCAAGCCAATAGACCCCAACATTTGCTTTGCATCATACGTCCGAGAAGGAAGCACATTATCATTCGCAACATTTCTTTCGTAAGTGAGAGTAAATCGGTAAAGCTCTTATCCGTCCATCCGTGGCGAGTTTTCAAGTTATACAACTTGATCACAACCAATAATTTTGTGAATTCATTACAACCCGCATACAATGGTGTCTCTCGCATCGCTTATCAACTTCTCAAACATTTCAGGACAATCATTAAGATCCTCTTCAACCACCTTTGCCATCTCTTCAAATTCGTTCGCATCAAATGAATGTGTTCCGTGTCAACCGTGGCGCATATCTCTTACTAATATCATTCATATTTGAAGATTCACCTTTTTCTCACCGCATTATCCAACAAGTGTAACTTTGATCAATTCCATTCGCCTTTAAATGTCGTACCAACTCTCTGAATGCTTGATTTTACATAACAACACCTTAAACAAGGACATTTCATACCACTAGAAGTCCCTAAACGTTCAACAAAGACAAATCACAAAATAATCCACTCCAATGCAAGATACTCCTTGGACGGATTTATTGGCGGACATCCAATTTCTATCCATAATTTCCAAATTATATTTATAATAAAATCCTGAGAAGAGAACTTTAACATATGACCCATCAAGCAATTCGAATATAATGAAGAATCAATTCATATAAAAAAACAAACAAAAATTCCTCTTTTAAAATTTTTTCAAATCCACTCCTTATATATTTTCCCAAGCTATATCTATATCATATTATAGTCTTCCAAATAATTAATTTATGTTTAACAAGAAGAGGCTAGTGGTAAAAAAAAAAGAAGAGTCTAGTGTGCACAAGTGACAAAACTAATATATTTCTAAACTAGAACCCATAATTAATATCTAACAAGAAACAGAGCAAGGAACAAAAAACTCACCAATGTTGTCTGAGTGAGAGAGATGATGTTCACTGAGAGAGATGATTTTCGTTGAGAGAGATGATGTTAATTTGAGTTAGGGTGTTAGGGTTTTGCGTTTCTGGGTGAGTGATTTTGCGTTTCTGGGTGAGAGTGTTAGCTGAGAAAGGAAGTAGCTCAATGGGAAACAAAAAAAATATTATTTAACCATACCTAGCGTTTTCTAAAAAACGCTAGGGATCTATCTAGCGTGTTTTCTAAATACCTAGCGTTTTGAATAAAAGCGCTAGGGATCTGTCTAGAGTGTTTACTAAATACCTAGCGTTTTATAAAAAACGCTAGGGATCTATCTAGCGTGTTTTCTAATTGGCTAGCGCTTTTGAAAACAAGCGCTGAGGATCTGTCTAGAGTGTTTTCTAAATAGCTAGCGCTTTATAAAAACGCTAGGGATCTATCTAGCGTGTTTTCTAATTGGCTAGCGTTTTTGAATAAAAGCGCTAGGGATCCGCTCTAGCGCGTGTTTTCTAATTTGCTAGCGTTTTAAGTAAAAGCGCTAGGGGATCCGTCTAGCGTGTTACCTAATTGGTAGCGTTTTAAAGTAAAACGCTACTAATGGTGTAGCGTGTTATTAAAATGGGTAGCGTTTTTTTATAAACGCTACTAAAGGTGGCGATCTCTTTTTACAATTCTGGCGTAGTGTTACCAAATATGAAACAATAAGTATTACAAATCATACACAAGAAATATAATGGTCAAATGTGTCTTCACACAACACTTTGTTTGATACCAACATGCCTCCACAATACAAGTTCTGAAACTCTGAAATAAATCAAAGCAAACAAGTCAATGAATAAGTTCCATATCAAAATGAAACCCATTTAAAGACCTATGAATTGTCTTGAGGCTCCACATCAACTACCACATCTATACGAACCCGCATAGTGAGCCAGCCATTTCGAAAAAACTCGAATGGAACAAGTAGGTATTCTGATTCTGTCGGAAAAATGCCGTTGAGAACGTTCTTGACTTTGGATCTAAAATGTTTACTATCTCGAGCAGCAAAAGACGTAACCAAAATTCTATACTCAAATTCTGAGTTTGGCCTATTAAGTCCAATGTGATAAAGATTGATAATGTTGCCAGTATGGTGAACCTTATTAGTGATAACAAAAAGTTTGTCATCAACTAGTGCTTGAAGAGTAGTCACACTATGATTAAAGTGTATCGAGGTGATGAAATTTTCATTGTAAGGAAATGGTACGTCAAGAAGTTGATGATTTGTTTTAAAGTGCTCACCTATCACCATTGAATTTGTCGTAAAATTGCACCCTATTTGAGGACATAGACATGGTTGATAAATGCATGACCTTTGATGTTCACGTGTTTCGAAACATTTCACTACTTCCTTACAACCATATGGTGCATGTTTGCATGCTAATTTCATTGTTTTCAGAATTCTTTCCACAGCATAACAACGATATTTTGTAAGCTCCACTTTGCAATAACCACAGTGATTCATTTGGCTATGACACTCAGAGCAAATAGCATGCCCATTGGTGCACTAAATTTAAGACAAAATGTAAAAGAAAATAGTGTTAACATATGAAATAGTTAGAAGTTCAAACCTTTTAATTAGAATAATAAATTCAAGATTCACCTATTAATTAATTTCATGGATTATATTGAAGTAAAATCAATGCAATCTTTTGCTAGATCGCTATATGTTCTACAATTTAGAATGAAAGTACGCAAATATTCAAAGAATAATAGCATGACAACATGTACTATTAAAAAGTATACAACTCAGTTAACAAAATTTACTCTATAAACTCACCACCAAATATAGATACTCAAAAATTAAAAATAACTAATAGTAGGTTTCTTTCAAATTTCTAACATCATGAATTATATAAACTAAAAAGCCTTATAAATGTGATTTCTTTACCCTTCACAATTAACCTTCTTTGGTGGTTACCCTTTTAGAAGGACTTCCCAAAGCTTAGGACTAGTTATATGCATGCAGCTACAAAGGTTTAACGAGGCTCCTAGGTGTAAGGGGTTGGTGCACCCCTTGTGCGTCCCTTAATACAATTTACATGCAACTACAAAGGTCTTAATTAATCATTTTTTTCCGGTAAGCCAAGTTATCTTTTGTGGGAAATTCTAGAAATTAATCTCTCGAGGTACTAAAATCCATCTAAGGATTGACCTCTCCCACACCAGATGTTTTTTCATATAGACCAACCAATAATCAAACCCTTCACAAGATCGTTAAGGAGCACAAATATACCACTTATGCTACATCATGTTGGATGGGTTTTTGGTACAAATTAAGCATGACACTCTAACCAACTTAGCTAATGGGCCAGTTGAGTCTGTGTTAGTTTCATAGAAGGGTTGACACTTATGTTAATTAATACAAAACCAAAACAATATATATTCCTATCTTTTGGTGATTTGATAATTTTCTTTCTCAAAGATTTTAATTAAACCCTCAAAAAATGAGACACAGATGAAAGTGATGAAATCCGATGATATAGACCATGTGGTCTTTCATCTGTATTTTCAGTTGCATATTCTCTTATGATGTTTTGGTTAATGTATACACAGGGTTTGATTTGATGTTGTGTTGTTACCTAAAGATGGTATTAACCATTCTTTGCAAGATGTACAGGTTTGCTTAGAGGAAAGAAATTATAAAAGACACGAAATTGTTTTTTTGGAAAGGTAGAGAATAGTAGTTAATTAATTGGTCAATAATATAAAAAATATTTCTTGGGGATGGTTCAAATGGGGGAATGATCCTCTAACTTTTTGGAGGGAACTTCCGTTCAAATGTAAAAGTTTGTAACATACAAACTTCTAGTTATTCAGATTGATGTATTTACCCATTGAGATATTTAATGCGCAGCTAACCACACGATGAAACAACAAATTAGAATACAGGACAATGTGTGGTGTAAGTTCTTGGACCGGTTATATGGGAGTGAAGGTGTACTAAATGCGAAACAATTCTCGGTGTGGTGGAAGGACATTTAGGGGATTGATGCTAGCTGAAAATTCATTAATGCAATATTGATATTCAGATTCAGTCAAATTAAAACTAGGCAATGGAAGACAAACTAGTTTTTGGCATGATAAGTGGTGTGGGCCGTGGGTATGGGATCTGCAAGGCGCTGTATCCTGGAATTTTTGGCTGTGCAGCAGACCAGAACGGTTCGGTGGCTGCTGCAAGGCGCTGTGGGTATGGGATCTGTCTTGGTGTAGGCCGATTGGCGCTGAGGAACAAGCAGAGGTGGAACAGCTAGAAGACACGCTGAAACCGTTACGTCCGGACAGGTATAGCGAGGACAAATGGGTGTGGTTGAAAGATAGTTCAATGACATATAAGGTGAAATCTGCCTATGTGTTTTTAACAGCAAGATTAGGAGAAAATATTGCTGACGAAGATCAGAGAAAGGTGCTAGCTGTGAAGGATGTGGTGCACAATGGCACCCTCGAAATATTTGGTTCATGTAGATTGGGAATGGTTTATATGTAGAGTGGAGAATGAGCTTAGTGTTAATTTTGAAATATGGTGTAATGGTACTCTCAATAGATTAGAACTTGGAGGGGATGATTGAATTGTATCATTTTGTAATGGGTTGACGTACCCCTTTACCCCCAACGAATACAACTTTGACTTATAAAAAAAAATTAGAATACTTCTTGTACTCGTTTTCTAACTGTCAATCCCAATTTATCAAGGTTGTGATCACTAGCTATGTGTTGTAAACAATGGATTTGGAACACTTTGCATTCATGAGTAACAATACATAGTCATGTTAGGAAGAGAAAGACAGCTGATTTCAAATAATCAGTGCACTAATTATCAATTAATGTGAATTTCTTTGTGTAAAGAATTCAACTTCTTTTTCTCCAATTAGAAAATACCCTATTATCTTGTTATTCAAGAAGAGAAGAACCCAATTCTTACAAACCCTAATTATTTTAACCCAATTTTTTAGAAAAAAAAAACTTCATGCCCTAAATCTTAGATCTCAATCCAATATTTTGTCATGACAAAAAAAACAATTATCGGCAAATGACCACAAATATTCGTACTGAAAAACATAATAAGCTTAGTGATAGGCGTGAAGGAAGAGACAAACCTGAAAAACTGGAAGGCTATAGGGTTCAGAACAAATATAACATTTCATCACGTCTAAATCAGAAAACACAACATCTAAGGTATTTGAATCCCTAGCATCGTTTTCCTCTTCGGTTGTTGTTGTTGTTGGTCTTTGAGGAATAGGTCTGCGATTGTCTACATTAGAAGTTTCTCCAATTTCGCATTTATCAGTCAAGTCTTTCTCCATTGCTCTAAAAATCAAAAGACCCACTCTTGACGTTTCTAGAATGATATTGATTATTTTCTCATACCACAAAAAAGATTTATATACTGCCAAATATATTATTACAATAATAATAATAATAATAATAATCTTTGTCAAAAATATAAAATTAATAATAATAATAATTATAATAATAAAATACTTTAAAACACAATTGCCTCATTTATTTTTTTTGTCGTACTAGTTAAATACTTTTCTTCATTAAATGAATTAAATAACTACTGTATAAGAAATTAATTATATATGCATAGCTTTAAATATTTTTTTTCTTTCTATAAAATGTATAACAATTGGATTTTTATAATAATCATAAAATCTTATTATGAACAATAATAATGAAAATTGAAAATTCATACAATATAATATAACATAATTGGAGAAATAAGTAGAAAGTATGTATTGTTTGAAATATGGCTCATTTAAGGAAAGAAGTAGAAACTATATTATAAATGTGTTTGAAGAGTTTACTTTTTATTAATTAATTAATTAACTAATAATCCATTGGAAATTCATTTACTTATATACTTATGTATTTTTTTTTCGATAAGCAATGATATACTTATGTATTTAATCAGTTATAAGATATAATTAAGATTTGATTCATTTGTTGAACAAGTTTTAAATTTTAACTGAAACTTTTAAATTGTTTTTTAATTTAAACAATTATGATTTTTCATAGTTTTTCAAATTGTTTTTATATTGTGTGTGTGTAATAGAGTAATGCCCGTAGTGGTAGATATTTGGTCTCCTTAATCCGTGTGTTTGGTATAGTGGTAGATATTTGGACTCCTTAACCATTTGATCGATGATTAAGCTATGTGTTATATAAAAAGTGAACATATTATATATATATATATATATATATATATATATATATATATATATATATATATATAGGTAAAAGATTGCTTCAAAAAAAAAGGTAAAAGATTATATTAATGCATATTATTATTAAACTTTCCAATTAGACTAAATTATATATTGATGTTCTTTCTTTTTTTATAATATATATTAATGACGTTCGTGTGAAATATCTGTTCTACTTATGATATATTTTTATTCCAAAGTTTTAAAAGTAATACTTTTTTGTTAAGGAGAGTGATTTATGATACTAAGCAAATCGTTTAGTATTTGTTGTTAAAAGGGGAAAATGGTTATTTGCCTAAAAATTACAAAATGCAGTGTTTTTTTCCACACCCCAAAAAAATTGTTCATTGACCACAAATTTGTACCACAATGATTAGATGTCATTAACCACAAATATGCATTGCAATGGTTAGATGCCACTAACAAGTAACAACAGTACTGCATAACTGTGGTTAGATATACCAATGATTAGATGCAATTAATCACAGATATGCATAACTGTGGTTAGATGCCACTAACCACAGATTTGCATAACAATGGTTAGAGTGCACAAAAACCATCCAAGAAACGAGTACGAAGAAGAAGAAGGCAGGGTCAGACAATCAAAACAAGCGATTCAACAATCGAAGCCAATTAAATCTGAGAAACACGAGACAGCAACAACAAAATTGAGAAATGCAATCGAAGCACAGTCGAAGCTGCAGCAAACCTGAGAAACGCGAGATAGAGAGAAACGATGCTGAGAAATGAGAAATGGTGCAGAGAAATGCAATTGAAGCCAGATCAAGAGCGTAACTGAGAAATGCTGCTGAAAAATCATGAGGAACAACGATGCAGAAAAACCCAAATCACGAATTGTAGAGGTGGCTTGTATTTGGGTTGCGATTGGAGAACACTGGCTTGTGTTTCTGTGTGATGCGCGATCAAGAGAGAGAAGGAGCAGTTACCGTACAAACCGATTTCAATTAAACAAGTAGGGAAGCCAACGTTTAAGGCAAAAAAGGAGCAATTAACGTAAAAAACAGTTACGATTAATTGATGAAGATTTACATAAACGTCCTTATTTATTTTAAACTGTTAGATCTGATTAGATCTGATTTTTCTAATAAATAAAGAATCAAAGGGTTAATAATAATTTAGTAACAATAACTAAAAAACTTTGTAATGTAAACCTTTGCAGAGATATATATATATATATATATATATATATATATATATATATATATATATATATATATATATATATATATATATATATATATATATATATATATTCATTTTTTACAAACGGGCAGTTAGAGTGAACTTTGTCTTAAAAAAATTCAATCTACTGATTACAATATATTTTTATTCAAAAATTTTAATATTCACACACTTTCATGCAAAAAAATTATTTTATATGTGGTGTATAAATTTTTTTGAAACAACAAAGACCAATATATATATATATACCCTAAATATAAGACAAGGTCTACTTTTCAGCATTTTTCCCCCCAAAATCCAACATGTTTAAGCATCCAATAACAATGTGACATATGTGTGTAATGTCCAATGGCACAATTGTAATTTAAACAAAAATGAGTGGCAAATCCTTAACCCCCAATGTGACTCACATAACACTCTCTTTCTCTCTTATTCTCTCTCATACGCTCCCTCTGGCCCACTCTTACACACCCTCTTTCTCACATATTCTCTCTCATAGCACGGCCTCTTAGACACAGTGATTAATAGAAAGTATCCAGTTAAATACCAAATGTCTACTTTATAGACTACTTTAACAAAGTACATACACCTTTAAACACAATGGTTAATAGAAAGTATCCAGCTATATACCAAAAGTCTATTTTGTAGACTATTTTAACAAAGTACATACACTCTTAGACACAATGGGTAATAGAAAGTATCCAACTACACCCCCAATGTGACACACACTACACCCTCTTTCTCTCTTATTCTCTCTCATACGCTCCCCTCTGGCCCACTCTTTACACACCCTCTTTCTCACGTATTCTCTCTCATAGCACTCCCTCTTTATATTTCCTTCTCTTTCATCTACTCTTGATGCTCTCGGTCTCTCTCAACGATTCCTCTTCCTCTCATTCTCTTTCATACGCTCCTCTTTCTCTTCTTCTCTCTCAACCACTCAACCTCTCAAATCCTTTCTTCTCGCCTTGCTTCTACAACTACAAAAACGAAAGAGAGAGAAAGAAAGAGATTTGAGAAAGAAGTCAAAGTAAAGTCCATGGCAGCGCAACACTGTTGTGGACCATGGCGATGGTGAACGCGGCCGGAAGATGGAGAGAGGTGGCAAGGTGCAGTCTAGAAGTGGTTGTCTCGGATCTAGACGAACACACTCTTCCTCTCTGAAACGAACTTTGTCTTGCTTACTCTCTTTCCTGGTCTCATTCTCCTCTTTTTGTTTACATTTTACATACATAGGTTTCATTGAATGTTTGTTCTCTTTCCTCCTCCTCTCTCTATTTTCGAATTTTGTTTTTGTGTTCATTTTTTGATTATTGGCTTTAGAGTTTTATTTTTACTGATTTGGGGCTTCATGTTTGTGGTCGATTTTTATTGTTTTGGAGTTTCATTGTTGTGGTTGATGTAGTGTTTCATTGTTGTGCTCTATTTTTACAGTTTTCTTTCAAATACATGGTAACATCCCTAATTTCGTTAATTTCAAATTAAGAAATTAACGAGTGATTTATTACTTGAATAGGTAATAAATCAAGTCACGGATGTGAGGTTGTCGCGGAAGCAATTTATAATTGCTTGAGTATATAATTTAAATACATAATTGAGTGGAAATTAGAACACTAGGGGTATTTTAGTCTTTATACCACTCACACTAAATGAAATCCAAGACCCAAAAATATCCAAACACTCTCTCATTCCTCACTTAAGTGAATAAAGAAAAGGTAAAGTTAGAGAGAGAGAGAGAGAGAGAGAGAGAGAGAGAGAGAGAGAGAGAACACGACACAAGAAAGAAGAAAGAAGAAAGAAGAAAGAAAAGGAAACCGTGAGAAAGGAGAGAAAGAAGAGAAGAATGGGTAAGGAGGAAGAAGAGAAAAAAATGGGGTTTTAAACTCATCAAAACACAATTCTTCCTTCACCAAAAATGATCTCCTCGTCATCCTCTTCGATTTGGTACCAAAATCATCATCATCAACTCACACTCTCTCACTTTGCCATTTTTGAATTTAAGTGGAAAATGGAGGTTTTGTTGTTCAAGCTCAAAGGAAAGCTTTGAATGGTATTTGGGAGCGAGTTTAAGGTGGATTGCGCAAATATTGAGGTCCAATTTGGGGTTTGTGAAGAATGAAAAGGTTAGGGTTCAAATTGGGATTATGTGTGAATAGTGAATTGAAGCTTGAAGACGATGAATAGTGATTTCATGGGGGTTTTGTGATTTATTGTAGGTTCAAAGGATTGGGGCGGATTCGATTGTCGTCGGAGCGTAAAGTTTATGCGAGGAACGATCGTGCGGTTATGTAGATTAAGCTTATGGGTTTCGACTTCGGAGTTATTTGGTTTGAGTTCGAGGATACGGGGATTGTTCGTGTGTTTTCTCATTCGTGAGCACATTCCGACATTTCGGTATTTCGTGATTTTCATTACGAGAGGTGAGTTTTACTCACGTTTAGGGAATTTTAAAATGTTGTTTATGTTATGTTTGAACGGTTTTCGAAATTTGGAGTTTCGAGAATTTTAGAGTCAAAAACGCTATTTCGAAATTTGCGCTCCTATTAGCTATGGGGGTTCACTCGAGCTTGCGGAGTTGGTGATGTGCTAAAACTTTTAAATGTGTATATTGTGATTTTGTCACTCGAGCTTCTTTAGGTTGTTGGTGACATGTCACAAGTGATTAATAAAGAGGATAGTGCATAGCCATCAAGAATTGGGCTATGAACTATAGATAAGTAATTTAAGTTGTACATAGTCATCAAGAATCGGACTATGAACTCTTATGTAATTCATTTATCGGATTACACATGATTGATTGTTTATTGTAATTCTTTTTGAATTACTAATTATGGTTTTATAAATGGACCGAGTGATAGGTAAGGGGTCACGGTAAGACTCACTGAGACAAGTTGTCTCACCCTACAAATGTTGTTGTTTTCAGAGTAACAGGGAAAGAATATCCTTTATGACACGAGTGGATGGAGTGCTCGAGAAGGAAATGGAAGACGTAGTTCTTCTATTATTAGTTATGTTTTTTTTTCCTGTTATCTTTGTATTCGATTTATATAACTTGAATTTATTCTAAGTTATGTATCGTTCCGCTATTCTTGTAAAGATTGTAAAATCTAAGCAGAAATGTATCTCTCGATGTATGCTAAATAGGTACACTTTAGTATTTCTACTAGATAGAAATATGAGGGTGTTACATTTTGGTATCGAGCGATTCGACCTCGTCGGGACGTAGAGACCTTGTGGTCAAAAGGTTAGATCGAAGTCGACTTAGGGACTTAGACAATTAAATGTCGAAACCTTTCAAGATATTACGTGAAGTATTGAGTCGAGATCCACTCAATGTTTCATGTGAGTTAATGAGAATGATGACAATTATTTGCCTCACCGAAAAATGTCCAAACCCTAAACCATAGGAATTCGGCCTTCTCGGTTTATCGTGAGCACGCAATGGAAGCGAGGGGCTACGAGATAGTGTTCTCAAGTAAGCAATGGGCGATCAAGTTGGTTCGAGGAAATTAAGAGGCGATTGTTCAACAATGAACTCGGTGCAATTGTAGAATTGCGAAGTGGAAGTTATTGTAGGTCCTACAGGAACTACAATTAAGCAAAGCCTCGAGGCGATAATAATGTCGATGATCGTAAGATCTGTTAAGATTAATCAAAACCCAAATCCCGACCATTGATTAGTTAGTCTATTAGTTACCAAATACGGTTTTACGATAACCTTACCTTATGGTTAGAGTAAACCCTAACTTATGTCACGCTTAGAGACATTCTTTCGTATAATCGCAAGTATTGATCGAGTTCTTTTCCTCAAAGCCACATTTCAAATGCCATGAATCGATCTAGTAAGTCAGAAGTGCAATTTCAATATTGGCTACGAACCAAATGTTGATGGGGTCGCCTCCGATCACGGTTTCTGAACCAATTCCCATTCAAGATGAGATCGTGAGGTTATGGTAACCGAAATAACCTTAATATTACCCTTGGAATTATGAGCAAGCCGGGCCTTGGTCTCAGAGAAATTTTCGCGTTCTCCGACTTGTTTTATTTATAACTTTTAATTCGAACTCCGATTTGTATGTTCCAAGATGCGTTGGAAAGCTAACGAAAAATGTCTACACATTTAAGTAGTTTGTGAACCTTGTTTCCAGTTGTATGATGAAATGTACTTCTACCTTACCCTAAGTGGTTGTAGGCCATAACTTCAATTGAGGCCTGAGAAGTGGAAGGAGAACTTCTAGTCGTTAAGATTAGATACCTAAACACCGGTTTATTATGATAATCATTGTAGTTTCCAAGAGAATTATTTCTCAGAAATGGTCAGAAATATCTATACCCTCAGCAGTCTGTAGAGTTTTAAAAGCCAATAACTATAAACCATTTCACCATTATGCCACAAGAGTAAAACTTTCCAATTACCTAAAGTATGGGAAGTGGTATTGTCCTATAGGAAGGTTGAATCAACAGAGTGTTAAATGCCTTACTCAAAGTTGGGCAAGACACGTTCTTTACCAAATTGTTACTCTAGGAGTTATGGTTATGTTTGGAGAGTTGTGGAGTTTGGAGGGTTGTGGGACCAAAGGAATGAGTAAAATAGTGAGAATTGTTCTCAGAATCAACGCTGGATGCATTATCTTGTGCCCGTTTGATTCCATGGATGAATCCTTCTATTTTGATTATTTCTTTGATGTTATAATAATTAGCTCAACTCCGTGATTAATCCAAATATGCACGTTCCGCCTAGAGTAGTCAACAATACAACCTGATGGAACAAAGTTCAAAGTTTCTAGTAAGTCCTACTTAGCTAGAAAAGCTGTTATGTATCGAGCGAGAGATCTTTATTGTTTAGATCTTCTCATGCTCAAGTAAATGAATATTAGACTCAGTTCAAGAGAATGGTTGGTTTTAGAATAGTCGTTTGACTTATAGAATCTGTAAAAAAAAAAAAAAAAAAATCGTACATGTGTGTGAAACTATCCGGATTTAGTAATTGAATTCAAAGACTGAGTCGCGAGGTGAAGATACGTCTTAGGTGAAGATACGTCTTATTAGTATTTTGGGTTAGCGAATAAATAAACTCCTATGGGTAAGTAAGAAAATTATTTCATATTCAAACTTTTTTCAAGAAACTTTTACATAACCTTTACCCACTTGTGAGTCAGTTATGAACACTGTAGTGATAGAGTTTAACCCGAAGTTCTAATAGTACTGCACCAAATAAAACCGAAATGTGATGTTCCCTAGTTTACTACAAGTTGGGGTGCTCCGGTGTTACTTGTTGAAAAGAAAGGCGGGAGTAGGAGGTCGTGTATGGATTACCGCTAGTCGAACAAAGTTATTATTAGGAATATGTATCCTTGCCAAGAATAAGTGATTTGCTTAATCAGCTTCGAGGTGCAGCAGTGTTTTCAAAGATTGGTCTAAGGTCGGGTTATCTTTAAATTCAAGGTTAGGCGTTAGTTATTCAAGATAGCTTTCCATACTAGATATGGACATTACGAGGGAGTAGTGATGCCTTTCGGTCTAACTAATGCTCGAGTTATTCATGGATTATATGAACTGAGTTTTCCACCTGTACTTGGATTAGTTATTGAAATTTTCACTGAATACATCTTTGTGTACCCTAAGACCACTGTGGATCATGATCAGCATCTCCGCATTGTTCTGAATGTACTCCGCGAGAGGAAGTGGGATGCTAAACCTTTGAAGTGTGATTTTTGTATGTATGTAATGAAGTATCCGGGGACATGTGATATCCTAGTTAGGAGTGGCGTGAGTTCTTTCACTCATTTGGTAACTTGTAAAGGACAATCGTTTGGAAGAGATTTGATTAAAAGCATGTTTCCTCTAGAGTTGTAAAGAGATTGACTTGTTCTCTTCCAAATTCTTCCGGAACCGTCTCTAGGATTTCAAATATACAATGACACCTCGGAAAGGTTAGGATGTATTATGATGTTGTATCAACAAGTGGTAACCGATGCATCCATGTAAGGGAAGAGAAGAGAATTATCCAACTCATGATTAGGAATTAACAACTATTGTGTATATAGTGAGACTTGGTGATAGCTTAGGGTCGGCAAAGGATTATGTTGGCCTAAGGAGAAGATCATTAGGATGTGAATCGGTGATCTTGTATCTTAAGAGTTTCAAAGAACCATTAGTACCAATGAGAGAGCATTGTCGTGAACAAACTCAATCCTCGAGAGTATTGTGCTAGTGGTGTCTTGTGTAGCTTTACCTTTGTATTGTCCAATCTACGTGATATGTTTCATGTATTCCAATCGAGGAAGTACCTTTCCAATCCCTGTCAACCGTTGAGTTGGAATGATGGATCTTTGACTGACGCGTCATTTCAGTCTTATCCAAGTCATATCATCGAACATAGAGAGAAGACACTTGAACGCGAACAATTCCAAATGCTAAAGTAGATTGGGAATGGTTTGTCGAATCGAGAAAAGTTTCATGCGGATTGGATGACGATATGCGGACTAGATATCCGTATTTGTTCTCTTGAAGAATGTTTGTTCAATTTTGAGGACAAAATTTTTTCAAGTTGGGGTGATTGTAACATCCCTAATTTCGTTAATTTCAAATTAAGAAATTAACGAGTGATTTATTACTTGAATAGGTAATAAATCAAGTCACTGATGTGAGGTTGTCGCGAAGCAATTTATAATTGCTTGAGTATATAATTTAAATACATAATTGAGTGGAAATTAGAACACTAGGGGGTATTTTAGTCTTTATACCACTCACACTAAATGAAATCCAAGACCCAAAAATATCCAAACACTCTCTCATTCCTCACTTAAGTGAATAAAGAAAAGGTAAAATTAGAGAGAGAGAGAGAGAGAGAGAGAGAACACAACACAAGAAAGAAGAAAGAAGAAAGAAGAAAGAAAAGGAAACCGTGAGAAAGGAGAGAAAGAAGAGAAGAATGGGTAAGGAGGAAGAAGAGGAAAAATGGGGGTTTTAAACTCATCAAAACACAATTCTTCCTTCACCAAAAATGATCTCCTCGTCATCCTCTTCGATTTGGTACCAAAATCATCATCATCAACTCACACTCTCTCACTTTGCCATTTTTGAATTTAAGTGGAAAATGGAGGTTTTGTTGTTCAAGCTCAAAGGAAAGCTTTGAATTGTATTTGGGAGCGAGTTTAAGGTGGATTGCGCAAATATTGAGGTCCAATTTGGGGTTTGTGAAGAATGAAAAGGTTAGGGTTCAAATTGGGATTATGTGTGAATAGTGAATTGAAGCTTGAAGACGATGAATAGTGATTTCATGGAGGTTTTGTGATTTATTGTAGGTTCAAAGGATTGGGGCGGATTCGATTGTCGTCGGAGCGTAAAGTTTATGCGAGGAACGATCGTGCGGTTATGTAGATTAAGCTTATGGGTTTCGACTTGAGTTATTCGGTTTGAGTTCGAGGATACGGGGATTGTTCGTGTGTTTTCTCGTTCGTGAGCACATTCCGACATTTCGGTATTTCGTGATTTTCATTACGAGAGGTGAGTTTTACTCACGCTTAGGAATTTTAAAATGTTGTTTATGTTATGTTTGAACGGTTTTCAAATTTGGAGTTTCGAGAATTTTAGAGTCAAAAACGCTATTTTACGAAAATGACGCGTGTTTGAAAATTTAAAAAACGAAACCATAATGCTTTGATTTTTGAATTGTTATGTTTGGACTGAATATATGTGTGTTTGTAGTCAGGTGCGTGGTTGAATCGGATTGAAATACGGTTTGGGATCGATCGGAGAACGAAACGGAACGGAATTGGGCATTGAGTTGAGAAGTTCCTATGTTCCCATTCCCGATGTTTCGTTTCGACGCTCGTTCGACTTCAAACTTCTTTTAAATCCTTTTCCTAACCACCCATAGCGTATATGGTTGATAATGTTTGTTTTGTCGTGGTTTTAAAGTTGTTTGGTGTAATTCGGTTGAATTCTCAAATCTTTTGAAAACCGTAAATTTTGTATATGTGCGGGAATTAATGATTTTTGAACAAATTGATGTCCGGACTGGTTTCTGGTGATTATTGTATTTTGGGATGTCCATATTTCGGAGGAAACTCTGCAAAATTTTGTTGGCAATTTTATGCAAATTCAAAGTGGTTTTGAAATAACGGTTAATGATTTGAATATTTCAAAAAACGGAAAATCTAGATTACGTGTGGGAACCAAAAGTTTTATAACTCAACCGCTTTCTTTGGACGGATTTTCATGAGCGTGTGCGTATAATAATATGTTATCGCAACATATTATGCATTGAGTTATGTTTCGGTATATGAGTTATATCGAGTATAGGAGTCCAATGCGGGTGTGATATATAAATTATATCTAGTATAGGAGCCCAATGCGGGTGTGATATATATATATATATATATATTATATCGAGTCGGGTGACGACCTGCTTTTTGTTAGCATGCTAGGTGAGGAAGTCATGAGCCCTCGACCTAGGCCCCATTTCATATATTTATGCCGCTTTTAGGATTTGCGCTCCTATTAGCTATGGGGTTCACTCGAGCTTGCGGAGTTGGTGATGTGCTAAAACTTTTAAATGTGTATATTGTGATTTTGTCACTCGAGCTTCTTTAGGTTGTTGGTGACATGTCACAAGTGATTAATAAAGAGGATAGTGCATAGCCATCAAGAATTGGGCTATGAACTATAGATAAGTAATTTAAGTTGTACATAGTCATCAAGAATCAGACTATGAACTCTTATGTAATTCATTTATCGGATTACACATGATTGATTGTTTATTGTAATTCTTTTGGAATTACTAATTATGGTTTTATAAATGGACCGAGTGATAGGTAAGGGGTCACGGTAAGACTCATCGAGACAAGTTGTCTCACCCTACAAATGTTGTTGTTTTCAGAGTAACAGGGAAAGAATATCCTTTATGACACGAGTGGATGGAGTGCTCGAGAAGGAAATGGAAGACGTAGTTCTTCTATTATTAGTTATGTTTTTTTTTCCTGTTATCTTTGTATTCGATTTATATAACTTGAATTTATTCTAAGTTATGTATCGTTTCCGCTATTCTTGTAAAGATTGTAAAATCTAAGCAGAAATGTATCTCGATGTATGCTAAATAGGTACACTTTAGTATTTCTACTAGATAGAAATATGAGGGTGTTACATTTTGGTATCGAGCGATTCGACTCTCGTCGGACGTAGAGACCTTGTGGTCAAAAGGTTAGATCGAAGTCGACTTAGGGACTTAGACAATTAAATGTCGAACCTTTCAAGATATTACGTGAAGTATTGAGTCGATCCACTCAATGTTTCATGTGAGTTACGAGAATGATGACAATTATTTGCCTCACTTCGAAAAATGTCCAAACCCTAAACCATAGGAATTCTCGCCTTCTCGGTTTATCGAGCACGCATAGCGAGCGAGAGGCTACGAGATAGTGTTCGAAGTAAGCAATGGGCGATCAAGTTGGTTCAAGGAAATTAAGGGCGATCGCTCAACAATGAACTCGGTGCAATTGTAGAATTGCAGTGGAAGTTATTGTAGGTCCTACAGGGAACTACAATTAAGCAAAGCCTTGAGGCAGTAATAATGTCAGTATCGTAAGATCTGTTAAGATTAACTGAAACCCCGAAATCCTGACCATTGATTAGTTAGTCTATTAGTTACCGAAATACGGTTTTACGATAACCTTACCTTATGGTAAGAGTAAGCCCTAACTTATGTCGCAGTTAGAGACATTCTTTCAGATAACTGCAAGTATTGATCAGGTTCTTTTCCTCAAAGCCACATTTCGAAATGTCATGAATCCGATCTAGTAAGCTGTAGTGCAATTTCAGTATTGGCTACAGAACCAAATGTTGATGGGGTCAGTTCCCGATCACGGTTTCTGAACCAATTCCCATTCAAGATGAGATCAGTAGGTTATGGTAACCGAAATAACCTTAATATTACCCTTGGAATTATGAGCAAGTCAGTCTTGGTCTGTGAGAAATTTTCGTCAGTTCTCCGACTTGTTTTATTTATAACTTTTAATTCGGAACTCCGATTTGTATGTTCCAAGATGCGTTGGAAAGCTAACGAAAATGTCTACACATTTAAGTAGTTTGTGAACCTTGTTTCCAGTTGTATGATGAAATGTACTTCTACCTTACCCTAAGTGGTTGTAGGCCATAACTTCAATTGAGGCACAGGAAGTGGAAGGAGAACTTCTAGTCGTTAAGATTAGATACCTAAACACCGGTTTATGATGATAATCATTGTAGTTTCCAAGAGAATTTTTTCTCGAAATGGTCGAGAAATATCTATACCCTCAAGAAATCAGTAGAGTTTTAAAAGCCAATAACTATAAACCATTTCACCATTATGCCACAAGAGTAAAACTTTCCAATTACCTAAAGTATGGGAAGTGGTATTGTCCTATAGGAAGGTTGAATCAACAGAGTGTTAAATGCCTTACTCAAAGTTGGGCAAGACACGTTCTTTACCAAATTGTTACTCTAGGAGTTATGGTTATGTTTGGAGAGTTGTGGAGTTTGGAGGGTTGTGGGACCAAAGGAATGAGTAAAATAGTGAGAATTGTTCTCGAATCAACGCTTTGGATGCATTATCTTGTGCCCGTTTGATTCCATGGACGAATCCTTCTATTTTGATTATTTCTTTGATGTTATAATAATTAGCTCAACTCCGTGATTAATCCAAATATGCACGTTCCGCCTAGAGTAGTCAACAATACAACCTGATGGAACAAAGTTCAAAGTTTCTAGTAAGTCCTACTTAGCTAGAAAAGTTGTTATGTATCGAGCGAGAGATCTTTATTGTTTAGATCTTCTCATGCTCAAGTAAATGAATATTAGACTCAGTTCAAGAGAATGGTTGGTTTTAGAATAGTCGTTTGACTTATAGAATCTGGAAAAAAAAAAAAAAATCGTACATGTGTGTGAAACTATCCGGATTTAGTAATTGAATTCAAAGACTGAGTCGCGAGGTGAAGATACGTCTTAGGTGAAGATACGTCTTATTAGTATTTTGGGTTAGCGAATAAATAAACTCCTATGGGTAAGTAAGAAAATTATTTCATATTCAAACTTTTTTCAAGAAACTTTTACATAACCTTTACCCACTTGTGAGTCAGTTATGAACACTGTAGTGACAGAGTTTAACCCGAAGTTCTAATAGTACTGCACCAAATAAAACCGAAAGGTGATGTTCCCTAGTTTACTACAAGTTGGGGTGCTCCGTGTTACTTGTTGAAAAAAGAAAGGCGGGAGTAGGAGGTCGTGTATGGATTACCGCTAGTCGAACAAAGTTATTATTAGGAATATGTATCCTTGCCAAGAATAAGTGATTTGCTTAATCACTTCGAGGTGCAGTGATGTTTTCAAAGATTGGTCTAAGGTCGGGTTATCTTTAAATTCAAGGTTAGGGCGTTAGTTATTCAAAGATAGCTTTCCATACTAGATATGGACATTACGAGGGAGTAGTGATGCCTTTCGGTCTAACTAATGCTCCAGAGTTATTCATGGATTATATGAACTGAGTTTTCCACCTGTACTTGGATTAGTTATTGAAATTTTCACTGAATACATCTTTGTGTACCCTAAGACCACTGTGGATCATGATCAGCATCTCCGCATTGTTCTGAATGTACTCCGCGAGAGGAAGTGGGATGCTAAACCTTTGAAGTGTGATTTTTGGATGTATGTAATGAAGTATCTGGGACATGTGATATCCTAGTTAGGAGTGGCAGTAGTTCTTTCACTCATTTGGTAACTTGTAAAGGACAGTCGTTTGGAAGAGATTTCGATTAAAAAGCATGTTTCCTCTAGAGTTGTAAAAGAGATTGACTTCTGTTCTCTTCCAAATTCTTCCGGAACCGTCTCTAGGATTTCAAATATACAATGACACCTCGGAAAGGTTAGGATGTATTATGATGTTGCATCAACAAGTGGTAACCGATGCATCCATGTAAGGGAAGAGAAGAGAATTATCCAACTCATGATTAGGAATTAACAACTATTGTGTATATAGTGAGACTTGGTGATAGCTTAGGGTCGGCAAAAGGGATTATGCTGGCCTAAGGAGAAGATCATTAGGATGTGAATCTGGTGATCTTGTATCTTAAGAGTTTCAGCAACCATTAGTACCAGTAGAGCATTGTCGGCGAACAAACTCAATCCTCGAGAGTATTGTGCTAGTGGTGTACTGTGTAGCTTTACCTTTGTATTGTCCAATCTACGTGATATGTTTCATGTATTCCAATCGAGGAAGTACCTTTCCAATCCCTGTCAACCGTTGAGTTGGAATGATGGATCTTTGACTGACGCGTCATTTCAGTCTTATCCAAGTCATATCATCGAACATAGAGAGAAGACACTTCGAACGCGAACAATTCCAAATGCTAAAGTAGATTGGGAATGGTTTGTCGACCGAGAAAGTTTCATGCGGATTGGATGACGATATGCGGACTAGATATCCGTATTTGTTCTCTTGAAGAATGTTTGTTCAATTTTGAGGACAAAATTTTTTCAAGTTGGGGTGATTGTAACATCCCTAATTTCGTTAATTTCAAATTAAGAAATTAACGAGTGATTTATTACTTGAATAGGTAATAAATCAAGTCACGGATGTGAGGTTGTCGCGGAAGCAATTTATAATTGTTTGAGTATATAATTTAAATACATAATTGAGTGGAAATTAGAACACTAGGGGTATTTTAGTCTTTATACCACTCACACTAAATGAAATCCAAGACCCAAAAATATCCAAACACTCTCTCATTCCTCACTTAAGTGAATAAAGAAAAGGTAAAGTTAGAGAGAGAGAGAGAGAGAGAGAGAGAGAGAGAACACGGCACAAGAAAGAAGAAAGAAGAAAGAAGAAAGAAAAGGAAACCGTGAGAAAGGAGAGAAAGAAGAGAAGAATGGGTAAGGAGGAAGAAGAGGAAAAATGGGGGTTTTAAACTCATCAAAACACAATTCTTCCTTCACCAAAAATGATCTCCTCGTCATCCTCTTCGATTTGGTACCAAAATCATCATCATCAACTCACACTCTCTCACTTTGCCATTTTTGAAAATTTAAGTGGAAAATGGAGGTTTTGTTGTTCAAGCTCAAAGGAAAGCTTTGAAGGGTATTTGGGAGCGAGTTTAAGGTGGATTGCGCAAATATTGAGGTCCAATTTGGGGTTTGTGAAGAATGAAAAGGTTAGGGTTCAAATTGGGATTATGTGTGAATAGTGAATTGAAGCTTGAAGACGATGAATAGTGATTTCATGGAGGTTTTGTGATTTATTGTAGGTTCAAAGGATTGGGGCGGATTCGATTGTCGTCGGAGCGTAAAGTTTATGCGAGGAACGATCGTATGCGGTATGTAGATTAAGCTTATGGGTTTCGACTTCGGAGTTATTCGGTTTGAGTTCGAGGATACGGGATTGTTCGTGTGTTTTCTCGTTCGTGAGCACATTCCGACATTTCGGTATTTCGTGATTTTCATTACGAGAGGTGAGTTTTACTCATGTTTAGGAATTTTAAAATGTTGTTTATGTTATGTTTGAACGGTTTTGAAATTTGGAGTTTCGAGAATTTTAGAATCAAAAACGCTATTTTACGAAAAATGACGTGTGTTTGAAAATTTAAAACGAAACCATAATGCTTTGATTTTTGAATTGTTATGTTTGGATTGAATATATGTGTGTTTGTAGTCGTGCGTGGTTGAATCGGATTGAAATACAGGTTTGGGATCGATCGGAGAACGAAACGGAACGGAATTGGGCATTGAGTTGAGAAGTTCCTATGTTCCCAATTCCCGATGTTTCGCTTTCGACGCTCGTTCGCTTCAAACTTCTTTTAAATCCTTTTCCTAACCACCCATAGCGTATATGGTTGATAATGTTTGTTTTGTCTGTGGTTTTAAAGTTGTTTGGTGTAATTCGGTTGAATTCTCAAATCTTTTGGAAAACCGTAAATTTTGTATATGTGCGGGAATTAATGATTTTTGAACAAATTGATGTCTGGACTGGTTTTACAGGTGATTATTGTATTTTGGGATGTCCATATTTCAGAGGAAACTCTGCCGAAATTTTGTTGGCAATTTTTATGCAAATTCAAAGTGGTTTTGAAATAACGGTTAATGATTTGAATATTTCGAAAAAACGGAAAATCTAGATTACGTGTGGGAACCAAAAGTTTTATAACTCAACTGTTTGCTGGACGGATTTTCATGAGCGTGTGCGTATAATAATATGTTATCGCAACATATTATGCATTGAGTTATGTTTCGGTATGAGTTATATCGAGTATAGGAGTCCAATGCGGTGTGATATATAAATTATATCTAGTATAGGAGCCCAATGCGGGTGTGATATATATATTATATCAGTCGGGGTGACGACCCTGTTTTTGTTAGCATGCTAGGTGAGGGAAGTCATGAGCCCTTGACCTAGGCCCCATTTCATATATTTATGCTGCTTTTAGGATTTGCGCTCCTATTAGCTATGGGGGTTCACTCGAGCTTGCGGAGTTGGTGATGTGCTAAAACTTTTAAATGTGTATATTGTGATTTTGTCACTCGAGCTTCTTTAGGTTGTTGGTGACATGTCACAAGTGATTAATAAAGAGGATAGTGCATAGCCATCAAGAATTGGGCTATGAACTATAGATAAGTAATTTAAGTTGTACATAGTCATCAAGAATCGGACTATGAACTCTTATGTAATTCATTTATCGGATTACACATGATTGATTGTTTATTGTAATTCTTTTTGAATTACTAATTATGGTTTTATAAATGGACCGAGTGATAGGTAAGGGGTCACGGTAAGACTCACTGAGACAAGTTGTCTCACCCTACAAATGTTGTTGTTTTCAGAGTAACAGGGAAAGAAGATCATTTATGACACGAGTGGATGGAGTGCTCGAGAAGGAAATGGAAGACGTAGTTCTTCTATTATTAGTTATGTTTTTTTTTTCCTGTTATCTTTGTATTCGATTTATATAACTTGAATTTATTCTAAGTTATGTATCGTTTCCGCTATTCTTGTAAAGATTGTAAAATCTAAGCAGGAAATGTATCTCTGATGTATGCTAAATAGGTACACTTTAGTATTTCTACTAGATAGAAATATGAGGGTGTTACATACATCATCATGAAGACTAATTTCTTTTCTTAAACGTCTCACCAATCGATAAACTCTAGTAATATGATTTGCCATATTTATTGTCTACACGTAACAAATTCACTCCATGTATGTTTGTTTCGATTGAACACTTTTAGTCTGCCCACCGTGCGTAGCACGGGAATTGTGTCAAGTGTATATATATATATATATATATATATATATATATATATGTGTGTGTGTGTGTGTGTGTGTGTTTTTTTTTTTGAAAATGCAAAAATCATTGTACAGATAAAGTGAGGTGGTCACAAGCAATAACAAACCAAAAATCCCCGCTCCCAACAAGCCACACAGGTGCACACCTTTCGTGTGTTTTCTGGAGAAATCCTCGCTCCCAAAAATCAAAATCAAGGACGTTTGTGCGTTTTCTGTTTTCGTAAGGATGAGGAGGCTGATCACCTTTTTTCCATTGCAATATTTCTTCTCAAGTCTGGCAACGTATCATTTCCTGGTGTGGCGTCCAGCAGCAGAGTTTTAACGGTGCATGGGAACATTTTATGCAACATGTTGTTAACATAAAATATAAGCAATGGAAGAAAGTTAGACATATGGTGTGGGTAGCAGTATTGTGGATCTTATGGATCGATAGAAACAAAATAATTTTCAGGGGGGCTGCCTAGTGTTAGTAATATGGTACAGCAAATTAAATACATGGTGTGGGGGTGGTTTACCCAAAAAGTAGATTCTAAGGCTTTAATTGCTTTTGATAGTTGGTGTAATTGTACTCTATATGGCCTATCATTCGAAGGAGCTAACTGATTAGCATGAGAATTGTAATTGGATTGTGGTACCCCTTGTACCGTCTGTTAATACAATTTTAACTTATAAAAAAAAGTGTGCACACCTTTGAAGGTTCAGTACAACCACAGAATACTGACTCCAATCCTAACCATTGGAGATAAACTCCAGGGTGGCCACACACCACTAATAGAAAGGCATTGCCTAGCCTTAGTCTTAACTAGAAACAAATTCCACGAGTAGAGTTTGGTCAAAAATAAGGTCTTTGGGGGGTCCATAATCTATCTTATTAGAAAAAATTGCCCTATTCCTAGTCTCCCAAATAACCCAGTGACAGAGTGCAAGATCATTATTAACGACCAACAACCTCTACCACCTAAATAATGAGTACCACAACCTTGCTGCAAAATCACGCCTTAAAAACAGATGGATCACCGACTTTAAAGGTTCTCCACAAAGAGAACAGCCAACATTGATGGGGTAAGAAATATCTTGCCTGTGAAATAGGTTATCCCGACAAGGGAGCCTATTAAGGATGGCATGCCATGTAAAAGCAACGAGTTTAGGAGGTGCATGACTCTTCCACTGTTTATCTAAAGCAAATAATTCTATCGGATTCCTAGCATCCATGCTGGGAATGCTATTCATAAGCATATCATATGTCGACTTCACAGAGAAAGCCTTATTGATTGAGGCCTCTCATACCCACATGTCCTCAAATAGAGAGGGGGCCACCGGACCAAGTAGTGACATTAGCTCCCCTAGGAGCTCTTCTTTCATTGCTTGTAAGATTTAGATAAATAATAAATATATAATGATTAATCAATATTATATTTTATTAAAATACAGATCAAGGTTTGTGCTATGCACAATAATATTTACTTTTTGGTCAAGACCAGGGTATTCATCGCCAAACGTAGTGACTAATCCCCTTGCTGGATTGGAGGCACCTCGATGGGTGGAACGGTTGGCCCAAGAATTTAAAGCTACTACATACTCAAGGCGATGATCGAACCCTCGACACTTAGTTAAAGGAGGATGAACCCCAACCGCTCAACCACACCCCCTGGGTTACAATAATATTTACTTAAAAGAATAAAAGTAAAGAAAGACTATCCGAATGTATATCTATCACTCTCAGCTTGCAAGTAAGTTGGTTGAGACGTTCTGCCGGTAAGTCTTTTGTTAACACGTTGGCTAGTTGGTGCCGAGAAGGAATGTATTCTGTCCTTATCAATCCACTATCCAATTTTTCCTTGATAAAGTGCCGGTCTATCTTAATATGTTATGTCCTATCGTGTTGAGTAGGACTATGAGCAATACTAATGACCAATTTATTGTCGGTAAATAACTTCATAGGGGCTTCATACTTAAGCTTTAAGTCACCTAGCTAGCACAATTTTCATGTTTAAAAGTGCATTCAAGGGACTGGTTCGGTTGCTCTTTGTTGGACATTGTAAACTCAAGTTTTTAAAAACCGTTCGACACGATTGTACCGAACCAAGGTAAATTGCAAAAGAAAAAACGAACAGAGGCGCATGAACCGGAACACAATGGGAGTGATTTTGAGCAATGGATAGAGAGAGAGTGAGTGAGAAAGCGAATGGAGAGTGAGTGAGAAAGCGATGGAGAGTGAGAGGTTAGGGTTTGATGAGTGAGAGAGAGAGAGAGAGGGTGTGAAGGGGTTAGGGAGAGAGTATGTGAGATGAAGTGGTTTTTGGATGGGGGTATTTTTGGAATTTTGGAGGTTATGGAGTGTGTAGTGAGTAAGTGGGGATTGGGAAAAGCATGAGCCTTGTAAAAAAAAATTGGTCTTGGGTCACATGAGTTGGGCTTTCCGCCCAGCCCAATAATGTTGTGTAAATAAAATTGGGTTTTTTCTTTTGTACCCCCACCCATTCCTCTAACACCCCCACCCAAAACGAAATCCCCAAAATGCCCTTTGTCATCTATTTTTTTTTTTTTTTTAAAAAGCGCATCGTATATATGTCAATTGGGACATATATACGATGCGCCTTAAATTTTGTTTTTTTTAAATTTGTAAAAAAAAAAAATTTAACGCTCATGATTTAACGTTCAAAGTTGATCAACTGTGTAGATTGCACGCCAAAATCAACGGTTGATAATCTTTTACCTCATCTATAAATACTCACTCCCACCATCACTATTTTCACACCAAAAATTCAAATACTCACTCCTCCTTCTCTCACACATCACAAGTGAAGATGATGCAGGCTTCGCTAATGTCATACTACGAGCCTTCTTCCCTCACTCTTGTTCATTCTAATATGGGGTTTGTTGATCATCGTGGTATCATCTTGAAAGATGATGGTATAAGTTTCGATGGGAGAGATGTTGTTTCGTGTAGGTTAAAACACGATATATCATTTTCTCGCTCTTAGCGAAAAACTCTGCATGATGGTTCAACCAGAGAACGACTTAAAACATGAGATAATTCGTATCGTTTATCGGAAACCGAAACGACTAGTGGAGGTATTTATCGGTCTACCATGGATGTCAACAAATGAGGATGACGTCCGAGACATGATGTCCATTCATATTACAATTAAATGGAGGAGTTACATTCATCCGTATGTCGAAACCGTAGGACCGTCACCGAGATCCTTCGTCGATTAACTCCACCAAACTCGGTAGTTTCTATTGTATTTTCATTTTATCTGTCTATTTTTATTCAAGTTGTTTATGTTTTATCGCTTGTGTAACTTTGTTTTATCGAATCAATGAAATCAAAAATTCATGGAAACTCGTAAAATAAATAAAACATCCAAAAAGTTAATAATATAATAAAGTGCCAATATAATATCAAATACATCAAAAACAAATAAAAATCCCTAACCGCGTCCCCTGCTCGTCCTCGCCCCGCTGTCCTAAGCTCCCACCACGTCATCCGGTCTTTGCCACCCCACGACCTATGGATTGTCCGATCACGCCGGATCGCCATGCGTGATGTCGCCGCCACGAATCCCTCTACAAGCCCTCACAAGCTCCCTAATCCGGTCATGATCGTCGTAGCGTATCTCGGGAGGTGTCCAGGGTCGAGCTCAGGTGATGGTGGAGCGGTGTGAGTCCGGGGATAGAAGCCGGACGTACCACCGTAGTAAGTACCTACGTCATGATCCCGATCCGGCCACGAGCAACCCGAGTAGTGCGCATGATGTCCTCCATAGATGCCATAAAGTGGACGATCTGAAACACGCAGATCGATGATGACTCGGACGGCCACCGAGAGAGGTCACGCGGGATGATCTGCGTGTACCCAAACCGCCGCAGCACCTATCGTGCATGTAAGGAACTCTGAAGTCACCCACCGATGAAGCCTCTGTAGAGGAGATCTCGCTCAAAGGTCTACCACCTGCCCTCCTCAAATGGTCGCCAAAGAGACATCCTCCGGCCTCGGCTCATCAAGCATCCTCCTGTAGTGGGCCGAGCTTGGTGGTCGACTTCTTCTTCCTGTAGAGCGCCCGTAAGTGGCTCACTTTGCACTGGGATATGACCGGCAACCTCTCCGTCATCCGAGGAAATACCACATAATCCAAGCTCGAAATGCGAGAAATAAACAACATATTTAATTCACAAGAATTTACCAAAAGTCGGTCAAGATTTAACAAAAATACAAGAAGTTAAAATGTGTACACAAATAGGTGGCATACCCTCCACATCTGCTGCGTAGTCCTCAAAGACGCAGTTGTTCAAGGACTCATACATGGCGGCTAGTGCACTGCACCCCCATGCATAGCCTCCAAGAACATCTCGCTCTCGGATCATCCAGTAGACCGACCCACTTAGCCTCGGCCTTGTCTCCGTCTTCGTAGTGAAAGATATTGTAGGTCGGAAGGCGAAGCGAGATAAGCCCTCACAAAGAATAAAGGTGATGTCACCCCCTCCTCCATGTTACGCTCATACACCGCTCCACCATTTGAAGGCAGTCACGGACCCCACGGTGTTGTTAGCGCAAACCTCAACCCGTGACACACCCGATATGTCTCGGCAGGTGTGTGGCAAACTCCGAGCTCACAAAGTGATGGCGGGAGGTGTGGCATAGTTCCCCGGATGGGAAGGTGCGGCAGACAAGAGATGTCATCGAGTGATCGTCATCTCACCAAATGGCAAGTGAAATGACGAAGTGTGTGAGTGCCACCTCTCGATAAAAGCCGACAAAGAACTCATGGTCTCTTTGTGGCGTGGCGATCCGGAGAAGTGGGGCCAATCTGAGTCCCCGACCACGCAGTGCGTCAAGTAGGTCGGGGTAATGAAGATGGAGTCTAGTATGGACTTTGTTGCCATGAGCCCATACTTTGACAACACGCGATACTCTGAAATAAAAATAAATAAATAATGTAAGCAAAAAGTGTGCAGACTATGTGACTTAAATAAATTATTTAAGCAAAAATGCAAAACTTACCGGATCGTGAGTATAGAATCTGCAGACATGATCCGCCAAGTCCGTGAAAAGAGAGGGTTGAGGCTCCTCCCGAGGCTCCTCCCGATCTGCTTTGAGGCACCTCATGATACTCAGACATGGACTGGTCTGAGTAATAAGCATCAGCCTGGCGCTGCTGCTGCTGATACTCGGGAGGTGGGTTTTTAGCTAATAGCAACTGAAGCAATGAAAATTATCAAGATTAGGTTGAGAAACAAGATGGAAGGTGGGTTTTTAGCTAATAGCATGACAATTTACATTCAAAGGGAAATTAGTGAAAACATTAGTTCTGAGTCTATTATTGAAGATTTCAAGTCACTTAGAACACGTAGAGCATTACTTTAAGCTACACAGTTTAATTTTCTGATGATCAACTTTGTGCTTAATATGAATTGCGTATTTAATTTTATATTACAATAGTTTATTTTATGATATCGAGGAGTAGGCTGGGAATGATACTGAGAAACCGGTCTCCCTCTATGCCAATCCTCCTGCTGCGTCTGCTGCAGGTAATCCCCGAGATAGAAAGCTCCAATGTGCCGACATCGAGTAGCTCGGTGATACTCAGATTGGCTCGGGCTCATACTCATTAGCTCAGTGTGCACTGTCTCGCTCTCTCCGCTACCAAGCATGTAGCTGATTATGCCTCCGAGTCCTCGTACTCGGAGCAGTAGATGACTCCCCTATCTCTCTGATCGGAGAGACCTCATGTCTCCCTCTATGCCTACCGGACACTGCAAGCGAAGAAAAAAAAATTAGTAAAAAAATAAAAAATTGCTCATCGTATTTACATCAAAACAGTGTATATACGATGCTTACTTTATTTCGTGCATATATAGGTCTCACGGCGTATTTACGAGTGGATGAATTTACAGCTAATCGTATATACGCTGAATAGGGTATATACTGGTGAGTAAATTTTTGCTCGTCGTATATAGAATTTTGTGTGTGGGGTATATACGATTGGTTGATTTCTGGGCTGATCGTATATACGTCGAAGCTGGCGTATATGCGAGTGAAGGTGGTCAAACGTAGGTATGACCAATTATGTGAAGAAATGGTGATTTTGTAAACGATCGAGGTATTTTGGTATTTTCACACGGTGGGTGGGGGTGTTAGAGGAATGGGTGGGGGTCCAAAAGAAAAAACCCAATAAAATTTTCTGCTCATACTCTCCTCCTCCCCTTTACAATTGGTTTAATATACTGATCAATTTCTTATAGAAGAACAATTCTTAAGGAATAATCGTAACTCTAGTATTCAAATCATGATCAATTTTCAATCAAAGAAATAATTTTTAAATCATGTATCAAACATATGAATTATTATAAGCAATAACCAAAGATATATCAAAGTAATATTTCGTTACTTTTGGTATTGCAGAAAGCGTACCAAGTTGCATTAAAAAACTATATTTATTGTATCAATTTAAACAATTAACAATTAAATTAGTATATCACTAAAAAAACAATTAAGTTAGTATAAAAAATAAGTCATTGTCCAGAGTTTCATGTTCCAATTAAATAACTGTAAAAAAAAAAAAAAAAAGAGTTTTGAACCTCACGTGTACAAATAACAAAATTAGTATGCTAAAAAATGTAATGGTAAAACGTGAGAATGGATATAATTCTTTAATTTCCTCAAACTTATGTTTAGAATTCAAATTTATAATTGATTGTGCGATAAAGATTATTTGAGTCACATCATATTTAGTGATGTGTATTATATCGTGCTAATGTTTTTTTTTTGAGTTTTGCCTTGAACATTCTATTTATAACTTAGATTCCCAGTTGTAAGTAGTGTAGATAGATATAGATGTGTTGTTTTTACTTTTTTTTAAGGAAGATGTGTTGTCTAAAACATATTGTTATTTTGTGGAGCGCATACTCTTTTCAACTAGCCATACATTTTTTTAGATCGATTAAAACAAAAACGAAAAATGTGATTATATTGTGAAGATTGAAACTAAGAGGATTGTGAGGGTGCAAATTGATACTTTTCTTTTGAAAATTGATACTTGAAAGTCATTTGAAACTCCAATAGTAATGATGTTGCCTCTAGTTAGTAAACGTTCATGTTCTTTATGTTCTCTTGACAGAGATGTTGGCCTGAATGAACAATGTTTTTTTTATAAGCGATTTTGGATTCACTCTCTTTTTTTGGTATGGAGGCCGAACGACCACTACCATTAGAAACTCACACAGAATTGTGAGATCTCGAGTTCGAACCCAGGATATGGTATTCAACCCAACAATTTCGACATTTGCCATTTGAGCTAAGCCTTACGAATTCACTCTCTAACATCCATTTTCATGTCTGCAAATGTTTATATCCCATGGCTCTATTTGGTAAAAATAACATAACAAATAAACTAGGAGATAGCAAATATTTGATGACAGATAAACTATCAGAATTGAATTTAAAGTGGTTGAACTATTTTATAAATATAAAATAAAATGACATAAATAGATATTTATAATCAATGCTTAAAAATAAAAGAAAAAGTTTAAACAGTATAAGTCATAAGCTCAAATACTACCTCAACATTTCAAATACGCTATTATTTTGATACGGAGGGAGTATAAGCTAGCAAATTAACATGGCCAACCAAAGCTTTATCTAAAATAAGACACAATGACAATGCTTAGAGGTTTACCGGTCCAAACAGAAGACTAACAAGTTTAGTGTATCAACCACAAGAATCTCAAACAACTAAGATTCCATCTATAGTTTTCCCTGTAATTCCAGAAATAATTCATTTGTAAGAAAATAAGTGTGTTACAAATTATCCAGAAAACTAGACTAAGACCAATTGACTCATGTAGATTATTCAACAATCGGTTCTTAAACCTTAAATCTGCCTCATGCCTAGAGAATTTTCTTCTACCCAATCATTCGGGTAACTTAAAAAACTACTTTTCTTTTAACTTGGCCAACAATCCTACAACTCAAAAAACTACTCCATAACTGCAACTCCTCCAGCAGCTTTTATTTTTGCTATAATATCATTTGCCTCCTCTTTTGTGATTCCTTGTTTAAGCACAACTGGTACCTTTTCAACAAGATCTTTGGCCTCTTTTAATCCCAGGTTAGTAAATGTTCTTACCTCCTTAATCACCTTGATCTTTGCAGCAGCATCAAATTTCTCTAACTTCACATCAAAAGCTGTTTTCTCAGCCTTTTTCTCCTCCACCTTCGGTCCAGCAGAACCACCTTCCGACCCCAAGTCCATGCCTTCTGTTGAAATTGGTTGCAATTTTGGAAGCTTTAATCTTTCCGCTAAAGTAGGCATAATTTGACTGCGTTCTTCATCGGATAATGCTCCGATTCGTTCTGCAAGCTGAACAATTTTGTCAGAAGGTGGAGGTCTGGTGCCATAAGGATTGTAAACTTGAGGAATTTTGTATTTTATTGACTTGGGCTTAGGATCTCTAGAAACAACATCAGCCTGAAAAGCACGAGATTGCAAAGGGACCAAGGTACTATGCCGAGGAAGACAACGAATATATCTGGAAAGGGCGGTAATCCTCATTTCTTTGTTCAATCAAATTCGTGACTAATGCAATTAAAGATTTTGAGAAAAAATGTTTCAACAAACTAGTAGCCCACCTGAAACAATTTCCCAACAAACTAAGGTTGAGCAGAAAGCCAAGAGAAATAAAACATATATATGATTAGAACAATGCTATTTAGTAAAAATAGTTTTTGTGAGAAATGTAAGAAATACACTGGAAGCTAAATTGTACGCACTAACTAACACTACACACCAAATGCCTTGCTTTGTTATTCTTAGTTTTCTTACTTTTCTTTTCTTACCATCTAACATTTCTCATATGATTACTAATATGCCATCAAAAACTCGACCACATTCTCACCCAAATCAAATCATATAATCACGAATGGGGAAGAATGCATAACACATGAATTTCAAAGCATCCAATTTCTAAAGACAAACCCAACCCACATATGTAACATCACCTCATAGGGTTAAAAAAAATCAGCTGATGAATTTGCAAGTGTTGCAAACTAGAATACAGATATTCCCATGAAATGTCTCAAACCCCATTGTTACAAATCTAAATCGAAACATCAAATATTACAGCAATAGCCACAATAAACTAAATTTGATAATGGGGGGCAAGACCATTCTGGGGCTTAGCTGAAATTAAAGTTTATACAAGGATGGATTAGATATTTGATAGCAGTTTCAGATTCAGATTTGGGTTCCTCAAAAGAACAATTCAGCAGTTTTAAGCTTAATCAAAAGTAAAGATCTTTGTGAGGCAAAAACACAAGCAGTTGGTGGGCGAATAATAACAACAACAGTTAGAGCGACTCTTAAATTTTCCGTATCATTATGCATAAAACAGATTAGGTCTTAAAGCATGAGTTACTTACCTCAGGAAGTGGGATTTCCACTTGCTTGTTGCGAATTTGATTCCAGAAATGGAGTGAAATGGTGAACGAATTGTGTTGTAGGGATTGCAATGTAATCGATGAACGAGAATAAGAGAGGGTATGAGACTATGGGCTCGCAAATGAGAAAAAAATAAGGAAATGGGCCGTTGATATTTTTATTTATGAAGTTATTAGTTACAGCCTCTTTTTTTTAGCATACACCCCCCCTATTTTTATGAAAATATTAAATACAACCTCTATTAAATACAATATTGTTATTCATTAGCATCGACCATACATTAGACGTTAACATTAAGGCTCTATTTGGCAAAAAATAGCGGATAGCGGATAAGCTAACTAATAACAGATAGCGAATAAGCTAGCGGATTGAATTTAAAGTGTTTGGTAAAATTAGCGATTGAAGTAACTTATACAAGTAAAATAACGTAAATAGACATTTGTAATTAATGCTTAAAAGTGTGAGAGAAATTTACTTAATGAAGGATAAATATGGAATTTAATTAAGTTGTGAGGGTAAAATTGAGAGAAAAAATGCAACGCTATAAGCTCTAAGCTCAAACGCTACTTCAAGTAACGTTTGAAAAAACACTATAAACTAGTGGAAAAACGCTAAAAGCTGGTTGTGTCAAACACTTGCAACTAGCAAATCCGCTATAAGCTAGCGATTGAGTATTACCAAACAGATCCTAAAACAATCAAGTAGAGATTTGAAACTTGAAAGGTGCTCATCCATGCTCATTTTTTTTTGAGATAACTTTACAAATGCAATCGACCATTTTTATTAAACAGACAACAACAATAATAATAACCAAATATTTAAGTTTGTGTGAGCTCATTTACAACAAAAACAACAACAACAACAACAACAACAACAACAATAATAATAATAATAATAATAATAATAATAATAATCTAAGAATATACATCTTGATGTAATCTCTCTTTGTGGGACCTACATCATTTTCCCTCCAAAATTCCCCATCCCTCCCTTTTCCCTCCAAACCCTCTACATCATTTAATATTTATTTAAAAAATAGAAAATTTTTTAATTATCTAAAATAAATAAGCTATTCTTATATTTTATATTTTATATTTTAAATAGTTCAATATTTATTTAAAAAATATAAAATTATTAAATTAGTAAAGAAATAAACTATCTTTATATTTTTATTTTTAAATAAAAGTTAAAATAATAATATAGGGGGAAAAACTAATTTATTTTATTAAATATATTTTAAATAATTAAATTGATTTTATATTTCAAAATATAAAATATAAAAATTATTTAATTATTTAAAATATTTAAATTATTTTCTGTTTTTTAAGATATAAAATATAAAAATAGTTTACGTATTTTAAATTATATTTTTAAAATACAAAATTTAAAAACTATTTATTTATTTTAAATAATTAAATATTTTCTAATTTTTAAAATATAAAAATAATTTATTTATTTAAAATAAGTATTTAATAAAATAAAAGTAAGTGTTTTTTAAAGATAAATTAGGTGGCATGTCAAGTAGGCTTAATCAAGTGTCATGTCAATTAAAACATTAACACATCAGCATCTGAGAGTTGAAAACTCCAATTCGGTGAACATTAAAAAAATTTGGAAAATTGGGGGACCAAAATTGCGCATTTAATAAAATGGGGAGACCAAAATTGCCCAAAATAAAATAGGGGGATCAAAATTGCACATTTTGTAAAATAGGGGGACCAAAAGTGCATTAAAGCCTAATAGTTATAATTATAATAATATGCAACAAGTTTGTGTCAATGACAACAATAGTGACCTGGTGGTAAGATGATGGTGACAACAAGGGAGAGGAGGAGCCGGTGGCGGCGAGGGCATTGTGAGGGGAGAGTGAGAAATCTGTGAGGGGGGTGATAAATCTATTGATCAATTGTGAGTGTTGGTGGAGAAGAGGCAGTGAGTGTGGCGGAGAGAACGAAGCCATGGTGAACATGGTGATAAAAACAAGAGGGGGAGAAATGAGGGTTTGATGTCTAAAAAAAAAGATAATATAGACGAAGATCACAATATGTTTGATGCTTTATAATGTGAAACGATGTTAAGAGTTGATTGTTCAAAGAACTGACTCCAAATGTGCAGGAAAAAACACATTTGGAGTCTGTGTTTAGTGTCATTAACCTTACGTGAGCTCTAGATGTCCAAAGTGACCAAATTACCCTTCACTTATTCCCTCTAAAAACCCATAGATTAGGACCCTTTATTATTTACTCATCACCCTCAATTTGAAAACTTTAGAAAAAACACACAACACTTTAGAGGGAGAAAGGGGAGAGCTCCAAGGGGGAGAAATAGAAAGGGGGAGGGTTCCACTTCTTCACATTTGCTTCATTCTCAATCTTCCATGGAAACAACAACACCGCCTCATTTCAAACACTAGAGAAGAACCACCATTCCATTTCATTTCATTCTCCATTTTTCTATCGAACCCATTTGTTACGGACGCAAAAAGCACGGAGTTTCAGCACTTGACACTTGGGGAGATGTCTTTTAAATGCTCTTGCAGTTGAGATTTTATAGGAATTTAAAATTGTAATAAGCCAAACATTTTTAGGCAAGTTATTTCCCTTTCTTAGAAGCCTAATTTTGCATATTTCCCTTTCTTAGAAGCCTAATTTTGTAAGGCCTACTTTGGGCTTCTAGTTGTCATGTTTTATTTTTAGTGAGCCCACAACCTATTCTCTATAAATAGGTGTGGTTTTGCAAGTTGTAAGGATCTTTGACCATATTTTTAATTTGAGAGGAATTAGCACAAGTGCTCTCTCTAGGGTTCTTCCTTGAACCGTCTTTGGGATCTTATCAAGAACTTAGGGTTTTTGTGGCGATCCAATCTTGAGAATTATCATCTTTCCATGAAAGATGTGGCTTCTCTTCACCACATAGTCTATCTCTTGTCTTTTCCATCTTTTCGATTGTTTTTCCCTTTTCTTTATTTTTTCTTGTTTGTTGTCTTGTTATCCCTTTCATTATGGAACGATCCGTTGATTTGAGTGAATTAGTAACAACAATTCACATCAAGTGGTATCATTGAGCCTCTTCCATAATCAAAACTTTTGTCCAAATTTTCTTAAAGAAAAAAAAAAAGATTTGGAAATCAATTTGATTTGTTTCAAATAGTAAAAAAAAAATCCAAATCAATTGCTTCCCACGTTACTGTGTTTGAGTGTGATAATCCAAATTGGATCAAATAATCAAATCCTTGCCATATTTTTTTTTTATTCGTTCCTTTCTTATCATTCGATCTTCTGACATTTTTTTTTGTTGTCCTCTAATTTGTTAGGTATTGCTATTTTAATATTGGTTCTCACTTGGAGGCAATGCTACATGAGCCCTAATATTGGATAGGTGATCCTAATTACTTGAGTCTTATTACTGTTTGTTATTTGTTATCCTAATCGGTTGTTACATATAGTCATTATTTTTGTGTTTTGAAATTCAATTCTTACGATTTGAGTGAATATTGTGAATTGTAGTTGAAAACAAATCTCTTATATATTCATCCATATTCATCACCATAGATGTTTCATCTACAAAGTTGAGTTGAGATTTTGATTTGATGTTATAAAATTTGTTTCAAATTATATTCTGGAAATTCAAAAAGCCAAGTAGCACATAAAAAAAAAGTTGAAAAAACAATATAAAAAAAAGAAAAAAATAGTGTTTTAGTAAAAAGGCGCTACTAAGGGCAAAATTGTCCAAAACAATCCAGAAAATTCTGAAAAAAATCTATTACATTTCTCAACTCATTTTTGATCTTCTGAAGTTTTAGTGGAATTTTTGGATTTCATTTGAGGTGTTTTTCTCTAAACACACAAATATTACACTTTTAATCTATTTTTCATTATATAGTGAGTCGGTCTGTCTTTTTGGCATTCCTTTGAGTCTTCTCTCTTTGTTATTTGTTTCTTCGGTGTCTTTAAACTACTTTAAGTTTTGTCCTAGAGTTTCAAGTTGTCTTTTTTTGGCCTCTTGTATGTTAATTCTTATTGCTTGTTTTGTCACAACTTCTCTAAGTTTACCACAAGTTTGATAAGCGATTTGATTGGTTCTTTTAAGAGCTCAAAAGCGACACTTTTAGGGAGTGGTAAAAGGCAAGAGAGGATATCATTAAAAAAAAGCCAATTGAGTGACAAACACGAGTGACCATTATTGAGTGTAAACACTAAGATGTGTGGAGAGGTCCTTTTTATTTATTTGATTTATTTTGTTCTATTATTATTGTGATTTTAGTGAGTGGTGAGGCCTTTTGTTCTTGTTACTTGTTTGATCATTTGGTACTTGTTAGCTTTTTGGAATCACGAATAGATGTTTGGACTACAAACAAGAATGTGTTGCAAAAACTCTAAAGAAGTATAAGGTTGGTGATTTGCTCCGAAAGATGCATGAGAGGTATGAAGAGAATATGAGAGAAAAAGATAGAAAGTATAAAAAAGAAAGGAGCTATGAGAGGAGAAATAGAGAAAAAGAGAGAAAATACGGAGATTATTTGAGAGAAAATGAGAAAATACGGAGCTTTTATTACCAACAACAATTTGCTTCACAAACTCACCTATAAATGGAGACCACTCCCCACTTTCCAAAATACACCGAAACTTGAAGAATTTCCAAGTTTATTCTCTCTTCTCTCTAAAAACTTTTCTTTTCTCTCTCAAGACTTGAAGCATTTCCAAGTTTTTGTTTTTTAAAGAGTGGTTTACCAAACCATATACTACTAGAAAAAAGGCTTTTTATATCGGTTAAAAAAGGCTTTTCATATCGGTTCCGTAACCGATATAGATAAAGGGGATATTAAAAATAGGCGCTTTCTATATCGGTTAAAAAACCGATATGGAAAATGTTTTTTATATCTGTTCCCAGTAGAACCGTTATGGAAAGTCAGTTTTTAAATCTATAAAACGCTTTTTTTATATCGGTTTCTTAGTTGAACCGATATTGAAAATCACTTTTTATATCTCATATTTTAAAGGAACCGATATGAAAAGTCTTTTTTTTTTTAAAAAATAAAAATTCCTCAATTGGATATACAAAGAAACAACAAAATCACAACAAATACAATATTTATATAAAAATACAAAGATCTCAAATTATACTCAATATCCATATCAATATCCATATCCATATCCAAATACAAAAACGAATCAAATTATACTCAAAATCACCTACATTCGCATTTTATGTGTTCTGTTTTAGTTTTACATACATCATGGACACATTCGAATCTTTGAAATCATGGCTTGGATACTTCCAAAGACATTCAACAAAGACGATCCACACCTCCATTGGTCATTTCAAAGAATAACTCGCACACACACCAACATTCACATACAATTCAACTTGCAATTAGTAATTTCACTGAATTCATGCTACAAATTACCTATCATCAAAATTTTGAAATTTAAATCTATAATTGAAGTCCTCAAACTACACCTTCATGAATATGCATAAAAGGAATTCTTAACTTTTAGGATGAGAAAAAGGAAAATAGGATGGGAATGCACAAGAGGATCTTGATGTACCTCTGAAGTTGGTATAAGCAATATCAGTCAATGAATTCTAACCATGGGATTCACACATCAAGTTATACCCTCATGGAATTAGGAAAGAAACTTCCAAATTAAACTAGTTATTCTGTAAGTACAACTTTTTTTTTATAATCATATAAATTTTATTGCACTAACAGACTTAGAACACAAACAACCTCTAGTATTACTAGTGCACCTCTTGCATAGTCATGGTGACAGACATTACAAAAGACAACAAGAAGACAACATTATCATCACTTTGTACTACCCCAATCGAGTCAATTTAAGGCTTAGACAAAAAAATACTAATCAAAATTAGCAAAGAAGACACGCTTTGCATAACACGAACCAACACACCCCCTTCTAAAAATAAACATTAAAATGAACACCAGTGAGAACATAATTCATAATAGAAATTGATAGTATTCAATTCAAAATCTAAATATGTGAACTCAAAATTAGGGCAAAGAATATACATTAGGGCGGAGAAATTGGGAAACCGTGCGACCAAGTAAGAGATAGTGATAAAACATGATAAGGAATATGCACAAAAGGAAACCCTATTACAAAAGTGAAGTACTGATCAAACAAAATTTTATAAGCATTAAGATCATGGTACAATGCCCTTCCTTTGCTACTACAGTATTCCAAGGCTTGTGCTAGATACAAGGCCACCTCAACCTCATTGCCCATTTCATTGGTTGAGTCTCCCACCAAAGAATTTCATACAAATCACAAAATCAAATTGATATAAGATTCCACAAGACATATAAACTATATCAACAAAAATGGGGATGTAGCTATTAAAGCAAAATGTTTTATTCTTATCCGTTAGCTCAATTGGCAAATGCCGAAATTGTTAAGTCGGATATCATTACTCGAGTTCGAACTTGGCACCTCGAAGTTGTGTGTGAGTTTTAAGGCGAGATAAAGAAATGTGAATAAACAGTTTACGTGTCATGTTGTTATTGGAAAACAACACCAACATTTATTGAACTGCACTTAAGTTCTCTCCAATAGTGTAATACCTCAATTAGTACTATTATTTGAAATGATTAACTCTGGATAAATAAGCATAGCAAGTTTATTTAGTTGAACAAAGAATTCTAGAGCCAAGCAATATTACTGTCATTTTTTCTTCAAACACCATATATTGCAAAAAACAAAAAGAAAAATCGAAGTTGTCAACTGAACATACCCCCAAAAGTGTCACCGGGATACGCACCACTATGACCAAGAGGATGACCCAATGATACCGCTCCACCATGCACATTTACTTTTTCTGGAAAATAGCAGTTGTTTGAGTAAAAGGAATAAATGGAGGTTTATGTTCCACAAGACAAACAGTTTAGAGGGCCTACAACAAAGATGCAATTTTCAAGTCATTCAATCGAAATATTTGCCATGAGGACTTGACGAATAAAACTTTCATGTGACAAGGATAAAACTCACCGAATTAAGTCCGAGAAGTTTCGATTTGCAAGAGCCACAACCTACTGATGTGAAATGTGAAAAATTAAAATTCACGATGTGTCATACATTAACATTGACAAACTAATACAATTAAAAGTTAGGCATGAAATCCTACCGCAAAGGCTTCATTAATTTCATAAAAATCAACTTGTGAAGCTTCCAACCTGCATTGGCAATAGCTTTGGGGATTGCGAGTCTTTGGAGCGGTTGTAAATAACTCTCAGTTTCTGTAAAAATAAACATCTTATGAGCATAAAGTAATAGAACTAACGATTCGGACACTACTACAAATAATGTGAATACCTATATGGTTTTACATACCCGAGCGAAGATCGGCATATCCGGATATTTTTGCAATGACTTGAAGCCCAAGCTTCAATGCCTTCTCTCCACTCACCAAAACTAACGCAGCACCATCATCATCACCAACAAAAACATTTTCATTTGAAAACCAGGATCGTGCAAAATTAAACTTGCTAGAAATATTTGCAAATTAATAGCTTTTTAACATTAACACTAAACTAATGAAAACTCAAGACTTAGCACACAGTGAACATTCAAGGAAGCATATAATATATCGCATAAGTCATAAACATAACTCTCTCCCCGACTTCAAGGTTCAAACACAAACCGTAATGTCTTTGAATTACCTATGGATGAAAGATGTATAGGTAATAAAATTGTCTGTCTTGTGGCATTCTCTGCCATCTATGCTTGCAAGTGCAAGCTGTGCAAGCAAAGCAGATTCACATTTGGTGCTCCTTTACTATACTTCCCCATGTGTATTCCTTTACAATATTTGCCCATGTGTATGATTCATTCGTCTCAAATCGATAAACTACTCGATGTCAACATTACTAGAACAATTTTTTATCTCGCAACTTTTTCCCACTAAATGACTCAAGTCTAAATAGGTTAGAAACTCACAATGAAAAGATGTTTGGAGAGAGTTTCATTAGGCATGAACTCAAAGAACAAGCAATCTCTCATCTCCTTCACAAAGAACAACCAACCAAGTTAGCTAATCTTTCACTCCTCAATTGCCTCTATCGCTTCGCTTCCTCCTAAAAGAAAAGATAACTCCAACAAATCAAACACAAAGCTTCAACTCACAAAATACACAACAACAAACATGCAAATACAAGAAACCCAAAAGCGAAGCGATGCGAAAATGCAAAATGTAAGAACAAACTAGGAATTGTCGAGAATCGGGCCAAGCAGACTTGTTGAATCGCTTTCACGAAGAACGAATCTATCATCTTCAAGTCTTCCTTTATAGACAACATTCGGAGCTTTCTCACCATGTTCTCGAAACAATGTTGTCGGTGAAAATCCTTCAATGGAAACTCGAGTTGATCTAAGTTGTATTACGTGAATTAAACCAACCCAAGGATCATTCTCGTTCTTCTTGTTTCCATTATCTCAGTAGTACCCGTAAATGAATTTGTGTTAAAAACTACCAAGAACACCTCAAGAAAACCTTTAGAAACTTAATCAAAGAACAAAGAACGAGAGAAACCTCAAGAAAACCTACCAAGAAAACCTCACGAGAGAAGAAAATGAGAGAAGTTACACGAAATCGATTATATATATATGAAACCCACACACCAACGACGGCGCAACAACGACGTGGACGGATTCCCAGCGACGGCGCAACAACGACGTGGACGGTGGACGGTGGACGGTGGACGGTGGACGGTGGCTTCGCGTTTCTCTCTTCGGGTTAGGGTTTCTCTTCTCTTCTCGCACGTTTCTCTCTTCTCGCATATGGAACGCTGGCCTTTCTCTCTTCTAGTGCGCAAGGAAATTTTAGAACGATTGGGTTTTCAATATCCATATCGGTTAGACACTCAACCGATATGAATAATGTAATCTTTTCAATATCCATATCGGTTAGACACTCAACCGATATGAATAATGTAATAAAAATTGCAAAAATGCCACCGTCTCCTTTTCCATATCTGTTAGTGTTTTAACCGATATAAATTGCTGATATAAAATCCGTTTTTTCCACTATATTGAGCGGATTGCATAACCACATTGAGGGTCTATTTCGAGAACGAATTTTCACAGTGCAGTGATCTTTCGCATCAGTTTCGACTGGATGTTTTATCTTGGCAACATCATGGTTGATAGCTTGTTTGCACAATTTCAGCAGTGTCATGAAATGTCTTAAAGAGAATGACCTAGTCTGTGACTCAACTCAATAAATTCTTTGGTGAATTGATTTTATTAAACAATATTATGAAAATCAAAAACATCAAAAAAACCTAGTTCGAATCATATTTACCATTGCAGAATAATATGTAATGGTTGAAAATATAAACAAATATGGATCTTGGAGCACATGTACCAAGTGATTCAAATGGGTCTAAAGGAAAGGATTTTGACACCAGTGTTTTTGATTTTCGTGTTTGTTCTAAACCTCTGAATCTTGATCCTATCTACCAGGTACTTTTTCCTTTACTACTGTGTTTCACTTTTAAGTTTACTCTCTGTTATGAATTTTTCAAATTAATAAACTATATTTCATTGTTTGAATTAGATCAGGTGTGATTTGAGTTGAAATCAAGTGTGTAGACAATTTTATTAATGGAAAAAGAGTATTCCAACCCTTAAAAAAATAACAAACAACCAATCCACACAATTTTATTTAGTCCACAACCAACCCCTGATAATTTTTTTTAATAGTGGACTAAATAAAATTGTGTGTGGAATGGTTGTTTGTAATTTTTTGAAGGGTTGGAGTACTCTTTTTCCATTAATAAAATTATCTACACATTTGATTTCAACTCAAACCACACCTAATCTAATTCAAACAATGAAAATATAATTTATCGATTGGTAAATTCATACCACAGAGTAAACTTAAAAGTGAAACACAGTAGTAAAGGAAAAAGTACCTGGTAAATAGGATCAAGATTCAAAGGTTTAGAACACACACAGATATCGAAAACACTATGTCAAAATAATTTCCATTAGACCCATTTGAATCACTTGGTACATGTGTTATAAGATCCATATCTGTTAATGTTTTCAATCAATATATCTTCTTCTGTAATGGTAAATATGATTCGAACTACGATTTTTTTAGTTGTTTTTTATTTTCATAATATTGTTTAATAAAATCAATTCACCAAAGAAATTACTGGATTGAGTCGCGATCTAGGTCGCTCTCTTTTAGACATTTCGTGGGACTGCTTAAAATTGTGCAAGCAGACTATCAACCATGTTGTCCCCAAGATAAAACAGTTTAGTCAAAACTTATACGAAATATCACTGCAATGTAAAAATTCGTTCTAGAAAAGACCCTCAATATAGTTATGTAAACCACTCAATATAATTATGTAAACCACTCAATATGATTAGATAAACCTTTGAATCTTGATCCTATCTACCACGTACTTTTTCCTTTAGGACTGTATTTAAATAGGAAAAAGTACCTGGAAGATAGGATCAAGATTCAACGGTTTAGAACAAACACGAAAACCATATTCTTTTCAAAAACACTGGTATCATGTGGTGTAATTGGGTTTATCGAAACCATATTCTTTTCAGAGCTCAAGTATTTAACCCTCAAGTGGTTGTCAATCATGTTAAGACTATAACCTAGAGCTGATTAATAAGCATAGAAGGCTGTGATTTAGCATTGAAAATTTCTGATTGGTGGATAAATCCTCTTGTTTGTATGAACTCGATGTAATTTGATTTCTTACCTCATTCTTCCTTTTTTTTTGGTCAACTGGTGTATTGATTAAACCGCGGGCCGAACCCAAACCAATACAAACCAACACTACTGCTCAGCAGACCTAAACCAAAGGCCCACCACAAAGAGGGACGTGCTAGATCCACAACCCGGATCCACACCAAAAAAACTTGACCCAAAAAATGTGGGACCAGAAAAAGACAAAGGAGGTCCATGGAGGTTTTAATGAGGCATCTTGTATATGCAAGGATTAGGGTTCCCCTAGTACTCCTTTTAATTAATATATATTTTGCTTATAAAAAGAAACTAAGCTACACCACTGAGAGAATTTAAAATAAAATATTTTGGAGTTGTTATTTTGGACATGAATATTAATTTCATCGTTATCAATGCAGAGATTTCGGGTTCATAAGAAAAAAAAGTTAAAAAAACAATTTTTAAATGTACTTTTTTAAAAATTATTATTAAAAAAACAAATTTAAATGTATTTATTTGTTACAGTCAAACAAATGTATTTTATTTGTTAATTTGTTTACGTTTTATACAAGTACAGTTATAATGAGAGCTAAAATTATTAAAAATATCATTAAAAATGTTATTAAAACAATATTGATTGATACATTTTCTTTAAAAGGAAAATACAATTATGTTATGCAACCAAAAGAAAATACAATTATGTTATGCTTTTAAATATATAGAATATAAAATATTAGTTTAGCTGATAAAGAGATGAGTTTAAAATATTTTTTTAGTATTCAAATAGTAATTTAAATGATACAATTCCTTGTTGTCAGAAATTTAATTAATTTTAGAATAAACATATTAGTGTATATAACTTTCTCATTTATTGGTCAAAAAAAACTTTCTCATTAAAATAATATTGATTGATACATTTTCTTTAAAAGGAAAATACAATTATATTATGCTTTTAAATATATAGAATATAAAATATTAATTTAAATTATAAAGAAATGGGTTTAACATATTTTTTAGTATCTTTTTTTAGCATAAAATATTTTTATGTATTGAAATAGTAATTTCAATGATACAATTCCTTGTTGTCAGAATTTTAATTAATTTTAGAATAAATATATTAGTATATATAACTATCTCATTTATTGGTCAAAGAAAAACTTTCTCATTTATTATACTACTTATGAGGAGTAGAATAAAAAGTTAAATATAAATTAAAAGCGTGTTTTTGACACCCGTGTTTTCTATTGAAAAAATATTGGAATTTTGATATTATGTAAATTGAAAAATTTGATAAACGAGGTACTGTAAGAGTGCTTATAAGTGTGGAACTCACACCTTGGATTGGGTCCCAAAGGGTAACCAATATTTTGGAATGGAGAAAGCACACACAAACTGACCACCACACGTGTGCGCACTGCCGTATGTCCGCTGGCCGGCTCGATCGGGAATGTGCTTGAAAAATATTTTTATTTTATTTTTGTGTGTGTTGACTCCAACGGTCATGTTGCCAAGTCAAAGCTCCAACGGTCATATATATTGACTAAGTCAAAAGAGCTGTTACATTTTGTTTTGTTGACCAAGTCTAAAAGAGCCGTTGTGCTTTTATTATCCAACGACTATTTGCTCCACAAACTCACCTATAAATAGAGACCACTCCCCAATTTCCAAAATACACTGAAACTTGAAGCATTTCCAAGTTCTTCTCTCTTCTCTCTAAACACTTTTCTTTTCTCTCTCGAGATTTGAAGCATTTCCAAGTTTATTTTCTAAAGAGCGGTTTACCTAACCATATTGAGTGGTTTACATAACCATATTGAGGGACTTTTCTAGAACGAATTTTTCACAGTGCAGTGATCTTTTATATCAGTTTCGATTGGGTTATTTTATCCTCGGGACGTTATGGTTTATAGTCTGCTTGCACAATTTTCAGCAGTTTCACAAAATGTCTTAAAGAGAGCGACCTAGTCTGCAACTCAACCTAGTAATTTATTTGGTGGATTGATTTTATTATACAATGTTATGATAATAAAAAAAAATGGTAGTTCGAATCGTATTTACCATTATAGAAGAAGATATATTGATTGAAAACATTAACAAATATGGATCTTGGAGCACTTGCACCAAGTGATTCAAATGGGTCTAATGGAAATGATTTTGACACCGGTGTTTTCGATTTTCGTGTTTGTTCTAAACATTTGAATCTTGATCCTATCTACCAAGTACGTTTTCTTTTAGTACTGCATTGGACTTTTAAGTTTACTCTCGAGTTACCAATCAATAATTATATTTCATTATTTGAAATAGATCAATGAAAATATAATTTATTGATTGGTAAATTCATACTAGAGAGTAAACTTAAAAGTGAAATAAATTATTAAAGGAAAAAGTACTTGGAAGATAGGATCAAGATTCAAAGGTTCAGAACAAACACGGAAATCGAAAACACTGGTGTCAAAAATCATTTCCATTAGACTCATTTGAATCACTTGGTGTATGTGCTCTAAGATCCATATCTGATAATGTTTTCAATCAATGTATTTTCTTCTATAATGGTAAATATGATTCGAACTATGATTTTTGTTTTGTTTTTGATTTTCATGATATTGTTTAATAAAATCAATCAACAAAAAAACTTGGAAACACTTTGAGCTGAGAGAGAGAGAGAGAGAAAAAAAAAGTGTTTAGAGAGATGAGAGAAAAAACTTGTGGTTCCAAATTGCAGTGATCGCACAAACACTAAATTGTGGTTAGTATATACTAATTGGTGTTTTCATTTACCTGTTCATTCACTATCAAAACACTAAATTGTGGTTCATATGTATTAGATAGTTGTACAATGGTCACCAAAAAATTTAGAAATCCTTAAAAAGAGAGGATGTGCAAAAGATATGAAAATTCAACCAAATTCACTTCAAAACCATCATGTCACTTCGTCCTTCTCTCACCCAATCCCTTTTCTCCAAATTACTTCCCAGACACTATGCATCAGTCTTACCCCGAACTCTACCCAACCTTTGCTACAATTCATTCGCACATTCCCCAAAAGGTTTAACTCTTCTGCGCTTTCAAATTGGGTTCGGTAGATTTCTTTTTAATTTTCATTTGGGTTTCTCTAACTTGATTATTTGGATTGTTTTGTGAAGAAGGTGTGAAACAGGTTTTAGATAATAATTTTGATGCACCTAAAGTTAAAATATTGAAGCAGAAAATTGAACCTCTTGGTATCAGCTTTGACAATTCTTGTTTTCCTGGGGAGTACCATAACCTCTTTTGTCCAAAGGTATAAACTCTCTCTATCTCTCAAAACTGTAGTCCAATTTATGCACCAAGTCTTTTGTATGTATTTGGTTTTCAAGTGGGTTTCTCAGTCTTTTTATTTTTCATATCTTAGTGCAAAGGTGGACAGTTAAAGGAAAGGAGTTTGTCTTTTCACATTATCTCTGATGGGTAAGTTAGTATATTTTACTTATGAACTAGTTGAGTTGGCATATTTGGGTTTATCTATTGGCATAATCACTTATGAGATTGTTTTAGAGAGCTTACAATGTATTGCAATGTATAAGTTGGTTTCAGCTTATTTCTGTAAGCTCTCTATGACTGCTTCTGGAAATAGTTTGACTTTGTTTTATCTTTCGTAATAGATATTATAGAAATAGCTTATACATAAACGCGTAGCAGAGAATCAATGATGCTATAAGCACTTAATTAAGCTATTTATTGCTTTGAATTTGCGGGGATAATTAATTGTGTAACGGATTGGAGTTATGTGATCTGGAAAATTGGTTTTGTAGTGAATTTGCAATGTGGAGGTGTTTTCAACCTACATGTGGTTGGGCTGGTCAGGTAAACATAACATGGCTAAATTCATTTCTCTTCTCAAAAATCAAAATATAGAACTTTTCTAATGAGGTCTCATATTACTAATACAGGATCTTGTGCTTATAGATTTTTGCAGATGACAAGGAATTGGACAGCAGGGCTTGTGCTAATGCAAAGCCTTTTGGACAATTGGATGAGAAGATCTTAGGATTGGAACCACTTGGTCCTGAGGTATTCAAATTTCTTTATTCAGTTTCAGTAGGTAGAAAAATATTTGCCAATATCTCAAAATACGGTTGTAACTTGTATGGCGTTATCAAAGTCACTTCTATAGGTGTGTTTCTATGTTGCCACTAGCTTTGAGTGCTGGTCATATTATTTGCTTATGATTTTCCTTTTCCCAATTTTAGCTCGTTGATTACTTTAAGGAGAGACTGATATCAGAGAAAACCTTAAGCAGAAATGCTGTAAGGCAACTGTCGGACGATAAGGTACTTTCAAAAGTTTTGTAAAACCTCCAATTTCTTGTTTTATGATTGCAAAGTTTGTTCTTGTTGAGATTATTGGTTATAGAAGGAGGCATTATGAAAGACAAAATGCTAATCCCTACTTATACTCATACACATACTGGATACTTGAGTCTTGAACCTAATTAAATAATGAAACAAATCATGAAATACGTGGGAACATGGAAACAACTCCTAAACATTCACTTTTTGTCTAGTGGTATTGTTCCCGATCCTATCGTGTTTTGTTTGCGAATATCAGTCATCATGCCAATTTTTCTGTTCCCTTCGCTGTCATTGTAGTTTTTTACTCAGTATTCTTTGGAAACATTTTCTGGACATTCTTTAGTTCTTGAGAACTTAACTAATTAATTCTTAACTTCACTCTGTATTGCTAAATTTATGCAGAATGTTATTGCTTTTACTTATAAACAAAACGGGTCGGTTGTTGGTTGCAAGTACAGAACAATGGAAAAAAGATTTTGGCAGGTAACATTTCCAGTTAGAACCGTGTTATGATGTTAATGCTTTAAACTCAAGTTATCTCTTATAATATGATTGTCATTGAAACAACAATAGCATATAATTTCACACCCAGTTAAGCACTGATTCCTTTATTCTGTGGTTGAGGGGCACTGACGTGCAAATTCACCAAAACCAACAAAATTGATTCAACTTTCAAGAATGCAAAAATCGACTAATTTGCAAATAATAGTGATTTCAAAGAGCATTCATTAGCAATGTTTTATGAAATCACAAGCAAATTATGTGCATTTGATGAAGAAAAGACGACTGTGGTATTAGAAATGGAAAAAGAAAGGCTTTGAGGATTAATTTTTCTCCTGGCCTACACTACACCTCCAATTGCAGAAAATGCTTACCGGGAATTGTACAAAATATACATCAGAAGATTCTATGAAAAACCAACAATCCCTCATTGATTCTATCATTCTCTAATCAGCCCTTATCAGAAGTAATTGCGAATAAGTCACATTTTGTCAGTAGAACTGTCATGGATAGTTGTATATGTATACTTTATAGATATAGATAAATAAAGGTACTAACAATTGGAGCCTATAATTGTTTTATGGAGCCTTCGAATACTTAGCTACTTGTGCACGAGTTAAGTTTTAGAGAAAATCTTTACTTGGTCCTCCAAATATTAGAGCAAACCCTCTAAAGATTTTTGTCACCGAGCTAGCCCATCAAAATATTGGTGTCATTATATTAGTTCTCCAAATATTTTGTCGCCAAACAGTCCCTATCTAATGCAAAGGGGTGATAAAAGAAGACAAATTCAGCAATTGTCTTGTAGGGACTAATGTGATGACAAATTTTTTCAGGAGTACTGATGTGGTTACACCTAATTTGGTGACCAAAGTCTTCGGAGGACTAGTTCTCTGAGCATACACGTTTTCATAATGAAAATAAATAAAATTGATACTGAATAACCTGATGTTCATTCAAATGCTAAATTTGATGTTCAGCTAAAAGGCACAGAGAAGGTACTTTATGGAATTGACGACATTAATCATGCGACTGAAATCATCATTGTAAGTTCCCTTCACTTATTTTTCCCATCCATATCTTTTATGGAAACTTTGAAAAGAGAATTGAATATATTCTTACAGTCTGATGATGATAATAGGTTGAGGGGGAAATCGATAAGCTTTCAGTTGAGGAGGCTGGGTTTCAAAATTGTGTTAGTGTTCCAGGGGGTGCACCTGGAAAAGTTTCTTCAAAAAATTTGCCACCAGTAGAAAAGGTTTGTGCTATTATTAGCTTTCACTTTTAAGGCTGACACAATATTCACGGTGATGTGATGCCTTATCCAATGTCCATCTATCTATTTTGGATTAGATTTGGTGAAATTGTCTCTGCAGTTTTGTCAATGCATTCATTATGATTCATGATATGCCTGAAATAAGTCATTTGTTATAGGTTGCACATGTGTTGCTAAGAAAATGAAGGATTGGAGTTGGAGAACATAAACACAGTATTAGTTGTTCCATGTTTGATTTTAAGAATGATCATACATCGGAACAGAACAAAAAAAATGAAGCATGACAGGTTCATGGGACAACTTTTCATCCCATGCATAACAATATCTGAAAATAAAATATACCCAGTCGTTTCTTTTGATAGAATAAGAACTATTAGGCAAATTCCAAGGGGTTAGCCTAGTGGAGCATGACAGGATTGGGAGATCCTTGATTCAAAGAGCCTGAAGGTTTTCCATGCATTGGACTGGGGCGTCATCCCCTCACCCTAAAATTTTGTTATATAAAAAAAGACCTATTAGGCAGGTTTATGTATGGAGGAACCCGAAAAGGAGTTGGGATTAAGGTGATTATTTATAGGGACAGAAGCTATTAATAGGAGAGTAAAATAAAAAAGGGGTAGTTTGGACATTTTGTGAGTTGGGCTAAGGAAATTCCAGGTTCCCTGAACTACCTAGGTTTCTTGTAAAGGTCCAAAGGTGTTAAAAGTTCTTGTAAAGGTGCAAAGTACATGTTTTAATCAATTGACTTATCTCTTCAATCTAGTAATTTGTGCTTGCTTGTGTTTATGAAGTCAGGACACTGCATTTCAATACCTGTGGAACTGCAAAGCATACTTGGATAAGGTACATGCATTTAATGCTTTCCCTTTCAATTGGATCTTTCTAGAGCAGAAGTGACATCTTAACTGTAACGAAAGGAGACACGATATTGATCACGCAGTTCGGCCAAACTTTGCCTACGTCTGCGACTACAGAGCAGCTGTAGTTCCGTTTTATTGATTTTATGTCTTCGTGTCTTGAGTACAAACCATAATGAGTTTAAATAAGCTATTCTATGTGTCAACCTAACGGGCCTGGGCCGAATACATATAAATAAATCTACTATTTACAAACTTCCTTATTTCCTTATTCACATCCCCCCTCAAATTGATGCGGGTCATCAAGGAGCATCAATTTGCTAACAAGAAACTGATGGCGCGGACGAGGAACAACTTTGGTCAAAATATCAGCAACTTGAAATTGAGTATTGATATGAGGGATGGATATAACATGATTATCATAGGCTTCACGAATAGCATGACAGTCAACTTCAATATGCTTAGCACGCTCATGAAAAACCGGATTTGCAATCCCAACTCAATGGCACTTGTATTGTCGGCGAGAGATGTCGGTTTGGTTTGAGGAAATCCAAGTTCACCCAAAAGACCACGAAGCCAAAGTATTTCGGAGCATGCCGTAGACATAGCACGATACTCCGATTCAGTTGAGGACTTAGAGACTCTTGCTTGCTTCTTACTTTTCCATGAGATCAACGAAGAACCAAGAAACATGCACCAACCAGTGAGAGCGGCGAGTGTCAGGACACCCACCCAATCAAGCATCACTATAGGCAATCAACTTAAGAGGTGTCCCACTTGGAAAGAATAAGCCCCGTTGAGAGGTACCTTTTAAGTAGCGAATTATACGACGAACCACGCCCAGTGAAGATGGCGAGAGAATGCATGAATCGACTTACTTGCTAAACAAAGAAACGAAATGTCGGGTCGTGTAATGGTCAAGTAGTTAAGACTACCCGAGGTATTTGTCGATATAATAAAGGATCGGTCAAAAGTTCACCACTCGTCACGGTGGTATTTAACATTAACTTCAAGAGGAGTATCCACGGGATTAGCGGATTGGAGGCCGACCATATTAATAAGGTCCGTGGCATACTTATCTTTGATGGAGAAATATACCCTGTAGAGGTAGAATGAATCTCGAGTCCAAGAAAATAATGTAAAAGACCAAGTGTCTTTCATTTGAAATGAGGCTTGAAGCTTTTGTTTAACTTCTGTATGGATCTTTGCATCGTAACCAATAATGATCATATCATCAACATAAAGAAGAAGCGAACAATGCCCGTAGATGTGCGGTGAATGAACAAAGACGAATCATCTTGACTTTGAGTAAAAGAGAACCCAGTAGAGTGGAGCGAAATTTCTCATACCATGCTCTGGGTGCTGCTTTGAAACCATATAGAGAGCGTTTGAGCTTGCACACCCCTTAGATGAAGAGAATAGGCCCTGAGGGGAGTCATATAAATATCTTGATCAGTCTCCATGAAGAAATGCATTTTTCACATCCATTTGATGGAGAGACCACCCATGAGAAAGCGGTATAGAGAGAGAGCACCATTCTAACAAAGAGTCATTTTAGCAACCCGGTGCAAATGTCTCATCATAATCAATACCATATTCCTCTTTGTTGCCTAAAGCGACCAATCGAGCCTTATGCAGGATTGAGAGATCCATCGAGTCTGGGTTTCACGAATAAACCCATTTACAACCTATGGGTTTGATACGGAGAGGCGAGGAACAATATCCCAGTGAAATTGTCTGAAGAGCACTCAGTTCCTCATTCATGGCATTTACCCAAGACACATCTTTAACGACTGCGAGTAACAAGTAGGAATAGATGTGCGGATAAAGCGATTAAAGCGATGGGTGAGAATCAAACACATGCGGGAATATCTATCGTGTGCTCGAGGCGTTCTACTGCTAGAGCGCCGTGGTGGAGCGATGCAGATCGAGGATCGGTGGCGGATCAGCGTCGGATGGGGAAGTGGGAACCTGCACACTGTGTTTTCTAACATATACGAGTCCTGGTTTAAAAACGTTCGATAGTGAACGCGGGTAGAAAATTGGGGAAGTATAGCAATATCATTCAAACCGGAAGAAGGCAAGGAAACATAAACTGATTATCAAAAAGTGTCACATTCCTAGAAATGCGAAAACGATGGTTAGAGACATCAAAACACACAAAACCCTTATGAGAATGACTATACCCATAAATGCACATCGGACAGATTGTGCTCCAAGCTTATGTCTTTCAAAGGATGGTAGGTGAACAAAACATACACACCCAAAAGTATGTAAACTATTATAATCGGGTTGAGTTTTAAAAGGCGAAAGTAAGGAGAATCAAACCCAATCACCGTGGAAGGAAGACGGTTGATCAAAAAAGCAATTGTGGAAAGAGCCTCCACCCAAAATTTGGGCGGAGCGAAGCACGGAGAAGTAAGGTGCGTGTCACATCCAAAGAGTGGCGATTCTTACGTTCTGCAACACCATTTTCTTTGAGGGGTATTGGGACAAGATCGTTGAGACAATACACCTTTTTGCTTTGTTAACTCCCGAAACTCATGAGACATATACTCACCACCGAATCGAATCAAGAATTTTAATACTAGTTTGAAATTGATTTTCAACATACATGAGAAATTTCTTAAACATAGAAAACACTTGATTTAGATTTAAGAAAATAAATCCAAGTAAAACGACTATAATCATCGATAAAGGTGACAAAATATTTCTAGTGAGCATGAGAAGCGGCGGTGAGATTCCCAAACATCACTATGAATCATCTCAAACAAGTAGAAACGACGATGAGCACCAGACGGAAGGGGGAAGTGTTTTACTTTTAGCTAATTTGCAAACAGAACAAGAAATAGAGGCACTAGAATCCATAGGTTTAGTACCTAACAAGCCACTCTTAAATAAGTGAGACAAAACAACGAGTTTGGATGGCCTAATTTCTATGCCAATCCTCACATACATTCAAAACACTAGTACAAGCAAGAGATAAATGATTTGGAATAAACTGGAGCGGGAACACTCTCCCAACTTTAGGCCCTTTCGCGATCACCTTCCCCGACACCCGATCCTGCACAAGACAACCAGCCTGAGTGAGATTAACATCACAACCTTCATCCACTAATTGACCAGCAGACAATAAATTTGAGGCAAGCCCAAGTGCTACCAACACATTTCGAAAGGTAGAATTTATGTCACCAACATTAGTTATAGGAAGGGTACTACCATCAGCAATTTGAATTTTCTGATTACCAATATAAGAACGTAAATTGTGCAAGAGTTTAGAGGACCCCGTCATGTGATTCGATGCACCAGAGTCAAGTAACCATGAGATGAAAGAAGACATACCAGTAATGCCCAAGGCAGAAAGAGCAGAGAGTACCACTTGTTGAATTAATTCAAGCTGTAGAGCGGCACCATCAGAGGCACCAGTGGTGGAAGGACCAGCGGCAGAGCTAGATGCACCAGTGGTGGAAGGATCAGCTGTAGAGCTAGTAGTGGCATGGAATGCCCGCACGGGGACGCTAGTCGTGTGGAGGACGCGTGGGACATGCGAGAGATGATATGACCGCTTCTTGCGATGAATTGCAAAATTTCTTAGGACATGTACGAGCAGCACATGTCCAAATTGTTTACAAGAGAAGCATTGAGTCTGTCGCATATCACGACCTCTATTTTGGGCAGCATATGCAACTGTCACAGGTTCAGAATGGACTGGATCATGAGACATGGTTCCTTGAGTATGGAGACGTTGTTCTTCCCTGAGCAGTTCACCAACACAGATATCCAAGGAATGAACAGGGTTCCTATTCAGCAAAGCACCTCGAACAGCCTCAAATTCCGGACGAAGTTTCATGAGAAATTGATCCCGTTTACTAGTATCATAAACATCTCGAACAGCCGAAAGTGACGGCTTGGGAACAGCAGCATAGATAATAGCAGAGTGTTCTGTCCATAAATTTAGAAAACCAGAATAATATTCTTGAATTGACAAATTACCTTGTTTGTAATTGGCGATTTCCAACTCCAATTGAAAACGTTTGGCCGTATTGTCCTGGTTGTAAATACGCTTCAAATAATTCCACATTTCTTGAGCAGTTGGAAATGATCTCAAATTATTGATCATATGAGGATCAATAGTACTGAGGATCCAAGAAATAATCTGAGCATCTTTGACTTCCCACGCGTCTAAGGCAATTTTATCTTCCGGCACCTTAGAGACCCCATCAAGGTGATTCCATAATCGTTTTCCCTTAACATACATCTTGAACTGAAATTCCCAAGCAGCATAATTGTTACCAGTAAAACGAACACAAAAGTTATCCCTTTTTTTTCTGAAGCCATTGAAAAATTATTATTAAAAAAAGACAAATGAAAAACACCACAAATCAATTTGCTGCTAGTAATGTGCTGATAACATCAAGACACGTAGCCAAACAAACCACTACTAATTTGCTGCTAACCAAGCCAAACAAATAACACAAGCACAACCGACAGAACGCAAGCCAACCGAATCCAAAACGCAAGCAAAACGCACCAACGAAACCGGCACCAACGAAAGCGGCAACAACGAGATGCACCGAGACACAGGAACAGTAGCGCTAACCAAAACGCAAGCAAGTAGTGCGCAGAGACACAAGAACGAAGACGATCCAGGTGTGAACAAGGGGAAACGATCAAGTGAGAGATCCCACGAACAGAAATCAAGTTGCGAATGCAGACGGAGAGAAGCGCAGCACAAACCATGAGCGAAGCGAGCGCGAGGTCACAACACAAGCCCACCGAAATCGCAAAGTACAAAGGAGTCACGCGCGAACACGCCGAAAACACAAAACCACGAAGGAGAACGCGAAAATTGATCGAACCTAGGCTGATACCATGTAACGAAAGGAGACACGATATTGATCACGCAGTTCGGCCAAACTTTGCCTACGTCTGCGACTACAGAGCAGCTGTAGTTCCGTTTTATTGATTTTATGTCTTCGTGTCTTGAGTACAAACCATAATGAGTTTAAATAAGCTATTTTATGTGTCAACCTAACGGGTCTGGGCCGAATACATATAAATAAATCTACTATTTACAAACTTCCTTATTTCCTTATTCACATTAACAACTTGGTTTCTTCTCTCCATTCTTTTAGGCGGCTCGCATTATCCTTGCAACTGATAATGATCCACCAGGTCATGCTTTAGCCAAAGAGCTTGCACGACGCATTGGGCCAGAAAGGTCATACTCATACATTGTCATTTATTTTTCATGTTATAGTGAGGAAGTACTGAATATAAACATAGAATTTGAGAATTGGTTGTGCGCATAGTATGTCGCATGGGTAGCTAAGTCATCAGTACGCATATATTAGTTTGTGTCTCAACTACTTAATGCATTAAGTTTAAATTTCATGCCTGCATTGCGGTTTATATTAACTGGCCATTAGAGCAAAGATTTATTGAACTTAATTCGTAAGGCCTAGCTCAACTGGGTTAAGTCGAAATTGTTAGGTTGGATATTATCACTCGGGTTCGAGCCCGGGACCTCGCAATTGTGTATGTGAGTTTCTGGTGGCGCTTGTCACTCCGTCTCCAAATAAATAAATAAAAAGGATTTATTTAACTTAATCAAGATGTATCCTGAAGCTGGCACTTTTGGATTAAATGCTCACTTTTGCTTAAATTGCATAACTTTGTACTCATAAACTTATTTTCTTTATTATTTGTTGGCACCAGGTGTTGGCAAGTAAGCTGGCCAAAGAAAGATGAATTCAGCTTTTTCAAAGATGCAAATGAGGTATGAGTATGACTCAAGATTTTCTATCTTGTCCATATTTTTCTTCTTATGTAGGGCAAGTGAAAAGTGAAAACTCAGTTGACCAATGACTTTTGGAACTTTTAAGAAAACGAACTTTCCAGGGCTCGAATAATGACATAATGATTGTATTTTCGGCATTTTGACTGGAAAAATATACGTTCTGTGTGATGTAATTATTCAATTGTGTTTTATGGGCCCAGGTTCTCAAATACATAGGAGCTGATGCTTTGAAGAAAATAGTTGAAAATGCAGAACCATATACAAGTGTACACTAGGTAATTCCATCTATGTGAAAATATATACATGTAGGAATATACGGTTCCTCAAGATTGTACAGTGTGTTTATAATGTATAAACACTATTTATTATGTTTGAATCCCCACAGGCGTAGGTATTACTACAAGATTCAAATTATTTACATTGCAAGTTGACTTGAGATCATAGTCCATTTTCATTTTTACCATTCACTAATGAAAATTGTAGTTGACCGATCATATTCATATTATTTATGAGATGTGTCATTTATAGAGCAAGATTTATGTCTGTCTGAAAGTGTCATGTTTTTAATTGTGTTCTTTAAGAGTTTGAAAAATGAAAATCTTTCGTCGAAATGGATCATATTCAAATGGTTTTTTCACAAGTCATTATTTATAATTGCTAGTTGCTAGATTACAAAAATATTACTACATTGTTCCCTCAAGTTTTTAGGGATGTTTGCAAGAGCCTATTTGGAGTTAATTTTGAATTATCTCATGACATGAGTAATTTTTTTGGCTGCAGACGAAGTGACGGGCACAACTCATTAACTCACACAAAGATAACCACAAAATATCCAGCCTAACGACGGCAGTTTTGTCATTTGTGTTAAGTCTTACAAACGCATAATATAAGTGTTTATCTTAATGTTTTTTTATTTATAAAAATACTTATCTTAGTGTTAAAATGCACCTACAGAATCTCTCAAGGTTAACTTTTTCATTCTACCAACAATTTCCATATTCTTCTGACTTTCCCTTTGCTCCTCTCAATTCTTATACCTTTTGGAATGACTTTTTACATTTTCCCCTTCTTTGATTCCTCACATGGTATCATAGTGATACTGCACAAGCTTTAACAACATCGTCAAAGTAGGTAGTGTCGGGGAATCATGAGGTAAACATGGAAATCCATATCTCGTAAGCCAAAAATCCCTTATCCAGGGATCACTAAGAAAAAAAACGAGAATCAAAACTTATCGTCTTTGCCTTCGAAAGTGTGGGAAACATAAGTATAGGACATCATAAGGTCTGTTTGATTTACAAATAGGTAGGTAGTGAATGAGATAGTATAGGACTCGACAACTTGTTACGTACACTCTTTGATGAGCAATAGACAACACAAGCCAAACAAAAGTGAAATTTACTATAATTATCTTTTTAATGTTTATAATGATTTTATATAACATAATTATGATATACTCCCTTTGTATCAAAGTAATAGTCTTTTTAGGCAAAGTAAAAAATTTCAAATTAATTGTCGTCTTGTCATTCCAATGCATCATTTATTAAATCTTTTCAATTTTACCCTCATTAATTGTTGTAACTTTTCACTAACCAAAGACATCACCAACATGAATTTATTACTTGATGGAGATAATATAGTAAAACTACTATGTTACTTTGTCAATTTATTGTTTTTCTTAATCTCCGTGCCAAAACCTTAAACGACTATTATTTTGATATGGAGGGAGTAATTATGCTTCAAAAAAATTTGATATAATTAAAAATTATAAAAAAAAATAAAAAAAATTCTGATGGAGAAGATAGAAGAAACAAAGAGGAGAGAGATGGAGAGATGTCATGAGATGAGAAAATATAAGAGTGGAGGGAGGGAGAGAGAAAGGAGAGAGAAGAATGAGATAGGGGAGAGAGGGAATTATTGAGTAGGAAATAAAAATAATAATTTGGCTCTTTTATTTTGGAGTAGGGTTCAATTTAATTTAATTTATTTCAAGAGTAAATTTTGTAGAGTTACTCCATATCTTAACCGTTATTTTGAATCTAATCTAATGGTAAGAATATATCACTAAGTAATTATGTATTGTTACCATTAGATTATTTCCAAATCAACAATTAGGATGTGGAGTAACTTGAACCCTACACATTTTTTTGGTGATCTAAAAGTTGTATTGTGAGACTGAAAGTTGTATTGTGGTTTTGTGATGGACGAAAATTTTAAATTTGGGATTTTGTCCAGTTCATTGCCCTCACTTTTGTTCAGTATCATGCACAGTTTCAAAACCAAACAGGGTACAACTGGAATTGTCCAGCCTAATCCTTTACTTTTTAGCAAATTAAACACACCCATAGAGTGGCGAATGACAAGTCTATGGCTTAGAGAGGAGGCGTGAGACTTCAGCAATCTAGTGCCCATATGCCTCCCCTATCCTAATCCTCTGTGAGGCTCATGTAGGGGTGTTCGCGGTGCGGTTTGGTTCAGTTTTGAGCAATAAAGTGCACCGAACAGCGAGGTGAAATTAGATGCGGTTTGGTTTGGTTCGGTTCGCTTAAAAAAAACCAAACCAAAGCGGTGTGGATTGGTTCGGTTTAGTTCGGTTTTTGTCAACAATTAAAATATTCTACCAATTCTGTCAACAATTAAAATCAACAACATATAAATTATGCATTCTCCACATAAATTTTTCTAAAGGCATATTAAATCAACAACATATTCTCTGCCAATTCTCTAAAGGCATTATCCAAAGCATTTTTACCAACATTCTAAGATAATCCAATTCAACAACATAAGTCTTTCTCCAAACATAATTCAAACATAAAGTCTCCCACTCTCCACATAAATTCTCCAAAGGCATAATACAACATAAAGTCTATCATAATTCAAACATAATACAAATACATTAAAAACATAAAGTCTCTATCTTTCAAAAACATAAAGTCTCTATCATTCAACAACATAAAGTATTTCTCCACTCTCTGATGAGCTACAGGCACAACAAGCATAATAAATCTTAGGATTGATTTTTATTTTTACCTCCACCACTGTCCCATCTACCCCCATGTCCCCTGCGAAAAGACTAAAATACCATTCACAAAATTTAAAAACCCCAACATATCCTCAGCTCTAAAAAAATTTGGAAATTGTATATACCTAAGGTGGGGGCATATACGATTTTCCCCTAAAAATTTTAAAAAATTAAAATTGTATATATGTATATACATAAGGTGGGGGTATATACAATTTGTTAAACTACAAAGTCGTATACACCCCCACACCTACGTATATACGATTTTGTAACCCAGATAAAAAATAAATAAATCATTTAAAAAATTAAAAATATATTTTTTTAGAAAATAAATTAGATATGAATATTGACTGTCTTTTGGTTCTGCTTAGTGTGTAGTTCGTTAACACGTGACGATGTTATACGTCGATGGAATAATTTAGGCTAAAAAATCGGTTTTCGGGCAACCTACTCCGATTGTAATGAAATCACAGCCATTAAATTCGAAAAAAATCAAGAACCAAGACTCCCTACGATTGTAAGGAAACCTTCTCAGATTTTTAGTAGCATTTTTATAACATTTTTAAAAAAATTAAATAAAAAACAATTTTTTTAATAACAAATCGTATATACGTATGGGATAATAATACATATATACAATTTGTTAAATTACAAATTGTATATACTCCAAAAATACGTATACACGATTTGAAAAATAATCCTACAAATTTATCCTATTTAACTTCCACCCAACAATCACAGTAAGCAAAATTCACGGTCTTCAAAAAAAAATCCATCTTTTAGAAATAAGCTATTTACGGAAGAGTGAAAATAATATTTACAAATGGGGAGTGAGGGTGATAAAGTAAAGAGAGACGCAAGAATATTTTGGTTCAAAGGGTTGCCTATGAGAAAAGGGAGCGCCTTTAATGGGATGCTCATGATTTGTGATTTTTTTTATAACTGCTTGTGATTTGTGATTGTTTGTCCATGAAAAAAACTTTTTACCCACTAAACCCTATTCTTTTGGTGTTAAAAACTTAAGAGTAAACTCTCACTTTGTTCCCTAAATTATCACTCTCTCTCAAAATAGTCCATAAACTATAAAAACATAATAAATAGTCCCGAGATTAAACTCATGAATTTAGTCTCTAAACTTAAGAGACACTGAATACTTTAGAGATTAAACTGATGAATTTAGAATAGTTTAAAGACTATTTATTACATTTTTATAGTTTAGGGAATAAATTAGAAAAATAATGATAGTTGAGGTTTCAGAATTTACTCAAGACTTAAATAATTGTGCATAACAAATTAAACTAGGGCCTCTTGCTCTTGCCAAAAGAATTCTTACCAAAAATATTAAACCTTTGATTTTGTGGAAAAAAAATAGTTAAACCCTTTTTTGGACCAAAAACAGTTAAACCCTATTGATAATAAAAAAAAAGGTTTAATTACAGTTGTAGTCTCCCTATTTTTGCTAACTCACAATTTTAGTCTCCTAAGATTTTTTTTCACAAATTTAACCCTCCTATTTTCACCAACTTACGATTTTAGTCCCCAAAAAATTATTTTTACGAATTTTGTCCCTCTATTTTTGCCAACTCACAAATTTAGTCCCCCTATTTTCGTGAACTCTCGATTTTGGTCCCCCTATTGTTCCTAGAGGGGGACTTTGATTTTAAATATTGGAAAAATAGGGGACTAAAATCGTGAGTTGGCAAAATAGAGGGACTAAATTCGTGAGAAAAATTCTTGGGGGACCAAAATTGTGAGCTAGTGAAAATAGGGGGACTAAATTCGTGAAAAAAATTCTTGTGGATCAAAATCGTGAGCTGATAAAAACACGACATCTGTCACATTCTAAAAATAAACCATCCAATATGCTTCGGTGCCTGTGCTTGTTCCCTTGCAACTGCTTCTTCTCACTTTCTGCTGCCATGGTTTTCTTTCTTTTATTGGTTTTGTCTTTCTTTGTTGAGAAAATCATAAATCCCTGTGCGAAGTAGTGGTGTTTTGGCGGTGAAGGGGGTGCAGTGGGGGTGTTGTTCCGACGACAAGGTGGGGGTGGCTCCCGAAGCTAAATGTGGTGCTCATGTGTTGGTGGTTACGTGAGAGAGACATGAAGAAGAAGATGGGGAAGATGAATTTTGGTTTGAGATTTGGGGTTGAAGAGGATGGTATTAAATTGGGGATTTAGGTTTTTTTTTATATTTGGCAAGCCAACTTGGTATAAAAAAATTGTAAAAGAAAATAATTATAAAAGAAAAAATTATAAGTCACAACTCTGTCAGTCATATAGGACAATTGTGTGACACGTAGACTATTTTTGTAACGTTTAGATAACAGAAGGACTAACGTTAGAAAAGAGAATTTTGCAAGGGTCTTTCTAGGGTGAAAGAGCAAATCAAATCTTTCACCGGTGAAACACTAAAATTGACCATTGGATGTAGTATAAAAATTCATCAATGGTTGAGATTTAATATGGGTTGATTCGATCTTAACCATTCATGACATTTTAAACAATATCCAACGATCAATTTTAGTGTTTCACCGGTGAAAGATTTGATTTGCTCTTTCACCCTAGAATCACCCCTTTTGCAAGGGTTTTTTTTAAAAAATATTTTGTAGAGGGTAAAAGCAAAACACCCCATATTTGCGGGGGATAAAAACATATTTAAGCCAAAAAAAATTGCAAACAAAGAGAAACGGATTATTAATTTTGAAAAGTGTGCCGCTCCGGCTCTCTCTTATTCAGTAACACATAAGTCGACCGTTGCAAATCTCGTTACTGAATTCGCCGCTTCTTCTTTCAGTTCAGTTCTTCTGAATTTTAACATTCTTCACTCACTTTCTTCTCCTTTTCTGCATATCGCGATGCGCAAAGCGAAGAAACCAGAATCTTCCAACGCCGTTTCTTCTGAGCGCAGAAATTGGGGCAACCTGTTCAACTCGCTAGTTCAGATGGTTCGAAGCCAGCAAAATCAGCTTCAATCATTCGCTATCCAACAGAAGTTTCTTGAAGACCGTTTGCAAATGCAACATGAACGGTGGACCAACGATGTTCAACTCTACAAGGATCGAATATCTCAGGTAATTAAATCAATTTCTCTTTTAGGGTTTCGTTGAAGAAACCCCAAAAATATGTTTTTTAAATTAAAAAAAATGTTTTTTTATTAATTTTCTTTGCCAATTGTTTTGTAGGTGAAGGGGTTTTTGGTGCTTGAGGAGAAGAAACGGTTGCTCCAGGCGGCTAAGTCGGATTTGATGCTGGGTCTTAAGCACAGAGAGGCTTCTGTTTCGAAATGGGTTTTGGGTCAGTGCCTTTTCTTTCTTGGGGGATTTTCAATTTTCATGCTTTGGGTTTTGGCTTCTGGTTTTCGTTCTTTGTGTTAAAACCCTAAATTTGAAGTTTTGTTCCTCAATGTTCTGCTCTAATAAAGCAGAAAGTTGGTCTTTTTTTTTTGGTTTTAAATGTTCTGCTCTAATAAAGCAAAAAGTTGGTCTTTTTTTTTTGGTTTTAAATACTTAGGATATAGATTCTTCTGTTAAAGATACACCTCTGGCTCTAGTAAATTACTAATAGATATCTGCATTTCGCGAATGTGAATAACTACGCAATAATTTTACACGGAGTACATGACTGTAAGAGTTGGCTTAAGTTGTAAAATACCTGATTTTTCATTGTTTAAATATTAGGGTTCAAATTGATTTATCTCTTGATTGCAGATAGTACAAAGGATGAGTTGGAGGATTTCAAAGCTTGGTTTGAATACCTTTCTCATAAATCATCAAATGGAGAAGTATGCTAGCTTTCATCCTTGCATATTTCTGGAGTTTTCTGATATTTTTTATGCATTTCATATGTCATTATACTAAGCAGTCAAAATATGTCATTATATCAGGACCAAGGAACAGTAGTTAAGGATACCGGGAAGAGGAAGAAAGGTACCACAGGCAGTGGGAAAAAGTCCACTTCCAAAAGTGCAGAAAAAGGGAAGTGTTCTGATGAGATCACAGATGAACTGAGAAGGTTAAAAGGTGAATATGAGAAGCTTGCTTTGGAAAAAGATTCTGAGGTGTTAGCACTCTTGGCAGAAAAGAAATTTGTGTGGAATCAATATAATATAATGGAGAACGACTACTCCAATAAATTGAAGACTAAACAAGATGAAGTAGAAAAAGCAAATGAGAAGATAAAGGTACTTGTTTCCACCATGGAGCAACTGCAGTCTGAAAATACTAAGAAGGATAGTAGAATCTCAGAGTTAGAAAGTAAAGTGGCAGACATGGAGTCAGAAACAAAAAGATTAAACAACGATATATCAGGACTCTCAGTGGAGTTGGAATCTTTAAGAAAGTTCAGGAACAACCAAGTTACACCCGTTTTAAATCCGTGCACAAATGTAGCTAGTACCTCGGGAATAATTAAGAGCACCAGGAGTAGAAGAAATGTCACCTTGAACAAAGGAAAAGAAATATGTACTCCTGATGCAAATTCTCCTCCAAAATCCTCAGAAAGGGTATATCCTGTGCTTTTACTAACTGCTTATCTACCTATATTGCCTAGTTAATTTTGTCTACATTAAATTAGTCATACCCTTTTTGCTGGTTGTGTCATTGGTTAATGCTTGCTTATTTTATGGGCAATGATTTACAGCTCGGGATTTATGGGTGTGCGTGTGTGTGGGCGAACTTCCTGCTTCTAAAACAAAATATATGAGATGAATTACTAAGCATGCTTTTGTAGTCCTCACTTTCATGTGTGATAGGTTAGTATAAGTATAACGAACACGGGCTCTGTCTGCCAAAAATTATTGTTATTTTTTACCTTGTAGAGCAGCTTCAATTCTTTGGATTACAACATATTTTCATTTCTATAATAGCAAAGTGTATTTATCATGTTGGAAAGCACGGGCACTTCCAAATAGTGGCGCTTATACTAATACTGTTGGAAATATCACAATTCTCAATAGTTAGATAGATACTTATAGCTTCTAATTATGTCTACTATGATTTGTACTCATTTCGAAAACATAAATTTCCTTTTTCGATTTAAGATTATAGTTGTTACTGTTGTGCTAATTAATTCAATATGCTGTATTGTTCTGTCGTTTTTTTCTTTTTATACTTTTCATTCAGAATTTGTTGCACTTCAATTTATTCCAGACACTTTCCTATCTTATATGACGTGTTTTAGCCTAATCTGGAAATAGGCTTTAATATTATGTCTTGTTCCTGTAGTTGATATTCTTCAATATCATTTCCTGGTCCTTATATATATTTTTTGTTTTACCTTATTGTTTTCCTTCCATGAATCTTAATATCCAGGGGATAAAAAGCTTGAAGAGGAAAGAAGAAGCCCCAGTTATTCCAATCACTGAGACTCCAAAACTGTTCTCTTCAAGCTTCAAGGTTCCAAAACTAAAGCCCTCTTTAAGGACCAGATGACAGATGACATCTTTCCATTAATTTGTAACCTATTATTAGGAGATGTTAGTCTTGTACATGGTTTTTGTATGTTGCGCTTTTATGTAAATTATTATGTTTGATGTGTGAGCTTTCTGTTTGGAATAGGTTCATTCATAGCTCTTGTAATGAGCATTGAATTTCCACTTCTTAGATGAATTATGTATCAGATCGGCCTTTAGGTCGGGATAACTGTAACTAACAATTCATTCATTTAACTAAAATGCTATACTTTGATTTGATGGAGTTAAACTCAAAATCTATTTTTTTTTGGGTGAATGCCATAGGTTTCCTTCTGCCGGAGGCAATCGTGTTCGAGGAGTCGTCGTCTACTAGATGGTGTTTCCCCAACGATGATTGAATCATGATTCGCCATGCATCGGAGATTAGTTCTTTCTCCTAGGCCCAACCTGTGATGATTTGAATCGCGGGGACTAGTTATTTTTGTAGACTCAATTTCCGTTGGTTTTGAACATTCTATCGATTAAGTTGTATATGAGCTAGTAAATCTCAGGTTTTGAACATTCTAATTGATGGTTGTGTGATTTTCACTAAAGTTGTATATGAGCTTGTAAAAAATCTCAATGGACAAAACTTAAGTGATGTTTTATAGATGTTGTTTATGTTGCTCTTTACATAGTATCAGGGTGTGTAACATATAATAAATAGTACTACCACATAAGACAAGATTACCGGTCATGATCCTCCTGAAACTACTACTACATACTTCTAGATCCTCCTCTCAGGATCCCGATCCCTCCAAGATTACTAACCAATGCTCTTTGAGGCGGCTAATCGTTACATCAACCATTTCTTGAGTCATCCTCACTAAAGATCACACCTACAATTCACTAAACATCATCAACCATTCTTTAGGGGTAACTAACAATAGTCACTTAGTAGTTAATGTTCTATTTTGTGCACAATTGTGCCTTATACCATTCGTGTGCAATCGTGAATCACACACTAAATGACTTTGTACAACGGCATCTCGTATAGGCAAAATTTTGTGTGCAATCATGTATCACATGGATGGGGAGTGTGTAGTTGCGGATCACACAAGTAGTAGTTGGTGGTGTGCAATTGTGGATCACACAGATGGACATACACAGTTGCAGCTTGCATAAACAAGGGTTATGTGCACATGCAACTACATATCAGGCAAATAAAGACTATGTGCAACTATGGATCACAAAAAAAAAAGAGGTAAGGGTTTAATTTTACCAACTTTAAGTTTGCTGAGGACCAAACTGACACTTATCATTTCTTTAGGGACTAAATGGTCTCAAAAAATTTGTTAGGACCAATTTGAGTGAATAGTGTGGAAACAACTCTTGTGATTACTAAGAACAACTCTTACATTCATTTAGCAACTAAGAACACTTACTAACACATTATTTTTAACACACATCATATATAAATTTATGGCCATATTGCATTAAAAGGTTGTCTCTTACCACTAGGAAATGTTTGTTTCCAAGTAGTTTGAACAGCAGAAAGGTATTGACTAGTTGTAGAAGTGAAACACCATAGTTGGATCAAGAGGGCCCATCATTGTTCATTATGAAATTTGCACAAAAACACACGAAATTGAAGTATTTTGATCGGCTAGAAACATATTGGAGGTGAAAAAAATTGGAGTTAGGGTTCAAATGGAGAAGAAGATAGAGTAAAATATAAGTTAGGTGCAAGGGACTAAATTGACCTAAAATTGAAAATGTTAGAAACCTAAATGATACTTTAAACCTTGACTCACTAATCTTCCCACATAAGCGATCTTAACGACCACATCATCAAACAAGCGTGACACGTCGGCGCTCAAACAACTAAGTTCCAACGGATGAGGATAAAGGAACTAACGTGTCCCCTATTTGTAATAGTCAGGTACTAATTTTAATGTTAATTATTTTTGAAAACCAAATTGAACACCAAAATTTTTGACGAAACAAAATTGAATATTGAGTAATGCTATTTGGACCAAAAAGTACTCAAAAATTAAGTATATTATATGCGTATCCCATATCGCATTCGTATACGTATTTTATTTTATATGAAAACTAAAATCTCCTCCCCTGTTTGGAGGCTTAAAACCCTTTTCTTCCCCTTTCACGCTTCCATGGAGGAGCCCTGTTGAGAGCATTTCAAACCAAAACACCAACCAGCGAACCAAAGTTCTTCCATTCATTCTCCCTTTTGTTTCACAGAACATGCGTTATCGTTATTCTCACGCTGTACTTCCTTTTTTATCATCATCCTCTTCAAAACTCCCCACCATGACAACACAAACCCTTTCCAACTCCTCCACACCTTTCTCAAAACTCACAAAAACCCTCTCTCGTCAAACCCACCGTTTTCACTCTCGCACACCCTTCTTCACTGTTTTTTGTTCCAAAAAATACACTCCTTCTTCACCACCGCTTAAAACCAACGGCTATCATGGTTCTTCTCATGCCATTGTCCCTAGGCCAGGTATCTTTCCCTTTTTACCCTTTTCTGTGTTTCAATTAACTAATTTTTTGTTTAACTGGTTTTGTTTGTTTTGAATAGTTCTTTTGGAGAACAGTGTGGAGATGAAATTCAATGTTTTGAAGAAGAAATTGGAGGTTCTTGGAATGGATAATGAGATATGTGTTCCAGGGCAATACAACAAATTGATTTGTCCCGAGGTTTTTTTTTTCATTTTCCCTTCATTCTATTTTGTGTAGTTTTCTTTAAAGTTTATTGGTTTTTCAACATTGGAGACTCTCCCATAATAACTGTCTGTAATTTTATAGTTTTGTTCTATTTTTCTTTTGATTTTTAAAATAAGAAGCTTTGGTCTGGAAGTTTCAATTTCCCCTTTCATTGGCACAACACAACTATATAGAACTTGTGTCTTTGTTATTGGCCATGTTTCAGCTGTGAAGTTGTGTGCATTTTTGTCTGTGTGTTTGTTGAAGATTGATAAGAAAAGAGTGTTTTCCTTCGATTTTTGTATGGAATAGATATACTTTGAAAATGTATAGGTAAGGTAGTTTCTTATTTGAAGGGACGGCTTTACTTTGAGTTGATTCAAGGGTCCGTTCTGGTCTGGTGGTTTCGATGGCTTTCCATTTCCCAACATATGCTATGCTTTTGAAAATGATGGCCACCTGGAGACACAATTGGAGTCTTTATTATTTATTTCAAACTAATGTTTTTGACTTGGATGTTTATGGATTGATGGATTTTTCCCCTTCCTTTTGTTTTCATTCTCCATTTCAATTTGGTCTAGTAATGGTGCACAACGAGAATCGTTCATTCTCCTTGCATGGATCCCATTTCATTCCCCGCAATTGAATTCAAACATGTCTTTTGTGTTCTGTCTTTTATGTACCTTCTAATAATTTTTTTTGTCAGTGCCAAGGTGGGGACTCAGGAGAAAAAAGCTTATCTCTTTACATTGCACCAGATGGGTAACTTATCTTTTTTGGATTAACTCGGGGTTGTTTTATTTGTTAGCAGATCTTACTCCCTCTTTGTTTTAATTACCACAATTTTTGAGTTTTAGGGGGTCAGCTGTATGGGTGTGTTTTCGTGCAAAGTGTGGGTGGAGAGGCAGCACACAGGTTATATATTCTTAAGTTTTAATTTTGCATGGCCTGCTTAATGCAGGGGGTCTTAGTCAATTCATTTTTTCCTCCTTCTGTCGTAGGCTTTTGCTGGTAGCAATTCCCATTCCACGACAATGAAACAAGTAATCCCAGTTAAGAAAAAAAGAGAACTTAGGGAGGAGGACTTGCAACTAGAACCACTTTGTAATGAGGTAATTAAAATTTACCTTGCCTAATTTTGTCCTTGCTCTTTATGAAGTATGGATTGTTCTGCAGGGAAGATGTTGCGCATGAGAAAAATCCGCATCAATTGCTCAATATGTTATTTCATCCAACTGAATGCATTAGTCATTTATCATAAATAAATAAAGGCTCCCTCCTTCCTCGGCGGTTTAGAATTATTCGATTTTTTGAACAACTGAACCTTTTTATTGAAACATTAGCAATAGAGATTGTTATTTTCGTTGGGCCTTTTTATCGGTTTTTTCCTTCGCCAAACTATCATTTCTTTCAATGAGATGTTTTTGAATAATTTATTAATCTTTCATTAACGAGTAACTTTCAAAAGAGACCAAGAATCTTAAATTTCATAATTGGATTTCAAATTTGAACTTTGATCACCTTTGTTACAAATCACATGCATAAAATTTTGATTAAGATATGTATTCAGTGCTACCTATAGAAACTTAAATGGATAATACAGTTGTTTATAGCAATGAATATTACTTTCTTAGTTCTACCCTGCCATGCTATATGATGTGCGTTTTTATGTTGTACTCAGTTGAATGTCCTCTTTTCTTTTGCCTACAGAGAAATATCTGTCAACTATTTTTGCAAGCAATTAAAAATTGACTGCTAATGTCTAACAAGCTTGAATTCATTCTCATAATCCGCGCTCATAAGTTTATCATCTATGTCTTGGCAGCAGAGTCATCAATTTTCAATATTCTTCTTTTGCTGATCAGAGTTATGACCTGTTTGTTTTGGATATGTGCAGAACTGAACATGTATTTACTGAGAGTAACAAACTCAAAGCAGTGGGCTATTTGCTCACTGCAAACTGTAATTCAGACAAGCATTATTAGTGAATAAAATAGATATCTGATGTATGTCTTGCATTATATATTTTATAACCATCATATAGTTTCCAAATTTTACTATTTAAGCTAAATTTGATAACTATTTTGTTCGTTTCTAAGCATTGTAGTGAATACAACTCTGTTTGTCCTATTTCAGCTGCTCGCATATTTTGCAGAGCGCTTGATTTCGAATGAGACTCTTCAGAGAAATGGTGTCATGCAGAGAAAATATGATGATCAGGTGCATTTAACTACTAAAATTTGAGCTTATTTTCAGTGACATAGAAAGTTACATTTTAAGATAAACAATAATCCAGTTAGTGTTATCAATCGAGACAAACATATGCCTCTTCCAACAATAACAAAATTAGGAATGATGGGATCATTTATCTTCCTTGTTTTAGTAGTTCCTTTCTATTCCTTATTTTGATTACTTAGTTTCTTTTGTTGAAAGAGAGATCAAATAGCAAACGTTCAGTGTTGGTTTTGGTTTTATTAAGTAGAAAATGTTCCATGGCATATGTATAATAGTTTTGAATTTGGTAATATAACTGATATCCGTTATATCACCTTCTACTAGCTAATTAAAAAGGCAGTATTGTTATTTTGGTGATATTTACCATTTAATATTCACTTGAAAATCATGTTTTATTGATCAATTAGGCAAGGATTCTCATTGATTTATATTTATCGAAGACAACACATTTAAAGTTTAACTATATTGAAGGGCAAATATGTAAATATTTTTTTCTTCAATTAGCTAGCATCTGATCCTGACTTTTTTTAACTTTACGAGTGACTCACCCATGTTTTTGTTTCCACAACATATGTTTAATAGATTGTTATCGCATTCACATATCGTCGTAATGGAGCACTTATTAGTTGCAAGTATCGAGACATCAACAAGAACTTTTGGCAGGTATAAGCAATTGCTAACGCTGTATAGGGTACAATTTGATCATGGTGGAAGATATCTTGTCATATTGTCTTAACTCAATATCTCTTCAGTCAGTAATCAAATTTTCGGTTTGTCATATATTTGAATTTATACTGTTGCATCTTTTCCCCTAATATCCTTTTTTTACAGGAAGCAAACACTGAAAAGATCTTTTATGGATTGGATGATATAGTGGGACAAAGTGATGTTATCATTGTATGTATTCTGCGGTCTGTACAAATAATGCAAAGGTTGAAGGTTTTCTGTATTCTTAGTATATTCACTGTATACTGTAGGTTGAAGGTGAAATGGACAAGCTGGCACTGGAAGAAGCCGGGTTCCATAATTGTGTCAGTGTTCCCGATGGTGCACCTCCATCAGTCTCTTCAAAGGAAGTGCCACCTCCGGATAAGGTCTTTTTTACGCTTAGCATGCTTTATATATATATATATATATATATATATATATATATATATATTCTTTTTCACTTGCAAATTGTTAGTCTTTATTGTGACTGTTACGTATTGTTAAAATCTGATGCTCTTGTCGTAATTATAATTCTGTAAAGCTAGGACACGAAGTATCAGTATCTGTGGAACTGCAAAAATGAACTAATGCAGGTATGTAATTGTTATTATTCCACTCTTTCATATGTATTGAAAAAACTGTTTCTATCAATGTCCCTCATTTGTTATGCTTATATTGATAGGCATCCCGGATTATACTTGCCACTGATGGGGATCAGCCTGGTCAAGCCTTGGCTGAGGAGCTTGCACGCCGCATTGGAAAAGAAAAGTTCGCAAGTTTTCATGTTCATTTTATTACTTAAATAAATTTTCATTGATCTATGTGAGACCCATTCTGAGTAGTTATGCTTTCCAGTAGCAAATGATGCCATTATTTTCGGGTCATTTTGTAGAGATGGACTATTTTTGAGTTGCTTTTATCTGTTTAGTTCAAAAGAATTGCCTTTTAATTTGAAGATAAAAATGGCATCCTTTAAAATCATTTATATTATGTGGGTTGTCTAATTTTGTAATTTCTTGATTCTCCATACATTGTCTCCAAATCTTCATGGTTATTTGGCAGAATTGATGTTTCCACTATTCTTCATCCGTAGTCAATTCATTTAGTGCCCCCCTTTTTTTGAATAATTGAAGGATTTATTTTCCTCCCTTTATTCATGTTTCTGATTCTTTGTTGATAATATTGTTTTGTAATAATGAAGAATAACTTTCCTCTAATTTGTTTGCAGATGCTGGCGTGTCAGGTGGCCAAAAAAAGGGAAAGATGTTGATTGCAAAGATGCAAATGAGGTTAGATATCAACATGATTGCACAAGTTCCACTTTAGCAGCACATTAAAATAAAAAAGCACGTGTAACTTTTCTTTTCTCTAGAGTCTAGACAAATCCTATTTGGATACACAATGAAGATACAGGTAACAGACATAAGTCGCAGAATTGTGTTGGTTAAGTATAACAACCTTGTAAGATATTCACAGGTTCTCATGTATCTGGGACCTGATGCACTGAGGGAAGCGATTGAGAGTGCCAATTTATATCCCATACGTGGATTGTTAAAGTTCAGAGATTACTTTGATGAGATTGATGCATATTATCATCGAACATTAGGATATGAAGTCGGTGTCTCAACTGGGTGGAATAATCTGAATCAGTTATACAATGTAAGGGCCGTTTATTACATTTTTATATTTCCTTAAAAATGATATGATGCTAAGATTTTGGTTTATATATTGTTTTTTTTTCCTTAGAGATATGTAATATCTTATTACGTAAAGACAATTTCAAAAAGTTGTTCAATTATTAATATATGAGCTATGAACTAAATTGTTTTCAAATTCCTGGGAATCAGTTTATGAAATTACTAACCAATTGTGATATGATCTATTTGAAATATAATTTTTTTCAACAAAAGTATTAGTTACTTGGCATATAATCTAGATAAACTTTTTCCCCCCTTTTTGACTGAGACTGGAGATATTAATACTATTCTGATTAAAAAAAATTATCAGGTTGTACCAGGAGAGCTGACCATAGTAACTGGAGTTCCCAATTCCGGGAAGAGTGAGTGGATTGATGCTCTTCTTTGCAATCTTAACAAGATTGCTGGCTGGAAATTTGCACTTTGTTCGATGGAGAACAAGGTTAGAAAGTTTTTGGATCATTGCCTCTCGCATTCTTGTTGTATTTTTTGCATTTATTCAATTCTTTTTTGATGCCCCATAGGTTAGAGAACATGCTCGAAAACTTATGGAGAAACACACCAGGAAGCCTTTCTTTAATGGACGGTGAGCTTTAATTGTGTTAATTTTACTATTTTGTCATTTTTTGAGAGGACTCTTTCATGTTTTGTTTTATTGTTGTCTCTGAGATTTAGTGTTGGATGTCTGATAGGAATCAATTCCCATCTCTATCAAAATCAGATTTTATTACTCGTAAGAATTAGTTGTTCCTGGCCAACGAAAATGTCCTGAGATAGACTTAGCCCAAATTCTAAAACTAATTTCGGAAGAAGTTTCCATTACGGAGGTTACTTCAGTATTGTGATTTTCTATCCTAGCATAATCATATTATTTGATCGTCTCTATCCTCCATTTTCTAATTCATAATCTTGCGTACTTTTGCTGTTCCAAGACGCTTGGATCAGGAAGTATTTGACCGTCTTCTTTAGTTGAAATTGTTGTGAGCATTATTATGTACAATTATTTGATTGTCTGAGTTGGCTTGTTTATCTGATACAGTTATAGCGAAGATGTTGAAAGGATGAGCGTGGAGGAATTTGAACAGGGCAAACAATGGTTAAATGATACATTTTGTCTTATAAGGTAAGTCCATTACAAGGTGCTTAAGTGATAATTGTGCTGTACTCCCTCTCTCGCGGCCTCTCTCCTTTCTCTTCTCTCTTTTCTCTTATTTCCTCTCACGCACTATCAAATACAGCTCATAGTGGGGCTATAGCATAGACAACTAGGTGTACCAAATCCTAACTTTTTCTTGGACTGCACTGGGAGACAGTTTAACCATCTATTCATGATTGTGTTGCTTATTTCCACGTGTAGTTTAAGTTGACTGTTATTATCAAGTTTTACTTTTTTATTAATTCTATTATTAATTGGTATATCTCATTGTTAGTGGGGTGCGTGGAGTTTGAACCCCCAACCTCCTTGTAATATTTTTGCGTACCAAAATGTGCGTACTAATATTTTGATTCATGTCTATTATGAACAAATTTTGATTAATTGTTAAGTACTGCTCATTAAGCATAACAAAATTTATGCAGTTCCTCACGTCGTACATCTTATATACAAATTTCTCTCCCAGTTCAGCACTAAAAGTTGATTTTATCCGTCTGCACTTGAAAGAAGTTGATTTTATTTGTTCCTTATTACTGATAACTTTTAGTGCTGGACTACTTGGCTGTTAATACTAGGTGTGAAGATGATGCCCTTCCAAATATAAAGTGGGTTCTTGACCTTGCAAAAGCAGCTGTATTAAGACACGGGGTGCGTGGCCTTGTAATCGATCCTTATAATGAGCTTGATCATCAGCGACCTCCAAATCAGTAAGTCTCTTAAAAGATCTCATTCTATTGGATTTTATCTGCTTATGATTGAATGCTTTCGAATACTTGAAATTGCACGAGGGAATTCCTCTCAGCCCCTATGATTTTATATGCAAGTATTACAATTCAACTGATTAAAATTCAACTCGCCAATCAAGGATAACTCTTAAATCGTAGGGATAAGAGATAGGATTATAATCTATTACCTTAATCAAACCATTTTTTGCAACAATTTGCAGGACAGAAACTGAATATGTGAGCCAGATGCTTACCTTAATCAAACGTTTTGCCCAACATCATGGATGCCATGTTTGGTTTGTAGCACATCCCCGGCAGGTCAGTAATCATGGCTATAGTTTCATCCATTGCTATTTCATTTTATTTTTTAATTTTTTAATTTATTTTTGCTTGTCATCTGATAGCTTCATAATTGGGTTGGGAGTCCTCCTAATCTCTATGATATAAGTGGAAGTGCACACTTCATAAATAAGTGCGACAATGGAATTGTTATTCATCGTAATCGGGATCCTCAGGCCGGACCTGTTGATCAAGTGCAGGTGAGTGTTTGTAGCATTATTGTGATGTTTTGGTGATCATTTGTCATATTAAGTAAATATATCCTTTTACTGACTTAGTGTTGCTTTAGGTTTGTGTTCGAAAGGTACGGAATAAGGTTGCGGGAACAATAGGCGAGGCCTATTTATTGTATAACAGGTATTACACGTCTTGTCCTTGTTTCCTTCTGTTAGTTGTGTTTGTTTGAAGCAATCCATGGTTATAACTAATTTTCTTTCGTAGGATAACTGGCGAGTACACGGAAGATGAGAGCATGCAAGATGGTAAAAAGAGCATTCAAGGTGGTAAAAAGAGATAGCAGGGACACAAATAATTTCTAGTAAGCTTGTATACTGGTCTGCAAGTATGTATCAAGTTGAAGTTACCATCTGATACTCAGTTCCCATCTAAACATGGTTATGATGTTTTCGCTCGAGGCGCCGGGTCGATATCAAGAGTGGTAAATTACTTAACATGAGTTTTAAAATTTGTCTGTATAATATTATTATTTTGACCAACCAAAAAATTCTGAATTTTTTCAATTACTTAACATGATTATTTGAAGTTGTATCCTTTAGTAGGTGATAGTATAACAGTTTAATTTAATTATGCAGTTATGCATTTGCATCCTTGTATATATATAGAATATTTTTTCTATTTAATGACTTCTACCATCTCAATTTATTGTTTTTTCCCCTTGGCCAGTCAAGCCTGTTGACAATTTTGTACAAGAGAAATGGATTGCAGTGGTTTTTTTAGTATTTAATTTTATTGCTAAGTTGGTCTATTTTGCAATACTCAGTTAATGGATTGTTGATGGTTTATTTTACCCTCATGTTGTAACACTACAAATGACACTACTCTGGTGAAGTGATGATATTTACATGTTTAAAGTGTAACATTTTATGACTCAGATAGATGTCTTCACTCTTCAGTAGTAGGTTCACTTAGCTAAAAAATCAAGTTGATATGAACACATAAAAATAACATAAGTTGGTGATTAAGAACAAAATGATGCAGCTGTCAAAAATAGAACAAAATGATTCGGTTGGTATTAAAGAAAAAAAAAAAGCCTTGTATAATTCCAAACTATAAAACATTATGCATACTAATTTTTGACCTAGAAAATACGCTTCAAGAAATAAGAGAAACGATAAATAATTGAAAAAATTCAAAATTTTATGGTTGGTCATAATCATTGCCTAAATAGAACGAATAATTCATTAGAAAAATAGAACGAATAATTATATGTTATACTTCAAAGGTTCTGCATTTTGTCCTAACATAATTATGTGATATTTTGTTTAATTTCTTGTTGGAAGCAAATCGCTGTTCACATAGTAATAAAAAAAAAAACATAGGTCCTTTCCAGCTTTGATAGTTGACAATCTCCCAGATCTTATCTTATTCTATAACATGACTGAATGATACCTCTCACTATAATGGCCTGCAATAATTGAAAGTTAAAAAATTATTAAGAAATCTCTGTCTGAAAATATTAAAATGTTAATCCTCTTAAACAAATTGATTCCATATATGTGTAACGTAACGTTGGACAATTATACCACATGTAATGGTTTGTCGTTAGCCAAAACCAAAGAGCAAATATTTTGATAATCATAAGAACGAAAAGGCGTTTGCTTTTCCCACGTCCCCTCTTACTCAAAACACATCCCATAAGAGTGTGAAATAACCAAAAGCAGGTCAAAAGCGTTTTTTCAAGAATTTTTCACGCGTGTTCGACACGGGCCGAATGAGTTCGAATGACATCGTTCGAGTGTGTTAAATTTTGACTTCACACTCTCTTGGGCGTTTTTCACCTGTTCGCATGACCTTGTTCGAACGACATCTTTCGAGTGTGTTAAATATTGACTTCACACGCTCTTGTGCGTAATTTCACCTGTTCAAACGAGGTCGTTCGAACGTGTTGAACAAGTCGTTCGAGCGATCGTTAAACACGCCCTCGCCGCGGTGTTTCACGCGAGGTTATTTTTGAAATAAAATTTGTTAAGGGGTGTGAAAGAGTAAGAGGGGGTGTGGGAAAAGCAAACGCCAACGAAAAAAATCTAAACTCATCAAACGGTGCCGTCCTTGTAACTCAGTTTCATTATATTGATTGCTTGTCAATAAGTGGAATGGAATCCAACAACTTCAAGGTGCTGGAGACTTTATTTAATTAAAATTATAAACGGTTTAAACTGATTATTTAAATGTAAAAAACATTCAAATTTTACACTTAAATTTCCATAATATTTATAATTCTTTCTTTATTTTAATTTTTTTAAACTATTTTAAAGTTTATTAACTTGATTTTTAGTAAAAGTTTTAAACTATAGAATTAAATGAAAAAATACACTAGTTTTTTTAAGCATTCTAAAGGTGAAATCGCTCTTGGAGTCCTTAACTTAATTTCAATTTTTGAGTTAGTCATTTGATTTTGTTTTCAACTAATCCTTTAAATATCAAAATGTATACGACGTTACCCTATTTTGAGTTTCCATTAAACTCTGTTAAAGAGAAACTTATATCGCTAAACGGTGTTGATCTGGCCTATAAAATGACATTGACTTGATTTACCAAAAAAATTTATATTGACTTGGTGCATCCAACTATGATTTTAGTTAAAAAATTAATTATTTAATTACTTTTATTCAAAACAATTTTTTGTTGTTGTTTTTGATAAAATTATAACTCTTTTTTTTTTCCTATTATACTTTCAGTTCTTTATTGCTCATCACACTTATTTATCTCTATTATAAATAGTTAAGGGTAAATAATTGAGAAATATATAATTAATATAATTTGAAAGTACTTTTTTTTTGGTCAATTTGAAACTACTTTTAAAATGACAACTTAGAAAATAAATTTATTTTTAAAATCTTTTAGATTAAGACTATTACCGACTACTTAGGAAGTGTGCCAACACTTTCATAAGAAAATTAATCTTTACTCATGTTTAGGAGCAATGCACTAGCAAGAATCAAACCTAGAAGCACCGGATCCACCATCGTGTTCTAAGGTAGCTTATGGCCAACGATGTTTTTTTTTTTTGTGAACACTCTCATACCTATTGAGTTTTGTTATGCATGATACCTACAGCTAATCACTCAATGACACTTTATTTTTTATATTTAAATATTGTACTAATTTTGCATAAAATGTACCATATACACAAAAAACTCAATGGGTATGATAGAATTCTCTTTTTTTATACATCGTTGGTTTCTTTGGTATAAACCGGGTATACCGCAATTGTAGAGACTATTCTCTCGAGCTAGGTAGGACCACAATTGGCAACAAAGCTCTCCCTCAAGAGATTTAACACTACTCTGCATGCCTAAAGCTGAATTCGAACTCAAGACCTTGGTTAAGCTGAAAGAGAGACTCCTACCATCTTATCCAAGTGCTCTTGGGTTCTGTTTGTTTCAACTATCAACTGCACTATAGAAAAACATTGGGGCTTCTCTCCACTTTCAACTACACTATATAAAAACAATGGGTTGTGTAAATTACAATATTGTCCTTCATAATAACTTTACTTTTTTCATCTCTCTCACAATATTATTTTATTTACTTTTTCTATTTCTTCCTCCACCTTTAGCTTTTTCATTTATCTCTCCAAATTCAACTTTAACTACACTATATAAAAACAAGGACAAAACTTACGAATAGTTCCATACAACCTGTTTGTACAATTGTCCAATAAAAACATAACACATCACATTGAATGATACTGTTTTTATTGGACAACAACACCAATAGGTTGTAAGTACTACTAGCGGGTGCACCCGTGCGTTGCACAGGGCAACAACTTCAGTTAATACTGAATTACTGTCTTGTTAAAATTTTCTTTTAAACATGGAATTATTATTTTTAACCAATCGGCTATTGAGGAATGAATTTTGAGTATTTGAACGGTTAAAAAAAATTCTAACACTAAAATACTCCAAAACGTGCTACTTAGCATCACACATTACGTATTTCTAATGAAATTACATATTTTTTCATTAAACCCGGTTATTGAGGCACAAAGTTTGCATATTTAAATAGTTTTTTTTCAAACGAGAAAAGCATGAAAAAACGCTACTTAGCATCGTCTTTTTATTTTTTTGTTATGAAATTATTTTTACTCACCAAACCAACTACTGAGCAACAAAATTTGCGTATTTGAACAGTTAAATTTTTTCAACCGCCTAAGTACCCAAAAACATTGTTTTGCATTGCACTTTTTTACGTATTTAAATCATTAATTTTTTCAAACTCTAAAGTACCTTAAAACATACTGACTAACATCACACTTTAAATAAAAATATCAAAAAAAAAAAAAAAAGGGAGGAGTGATTGAAAAAGAAAAAATTATTGTAAGAAAAAGACGAAAAAGTGAGGAAGGAATGGAGAGGAGGGTTTAAAGAGATTAAAAAGGGAGAGGGATGATTAAAAAATAAAAATTATTGTCAAGTGAGGTAGGGATTAAAAAATAAAAATAAAAGGAGGGGGTGGGGGTAGGGGTGGGGCGTGTGGGAGAGAAGGAGGGGGTGGGAGGGAATTTGGCGCCAAAAAGTGGGAGGGTCCCACAGGAGACTTCCAAGGCTTTATATTTTGTATGATTTGTAAGTTTAGTCCTAAAAACAATAGGTTGTATAAATTGTAATTTTTCCCTTCATAATAACTTTACTATTTCATTTCTCCTTTTACATTTTTTATTTTACTTTTTCTATTTCTCTGCCCCTTCCACTACACTATATAAAATTAAAAACAATGGTTTCAACTACACTATATCAAAACAATGAGCTGCGTAAAATACAATTTTGTCGTTCTTATTAACTTTACTTTTCCATTTCTCTCACTACATTATTTAATTTACCTTTTCTATGTCTATGTCCATATTTACTATTTCCATTTCTCTCTCAAACTTCAACTACACTATATAAAAATATTTGGCTATGTAAATTACAATTTTGCCCTTGATAATAACTTTACTATTTCATTTCTCTCCCTACATTTATTTATTTAAATTTTTCTATTTCTCTCTCCACCTTTAGTTTTTTCGATTCTCTCTCAAACTTCAACTACACTATATAAAAATAACGAGTTGTGTTAATTATAATTTGCACTTCATAATAACTTTACAATATCATTTCTCTTTCTACATTTCTTATTTTTCTTTTTCTTTATATAGTGCACTCACAGGGTACTCTTTTTTCCTTCTTGAGTCTTTTTCCCTAAGGGTTTTTGCTCAGGGAGGTTTTGAGGAGGCTCTCCCCCTTCTTTTTTCTCTCATTGTAAGGGATGGACACCCCCTTGTACTCCTTTCAATGAAATTGCTTATCGAAAAAAAAACTTACTACACTATATAAAAACTATAGATTGTGTAAATTACAATTTTCCCCCTCATAATAACTTTACTTTATCATTTCTCTCACTACATTATTTAATTTACCTTTTCTATTTCTCTCTCCATGTTTGCTTTTTCTATTTCTCTCTCCAACTACACTATACTCCCTCCGTTCCTATTTACATGTCATTTTTGGCTTTTTACACATATCAATGAGACTAATAAATTTTGTTACTTTTGATACAATTATTTCTCTTTTATCTATAATTCCCTTAATAATTTATTATCTTACTTCATCTATTTTTTTCTCTGCAATAAATACTTAAGGGTATTATTGACAAACAATAATAAATGTTGCATGCAATCTTGTAAATGAGAAGTAAATAGAAACAAAAAATTTCTACAAAAGCGACAAGTAATAAGGAATAGAGGGAGTATTTCATAAAAACAATTTGCCCTTCATATAACTTTACTATTTCCTAAAAACAACGAACCGTGTAAATTACTATTTTATTTCTGTTTTTGCATTTATTTATTTTACTTTTTGTTTTTCTCTCTCACCCTTCAATCAACTATATATACTATATGAAAACAGTGGGCTGTGTAAATTACAATTTTACCCTTCATAATAACTTTACTATATCATATTCTTTCTCTATATATAGTTATTTTATTTTTTTATTTTTCTCTCTCCACGTTTAATTTTTCTTTTTCTCTCTCCAACTTCAAGTACACTATAAAAACAACAGGTTGCGTAAATTTTACTCACATTTATTTATTTTACTTTTTCTATTGTGATTAAATTCTGTCCAAATCTATTTATTGAAAAAAATACAATATTATCCGTGCGTATGCATGTGTATACTTCTAGTTATTTAAAAAAAACAGATGAAATTAATGATCATTAACTAAGTACTACATGTGTCCCATTTTATGAGTAGTTTAAGGTTTTGGCACACCTATTAAGAAAATAATTAGTAGCCTAGGTTTTATAAAAAAATTGTCTAATTTACTACTCCATCCGCTAAACTTTGGTCCTTTTGGCCTCTCTTTTTTGTTTCAAAACTTTGGTCCTTTTGAAATACCAATGTACAATTTACATAATTTTTCCAAGTTTACCTTTTATCTTTAATTAATCTCCAAATTAAAATTAATTGTCACTATTCACAATATAAACTCCTTTGGATTCCCAAGTCAGTGGTATTAATACTACAAAGGGGTACTTTAGTCATTTGGTATTGCAATTTTATATATTCTTAATTTGTGTGAAACACTTTAAAAGGATTAAAGTTTAGGAGCGGAAGGAGTATTATCATATATATATATATATAAATGTAAATCATTTATTAAACGTAAAAAGTTGTCATAATTAAAAAAACAAGAGTGGTATTAAATATTTTTCTGAAAATGTAAAATAACAATTAATTTGAGACAAATTGATTTTGTTAAAAGAATTTATAAAATGTAGTAATTGATTAATTAATTTTTTATCATTAAAAAAAAAATTAAGTGTGAGAAACGAAACCCTCGTTACCAAAACAAAAAGTGCATGAAAATGAAATTGCTGTCCTGAGGAATTGGTGGGTCCCACTCGACGCTTTTTTCACGCCTAAATTTGCTGTCTTCCAGATGAGCAAAATCCTCGGGAAAAAGAATCTCTAACGGCTCCTCTTCCTTGTACTGTATCCAGTTATTCGACCGTTTCTGGGCCCCACCCCCTTCTCCTATTTCAAACCCCCTCCAAAACACACAACACAACACAACTGAACAAACAAACAAACAATCTCACCTGTGTTCCTCTATCCTCGTACAACACTCCCAGGTTTGTGTCTGTTTTCTTTCTCATCCCATTTCATTGCTTTTAAATTTCTGGGTTTCTCTCAAGTTCTAATATTTTTTTTTGGGTTTCTCTCAAGTTCTAATTTTTTTTCTTTTGTTTCTCAGTGTGTAAGAAAAAAACATGACTCAAGAAGAAACCCAAACAGTTGAGGTTGTTCCACAAGATCTGAAGAAGGTTGTTGAAGAAGATGTTCAACCCAAAACCAAAACAGTAGAGAAAAGCTCTTCTTACAAAGAAGAAAGCAACTTCCTTTCTGATCTCAAAGACTTTGAGAAAAAAGCTTTAAATGAACTCAAATCAAAGCTTGAAGAAGCTATCTCAGCCAACACCCTCTTTGAAAAAGAAGAGCCAAAAAAGATAGAAGCTGAAGAAGAGAAAGAAGAGAAAAGTGTTGAACTTGAAGAGGAAAAGGATGTGACTTTATGGGGTGTATCACTTTTACCAAGCAAAGGAGGTGAGGGTACTGATGTAATTTTACTAAAATTCTTAAGAGCTAGAGAATTCAAAGTGAATGAAGCATTTGAAATGCTGAAGAAAACCCTCAAATGGAGGAAAGAACAGAAGATTGATTCAATTCTTGAAGAAGATTTTGGATCTGATTTATCATCAGCTGCATATATGAATGGTGTTGATCATGAAGGGCATCCAGTGTGTTACAACATTTTTGGGGTATTTGATGGAGAAGAACTTTATCAGAAGACTTTTGGAAGTGAAGAGAAGCGCAATGAGTTTTTGAGATGGAGGTGTCAGTTGATGGAGAAAGGTATTCAGAAGCTGAATTTTAAACCAGGTGGTGTTTCTTCTTTGCTTCAAATTAATGATCTTAAGAACTCACCTGGTCCTTCAAAAAAGGAGCTTAGAATTGCTACAAATCTAACTGTTTCTATGTTGCAAGATAATTACCCTGAATTGGTTGCCAAAAATGTAAGTGGATTCAATTTAATGCTTAGCTTCTTTAATATATTATTTACACCATCTAATGCTATTTTTATATGAAAAATTTGCAGTTCTAGATTAATCGAATAACTGATATATCTGGTTTATAATTTGACTCATACAAATTAGTTACTCAGTGAATCAAAAACTGCATTTTTTCCCTTATAGATAGCTCTGAAGCCTAGACACTTCTGGTTACGTGTGGGACACCGACACCGACACTTCAATTACTTGTATTTTTCAAATTAAAACCGGTGTCTGCGTTGTGTCTGGTGCCCGTGTCTATGTCAGTGTTTCAGACCTTCAGCCCAGAGGGAGTATTTGTTATGAATTGTTTGTTGGTTTTATATTGAAGGTTATTGATAAATATTGTTTGTGTTTAATTTCATTGTAGATTTTCATCAATGTGCCATTCTGGTATTATGCTCTGAATGCACTTTTATCTCCATTCTTAACACAAAGAACAAAGAGCAAAATTGTGGTTGCTCGTCCTGCTAAGGTTACTGAGACACTGACCAAGTATGTTTTTCAAATTCATTAATCATTATAATTTTTTTCATTGTTAAGGTTCAATTGCTTTTTCAGCAGCAGCTTATGAGTGATCTTAATATCTTTTTATCCAATAGGTACATTCCAATTGAGGAGATCCCAGTTAATTATGGTGGTTTCAAGAGAGAAAATGATTCTGAGTTTTCTGCTCAAGATGCTGCTGTTTCAGAACTCATTCTTAAGGCTGGATCAACTGCAACTATTGAGATTCCTGCATTGGAGGTAACAACTAGTAGACTAAGTTTAATTATGCATAGGTATCATATGGTTTTAAATTGCGGTGCCATCACCGTTTCGGTTACGTTGCGATTGTTGATATTACGGAAAATGCGGCCGGTATTGCAATTACAATGCGGTTGCTGACTGCAATCTAGAACTAAGTATTGTCTTTCTGGTGTGCTTTAGAAATAGGGATTTTGGACTAGCTAAAAAGGTTGCTTGTTGCATTATAAATGTGGCTGATGCAGCCTAAAGTCGAGTGCGGATCCCTTCTAGATCAGATGGTCCTTGCTGACGTAGCGCCATTCTGCACGCAGCAGAAGATTCAGATCCCCTAAAGTCATGTTGGGTCAACATAAAAAACCATGATATCATGTTCATGACCCATTCACAATTATGGACCTTTTTTCAAAACCCTTGTATATAAATGCTGTTGATGCAGCCTAAAGTAGGATCTAGTTTGCGTGCAGTTGGAAGTTGGAACTCATGCAGTCATACGGTCGCTAAGCTTAGAGGGGTCCGATTAAGGTCAGACAGTCCAGATTTTAAATTCAAATTTTGTATTAAGGAAGAATAAAAAAACTGCTCTTAAAATCTGAATTGTCTGATCTTGATCATATGGCTTTGGCTTTGAGCTTTTCGACCGCATGACCGATGCAGTTTTGACTGCATTTAATTGAAATTCCCTTAAGTCGCATTGGGACAGCATAAAAAACCATGATATCACGACCCCGTTCGCCACTGTAGTCCTTTGTATACATGTATTTTATTCTTTGGTGTGCTTTAGAAATAGTGATTTTGAACTAAAAGGGTTGTTGCATTTGAATAGGTTGGAAACACATTGAGCTGGGATTTGACAGTTCTAGGTTGGGAAGTAAGTTACAAGGAAGAATTTATTCCCAATGATGAAGGATCATACACTGTCATTGTTCAAAAAGGGAAGAAGATGGGTTCACAAGAAGGACCTATTAGGAACAGTTTCAGGAACAATGAACCAGGGAAGGTTATTCTCACTATAGAGAATGCATCAAACAAAAAGAAGAGGGTTCTCTACCGTTACAAGACCAGCAGCAGCAGCAGCAAGAGTTCTCTTTGAGAATACAACTTATGAAGTTCTGTTTTTGTTCCTTTGTCTTTTGTTGTTATAATTTGAATTTTTAGAGTATTATTATACCCATTGAAAGTAGGTGAAATTTGTCAAGACTGAAAACATAGAAGCATTCTTTCATTTTATATTTTTTTTTTTATGGAATTTGATTGAGAGTTAATCCATTTTCTGTGCTGATGATGTTTCTATCTATTCTTCTTATTTTGATGTGAGTAATTTTCTTCTGGATTTCGTTTAATAAGTCCTTATTTTTGGCGATCATTCCTTAAGACTTGTTGAAATGAAAATTTGCTTAAAGTATCAGCAATTGTTTATGTTTTTTTAAATAAATAACAAAGGATCAAATAGATGCTCTAGGTTATACTCTCTGAAACCATGAATACCTCTTCTGAATATCGTGTTACGTGTGTTCGTGTCGGACACATATATTAGGAAATAAGTAGTGGTGCTTTAGTCCCGCGAAGGTAAATTCACTGTTAGAGCGGTACAGGGGCGTGAAGGAGTCTACGCACGATATGAGTCTGAAGGAGGGTAAAGTGCAGTCAAAAACTAACCCACCCCACTAACAATTGCCTATCTAAAAAAAAAAACATTTTCTCTTAAAAAAATTTGTACAACTTATTATCCTAATTCTCAATTTAGATTTCTGTCATGTTTATCATATATAGTTTTTGCTCTTATTGATTTAGTTATCTTTGTAATTCCTTATGTATGTGGTATCCTATATTTTAGACATTAGTGGTGTCTCGGTGTCTATATCTGACTATGTGTTTCATAGCTCTCTTTTGAGACCATGAGCATTTTTTTCCATACCAAAATTCCTTGGTGATGAAATTAGGAGGATGACAAATTCCCTTTGGTGAAGCTCTTTCGAAACTCGTCCAATAAGCCATCCATTAGGAAAGGAGCAATGATGTATGGGAAATTGGTGTTGGAGATGTCCCACACAATTAAATCTTGTATAAGTGTTAGGGGTGAGAATAGGTCAGACCGACTAAGAGCCTACGACTCGAACTACGTTATACTCAGACTAGGCTTTTTCTTAAATAGATAAGGTTAAGGCTTTTGCAAAAGCCTATAACTAAAAATGCAAGACTATGGGACATCAAAAAATCCTTTTAGGCCTACCAGACTGATCTGCCTAAAGAATATCCCTACTTTCACCCTCCCCAAATTTTTCAAAAATCTCAAAATATCCATACTTTCAATCTCTTCCTCTTCTCCCACGCTCTCACCACCACCTCCTCTCTCTCACCACCACCACCACCACCATCACCACCTCCCTCTTACCCCCCCCCCCCCACCACCACCATCATCATTTCCCCCTCACCACCACCAGCTCGACCTATTCCTTCTCATTTCTCTTCTTCTCCTTCTCCTTATCTGTTTTCTGCAAAACTTTTTGCAATTGGTTACCGAATTTTTTTTCGCAACTGGGTACACTTATGTTATATCAGATGTGTATTTTTTAATTTGTCTTATACACATCCGGTATGAAAGTACCAAAATTGTCTGGTTACTAAGGTACTGGACGTGTATTTTTTGATTCGTCTTGTACACGCCTCGTACCAAAGTATCAAAACTGTCCAGTACTAAGGTATCATACTTATACCCAGTTGAAAAAAATTTGCAGAAAAGGAAGAAGGAGAAGAGAAAGGAGAGGGAGGTAGTTGTGGTGATGAGATGGAGAAAGAGGCGATGGTAGTGAGGGAGAAGAGGATGAATGTTTTTTAGGGGTAAGAAGAATTTTTTTTAGGGGTATTTTGATCATTTACTTATGTTAGGGGGAGTGCCAAAATAACGAGCCTTATGAGAAGCACAATGAGTTATTCAAGTTTTTTTTTTGGTCAAGATGAGTTATTCAAGTTAGATGTGTTCTGTTGATCAAAAAAAAAGTTAGATGTGTTCTTCAACTATTGGGCTGATTAAAGGTGTAAAAGCTTGTTGAAAAGTGCTAAATACACGCCAGTTTTGGGTTTCTTTTCTCCCCACACTATCCCCATCTACCTCCACATACCCTTGAAAATTCCAAAATATCCTTAAAAAATGTATTTTTTTCTTTTAAAAAAATATCAATTGTATATATATTAGCTAACATATATACGACTCACATTTTGTAGGAACGTATATACGTTAGAAAAACTTAAATAGATGGGAATTTTTAAAACAGGTCGTATATACCCCACACCTTATATACGATTTGTATTTTAACAAGTCGTATATACCAATGTGCGAGGGTATATACGACTTGTTTTTTTTGGTTAATATGATTTGTTTTAATTTTTAGAAAAAAGGTTAAAAAATGCTACTAAAAATTCGTTAAAGAGTCAAAACTAAGCCAAAAAATTATAAAATCACCACTAAAAATCTAACAAAACCAAAATAAGTCTATGCAATTTTTTTAAATTTGTTTGGGGACTTTGAAAAATTAAAAAAATTAATAAAAAATAGTAAACGATTGAATTTGGGAGTAGGTTGTGGTTTCATTACGATCGGAGTAGGTTGCCCGAAAACCGATTTTTTAGCCTAAATTATTCGTTTGACGTATAACATCGTCACGTGTTAACAAACTACATACTAAACCTATTTTTTTCCTAAATTATTCATATCTAATTTATTTTTATTTAAAATATATAATTTTAATTTTTAAATAATTTAATTATTTTTATTTGACTACAAAAAATATATAGGAATCGTATATTCCCCACATTTGGTATATACTGACGATGTATATTCGATTTAGGGGGTATATACGATTTCTATTTGTTTTTTTGGAGAGAGATATACAGGAGTTTTTAAATTTTGTTAAGGGTATTGTCGTCTTTTCGCAGGGTATGGGGGTAGATGAGATTTGTGTGCGAGTACAAAAAAAACCCTGCCAGTGGGTCCCTTTTTTTGTACCCCCATCACTTTCCCATATACCCCCCACGCCCCACGAAAAGACCAAAATACCCTTCACAAATTTTAAAAACACCCAACATATCCCCAACTCAAAAAATAAAAATCGTATATATCATAAGGGGATATACGATTTTCCCCTAAAATGTTAAAAAATTAAAATTGTATATACCCTATATACGTTTTTCCCCTAGATTTTTAAAAAAATAAAGCCGTATATACCAAAGGTGGGGTACGATTTGTAGCCCAAATAAAAAATATTTAAATCATTTAAAAATAAATTAGATATGAATAATTTAGGCGAAAAAACCGGTTTAGAATGTAGTTCGTTAACACGTGACGATGTTATACGGCGAGCGAATAATTTAGGCTAAAAAATGGGTTTTCGGGCAACCTACTTCGATTGTTATGAAACCACAACCATTAAATCCAAAAAAAAATCAAGGACAAAGACTCCCGTAGAAGGGACTTCTTAGGGGATTGCGAGGCTCAAAATCCCAAATTCCTTCATTTACTACTTTTTATTAATTTTTAGTCTCCAAAAAATTTTAAAAAATTGGCATAGCCTAATTTTGGTTTTATTAGATTTGTAGTGGTATTTTTATAATTTTTTTGATTAGTTTTGACTCATTAACGGATTTTAGTAACCTTTTTATAACATTTTTTTCAAAAATTTAAATAAAAAACAATTTTTTAATAACAAATCATATATACGTATGGTATGGGTGGGGGGGGGGGGGTATATACAACTTGTTAAATTACAAATCGTATATACGCCCACAAATACGTATATACGATTTGTTTTTTTAATAACAATTTTTTTAATAACAAATCATATATACGTATTTGTGGGGGCATATACGATTTTTTAATTTTCAAAGTCGTATATACCCCTCCCATATGTATATACGATTGTGTCCAATTTTTTTAGGGATAGTTCGTCAAAAAAAGTCTTATGGGGGTATATAGAAAAGTGGCGGGGTTTAAAAAAATCCCACCAAACAAAGATGGGTTTTTTCTTTTGTACCCCCACCCCATCCCCTCCCACCCCCACCCAATACCAAAAACCCCAAAATGCCCTTTGAAACTTAATTTTTTTTAAAAAAATTTAAATAAATCGTATATACCCCTTTGGGTGCGTATATCTGATGGCTATTTTTTGTCAATCATCGTATATACGTCACTCAAAGGGATATATACGATGGGTTTTTAATTTTTAATAATTTGTTTTAATTTTTATTACTAAAAGGCTACTAAAAATTCGTTAAATAGTCAAAACTACTCCAAAAAATTATAAAAACACCACTAAAAATCTAACAAAACCAAAATAAGGCTATACAAATTTTTTCAGATTTTTTGGAGACTATGAAAAATTAAAAAAAATCGTAAAAAATAGTAAACGATGGAATTTGGGATTTTGAGGCCGTAGTCCCGTAAGAAGTTCCTTCTAAGGGAGTCTTGATTCTTGATTTTTTTTCGGATTTAATGGCTGTGGTTTCATTACGATCGGAGTATGTTGCCCGAAAACCGATTTTTTAGCCTAAATTATACGTTCGACGTATAACATCGTCACGTTTTAACGAACTACACACAAAACCTATTTTCAGGACTTATATAATTTTTATTTGACTTAAAAAAATACAATGGGGGTCGTATATACACCTGAGGGGGTATATATACGACATATATTTTTGCCATCGTATATACACCTCCCAAGGCGTATATACGATTGAGAGTGAGGTTGTCCAATCGTATATACGCCTTGGGGGGTGTATATACGATGCCTAAATGCATAGGGTCGTATATACACCCCCCCAGGTGTATATACGATTGGTCAAAAAAAATTAAAAAAAAATATGTTTTCAAAAGGGCATTTTGGGGTTTTCAGTGTGGGTGGGGGTGGGAGGGGATGGGGTGGGGGTACAAAAGAAAAAACCCAACAAAGATTTATTCAAGATAGAGGGTCTCCTCAACACAATGGGCTTATAAAAGGTAAAATCTTGCTGAGAATGCTAAAGACACACCCAATTTCCTATGCATATACCTCATAGCTTTCCTTTTTTTTGACAAAATACACCTCATATCTTTCTTTTTACACCTCATATCTTTCAAAAAAGAAATGTATACCTAAAATATTCCTAACCTTTCTCGGGTATGAGCATCTTGTCTTTCTTCTCTGTATCATAAATCTTTGAAAGCTTAATTTCCAAACGTATATGTGCTTGTATATTGAATTTTTATTCTTTTGGCAAAGAGAATGAAGGAAACTTCGTTAAAACTTTCTAATGCAAAAATATCAGACATGAAAAAGAGTACATTCCCATGTTTTTATTAAAAAAGATAAAAAAGAATGAGAACAAAAGAGATCCCAAGAGAGGAGTAGACCCCTTGGCAACAAAAGACATTGTAATCAAAGTGGTAAAAGGAGTCCCTAACTTGCTACGACAAAAGACCCCTAAGCCCTAAGACAAACCTAGATTCAAAGTGACAACGTAAAAGGCAAAGATAAAAGAACTAACTCACACTAGTCAGATAAAAAGACATATACATAATTTGTCCTGTAATAGGTATTATATAGCCTACAATATATAGCCTACAATTTTCTTTAACTATGCATTTTCCGAAAATTAAGCATCTTCCAAACAAGCAGGAAAATCAATTTAAATGAAATTAGTCACCAATCACAAAAAAATAGCTTAAACAACAGTTAATGATTTAGACATAACAACCAATACAGTATGACATAGGGAAAATAATTTAATTAGTAGGCATAGATTTTAGTTTTTTCAAAGCCTTTCAATTTTAAAGAGTAACTAACACGCATTACTAATTTAGTTACTAACATATTATTCTACTAAGTTCTGCGGAAAACAAAATGGATCATATAATACTAATAAGACCAATCCACAAGACACTTACTCAACTTGGAATATAAATACACGGATAAAACAGGTTCACAAAAATAATTAAAAAAATAAAAACTTATACAAGACTTAGTATTTATCCATCAAAATAAACTTAATACATAAGCATCCAACATTAAAGCTAGTTAAATAGCATAGCAGGCACTCCTCTAAGTGCGAAAACTGATGTTCCAGTGTGCTCTCAGACCTTCACATCTATTCCAATCCTATAGTTAAATAGCACAAGCTTTGTTATGATAACAACAATTTTTATTTTTGATTTCTTAGTGATATAACATTAACGAAAGCATAAAATGATGAATCTTACGCGTTGTGTGAAAGTATCTGTGTGATATGTGCCATGACAACATAGGCTGGTTCCTGAAATTATGAAACCATTGATGTACGTTACTTGATACACATCATACAAATAATTGAAAAAAAAACTATTTGATATAGGTTCTCTTTGATAACCACCATATGAGTGGGAGGAGCTGCCTGCAATGAATCAAGGTGGACACGGTGATAGCGAAGGAGGAAATCGTAAAAAATTGTTCTGGCAGATTCATGCTGATTTAAGCTTATTTATTATGTAACCAATAGATTGTTGTATGGTAGTCTACTGAAATAAATTATTTTTTCCTCCGAGAAAATGTATGCTTACCTATTTATCTCAGGTAAAAGACTATTTCTATTCAATTGATTTTTTCAGTTTTAATTGGGAATTCAAATGAATTAATAGGAAGTTTGATTAGGAAGTTTTAATTGAGAATTCAAATGAATTAATAGGAATTCAATTGTAGATCCTTATTTTATGCGAAGGATTTGATTAGAAAGTTTTGAAAATACATTAACCATAACTGTGAGATGATAATTGAATGTGGTATGGAACATCTTGACCATCCACACCAATATTTTAAAACTCGGGCCGGTGATCGAGTCGGTGAAGGTATCGGGTCACTGGATCAAGGAGTCGGATCAAGAAGAATTCGACGATTAAATCGCATGAGCATTAACTCGGTCTTGATTAGAAATTTTATAAAAACTTAATTTACTATTAAGCTCACAAAAATTATACTTTAATTTATATAGGGAAGATATATACAAATATATGATTAATCTATACATTAACTGAAAATAGCAAATTATCAATGCATCTAAAAGCATCCACGGTCTTTCATAATCTACATGTTATATACTCTTTTTTATAACAATTATAAACTTCAGATGACTGAGTGGTAAGATATGTGCAGTGCCAATGCATTGTCACGGGTTCGATCCCCTGTGGTTACAGTTTTGGTTTTTAATAAAATTATTAAATCTTGATTGGTTTGACGTGTAATCATAGGTGGCAACATTTGTGAATTATATTACTTATGATACACTAGGTTTTTGAATACTGTGTTGTTAATTATCCTGTAAAGTGCTACCGTATAAGAAAATTAGGATCCTCTAAAGCGAGAAATTCAGTTTAGAGTGTAAAATAAGGTCGATATTACACGTATAAATAATATATTCTTGATTTTTTCCGTCTCAAGTAAAAGGCTTGACTAGTGAGTTAAGAAACACCGAAAGAGTTTGCACAAAAAGGTTTAAGATTCAAATCCTAAAACCTAAATTTTCCACACTTCCTAACGAATTATCAATAGAATTTTTCAATAATAGTTAAATTCCCAACTATAGAAAATTCAAATCTCTGTTTTTTTATTTTTTATGAAGTATTAGGTTAGAGTAACCCATCTACTTCCATTTAATTTATCATTTCTTTTTTTGTTAAGAAAAACACGGGAACTAAAGCAAGCAGTGGATGGGTATGAATACAACTAAGGTATGAATATTCCTCAAAAAAAAAAAAACACTAAGGTATGAATACATTTATTTGTTCTAAAGTTGACTTCTATTATTTTTCGCGTGGGATCTAAATTCTATCCAATTAAATATAGAAGACCCTACAATATTATCTAAATAATAGAAGACCCTACGTGAGGAAAAGTCACATGTATGTAATCTTTTGAGTAGACCCTACAATTAAATATAGAAGACCCTACAATATTAAACGACTCATTGATGCTTTAAAAAGCAAGGAGTAGTAATTCACATGGAAATACTATGTTTTCAACCATCACAGCTTAAACTACATAAATTAAATAAGCAATGTTTAAAAAGATAACCTCCATGTACGAGCACGATTAATATTACATACATTGGAAAATTAATATACAGAATGCCAACTCGAAACGATCACAAACAAATGTTTAATAATTATGTTTTTTATTGACAACCACATTACAAGTCACACCACAAAGGCCTAAGTAAAGTAGCAAATTAAAATCAGTAAACTAATTTGACCAATTCTACTAATATATATCACAAGTCTAGTCACTTAAAGAATTTCAACATATATATCTATAAATTAGTTGAGGTGTAATGAAAGGATAATAACAAATAACCAATTAGTTTGATGATCTACTCAAATTAAAGATTGTGTAACCCTACAATATTATCTAAATAATAACGATAGATCATTGACTACTCATATATAAGTCATATCAGTTTTATTATAAGTCCCTAATCTCTACACTATCTTTTTTCAAATTGTTACGTGTAGAGAAAAGTAATGGATTCTACACGGTGTTTATTTTTTAAATAGCAAAAGGTAATATATTATATATTAATAATTAGTTTGGTGAATGAGATGGAGGAGTTAAGGAGTACGTACTATATAGAGTGACAAGGAGGAAAAAACCTTTATTCATATTTGTATTACTACTTAGCTTGCAAAATTATTATCCTGAAGCTTATGTAAAAGGATCTCGTGAAGACATGCATTTTGACTAGTTTTTTTCTCAAAAGAAGAAAAGAGAGACTCATTAAAATTTTCTAATGCAAAATTCTTCTAAGAGAAAAATTATCTAAGAGGAAAAAAAATGTACCCCCAAAATTTATTGTAGATAGAAAAGACAAAATAATAAAAGAAAAACAAATAAGAGACTAATTAACTAGCAATCTAACTAGGTGTTGGTGTCACGGTACGGTTTGAAAGGTAGATGGCCTGATGTGTTAGAGTATAGAAGAGGGTGGGGAAAACCTCTTTATGGTGGCGTGATTTATGCCAATTGAGTGTAGGTTCAAAGTTACGAGAATGATGGTTTGATAAGATTGTTAAACTCAAATTGCGAAGAGGAGATTTGGTTAAGTTTTAGAAGGATAGGTGGGTTGGGAGAGATAGCTTTGACGAGTTATTCCCAACTATTTATAACGATTATAATAACAAAGATGTGGTAATAGAGGAGATGGGAGGGTGGGTTGATGGAGCATGGCGGTGGAATGTTCAAAGGTTGGAGGATTTACCACGGGAGGAGGAACACAACGCTGAATTTTTTCTGCAGCTATTACAGACTGTTAGTTTACCTGTTTTAGCTCCGGATCGATGGATTTGTTTGCTTGATACTATTAAAGGTTTCTCGGTTAAGTTGTGTTATGCGAAACTGTGTGATTTGCTTGAAGAACATGCAGGTACAACAGCGGCTAGGAGTGGAATTATCGCTCGATTCATGCCAACGATGCTTTTGCTTGATGCGGCTTGACGGCCAGTGGGATGGCATCACACAGTTTAACTGCGAGCTTCGGCGTAAGTGGTTTTATTGCAACGATGGTACGCCGGTGGATGGTAGGGCGATGGAAACAACTTTGGAAAACGATGTGCAATCAATAGTGTTGATCTTTGGTTGGAGGGTAATTGATAAGTCATAATTTAGAGTGTTTTTAGTATTTGAATTAAATAAAATTTGTGGAATTTTAGTTCTATTTTGGAGCTATTTTACTACAAAATGTTACTTTTGTGTTTTTAGGATTAAAAGTGGAGAAAAAGAGAAATTTTGGATGAAAGAATAACAACGATTAAAAGAGCATGAAAGGAGGAACAAGAAAAAAAAAGAAAATAAAAAAGTCAGAAACCAAGCACGACCCGTGCGCAAGATAGCACGACCCGTGCGCCTTCAAAAATTAGGAAAATAACATTTGCGAACACAAAGCACGACCCGTGCGCCTGTTGAGCACGACCCGTGCGACCTTCCTGCTACTCAAAATTCAGTTACAAAGTTGATCCATTCTTCTTCTTAGTGGGTTTTTATGGCTATGATTGTGAATTTATGTGATTGTCTACTGATCCTAGGCTATATAAAGGCTCTCTCTTCACTTGTATTCAAAAAAACCTTATCACTTGCAAAATTACTCTAAAGTTTAATCTAAGTTTATACGATTTTCTCTTCATCTTTTATTTCTTGTTCTTTAATTTTTCTGCACTTTAGTTTTCTGTTGTTATTTTCTGCACTTTATCTTCAGTCATTTACATTCTTGTCATTTACATTATGTCAATTATTATTCTTGCAATTTACTTTTCAATTATGAGTGAGTAGAAACTTGGTCTTGGTTTATTGTGAGTAATCCAATGATAGGTCCCTAGTAATTCCCAAGACTATTCTCCACTCCAAATTGTTTTATATTTCAATCTAATTTCATTGTCCTTCAAATCTTATTTTAAACATCAAACAAGGTACCGAGAGGTGAAGTTTGATGTTGGAACTATGAAATTAGACAAGGGAATCAAAACATGAGAATAGTTTTGAAACTCTTGAGACATTATAAAGGTGTTATGCTTAATGGGTTTTGGTGACAATCAACCATGAGAATAGGTTTGATTGTTAGTTCAAAACACACTCTTATACTCTGAAATGAGACATTAGTTATATTCGCTGTCTTGTCTTTGAAATATATTACTATATAATTTGGTGAATGGTCTAAAGAATTATTTTTGGTTCCTCATTGTTGTGATGAAACTATAACCCGAGATTATTTTAATTTTTGAATTGTAGATCAAACAATCACTTCTTCTACTAAAATCATTCCTTTTAGCTAATCACCACTGAAAAAAAGAAATTGGTAATCACAAAAGTCTCTGTGGGATCGATACTTTTTATTACGCGATAGAACCGTGCACTTGCGGGCGTATCGAGTTTTTGGCGCCGTTGCCGGGGACTTTTGTGATATTGATTGATTTTTTTGGTATCGGTTAGACTAAATGTTTTCTTTTTCTTGTTAATATGAATAATCATGTATTTACATTCTCCAAGGAGGGATGAGAATATTTTGAGGAATCTTTGCCACCACCACCACCACGTTGCTATAAAGGGTTTCACAAAAATGTATTTACATTCTCCAAGGAGGAATGAGAATCTTTTGAGTCATATTTGCCACCACCACCACCTTGCTTAAGAGGGTTATTCAAAAAACTATATGAAACACAATTTGAGAAAAATATTGTAGTTGAGGTAGATCGAAATAATACTAAAGTGGTAGTGCCAGATGATTCACAAGAGATATACCATGAGATGGAGAACATAAAGGAAACTGAAATTTCTTCCTTGGATAAATATATGGGTTTAAATGAATGTGTGGATGTCAAAATTTTGTGCCCTTTATCTTATTTTTCACCTTCCTTTGTGAAAATAACATTTGATCTAGAAGGAATTGAAAATAGGATCTTGTTGCTTACACAACTTCCTTTTTACAAGCCATGGGATCCTGGAATATGTTTTCATTCTTCATGTGTCACTTGGTCTTTATGCTTCAAGCAATGGGACCCAGGAATAAATCTATAAAGGGCAAAGGTCAAGCTAATGGCCATAAAAGAGCGTTGCGTGGGAGGCAACCCACAGGTTTACCTTTGTTTTGCATTGTTGGAATAACAAGGAAAGCTGCAAATGCTAGTCAATGTGAGCTTTCTTTACCCTTCTCATGTGCTTTTCATTTTTATACATTGAGGACAATGTCTAGTCCAAGCATGGGGGGGGGGGGGGTGACTTTAGTCTTTTATTATTCTTTATTTGGGAGGTGACTTTAGTCTTTTATTATTCTTTATTTGGTAGTTGAGTCATCTTCTCCTCCTATGTGATAAGTCCTTGTGAAACTTTGAAGTATTTTTTTTATGGCATTTTTGTGATAATTTTTTTTTTTTAGCAATTTGAATGTTCTGGATGGTGTTCAACTGTTAGATATGCTTCTTGATACTTACTGTCGGGTTCACACACATACTGCTAAGATAGTTTCTGGTACTAGGATGTCTAAGAAAGATTGAAAAAAAAAGGCCAATTAGTTCTCTTGGTGACACTTACTGCATTTTGGTTCTTTGGAGAAATGTCCGTGTTGAAATTCGCTTAAAAGAGAAAGAAAATGGAAAGAAGTTGAAAAAGGAAAAAAGAAATGAAAAAAGAAAAGAAAAGAATTTAAGCAATTTAGCCCAACATCCCTTTGAGGTCATAGGTTACTAGGGAAATACTTTGAGTACCCTTTTGAGGCTTCATAAGTTACTAGGGAAATACTTTGAGTACCCTTTTGAGACCGATTGACTACTGGGAAAAAGTGGCACTCCTTTGAGACCAAGTGTGACAATTGCATTGTTTGCATATAAGTGGATGACCCAAGCAAAAGATGCTAGGGAATTTGGCTGTTGACATCTAACTTGTTGTTCTAGTACCACAAAATTGATATTTTCTGCACATAAAGCTCAACAGAAAAGTTTCTTAAGCTGAGAAGAAAAATGTTGTTGGATACCGCCAGATCATTTCTACTTCATGTGCTAAGCCGATAATTTTCATTCAAAGATTTGCCAAATAAATTGTAATGTTTTGCTTGAGGACAAACAAGGATTTAAGCATGTGGGAGTTTGATAGGTCATAATTTAGAGTGTTTTTAGTATTTGAATTAAATAAAATTTGTGGAATTTTAGTTCTATTTTGGAGCTATTTTGCTACAAAATGTTAGTTTTGTGTTTCCAAGACTAAAAGTGGAGAAAAAGAGAAATTTTGGATGAAATAATAGCAATGATCAAAAGAGCATGAAAGGAGGAACAAGAAAAAAAAAGAAAAAAAAAAAGTCAGAAACCAAGCACGACCCGTGCGAAAGATAGCACGACGTCCCGTGCGCCTTCAAAAATAAGGAAAATAACATTTGCAAACACAGAGCACGACCCGTGCGCCTGTTGAGCACGACCCGTGCGACCTTCCTGCTACTCAAAATTCAGTTACAAAGCTGATCCCTTCTTCTTCTTAGTGGGTTTTTATGGCCATGATTGTGAATTTATGTGATTGTCTACTGATCCTAGGCTATATAAAGGCTCTCTCTTCACTTGTATTCAAAAAAACCTTATCACTTCCAAATTACTCTAAAGTTTAATCTAAGTTTATACGATTTTCTCTTCATCTTTTATTTCTTGTTCTTTAATTTTTTGCACTTTAGTTTTCTGTTCTTATTTTCTGCACTTTATCTTCAGTCATTTACATTCTTGTCATTTACATTATGTCAATTATTATTCTTGCAATTTACTTTTCAATTATGAGTACTGAGTAGAAACTTGGTCTTGGGTTATTGGGAGTAATCCAATGATAGGTCCCTAGCTAGTAATTCCCAAGACTATTCTCCACTCCAAATTGTTTTATATTTCAATCTAATTTCATTGTCCTTCAAATCTTATTTTAAACATCAAACGAGGTACCGAGAGGTGAAGTTTGATGTTTGAACTATGAAATTAGACAAGTGAATCAAAACATGAGAATAGTTTTGAAACTCTTGAGACATTATAAAGGTGTTATGCTTAATGGGTTTTGGTGACAATCAACCATGAGAATAGGCTTGATTGTTAGTTCAAAACACGCTCTTGTACTCTGAAAGGAGACATTAGTTATATTCGCTGTCTTGTCTTTGAAATACATTACTATATAATTTGGTGAATGGTCTAAAGAATTATTTTTGGTTCCTCATTGTTGTGATGAAACTATAACCCGAGATTATTTTAATTTTTGAATATTAGATCAAACAACCACTTCTTCTACTAAAATCATTCCTTTTAGCTAATCACCACTGAAAAAAAGAAATTGGTAATCACAAAAAGTCTCTGTGGGATCGATACTTTTTATTACGCGATAGAACCGTGCACTTGCGGGCCTATCAGTAATGTTAAACAGAATAGCGCGCTACTCGAGAGGCTTTACATCGTAGAGGTATTTTACCATCTCATTTGGATAAATGCTGTGTTTTTTGCTTTGAGGAGGATGAGACTACGGTGCATCTGCTTCTTACTTGTCGGCTAATTAAAGTGGTTTGGCAGAAAATCTTTGAGTGGATGGGGGTTTCTAGTATTGTTTCCGATGATGTGGTATCTCATTTTTTGGAGTTTGGGAAACTCACAAGTGGTAGGAAGCTAAAAGGAGTTAGACATCTCATTTGGTTAGCGGTGGTTTGGAGCATATGGCTCATGCGAAACAAAATTGTTTTTAAGGGAGAGGTTGTTTCGATTCCAACATTGGTGTCAGGTATCATGGTTCAAAGCAAGGAAGGGGAACTCTTGTGGGTTAGGATGGTTGGACTGGTATAATTGTCCATTGGGTTGTTTTGATTTGCTGAAATCTTCTCATGTATCATATCTAAACATCATGTAATGTAGACGGGGGAGAAGCAGTGGGTTAGGTTGTTTATCCCCACTGTTGTGCAGTTTTGCGCGAGGTACTCTTTTTCCCGCCTGAGTCTTTTTTCCCAATAGATTTTGGCTCAGGGGGGTTTTGAGGAGGCCCTCCCCCTTTCCCGCTTTTCATTGTAAGGGCTGGGCACCTCTTGTGCTTCTCTTCAATGAAAATTTGCTTATCTAAAAAAAACTAGCAATCTAACTAGAAAAGACAAAATAATAAAAGAAATAGGAGTACAAGTTCTAACTCTTTCTTTTTCAAATCAACTTGCGTATCTTTTTTGAAATAAACTAGCAATCCTACACCTAGGTTGCGCTGTATTGCTTGCTAAAAATGATTTTAAATCGTAAAAGTAATTTGTATATGTTTTGTGAATTTTTTTTTATATTATAATTATAATTGGATTTTTATCTATGCAGAATCTGAAGAAAGTAAAGATATTCATAAAGGTGAATAAAAAAATAAATACAAAAATTACATGTACTTTTTCCTATTGTTGCTGAAAGTCAAAATAATCATTTACAATAATAAAGACATTTATAAAGACAAAATAAAAGATAATTATATTGATAATAAGTAATATTTCTTCGTCGAGACTTGAAAGTAATTTTGGAGGTCAAACATGTGTTTGACCCCCGAAACTAATAGATTTTAACAATATAAGATGTTTAAAATTGTTGTAAAAAAAAGATGTTTAAAATTAAAAGTAATTTTGATAGCCTACTATTTGTATAAATAGATATTAAATCAAAATTTAAGATTTAATAGATAAGTTAGAACTTAGAACCCAAAAAGAATTTTTAATATTTATTATATTTCCATTTCGATTTTCAAAAACACCAAAATATTAAATAACATCTCAAGTCTTACCAATTTAACTGTTGTGCATTGTAGCTGTAATATTTGTTACACTGTCAGCTAATTTAAAATCATGGAATATGTGTGTGTTTCAAAATAACCAAGAAAAATAAAATATTTTTAAGATAATAATATTAGTAGTTAATCACATACTAATAAAATATATTATTTTTAATTATGAAAATAAATATTATGTCCTATATTATTCAATAATATTTACGTACATATTTAAAATACTAAAATAACCTTTTGATTATATATAGTTGTGAAAATGATAAGATTTTTTTCTTTAAAAATTATAGAAAAAAGGGTTCTAGCTAGAAAAATATATACTTTGAAAAATATACAAATTATATAGTTATCATAAAGTCTTAGTTCAACTTCAAAATATAGTATACAATATTCAATGTATAGGGGATGATGACTTAGATGAAACCATAAGTTATTAATTATGAAAAATAAGAATATTTAATCATAATCGTTAGGCTAAAATTAAAAGTTCAGATTACATAATAAATGACAATATCTCGCACTTTGCTTTTTAATTATATATATTCATAATTAATTACAATATCTGCTTCAATAGTTTTTTTTTTGACCAAATCTGCTTCAAAAGCTGGGCGCAATAATTAGATGACTACTTGAATGATATAGTATATAGTTTTTTTTTGACGTGGATATAGTATATAGTTATTATGTTAGCAATTTGCAAGATCTTATAAAAATGTTGACAATGACCACATGTTACAAAGTCAGAGAAGGAATGAGTTACGTATTCTATTATTTTCTATGAAAATTATTGGTCAAAATAAGAGGTAACCTAAACAACCTTCTTATTAATTATTTTTTAACAACTTTAGCTTTCTTGTTCCTTATAAATTCCAACACAGATGATGCCCAATAAACTCACTAAACATCCTCTTCTCTTTGTCCCAAAACATCATTCAGAAATAATCTCAAAAAAAAAAAAAACATCATTCAGAAACATAAACAAATATGGCATTCCTTTCTTCTAAACTCTCATTATTATTTCCCATTATCATATTACTATCTCTCTCATATTCAATTTTAGCTACAAACTCAGCTCAAAACACATTTATTCATTGCCTCATAAACCATTCAGAATCTTCACACCCAATAACTTCATCAATTTTCACACCAAGCAATTCTTTATTTTCTTCAGTCTTAGAAGCCTACATAAGAAACCTTCGTTTCAACACATCCACAACAAGAAAACCATTCCTCATAATAACTCCATTGCATGTATCACATATACAAGCATCAATCATTTGTGGCCAAAAACACAATTTACAAATGAAAACAAGAAGTGGAGGACATGACTATGAAGGTGTCTCTTATGTTTCTAAGGTACCATTTTTCATTCTAGACATGTTCAATTTTAGATCAATTGATGTTGATATAGAAAATGAAACAGCTTGGGTACAAAGTGGTGCACAACTTGGTGAAGTTTATTATAGAATTAATGAAAAAAGTAAAATTCATGGTTTTCCAGCTGGGGTATGTCCTACTGTAGGAGTAGGAGGACATATTAGTGGAGGTGGATATGGTAATATGATGAGAAAATATGGTCTCACAATTGATAATATTATTGATGCACAAATTATTGATGTTAATGGTAAATTACTTGATAGAAAAACAATGGGTGAAGATCTTTTTTGGGCTATAAAAGGTGGTGGTGGAGCTAGTTTTGGTGTTGTACTTTCTTATAAAATAAAATTAGTTAAAGTTCCTAAGAAAGTTACTGTTTTTCAAGTTCAAAGAACTTTGGAGCAAAATGTTACAGAAATTGTTTATAAATGGCAACATGTGGCACCAAATATTGATAATGATTTATTCATTAGGGTTATTATGGATGTGGTAAATGGTACACAAAATGGAACAAAAACTTTGAGAGCTAGGTTTATAGCTTTATTTCTTGGTGACTCAAAAACCCTAATTTCTTTATTGAATGAGAAGTTTCCGCAATTGGGTTTAAAGGAATCAGATTGCATTGAAACAACATGGGTTCAATCAGTGTTATTTTGGACAAATATTAATATTACAACGCCGATTGATGTTTTGCTTGATAGACAACCACAAGCGCCGTTAAATTATTTGAAAAGAAAATCTGATTACGTAACGAAGCCGATTTCTAAGAAGGGTTTGGAAGGGATTTGGAAGAAGATGATAGAGTTAAATGACGCAATATTATATTTTAATCCTTATGGTGGAAGAATGGCTGAGATTTCATCAAGTGAAACTCCTTTTCCTCATAGAGCTGGGAATTTATGGAAGGTTCAATATCAAGCTAATTGGAATAAAGAAGGGAAAGAAGTTGCTGATCATTATATAAATTTGACAAGAAAACTTCATAAATATATGACTCCTTTTGTTTCTAAGAATCCAAGAGGGGCTTTCTTCAATTATAGGGATCTTGATTTGGGAATTAATGATCATGGTAAGAAGAGTTATCAAGAAGGGAGAGTTTATGGAGTTGAATATTTTAAGGATAATTTTGATAGGTTGGTTGAGATAAAAAATAAGGTTGACCCTGGCAATTTCTTTAGGAATGAACAAAGTATCCCTACTTTGCCATATAGGAAAAGTTAGAAGGTGGTGCATATATGTCTCAAAAGTAATTTATTATTGTTATCTGTTTGTAAGAAATTTGGTTGTGGAAATAAAGCAGCTGGGTGTTCAAAACCAGTTAGTAAAAATTTATGTTCAGTAAACCTGGGCTATTGATTTTTGTTTCAATTTATACTGAATATTGAATTAAAATTCATTTTGACTTACTTTTATAGTTTCGCTTCTTTATTGCATAAAATCTTGAATTTTTTTTTTTTTTGGTTGAAGATAAATTTTGTATTTTCTTAAAAAGAAATTTACTTTTTTATATGTAATTAAATGTTAGTGTTTAATTGTTTTTGATACTTGATATAGTTTATGGAGCTTTGCTAAGAGCATCTCGGATGCATAAAAATAACTAAACCTATCTCATGAAAAAATTGATTTTAAATTGTTAAGGAATCACTTGTCATGGTAAACTATTGAAGAGATGAATCTTGTATATATATGTACAAATGGTTGTTCTCTTGTAATAGAGGACCTAATTGCTCTTTTAATTATTACATCGATTACTTTTGAGGAAGATAGGTGAATTTAGGAAGGGCGTACAAAAAATGATTACTCTGATAGATTAGCATATTCATTATTTCTCCTAAAAATAACCGCTATCCTAGATAAGAAGTGAAAGAATGTGCTCCAACCAAGATTGTACACAACAACAGAACCAGAATTTAGCGGCGGTCAAAAATGGTGTTTAGTGGCGGTTTGAACCGCCACTAGTCAGATTTCCATCGCACAACAAAAAATATTGGGTTTAACGAGGGAAATATCAGTGGCTAAAAGGCCCAATTCCGTTGCTAATTGTCATTAGCGAGGGACCAGTTCGGTCGCTAATATCCTTCTCGCTAATTCCCTTTAGCGAAGGAAATTGTATCAGTCGCTAATTAGTGAGGGACTATTCCGTGGCTAATTCCCTCGCTAAGTCTAACAACACACTTCCCAAATCTGACCGGCACGCTTCTCAATCTGGAAAGGGTTATTATTATTATTATTATTATTGTTATTACTATATATTGTTATTGTTATTATTATTATTGTTAAATTATTATTATTATTATTATCATTAGTATTATTATTATTATTATTATCCTCATCATCAAACTTTCCAGAGAGAGAGAGAGGAGTGAGAGTGGTGGTAGTGGTAGTGTGGTAGTAGTGGTAGAGAGAGAAGGATAAGGAGAAGAGTAAGGGAGAAAGAGAGTGAGAGAGATCTATATGGCGGTGGTGGTGGTGTGGTGGTAAGTGGTGGTGGTGGTAGTGTGGTGGTGGTCGTAGAGAGAGAAGGAGAAGAGTAAGGGAGAAAGAGAGTGAGACGTATGTGGTGGTGGTGGTAGTAGTGTGGTGGTGGTGTGGAAGAAAGAGAGAGTTATGTGTTGGTGGTGGTGTGGTGGTGGTCGTAGGAGAGTGAGAGGGTACTTGGTGGTGGTGGTGGTGGTGGTTTGGTGGGAAAGTGGAAGAGAAGAAGAGAGAAGAGAGAAGAGAGAAGAGAGAAGAGGGGAGAGAAGAAAAGTAAAAATGAGAGAGAGTCTGTTTGGTTTGGAGTTTTAAAAAAAATGACAGACATTTAGCGAGGGAATTAGCGAGGAACCTATAATTCCGTCGCTAACCACCATAGATTTGCATGCAACGGTCAGATCTTTTCCAAGACGTGACAGGCTGTGTCAGACATTTAGCGAGAGAATTAGCGAGGGACCTATAATTCTGTCGCTAACCACCATAGATTTGCGTGCAACGGTCAGATCTTTTCCAAGACGTGACAGGCCGTGTCAGACATTTAGCGAGGGAATTAGCGAGGGACCTATAATTCCGTCGCTAACCACCATAGATTTGAGTGCCCAAATTTTCAAATTGGCGCCTTGCCTCAATTCCGTCGCTAAATGTCTCAATTCCGTCGCTAATGGTGACGTTTAGGGAAGGAATTTATTCCCTCGTTAATTCCCTGGCTAATTTGTTTTTTTGTGAGGGAAAATTTTTCACTCACTAATTCCCTGGCTAATCAGCGTTTTTTTGTAGTGTCGGTTGCAAAATCGCCGCCAAATCTGGCGAGGCTAGTCTGCTTAACGGCGGTTCAAAATTGCGCGATGGATTGAGAGTTGGGAGGGAAGAAATTAGGTGAATACTTTGGTACGAACCTCCAAGGATAATATGTATGGTACACATTAGTTACAAACAGGTACATTAGTTACAAACAGGTACGCAGGTTTTGGACCTCACACAAGTTTGTAGTGACATTATTTGAGGGGTTCAGGTCCACAAGTTTGTAGTAGTGACATTATTTGACGGTTATTGCTGTATTGTAGACCCCAGCTTCATTGAACTGCGTGTTGTGTTATTTTTTTTGTTTGTAGACGGAGTGACAAGTGTCACTTGAAACTCACATACACAGTTGCGAGGTCTCAGATTAGAACCTGAGACATGATATTCAGCTTAACAATTTTGCCAATTGCCAATTGAGTTAGACCGGCAATTGCATGGAGAAATGGTAGAAGAACATGAATACATTGTAAAGGTACTGTCATGTAAGTATTGAACCAGATATGAAATTAGGGGAATTGCTTAGCTGGATCATCGGGGAATAGAAACACATTCATTGAGATCATAGTTTTTGTGAATGTACACTACAACAAAGTTGGCAACTGATGGCGGTTAGTACTAGTGCACAACTGTCACTGGTTAGGATATGCTATAATTTTGGGATTTTTTTTTTTAATGTTTTGTTGTCAATGCACGACGAGCCATTTATTTCACTCTACCATGCATACTAATTAATTATGCAAAAATGCTATTTTGACAAAAAAAATTTTGACAAATCGACAAATCACCAATCTACAACACCAATTAACCAAGTTTTTTAGACGATTAGCCAACCTGCTTTTTCACAGTTTTCTAGGCGTGTATTAAAAACTTGGTTAATTGACCGCTTGGCTAATTGTCTAAAAAACTTGGTTAATTGGTGTTGTAGATTGGTGATTTGTCGATTTGTCAATTTTTTTTTTGTCTAAATAGCATTGTTGTTAATTATGACTCATACGTACAGATTTCGAATATCTTGTGTTTTTATATGTCATTTTTCTAAGATATAAGGGGACCACATTATTTTATAAGCCAACCTTTTTACCGGTTCCTACTCTCAAGTGGTTCTAGCCAATGAGAGCTTCAAACATATTCCACGTATTTATTCCACTCTCCCTACTCACACTACACCCCTAAACTTCAAATATTCTAAAATTAATTTGACGTGGAACACACATTTTACAATGGTACGCGATATTTAAGTACCAAATAGGGTTGGTACATTAGTACCACTACAAGAATAAGTTGGATTTGCCACAAACTTTTGCCACAAACTGATTCCGTCACCAATTTGCGACGGACTTGCGACGGATTTGCCACGGAATCTGTCGTGAGAAAAGTCTTAGTAAGTTTGGTAAGGATTTGCCACGGACGTTGATAATTTGCCACGGACAGTCCGTCGCAACGCCGTGGCAAACATTTCAATCAAGATTTAAGTAAAATGATCTCCTCGATCCTTTCTTTCACCCCTCACTCACTCTCACGCAAAAACCCTAAGACTCTCACTCTCCTCGCCTCACCTCACCTCCCTCCTCATCCTCCACTCCACCGCACCGCCACCACCACGCCTCCTCAACCTCCACCGCACCACCATTCTCACTCTCTCGACCTCCAAATCGAAACCCTAGCTTCCAAATTGATCGGTTCCGCCCGATCTTTCTCCACCTAAGCACCATGATCTCCGTGCGGGAGACCACCATCGAAACCACTACGATGAAGAAAGTCGACAAGATTTGTCAAATCGTTCGTCTGAAACAGCTCGTGACAAAATGGAAACACATGAGTCTCTGTCGTCATTCACTTCGTTCCGAACCTGCAAGTAAGTCATTTCACTTCGATCCACCATTATTACCACCAACTCTTCCACCTTCAAGTAAGTCATTTCACTTCGATCCATCTTCTTCTGCTTCTTGTTTCACCTCTAATTTTGTTTTTCTTAATTTCTTCAGAGATTCTTAGTGGATTTCTCTCTAATGCTTTTACTGCTTTCACCAAATGGTTATGGTCGCTCAAACCAACCACCAAAAAAGGTTTGGATAATGGATCTATCTCAATTCAATGCTCTTTTCACTTTCTTTTTTTATCTTTTTTTTTCCAATTATTTATTTATTTTTTTGATTTTGGTTGTGACGTGGAATTGGAATGTTGAATTTGAATGGCAGCGGTTTCTGGAAAGTCGATGATGAAGTTTGAGAGTGGGTATAATGTGGAAACTGTGTTTGATGGAAGCAAGCTTGGAATTGAGCCTTATGCTGTTGAGGTGTTGCCTAATGGGGAGCTTCTTATTCTTGATTCGGCTAATAGTAACGTTTATAGGATATCATCTTCACTTTCTTTGTGTAAGTGTTGTTCAATGTGGTAGCTTAACCTTATGATCTCACTCAATATTGCAACTATACTCACTTTGTGTTGTGTTGTTTATGATGATGATTGCTACTTTCTTTGTGTTGTGTTTTGATTGTGAAATCAATATAACCTTTTAGAATGTACTTTAGAGAATTGTGATTTTGCCACTTTTTCCCTGTTTTGGAATATTAATAAATAATAACTAGATTCTTGACTTTTTGATCCCTTTCATTGTGCCACATGGACTAAGGTGTGGAAATGGAATTGAACTTACACTGCTCACTATATGAATGAAAGGGAGAAAATAAATTTTGTCTCAAGCTGTGGTGTGTTATTTCCTATTTCACCACACCATTCTGCTCTGCATTTCTTTCAAAAGTCTATTTGCAATCTTTTTTAGATTAGTCATACATAATTGCTATCTTCTTTTTTCGTTTTTTTTACCATATTTGGAGTTCATTACTTAAAGCATTTGGTCTCGGCATTGTATTGTAATCTTTCTCGCTATTTTCTACAGTTTGCATTCCATTCCATCAGTCTGGAGCATCTTAAATTGCTGCATTATAATAGTATGTTATTTTCTTGTTTTGTAGACTAACAAGAAAGCATGGATGGAAGCTGTCATTTCTTGCTTCCTATTTTCCCTTTGAGTTGTAGGATTAGAAACAATCAATTGAATCAATGTGGCATCTAAGAGTTATGTTATGTCATTTTCACTGGTTTAGTGTGCTATGTACCTAGCATGGTATCATGTTACTCTAGTCCCTGCTTATGATCATATTATTGAATGTCTTGTGTCTATGGATCTTTTTAATATTATTCCTCATCCTCCCTTGAACCCATTTGCATGTCTATATTTTCTTCACTTCAACAATAACATGTACATTGCAATTCTGCAGATAGCAAACCAAAACTTGTCACTTCTTCTCTTTCAATTACTCTATCATCACAGCTTCTATAGTTAAGTCAAAGCCCTCTTTCTTGAGGTACGTTTGGTTTTTTCCACCTTTTGCTTCTACGCTTTTTAGATTTTAGGGTTTCTTGATTTTTTTGATAGTTTTTCGTGATTTTTCCGTAAGATCGATAAAGTAGTTCGTGTTTATATAGCTTATATTTGATTGAGAAGTTGTTCGTTTAACTGCTTTTTTTAATTCAACAGCTTTAATCACATGCATTTGAATTTGATTCTCAGTTTTAAGATAATCGATGATGTTGGATCATAAAAGCGGTTTTTATTGGTGAAGGTCACCAAGTCTAGACAAGCTCTTTGTGTGTGTGTGTGTGTGTGTGTGTGTTCAACAGGTTTCAAAGCATGGTATTGAAATATTTGTTGATTGGGATCTTGATGCATGTTTTCCAACCAATCTTATTGGAGAAATTTTTCAATGCTCTGAGAGGTTCTCCAGTTACAAAGAGTTGTTTCCATCTTCAATGGATATTTTGGGCAATGATTCTGAAATTGGTTTATGCAGCAAATCTCTATGACTGCTTTGACACTTTTATATTGGTTACAGCAGGATGCTTTGACACTTTTATATTCTTCTTTTGTTAACTTTATCGTATCTTGATTGTTTATTTTCTATATCTTTGTATAGATCAAGCAATGAAAGGCATTCAAGATACCCCTTCTTATTCTCTAATAATCTGGATATCGAGTCTGTGATTCCCAATTTGGTGATTGTTTCATCCCTTTTTGTGTCATGATATTGTTTTTGGGTTACAATGGTGAGTGAGCTTCAATGCTATTTTTGGGTTCTAATGGTTTGTTTTTCTTTGCTCTTCGACACTTTTAATTGCAACTTTCCTTTAATTCAGCTGGGGCAATGAAAGTGGTACTGGTAAGCTTATTGAAGTGGTATTAGTCACTCTCTTTCTTCTATTGCTTCTTTTCTTTTTTAATTTGTCTTTTTCGTGCTTCCATTTTGCTAAACTATGTTAAAAAGTTGATTGAAAAGTAGAATAAAGTTGTGATTCCATGTGCCAAAATGATGTGTTTGCTTTGCCTTGTCAAGGTTTCATGTTTTCAGTTGTTAGATTTCTTAATTGAATGCCTCTACATCATTTTTTTTACATGTTGTACATTATAACTTTATAAGTAAAGTTTGTTTTATTTTATGTAGTGCTTCACTTGCTCAACCAATGGGATTTGGAGCTTTGGAAACTAATCCATATATCAGATTGGTTACTTGCCTCTTCTTTGGCACAATCATAATTGTTTAACTAGATATTCATTATGTCTCTCCAACGTTTATTCGTTTTTTAAGGATGTTTGAATGAGTTCTATGATGTTTGCTGCTGAGTAGTAATATCATGATTTATGTAGAAATGCTTTCAAATTTTGTTTACATGTTACTTAGTCTTAAAATCTCACTCTCGGATTCTATAATTAGTCCTAAAATATCACTTTCAATCCATTTTTTCTCAAATTGATGATGTTTTCTTTACCTGTTACGGTACAATAAAAGCATAGGCAAATGAGCTTCAAAGACGCTTCCGTTTGAAGTCTTTTTGACTCTTCCATTCAAGTTGATAATTCTTCTAAGCCAACACTGATTTGATTCCTTAGAACTTGAGCTTCTCTGAGATTGTAAAAATGGGTATATGATAGATTTGTCTTTTTTTGTTGGTTTGGATTTTTACTCAATTTAATTACCATTATATATCTTTATCCTTATTCTTCTCTCAAATTCAATCATTGTACATGGTTTATATACTCTTTCATTTTTATGTTTTTCGTTAGTTTCAGGATTGTCAAGACACATGAACTTTCAAGTGTAGGGAGTTTGATTCTCCTAGCTAATTTCAAGTGCAGGGAGTTTGATTCTAAATAACATTGACTAATAATTTTTTTTGTAGTGAGTAGCTACTCATATATGTATAATGAGTTTGATTCTAAATAATTGTGATGATAAGATTAACATTGATTCTAACTTTATATTACTAAACTTTTGCTTTTGCAATAAAAATTGAATGTAATATTGTGGGCAGAATGGGTTGAAGAATTAAAATTATGATTTAATTTTTTTTTTAATTTTTGCGACGGATTTGCCACGGAAATTTGCGACGACTTTGCCACGGAAATTTGCGATGGATTTGCCACGGGTTTGCGACGGAACAATTTGCCACGGAAAAGTCTGTGGCAAACGATTTGCGACGAGCGTTTTTGCCACCATTTTTGGTCAGTGGCAAATGTTGTTTTGCCACGGAAATTTGTACATTTGCGACGGAAATGCCCGTGGCAAATCAGCGATTTTCTTGTAGTGTACTGAGTTAACGAAATTTAGGGTACGGTACTATATTAAAACCGAACAGGTTCGGTTCTGAAATATCGGGTGTGTTGCAAGGGGCCTGTGGTATGGTTATGCACGTTGGTACAAAAGAGTCGAAGTTGTTCGGCTCTAATGTACTATACCCCATTGATATACTGCTAAGACAGATTGATCAAGGTCAGTTTCTGTTTACAAACTTAATATTTAATTAACCAAACTTAGTATTCAATTAAAAAGGGGGAAATATTTGAATACAAATTGAACAAAATACGTGGGAAATGTGTTGTTTTAATACAAATTAAACAAAATGTTCAACTAAAGATTATTACTATCAATCCTTAGTTAAGTCAACATGAGCAGAGGTACATTCTCTATTAGCAACAACAGCCCATGTTGCATGCGACCCGTAAATGGCATGACCCAATCATTTGCTATGGCTGCCCTCCAAATCGCATCGGCCAGGGCACTGGACTTCCATTCTTCGTAAATACCTTACGAGGACAACATAATTATTACTGCAACTAACCTTTCACAATATATAAATAGTTTATAATTTGTGGTTGACATACCCTGTACAAAGTGGTTGCGTGTATATTAGATGTTGAACACACGAGCACTTCTGAATGGTGCAAAAGGGGAAATTTGTGAAAGACCCCTTAATAGACCATCAAGTCAGTATGACCATGTATCTGTTAGTGATCGGATACTCTATATATGTACGATGGTTATTGGCCGAACCTATTCGGTTCTAATGTACCAAACCAAACGCGAACTCAGGAAAAAAAAAGAAAGAACAAATACACACAGTTTCAAGGAGAAAAAAGAAGAATGGTTAGTAGGGATGGTACCTTACTATAGTTGACAATGTTGGGAAGATGAGTAGAGGTCAATGATGTAGGTGAGTATAATAGGGTTTGGAGTGGAGAGATGGGAGGTGTGGGGTTTAGGGGGAAGTGTGTTAGGGTATTTTTGGTATTTTCATAGGGTAAGTGGGGTGTGTGGTAGGGTAAGTATGAGAGGATGTGGAAGAAGCTAGCATGGTCTTTCGAACAATACAATTTCTGATGTCCATAACATATAATGTTGAGCCTTTAAATTGATTTATCTTGAGCTTTTTGTCACACAATTCACCAACAACAAAAAATATTAACTGAAAAATGTTGCTTCCCATTGTTGTGTTGCTTTCTCTTACTTACCCTGCTTCTACTACAAATTCCAATCACAACACTTTCATCCAATGTCTTTTAAACAATTCAAATTCCTCCCACCCAATAAATTCAACAATTTTCACACAAAACAATCCATCATTCTCTTCAGTCTTACAATCCTACATAAGAAACCTTCGTTTCAACACAACAAAAACGCCAAAACCATTTCTTATAGTAACTCCATTTCATGTCTCACATATACAAGCATCAATAATTTGTGGTCAAAAACACAATTTACAAATGAAAATAAGAAGTGGAGGACATGACTATGAAGGTGTCTCTTATGTTTCTAAGGTACCATTTTTTGTCTTAGACATGTTCAATCTTAGATCCATTGAAATTGATCTAAACACTGAAACAGCTTGGGTACAAGCTGGTGCAACACTTGGTGAAGTTTATTATAGAATTAGTGAAAAAAGTAAAAAACATGGTTTTCCAGCTGGTGTTTGTCCTAGTGTTGGTGTTGGAGGACATGTTAGTGCAGGTGGTTATGGTAATTTAATAAGAAAATATGGTACTTCAGTTGATAATGTTATTGATGCTGAATTAGTTGATGTTAATGGTAGGTTACTTGATAGGAAATCAATGGGTGAAGATCTTTTTTGGGCTATTAAAGGTGGTGGAGGAGCTAGTTTTGGTGTTGTTCTTTCTTATAAAATAAAACTAGTTCTTGTTCCAGAAAGAGTTACTGTTTTTAAAGTCCAAAGAACTTTGGAACAAAATGCAACAGAAGAAATTGTTTATAATTGGCAACACTTTGCACCTTTTACTAGTAATGATCTTTTCATTAGGGTTATATTAGAAGTGGTAAAAGTAAAAGATATAAATACTATAAGGGCTAGTTTTGTTGCTCTTTTTCTTGGTGATTCAAAAACTCTTGTTACACTAATGAGTGAGAGTTTTCCTCAGTTGGGTTTAAAGGAATTAGATTGCATTGAAACAAGTTGGCTTCAATCTGTGTTATTTTGGGACAATATAAATATTGATACCCCAGTTGAAATTTTACTTGAGAGAAAGCCTCAAGTACTTGGATATTTAAAAAGGAAATCAGATTATGTAAAGGAACCAATTTCAAAGGTGGGTTGGGAAGGAATTTGGAAGAAAATGATTGAGTTGGAAAATGGTGTAATGTATTTCAATCCTTATGGTGGAAAAATGAATGAGATTTCATCAAGTGAAACTCCTTTACCTCATAGAGAAGGGAATCTTTGGAAGATTCAATATCAAGCAAATTGGAATGAGGATGGTGAAGAGGTAGAAGCTTATAATATTAATGTGACAAGACAACTTCATAAGTATATGACTCCTTTTGTTTCTAAGAATCCAAGACAAGCTTATCTTAATTATAAGGATTTGGATTTGGGAATTAATGATCATGGTTTATTTAGTAGCTACTCTAAAGGTAGTGTTTATGGAGTTGAGTATTTTGTGGGTAACTTTGAAAAGTTGGTTCAAATAAAGAGTAAGGTTGATCCTGGTAACTTCTTTAGGAATGAACAAAGTATTCCTGTGCTTGGACATTTGGAAAGAGTTAGAATGGTGATTGAAAAATCTTTGATTTCTATTTTGTTTTGTTTGTGTGTTAATTTGGTTTGGAAATTCTCACAAGGTTGTGTTGCCAAAAAACAAAAAATTCAGTAGGGCATATATGGTAGCATGATCGATGATCATAAATTCTACTGTATTTTTTTTTTCATCTTTGATAATATGAGATTGTTATGTTTATGAAGGTAATAATACATTGATTTTTATTATTTTTACCGTCAATGTCGCTTACAAAGTGAGGGCGGTGCAGTCCTTAAGGTGACAACGTTGCTAAGGGAGACCTTCCAAGTATGTGGGAAAAGAAGATCTTGAATAGAAGAGTAGCATGCAGTATTTATACTAGTTAAGAGTCCATATGGTGTTCTATTCTATATAGTAGCGGCGTCTTTCCTCTACCACCGAAGTAGTGGGGTAGTCACTACTTCGAGTACGAGCCAATAACTTCGCCACGTCCCCTTCTTTTGTTTTATAGTCGAATGCGTCTTGACTTGCACATGATCCATACAGCAACATAGGTGGTACGGATTCTTTTGTCTTCGGTCTAGAGAACCCTCCTCAGTCCTCGGGGATTCTTCTGTCTTGACAAAATGCACCTAGTGCAATTCATTAATAATCAAAGTGACAATACATGAAGGTACATCAAAGAATTTTTGAGGACTAGCTGACAATAAGGTCACTCCCACAAGAAAATGAGCAACCTTATTAACATTCCTTCTAACAAACTCGACATAAGAGTTTTGATTGAAAAAAAAAAAAACCCTTATAAGTGGAAATTAAAGACTCAAACTAAGCAATAGAGGGGGAGTTCAAAGATCACGTCCCATTTTGGACCGTTTGAAGCGTGGGTTTCGGTGGGTGGCTAGATTCAATTTCAGCTCTTTTGTACATAACTGATCTCTTCTCTTTATCTTCTTCTCTGGTTGTCTCTCTAATCTAAAGAAAGCATTCACCGATTCACGTGTTTTGACTTGTTTTTATTTAGTGATCATACCACATCCATTTTACTATCTGTAACAAAGAAAGGAAGCAAGCAATGGGTACCGTATTATAGCTTGAGATAAAATTCATGTAGCATGTGGTCATAGCAAAGGAAGCAAACAATTGGTACCTTACTTGACCTACCAATTCCCATGTGGCTGGAGCTTGGAATTGCACCATCAATTTGATCTTTTTTGCAGTAAAACAGCAACCGTCATATCAGTCTTTCAGGACCACCATATCTTCTGTACCAGTGTACCACCAACCGACTAATAATGAAGTTTTGATGTGGTTGAGACTATAATGTTTATTCGATTTTGTGCACACACTCCAAAAATCAATATCTATTTGGTTTTGGGTTTGATACTTTGTTGGTGCGAATGAAAAAATATATATTGGGAGAGATCAACCCTTTAAATGGCAATTAATCATGGGTTCTTCCCTCGTGCCACGTAGGATCCATCGTGTCCAGCTCAGCCAATCGGATAGCGTGAAGATTGAAATACCGTTATAACAGAAATTTGAAGCTCGGTTTTGGAGCCAACCTTCAAGCTTCAATATAAATAAGGATTGAACGTGTGATTTCAGAATAATTCAATATCAAACACTTTCTGGGATTGAGTGAGAGCGAAATACACGGGAATTGGGGATCAAAGGGTAGTGAGGGGGATCAATCAGATTTCAATTGTACATTGTAAACATTCAAAGTTTGATTCAATCAATACAATGCGAACTAAGTGGTTGCTTAGTTCCCTAGACGTAGGAATTCACAATTTTGAACTGGGTGATCAGTTTCTTGTGTGTTCTTACATTCAATTTGCTTCAATTCGTGCGAATTTTGATTTTGCCCCAAATTACCATAATTAGGGTTCTTGTGCGTAATTAGGGCTAATTTCTTCAATTCAATTCAATTGATGAAATTGTCTCTTCAATTACATTCAAGAGGTTAATTGGAGCAATTCTTGTTGTAGTTTTAGCAATTTCGGTTCAAGTTTTCTCAACACTTTGGGGGATGTGTTAGATGATGTTGCTGATCCTATGGCTATTGAAACCCAAGTGACAGTTGCGCAGTATGACAAGCTTGAACTTGTGGTGTCCATGAACCAAAATAAGACATTTCCGCAAAAAAGGAAATTGGTCCAAAAAACTGTAGGCAATAATACCTGCTCAAATAAGTTCTATCTTGTTAATGGAAGTTGGTCCAGAAAACTATAGGCTATAATTACAGCTCAAAGTATAGGCAAAAAAGGAAATTGGGCCAACTAATCTAGAAATTGGTCTAGAAAATTGTAGGCTATAATTCTCGTTAATGGACAAGTTTTGTCTCTGTCTCTTTTTTATCTAGCTATTGCAAGTTAGTCTTTGTAATTGTCTCTAGGGTCGAGTGTTTTATGGGGCTTTGAAAAGGGTTCCATATTATTGCTTTGATTTTATTTTCTTTTTTGCCAAGAGTATTTGGTCTAGAGTCCCCCATTGAGCATTGTTGCGGAGTCCGGGGGAGCACGGGAAGAATTACCGAGCTATCCAATGAATGGACCACCAAGAGACTTGAACACCACATCTCTACCCAAAACCTTAAGGTATTAGGTATATGGGTCCCCTCTCTTATATGTCCTTCACATAGCTCATTCCTAACCGATGTGAGACTTAGCTACTCACACTTAAATTTTTCAACAAGCATTTTTTTGTCATCTTTCCCTTTTATCTTTTTTTTTTTAATAAAATCAGGTAGAAGTTCTCTTTTTCCTTCTTGATGTTGATTTACATCAACGATAACCACTTATAAAGATGTGCACCTAACAATAGTAAACTATACAAGATGAGCGAAACGAGGAAATTTGGAGCACGAGCTATGTAGAAGATAAAAGATTCTACATCCTAAGAATACATATGATAATTTAAAATTTCCAAAAAGTTTGTTTTTTAATAGAAACTAGCAGTATACCCGTGCATACGCACGGGTGTTATCGCGTTATTTTTATGAATAGACTTAGACATAAATTAATTAGTTCGAACATTACACTGTGAAAATCAAAACTAATTTAAAGGGAGTAAACAAAATGTTTCAAATTGTAATTGAGTTAGTCCGAAATTACCCCGTGAACATTTACCAACAATGCGTAATATTTTCCGTAGAGATTAGAAAATAAAATTTTATTAAATTTCAAATTTTCCAAATTGTAATTTTTCCAGAAAAGATTAAATAAAACTTATTGATGGAGAAAAATGATATATTAAAATGAAACTAAAGTATATATATATATATATATATATATATTGTTAAAAATAGAAAAATGAGATAGAGTTAGAGGAAGAAAGTTATTAGTTTAAGAGAAGGGTGTTTTAATAGAAGATATATAGTTGATAAAAAGTGAGATAGAAAAAAAAATTATTTTAAGAGAAGGGTAGTTTGGTATTTTTGGTAGTGGGTGTTTTGATAAAAGATATAGTTGATGATTGATAGTTGATAGTTGATAAAAAGTGAGATAAAAAAAATTAGTCTAAGAGAAGGGTAGTTTGGTATTTTTGGTAGTGAGTGTTTTGATAAAAGATATATTTGATTGATATTTGATGATTGATAGTTGATAAAAAGTGAGATAGGAAAAAAAAGTTAGTTTAAGATAAGGGTAGTTTGGTATTTTTAGTAGTGGGTGTTTTGATAAAAGTATAGTTGATAGTTGATGATTGATTTTTTATTTTTGGTATAAACCGGGTATCCTTTGTGCGCAACTGCAGAGACTAATCTCTCGAGCCAGGTAGGAACACAAAGGGCGACAAAACTCTCCCTCAAGAGATATAGATTAGATAGATAGATTAGATATTAGATATCAGTGAAGTTATCCCGTGTTTTTATATATTAGTGCAGTTATCTCGTAGTTTAGATTGATTATTTTAGTTTATTAGTAGATTTGATTTGAATTTCGAAATTTGAAAGAAAAAAAAGAGAGGGGAAAGTTAAAAAAAGGGGAGTGAGAAGAAAGCGCATTGGGAGAAGAAATTTGAAAAAGAATGTGATAGTAAATTACAATGTTGCCCCTAGTTAGATGAGTTGTCAAATAAATAGGAAAACTTGTTTGAGTAATTTAAATGTGGTTTGTTTGTATAAATAGATAAATAGATATTAGGTTAGATAGTAAATAGGAGTAAATTGTAGATTATTTAATATTAATTTAATTATATTAGATTATATAGTGGATTAAAAAAATTGGGAAAAGAAATATTTTTATTTTTAAATAAAGGGTATGAGAGTCACTAATAATAGATGTGTAAGAAGTAAGAAATATTGGGAAACGTGAGATTGAAAGAGAGTGAGTGAGGAATGAAGAGAAAGTAGAATTAAAAAATGATAAATAAATTAAAAATGGTGATGTGTCAAAAAAGTAAGATGTCTAAAATTGTAATTTTGTAAGTTGTTTGTTTGTATAAATAGATATTATAAATAGATATTAGATTAGATTATATAGTGGATTAAAAAAATTGGGAAAAGAAATATTTTTATTTTTAAATAAAGGGTGTGGGGGTCACTAATAATAGATGTGTAAGAAGTAATAAATATTGGGAAACGTGACGTGAGATTCAAATAGAGTGAGTGAGAAAGGAAGAGAAAGTAGAATTAAAAAATGATAAATAAAATAAAAATAGTGATGTGTCAAAAAAGTAAGATATCTAAAATTGTAATTTTGTAAGTTGTTTGTTTGTATAAATAAATAAATAAATATTAGATTATGATTTGAGTGCCTGAAAGTTTTTCAAGCGGTGTTGAAGAGGTGTCCAAGTCAAAAAGTTTTTTTTAAAAAAAATACAATATTGTAGACCGCTGTCCATGCATGTTGTATTGGTGTCCAATGATTGTTGGTGTTTGACTCTGACACAACATTATGAAGAAGTTTATGTGTTTCATAACACCATAGTTTATGAAGATTGCTTGTTGCTGGTTGTGTTGGAACTTGTAGTTGGGGAATATGCTGCAACACTCAAATATTGATGAAGATGATTATTGTTGCATGTGATTATAAAATGTGTAGACACATTAACCTTTAGTTTTGATTCGCCCCACCAATTCTAACTAATTGTATGCAAAATGGTGTCCCGCGAATCCCCTTAATCAGGATACTTTAAAATATTTGATGTAATTTGCACAATTATGTCAATCATATCCTTCAATAGTAGTTATAGAATAAATCCCCATTACTCACCTTTATGCACCAGAGAAGGAAATTGGAGAACAAGTAATTTTGTGTGTTTTTTTTTTATTTCTTAATGCCTTTATTAGAAATTCATGTCTTTTAGTCAAACAAAACAAATATTCAAAATAGTTTCTTCCAATGAAAATAGTTATATGTCGTTAGCGCCCACAATTTTTCACACAATGTCAGGCAATGCAACATTGCAAATTTTGTGTCCGCTATTAAGCACAAAATCAAAATGTTCCTAACCAAGTATTCCAACATAGACCAATCGTATACAACCATGTTATATGGACAAAAAAATTTAGACAAAAATCGACAAAAACTAACTTACAACACCAATTAACTAAGTTTTTTAGACTATTAGCCAAGTGATCAATTAACCAAGTTTTTAATCAACACCTCGAAAACTGTGAAAAAACAGATTGGCTAATAGTCTAAAAAACTTGATTAATTGGTGTTGTAAGTTGGTTTTTGTCTATTTTTCACTAAAAATTTTTTGTTCAGATAACATTTTTGAATCGTATACAAGCACTAGGACATTTGCAACTTTACGTCAAAGAGACAAAACCGTAGTTATTTAACCATTATCCAAAAACACTCTAAATAAGTATTTTGGAAATATCTCACAAGTTGTTGGTGATTAAAGTCGGTGTGCACAAAGTATAGGGGTCTGTAGCCTAAGCTTGTGGTGGTGGAGACGAAATAGCAACACAATAACATACAACTAAGTTGATCAAAAAAAAAAAGAGAATTAGAAAAGGAGACATGGAAAAAGAGTTTCAAAATGTTTACTCGTAAATTAGCTATTTGACTAATTTATGGTATATGGTTTTATATGTTGTGTATTGCAGATTAGTCATTTTCGAAAAAGAGAAAATTATGCTGTAATTATTCTTAAACACAGCGGAATAATGAAAGAAATAAACTGTCATTCTTGCAAAGAGCAAGTATAGGAAGAAGAAAGAGTAATTGATCAATAAAGATCTGTATTCATTGATAATGAAAGTTGAAAATAGTACAACTATATATAGTAGAAGCTAGGGATTATGCTACTCCAAAAGAAAAGAAAATACACAATAGCAAAAAGCTAAGAAAGATCTAGAGAAAATATCCTAGCATATCCTAACGGAAATGGGAATCAAATATGACAAACAGCAATAACACTAAAGGACAAAAGAAAGATTCTCTCCAATGGAATAAAGTGCACCAGCGCATTTTAGCTAGAATTCCTGCCGCTATGTGGCGCCACAAAGATCGAGAGCAATAGGCGCCCGATGTGGGACTTACACACCTCAAACTAAGTTCCCAGCTCACTAGTCACGAGTCCTGCATAGTTGGCGCTTGGTGCAGCACTTGTCGTTGTTTCTTCACTATCTCATGTAGCATTCTTGGCGCCATGTGCAACATGGCGCCTAGTGGCAACCCAATGTGATGAACTTCACCAATTCCTTCTTTCTTCTTATTTGATCTTGACTTGTTTGCTTCTTCTAATTTCAATAGGCCCTCACAAGCTGGACCATGGTAGATATTTATCATGCCAAGCTTGGAAATAAATGAAGTAAACAAGGTTGGTGTTAAGGCCTTGGTGAAAAAATCACAAATCGCCCCTTTTGATGAAAGCGGCAAAGAATCTTCATCATTCCACTTTGTAAGTTTTCCCTTACAAAGTGACAATCAATTTCAAGATGTTTGGTCCTCTCATGGAACACAGAATTAGCAGCAATGTGAATTGCACTCTGGTTATCACATTATAAAATTGGAGGTCTGTCACAAGTTACTTTTAACTCTTCAAGCAAGTAAAGTAGTCATTGCATCTCACAAGTAGCAGTGGATAATGCTCGATCTCTGATGATGATCTTGATACTGTTTGTTGCTTCTTAGTCCTCCAAGACACAAGAGAAGAGCCAAGAAAGAAACAATAACCGAATCTGATTTCCTAGTATCTATGCAATTTGCCCAATCAACATCAGAAAAACCAAACACTTGTAGAATTGAGTCTCTAGGATAGTATAGACCACGGCCAACAGTTCCTTTCAAATATTTCAACACTCTGCAGACTGTGTTGTAATGAGTAATTGTAGGGGAATTCACATGTTGACTCAATTGTTGAATAGCAAATGTTATATCGGGCCTAGTGTTGGTTAAATAAAGCAATTTTCTGTATAGAGCTGTGTCAATGAAGGCTTCACCAGAATCTTGACTTATCTTCACATTAGCATCTAGAGGAGTGGAGCAAGGTTTAGAAACAAGATGTCCTGTCTCATGGAGTAGATCTAGGCAATACTTCCTCTGACTAATAGTGACCCCTCCCTTGGATTGAGCTACTTCAAGTCCAAGAAAATATTTCAAAGCTCCAAAATTCATCATCCAAAATTCCTTTAATTCTCACAAATTCCTCTGAGAGAATTTCTGCCAAAATAACATCATCCACATATACTAGTAGAACAGTGAAATTATCATTTCTTGCACAAGTGAATAGAGAATGATCTGAATTTGATTGCTTGTATCCTTGCTTGAGCAATAGAGTGGTAAGTTTCTCATATCATTTCCTACTTGCTTGTTTAAGCCCATATAGGGATTTATTCAGCTTGCAAACCTGTTTTTCTTTATCACAATTCACTCCTTTTGGAATTTCCATGTACACATCTTCTTTAAGATCACTATGTAAGAAAGCATTGTTGACATCAAGTTGATGAAGATTCCAATTTAGCATAGAAGCTACTGCTAGCAACAATCTGATAGAAGTTAATTTAGCAACATGACTAAATGTGTCAAAGAAATCTAACCCTTCAATTTGATTGTATCCCTTTGCAACTAATCTAGCCTTGTACACCCATTTACTACCAATAGGCTTCACATTTGGGGGAAGATCAACAATTTTCCAAGTATCATTCTTCTTCGATGCATCAAGCTCAGCTTCCATAGCTTCATTCCAACAACTTTCTTTGCAAGCTTCTTCATATGTTTGTGGTTCAATTACAGAACTTAAAGCTAAACAGAATTTCTGATAATCACTAGACAAATTGATAAAAGAATGAAAGCTAGAGATAGGATAGATGATACTTGGAGAGATTGATTTGTCATGATCAAGAGAGGAGTTGTTGCATATGTAATCAGATAAATGAGATGGCTGCTGCTTCTCTCTTGTTGATTTTCTCACATTTTGTGTAACTGGTATAGTGACATTGGGTTGGTTTTGTGTTTTTGGTGGACTGTTTGAGGAAGCAGGTGAGCTAGGAATTGTGTTTGGGGGAGGTAGTGATGTTTCCAGTTCTTGAGGAGGTGTGATGGGAGGTGAGTGAATGGTAGGTAAGTGAGTGGTAGGTGTAATGGAGGGTGAATGAGTGATGGAATCATTGGGGGGGTCACTAACAGAAGCTGTATCTATTATAGCAGTATCTGCTATATCACTATCAGCAACAGGTTCTGTCGAGTGAGATGAATTAGGAGAAAAATAATGTCATTTTGACAAGGGTTGAGAGTTATTGTATGGTAAAATGTGCTCATGAAAAATGACATTTCTGGACACAAAGATTTCTCTGTTATGCAGATCCAGCAACACAATTCCCTTGATAGTAGGTTTATAACCCAAAAAAACACATTTTCTTGCTCTTGGATCAAGTTTTGTTCTATGAACCATTAAAGTTGATGCAAAACAGAGACAACCAAAGACTTTTAAGGACTCAATATCAGGTAATGAGTTCTTTTGGAGGAAATAAGGTGATTTATTTTGAAGTAATGGACTAGGAATTCTGTTTATAATGAAAGTGGCATGAAGCAGAGCATAAGACCAATATTGTTTAGGTAATTTTGACTGAAACAATAGGGCTCTCCCCACATTAAGAATATGTTGGTGTTTTCTCTCAACCCTCCCATTTTGTTCAGGGGTTTCAACACAAGAAGTTTGATGAACTATCCCTTTATTTGAATAGAAATCGGATAAAAGAAACTCAGGACCATTATCAGTCCTCATCTTCAAAAATTGATAAGGGGAAACAGGTTAATACCTAGTGAGGAAATTATTTGTTTTTATAAAAATGTTTAAAGCTCTCTCCTCACGTTTTTCTTGCAAATCCTCTGCATCATCATCATCATCATCTTCTCGTAATGAGAATCAATCAAATCAATCTCTTTCAAACAAGATCTTCAAAGAAGAAATTCGTTTTGAAGATATCAATCAAGATTTTGATAATTGGGAGATCCCTAGAATATCTCATAAGGATCTCTACATGAATCAAAAATCTTTTTTCTCCAAGTCTGACTTTATAGTTAGAACTGTGGAACAAAAATTCATACTCAAATCGACGATGAAGAATTTCATCTTCTCTCTGCGAAAAAAGTATGAAAGATCACAAAGCTAAGGACTTCAACTACTTACACATTGGAAGTGTTCAAGTAGGTATGAAGCCTCTTACCGAGAATCTCTTAACGTGTAGCGCTTTACTCGCTTAAGGGATGCTCGTCACAATCGATTCCATGATTCCTTACTAGGAACTGTGGAAACTAGCCTTATTCATGGCCCTATCTATTTCAATTGTTTCCCAGACTTAACGGTAAGTTTGGATGATAAGAACATCCTTGATGTTCTTCATCTCAATGTTAAGTGTCATGGTTTTGACATGAAAGAAGGATCTATTCCTATAGCTCTGCTATACACGTAGTTCATTACAAGGTTATGAACTCAATCGGATCCAATTTCTTAAAAACCAAATGTCGAAATCGGAGAAACTATCTTATTTCTCACCGATCAATCTAAGGCTAATATTATAGTGCCTAAAACTATACAATGGAGCGATGTAACACTCCTAAACCGGACCCTAGAAAAAGCGCCCTCAGTAGCACCTAGGCTAACACCGAAATTCCGTGGATGTTATCCAACACTAATCCTAAGAGTTGACCTTATGTTTAACGAGAAGCAACTCCTTCACTATCCCCGCATCACTTAGATCCAAGAGGACGACTACAAAACGGCTATGTCTAGAAGATCATTCTCCGTAAGATCCTTCTCTGCAGTAGCTAGAGAGTCCTCCAAACATCATCTTCGAACCTCTCGTGACGGTTCTACTATCCATTTACTGGATTTGAATCCACAACCCACGTAAAAACCTCCTACCAAAAGGAGGATGAAGACCATAGGTCTATCCAATCGCCAACCTACTCATCCATTAATACACCTTTTGATGATGTCTAAGTTCATTATTGATAAGAATCCCTAAGGAAAGAATTCTATTCTAAGGAAAGGTCTCTCAAAGAGAATGGTTCTTCCCGCATTTTCAGGACACAAGCGTAGAACAATCCAAGAGAAATTTTATGAATTTCTCAACAAGATCAAAGCCAATATCCCTTTCTTTGACTGGTTTTAGTGATTATGCCACTAAAGAAGGTATTGACTATCCTTTCCAATCCTTCTTAGTCGATAGAAAACAGAGGATTTCCTGTCGCATCTGCTAAAGAGCTCAAAGATGACTTAGAGAAAAATAGGTATCTTCATGCTTTAGGTATTCCTACCCAGATAGTGAAACCTATAGCCAATCATGTTCTTCAATCTACGGATAATGAAGAATTTTTTACCAAAATCAAGGAACATCTAGAAAACCTTAAGTCTAGGACTCCTAACAAACAAGTACCTAAGCGTAAGGCTCATATCAATATGGTTAGAAGATCATCCTCGGATGAAGATAGCCCTATTAATATTGAGGCAAAGCTTATCCGCTTCAAATGTGGCATTCTTGGTCATGTTGCGTAGAAAGTGTCCCAATCACCCTGACCTGGTTACAAACCAAAGGTCTACAAGAGGAAACAGCAAAGAAACCTCACATTATCATTGATAGCCATAGCCCGGATAATTCTTTGTATTTGCAATAAGCCTAAGAATCTGGCTACCAACCAAGCATCCAAAAGACAGGCCAAGAAGCTTAGTAAGAAAAAAGCTACTTGTGTCACTTGTGGAATTACTGGCCACAAGAGTCAAAACTGTAGGATCATTAGAAGGCTTAGGACTTTTAAGATTGATCCTATCATCAAAAACAATATTCGTGTCATCTGCAGGGATAGCAAACCCAGTAGGTACAATAGGATCTTAGAAGAATTTAGGACTCTTAGTAATCCTAATTCTAAGACTCGTCAAAGTTTTTACAAATGGCTTAATCAGTTTTTTAAACCTAGTAGTGAATCTAGTTTTATTAATCTTTCTTTTGCCATTAGTAATTTCAATATTAGTATCTCATCCATTATCAAGAATTTTGAAAACAGAGTTATCTGGGAATCCCCAGCTCTGCTTTTCTCTTTTCACATATCTATTAATGGAATAGATACTTTTTATCTAGGCATGACCCATTATGTTTAATCAAAAATCGCTCTATAACCAATTTTTCTCGATACTATTATCGAACAAAAACCCGAGGAGGATATTAGTGAAACTATCGTTAGTATAATCACTTATGCTCCTATATATCTTGTTAAAACTTTTTCCAATAGAAGAAATGTTTTAACAATCAATCTTTTTATGTTAAAAGACCAAATTAATTTGTTTTTTATGAATGAATTAATTTATATCTTTAAATATGTCAATTATAATGATGTTCGATTAATCTTATCATCATTTATTACACTACCTTGAATATTCATATAAAGATTTTACTAACAAAATCTATTGTGTCTTATTTCAGGGTTACGATCGACATGTCCACTAGGGCTTCCTCCTCGAGAGGAAGAGGAAGAGGGAAGAGTAAAATCAACCCTAACACCTTAGCAATCTCTACAAGGTCTTCCACCCTTAACCAAACTGGAAATCAATCAGGGTCTTCCTCCCAGAATACCCAAAACAAACAAACTAAGAAGGACTATGCCTTCCCAATCAAACACTCCTTGCCTTTCAGAACAAGGACTAACCAATCTTCCTACCAAAACTTGGGCAAGCATAGCTGAAGATGAAAGTGACCAAGACACCCCAGCCTTGGACCTTGCTATCCAAACCCAAAAAGATCAAAGAATGCAGGTTAACCCTAAAAACCAGGTTATCACTGCCCAAACTCAATCTACTCTGGCTGTTGCTCAGAGGCAAACCACTATAGCTCCGGCTCAAACCCAATATATTCCTAAAGAATTCTATTTCTTTATGGTGCATTTGGAACCGGAGTTCTGGGATAAAGATCCAAACAGGATTCCTGCCAAGATCTTTCCCCAAACCCAGCTTTATACCTTTTGCTCCAAACAAAACCCAGAAGTTTTATGAGTTTATCCTCGTAGACACTGAGTCAATCTCCCTTAAACACTACAGGGACCCAAAAGATGAATCTTTCATCACTCACTCAACCCTCCAGATTTTGAAAGTTATGACACCTTCAGAATTTGGACAAAATCCAAATCAAACAAAGAAGTTTTCTCAGCTTTTTGACCCCATGGGTTACAACTACTGGGATTATGTCAGAGCTTGGGATTTCATTATCCTTGGCTTACAAAACAAATCTTTCAAACATTCTTGGTTAATTTATTTTAAAAGAAAAACCAAGTACTCCTTCCCTAATTGGTTTCTTCAATGGTGGGATTTCTTTGGACCAGTTCCAGAGATTTTACCTTATGAAGTCCAAGAAGGATTTCAAATTTTTTCAAAAAGATTCAACAGAGAGTTGAACAACTACCCAATCTTTTTAAACTTCTCTACCACATTTTCACTATCATGGATTGTTTCATGGCAGTACAAAACTGGTAGATTTCACAAACCAGAGACTTTAGTGTCTTTGTACAAGCAAACCTTTGTCAAATGGTGGCCTCGCTTTGATGCTTCAATGGCATCTTCAACAGGAGTGACCAATTGGTTTAAAGGCAATCCTAAGACTTTGCAAGTGGCTGATCCGGACACTGCAAATTCCTCAATCGAAAGGCTAGAATTATCTGCAGCTCTTGCGGTTCTCTACCTCTCGAAGAAGATGTTCTGGAAAAACTCCAGAATATTGTTCTTCTCCTTCAGGATCAAACTGGGGACAAAGATGTTCCCTCATCTTCAAAAATTGATAAGGGGAAACAGGTTAATACCTCGTCTCCTTCTCCCTCTCCAAAAGATTCTTTTGGAGAAGATTGTATTGATTATTATTCTCCTGATGATCTTTGTTGATCTTCAAAGAGAATTTTAATTATTACTTTTTCAAACTTGTCCTTAAACAAGACAATTGTACTACTTTTAGTAGGAAAAAGCGCTTTATCATCCACCTGGATCATGGTGATAGTAGTACCATTATTGGTATGAAAAAGCTGCTTCCACCACCACCCTTGAACATGGTGATTGTAGTGTCGATAATGGCATGAAAAAGCGTTCAAAACCACCCTTGAACATGGTGATTGTAGTGTCGCGATGGCATGAAAAACTGTTCAAAAACCACCCTTGAACATGGTGATTGTAGTGTCAGCAATGGCATGAAAAACTGTTCTAATATTAATTGTTTTAATTAACAATTTTTCTTGTTTGCTTAGCTTTGCTTTTCAGGTATTGCTGAGTCTTAATCTTCAAGTATTGATCATTCATGCACATGGTCATCACCATTCCTCAATGGACAATCATGACAAGCACTAAGGCATCTTGACAAAGCCTAGTGGACAAACCTAAGTGGACCCCTTGTCTCCCACTTTCAGAAGGTGACAAGCTAGCATTTTGGAATCCAAGGCTCCATTATTTCGCTTTTGTCTCCTCAATCTGCTGAACCAGTCAGAATTCATTGGATTCTCAACGATTCAGTCAATCGATCTACGCGTGTGTTACTTAAGTGTATGCAGCCCGGTTTAGTAATCGTAACTATTTCAACTCCAATCTATAAAAGAGTGCTTAGGCTATTGTTAGAAGCACACTTCAGAATACACTTCTCTTACATTCTCTCCTTCTCTCCTAAGTCTAGTGAGAAGCCAGAGCACTTGTAAGCTCAATCTTCTTCTTTCTTCAATCTTCAAACTTGTAACTCATAGATAGTTCTTGAACTATCTCAATCATGGAAGGCTTTGCCTCCTAAATCTATGTTATATTTCTGCTTTTAATTTCTGCACTCTTTTATTTATTTTTGTTGCATTCCGTATGCTACCTACTTCCCTTCTGTCTCTTTAATTTTCTTTAACTTCTCGATTCGATCCCCTCTTGTATCGAGCCGGATGGTGGAAGTAGGAATGTAGTTATTAACTTTGAACCGATGGTTACTTATCCAGGTTATGCTTTGCGATTAACTTTACTTTGTTCATAATCATATAAGTGCGATTACGGATATTAATTCACAAAGTTTTTATTTTAAAGAGTTATACTATTAGTGTACTCCTTGACTATGGCCAAAAGTGAAAGGACCGACATGTCTTGGTGTATTTTCAAAGACACTTATGTGAACTTCACTAACGTGGCCAATGCACATAGTGAATCAGAACATAGTTCTGAGAAATCCCATAATCAATTTGTCTACTATTTTATAACCAATAAACATAATGGTTTTATGAATGAGAAAATTATTTCTCTATGTTTGTTCTTTACAGAAATTTCCTTTTGTTCTTAAGTCAATTAATTAAGCTTTCTGTTATATATTCAAAGTATTGAATTACTTTATTATATAACCATATTATTCTGCATATGGAAGTTGATGATCATAAACACTTTATAAAACTTTTTTGAAATAAAACTTCACTTATTCTGTAAGACTCTTTGAACTCAGAGGATTCTTGTGAAGGATATCGGGACCCACTAACGAACGGTATAACGTGAAATCAGCAGCCTTTGTTTTGTAAGTCTGGTTACCTTACCTACCTGATGGGATGAATATATCCTAATTTTTCCTTGTTTAAAGAGGAAGATTTACGAAAATTAGTTTTGTTTATTGATCATCCAACTAAGTATAATTAAAGGAATTTTTGGTTATATATTACGATTCATGTTGAATTTATCTCAGTATTTGCTTTACCTATTGTCTTAATCATAAAAGGATCACACTCTGAAGTATAAATTAGAAAATAATTCTTTTATCCAAGTTTTAATATCCAGTTATCTGACCTTATACTGATCTTAGAACAAGACAAGGTTAAATCCACGAAAGATGCTCCGTAAGGTAAGTACTAGTTCATAGGTTAATTATTATATTTCTGCGAAAAACCAAGTGAAGGCGATGATGCTTATGGGTGAGGAAATTATTTGTTTTTATAAAAATGTTTAAAGCTCTCCTCACGCTTTTCTTGCAAATCCTCTGCATCATCATCATCATCATCATCTTCTCGTAATGAGAATCAATCAAATCAATCTCTTTCAAACAAGATCTTCAAAGAAGAAATTCGTTTTGAAGATATCAATCAAGATTTTGATAATTGGGAGATCCCTAGAATATCTCATAAGGATCTCTACATGAATCAAAAATCTTTTTCTCCAAGTCCGACTTTATAGTTAGAATCAGGAACAAAAATTCATACTCAAATCGGACGATGAAGAATTTCATCTTCTCTCTCGAAAAAAGTATGAAAGATCACAAAGCTAAGGACTTCAACTACTTACACATTGGAAGTGTTCAAGTAGGTATGAAGCCTCTTACCGAGAATCTCTTAACGTGCGCGCTTTACTCGCTTAGGGATGCTCGTCACAATCGATTCCATGATTCCTTACTAGAAGCGTGGAAACTAGCCTTATTCATGGCCCTATCTATTTCAATTGTTTCCCAGACTTAACGGTAAGTTTGGATGATAAGAACATCCTTGATGTTCTTCATCTCAATGTTAAGTGTCATGGTTTTGACATGAAAGAAGGATCTATTCCTATAGCTCTGCTATACAGAGTTCATTACAAGGTTATGAACTCAATCAGATCCAATTTCTTAAAAACCAAATGTCAGAAATCTGGAGAAACTATCTTATTTCTCACTGATCAATCTAAGGCTAATATTATAGTGCCTAAAACTATACAATGGAGCGATGTAACACTCCCAGAAACCTGGACCCTAGAAAAAGCTGCCCCCGTAGCACCTAGGCTAACACCAGAATTCCAGGATGTTATCCAACACTAATCCGGAAGAGTTGACCTTATGTTTAACAGAAGCAACTCCTTCACTATCCCCAGATCACTTAGATCTGAAGAGGACGACTACAAAACGGCTATGTCTAGAAGATCATTCTCCAGAAGATCCTTCTCTGTAGCTAGAGAGTCCTCCAAACATCATACTGGAACCTCTCGTGGATTTGTTCTACTATCCATTTGAGGATTTGAATCCACAACCCTGTAAAACCTCCTACCAAAAGGAGGATGAAGACCATAGGTCTATCCAATCGCCAACCTACTCATCCATTAATACACCTTTTGATGATGTCTAAGTTCATTATTGATAAGGAATCCCTAAGGAAAGAATTCTATTCTAAGGAAAGGTCTCCTCAAAGAGAATGGTTCTTCCTGCATTTTCAGGGACACAAGCGTAGAACAATCCAAGAGAAATTTTATGAATTTCTCAACAAGATCAAAGCCAATATCCCTTTCTTTGACTGGTTTAGTGATTATGCCACTAAAGAAGGTATTGACTATCCTTTCCAATCCTTCTTAGCTGATAGAAAACAGATTTCCTGTGCGCATCTGCTAAAGAGAGCTCAAAGATGACTTAGAGAAAATAGGTATCTTCATGCTTTAGGTATTCCTACCCAGATAGTGAAACCTATAGCCAATCATGTTCTTCAATCTACGGATAATGAAGAATTTTTTACCAAAATCAAGGAACATCTAGAAAACCTTAAGTCTAGGACTCCTAACAAACAAGTACCTAAGCGTAAGGCTCATATCAATATGGTTAGAAGATCATCCTCGGATGAAGATAGCCCTATTAATATTGAGGCAAAGCTTATCTGCTTCAAATGTGGCATTCTTGGTCATGTTGCCAGAAAGTGTCCCAATCAGCCCCAACCTGGTTACAAACCAAAGGTCTACAAGAGGAAACAGGCAAAGAAACCTGTTATCATTGATAGCCATAGCCCAGATAATTGCTGTATTTGCAATAAGCCTAAGAATCTGGCTACCAACCAAGCATCCAAAAGACAGGCCAAGAAGCTTAGTAAGAAAAAAGCTACTTGTGTCACTTGTGGAATTACTGGCCACAAGAGTCAAAACTGTAGGATCATTAGAAGGCTTAGGACTTTTAAGATTGATCCTATCATCAAAAACAATATTCGTGTCATCTGCAGGGATAGCAAACCCAGTAGGTACAATAGGATCTTAGAAGAATTTAGGACTCTTAGTAATCCTAATTCTAAGACTCGTCAAAGTTTTTACAAATGGCTTAATCAGTTTTTTAAACCTAGTAGTGAATCTAGTTTTATTAATCTTTCTTTTGCCATTAGTAATTTCAATATTAGTATCTCATCCATTATCAAGAATTTTGAAAACAGAGTTATCTGGGAATCCCCAGCTCTGCTTTTCTCTTTTCACATATCTATTAATGGAATAGATACTTTTTATCTAGGGCAGCCCATTATGTTTAATCAAAAAATCTGCTCTATAACCAATTTTTCTGATACTATTATCAGAACAAAAACCCAGGAGGATATTAGTGAAACTATCAGTAGTATAATCACTTATGCTCCTATATATCTTGTTAAAACTTTTTCCAATAGAAGAAATGTTTTAACAATCAATCTTTTTATGTTAAAAGACCAAATTAATTTGTTTTTTATGAATGAATTAATTTATATCTTTAAATATGTCAATTATAATGATGTTCAGATTAATCTTATCATCATTTATTATACTACCTTGAATATTCATATAAAGATTTTACTAACAAAATCTATTGTGTCTTATTTCAGGGTTACGATCGACATGTCCACCAGGGCTTCCTCCTCGAGAGGAAGAGGAAGAGGGAAGAGTAAAATCAACCCTAACACCTTAGCAATCTCTACAAGGTCTTCCACCCTTAACCAAACCGAAATCAATCGGGTCTTCCTCCCGAATACCCAAAACAAACAAACTAAGAAGGACTATGCCTTCCCAATCCAAACACTCCTTGCCTTTCGTGAAACAAGGACTAACCAATCTTCCTACCAAAACTTGGGCAAGCATAGTGAAGATGAAAGTGACCAAGACACCCCACTTGGACCTTGCTATCCAAACCCAAAAAGATCAAAGAATGCAAAGTTAACCCAAAAACCAGTTATCACCGCCCAAACTCAATCTACTCTGGTCATTGCTCGAGAGGCAAACCACTATAGCTCCTACTCAAACCCAATATATTCCTAAAGAATTCTATTTCTTTATGGTGCATTTGGAACCTGAGTTATGGGATAAAGATCCAAACAGGATTCCTGCCAAGATCTTTCCCCCCCAAACCCAGTTTATACCTTTTGCTCCAAACAAAACCCAGAAGTTTTATGAGTTTATCCTCGTAGACACTGAGTCAATCTCCCTTAAACACTACAGGGACCCAAAAGATGAATCTTTCATCACTCACTCAACCCTCCAGATTTTGAAAGTTATGACACCTTCAGAATTTGGACAAAATCCAAATCAAACAAAGAAGTTTTCTCAGCTTTTTGACCCCATGGGTTACAACTACTGGGATTATGTCGAGAGTCTTGGATTTCATTATCCTTGGCTTACAAAACAAATCTTTCAAACATTCTTGGTTAATTTATTTTAAAAGAAAAACCAAGTACTCCTTCCCTAATTGGTTTCTTCAATGGTGGGATTTCTTTGGACCAGTTCCAGAGATTTTACCTTATGAAGTCCAAGAAGGATTTCAAATTTTTTCAAAAAGATTCAACAGAGAGTTGAACAACTACCCAATCTTTTTAAACTTCTCTACCACATTTTCACTATCATGGATTGTTTCATGGCGCAAAGACAAAGCGGTAGATTTCACAAACCGAGAGACTTTAGTGTCTTTGTACAAGCAAACCTTTGTCAAATGGTGGCCTCGCTTTGATGCTTCAATGGCATCTTCAACAGAGTGACCAATTGGTTTAAAGGCAATCCTAAGACTTTGCAAGTGGTGATCCGGACACTGCAAATTCCTCAATCGTAAGGCTAGAATTATCGCAGCTCTTGCAGAGTTCTACCTCTCAAGAAGATGTTCGAAAAACTCCGCATATTGTTCTTCTCCTTCAGGATCAAACTGGGGACAAAGATGTTCCCTCATCTTCAAAAATTGATAAGGGGAAACAGGTTAATACCTCGTCTCCTTCTCCCTCTCCAAAAGATTCTTTTGGAGAAGATTGTATTGATTATTATTCTCCTGATGATCTTTGTTGATCTTCAAAGAGAATTTTAATTATTACTTTTTCAAACTTGTCCTTAAACAAGACAATTGTACTACTTTTAGTAGGAAAAACTGTTTATCATCCACCCTGGATCATGGTGATAGTAGTACCATTATTGGTATGAAAAACTGTTCCACCACCACCCTTGAACATGGTGATTGTAGTGTCAGTAATGGCATGAAAAACTGTTCAAAAACCACCCTTGAACATGGTGATTGTAGTGTCAGTAATGGCATGAAAAACTGTTCAAAAACCACCCTTGAACATGGTGATTGTAGTGTCAGCAATGGCATGAAAAACTGTTCTAATATTAATTGTTTTAATTAACAATTTTTCTTGTTTGCTTAGCTTTGCTTTTCGGGTATTCTTTGAGTCTTAATCTTCAAGTATTGATCATTCATGCACATGGTCATCACCATTCCTCAATGGACAATCATGACAAGCACTAAGGCATCTTGACAAAGCCTAGTGGACAAACCTAAGTGGACCCCTTGTCTCCCACTTTCAGAAGGTGACAAGCTAGCATTTTGGAATCCAAGGCTCCATTATTTCGCTTTTGTCTCCTCAATCAAAACGATCGAAATTCATTGGATTCTCAACGATTCGCCAGTCAATCGATTACTGCAGTCACGCGAGTTACTTAAGTGTACTGATCAGCTTTAGTAACTGGTAACTATTTCAACTCCAATCTATAAAAGAGTGCTTAGGCTATTGTTAGAAGCACACTTCAGAATACACTTCAGAATACACTTCTCTTACATTCTCTCCTTCTCTCCTAAGTCTAGTGAGAAGCCAGAGCACTTGTAAGAATACACTTCTCTTACATACTTCCCTTCTGTCTCTTTAATTCTCTTTAACTTCTGATTCCGATCCCCTTATATATATATATATATATATATATATATATATATATAATATAGTTTCTGATTTCTGATATTTAAAAAAAAAATTGGAATTTTTTTTATGTAACTAAAAACATTTTAAACTGAATTTTTTTATAAAGTTTTTTTGGTAAAAAAATATTTTTTATATTTATCCAATGGATATTGGTTTTTAAGTTATTGTAATCCATTGCTTCAAAAAAAAAAGTTATTGTAATCCAATGGATCTAAAAAATATAATGGATGGATGACAACCATCCAAAAAATCTAATGGATGGATCCAATCCAATCCATTATTTTATTTTATGGATTAGATGGATTTTACTATGAATGGATTGGATATCTAATGAATAAATGGATCATTTTGACACCTCTAATGCCTTTTTTCGTAATAAATAGCACTCCTCTCACATAAATTGGGTAAAATTTTAGGGTATTTCATATCTTTTTTTCATTCTTGGGGGCTGTCCCAAGAATTTGTGGTGCCCTTAATAATAGCCGATGAATTCAATGTTCAAGTGATCCATCGTTACAGACATAAACATGGGCCGGTCCCAAATAGAGGAAGCATGCATGGCAAGGCAACAACTTTTGATACTAAGGAATTTCTTAGTAATAATTACTAAATTTTTCAGTAATCATTATATAACAATTCAATAGTAGTACATATTAACCACAACTTAGCTTTTGTGTGGTGAGTGAGCAGGTATATGAAGACACTGGTTAATACATATTTGTCACAATATAACTTTGGTATAGTCACCGAATTTTTTCATTGATAGGAAACTACTATTATGTTCATTTAGTAACTACTACTAAACTATTGTTTAGTATCATAAATCAAACATGCCAAGGATGTTTGTGGATCACTCAAAATTTGACACTTTAACAAAGTGACTTAAAAATACAACTCAATATGAGTCCTCCAATTAAAGATCCACAACTGAATGTAAGACACCTACTAGCCTTGTGTATCTCTTTTGGTGTAATCTTTTGCCACACAGTGGCCATGGGTATCACAACTATAAACAATGATTTCACATCCAACTCTTTGACTGCAAACCTTAAACTCACCAAATCCACCTCTGTTTTTGGACCTGATATTCCACACCTCTGCCTCACTGCTAGGTAACGAAAAACTGCAACATCCAATTATTGTTGTTGTCCACTCAGACCACAATATACATGTGCTACATTAATACTTGTCTCAAATTATTTATCATTTTACATTTTTAATAAAGTACAAGTATTAAGTAGTTTTATTAATAACATCTTTATTAATTTGTATTTCAACCACTTGATATAGTTGTTTTTTCCATCTAACTCCAATTACATCAAGGGACTTCCAGTCAACATAAATTACTTTGCCCTGAAAATTACTGAATTAAATATTTTTCTATAGGTAAATGTTAGTCGTTAGTAATTTAGTTTGGGGTGTGGTCAAATTGGATATGTGATGTATTTTGAACATCGTCGTCCTAGTGTAGGAGCTATCTCGGTCTTTGATGTGCCCTCTGGACATTTTGGCCCAACTCAATAAACTCTGAACGGATGTAGACTAGCCCAATACATACTAAATAGCTCATTTGACCAGCTATAGGATAAAGAAGTAAAGAACCAAGTTTCTGTTAGCCATTGCTTTTCCCACACCCCCTCCTACTCTTTCACACTCCTTAACAAATTTTATTCCAAAAATAACCTCGTGTGAAACGCTGAGTTCACGTGTTTAAAGACTATTCGAATGACCTCGTTCGAACAAGTTCGAATGACCTCGTTCGAACAAGTTCGAATGACCTCGTTCGAACAAGTTCGAATGACCTCGTTCGAACAGGTGAAATTACGCACAAGAGGGTGTGAAGTCAATATTTAACACACTCGAACGATGTCGTTCGAACGGGTTCGAACAAGGTCATGCGAACAGGTTCGCATGACCTCACTCGAATAGGTGAAAAACGCCCAAAGAGAGTGTGAAGTCGAGATTTAACACACACAAACGATGTCATTCGAACCTGTTCGAAGACCCGTGTTCGAACAGGTGAAAATTCGTGAAAAAAAGAGGTTTTGGCTGACCTTTTGGTCTTTTCACACCCTTATAGGGTGTGTTTTGAATAGGAGGGGGTGTGGGAAAAGCAAACGCCCTTTCTGTTTAGGCTTAATGCCTAATCAAAAACTACAAAACATGAAAAATTATATTAAACGTTCATGTGATCCATGCTTTTAGCATGTTACCTGACCAGAACATGGGTCGGGACCCAAACCGTGGAAGAATGCAGAGGATGTTTGTCCACCACTTGCATTTTGGTACTTTATCAAAGTGACTTTCAAATACAAATCAATTCCAGATCCACAAAAGAATCCAATTCGGAAAAGCATTTGTCCCACCCAATCTAGTAGTTTTCTCAATAATAATAAATACAAGAAGAAAAAAACCTATTTATCAAATAATAATAATAATAATAATAATAATATAATCCATCTCTTAAGGGAGAGGTTTGTTGCCATTAATAAGAGAATGTTCGAGACTAATATATTTTTAATTTAGGACTATTATAAAAAGATGTGAATGATTTGAAGAATTTGTGTAAGCTTTCCCAAACCCTCATAAACTCTACTCTAAATCTCCAATACATTTTTTTGAGTTCCTCCAAATTAGAAGATTTGGTTTTATGAATAAAAATAAACCCCTCATTAAAGTTAATGGTATATTCTTCCTATATATATATTATCGTCGGTCCACTTTATAAGAGACAAATTACTTTTTAAGTTGATCGAATAAATGGTGTAATTAGTGTGTGTTTGGTTCTGCGGTGACGAGAATTGATTCTGACAAAATTGATTTTGTATAATTGATTTTGGTTAAAAGTGAGTTGAATGTAACGTGATTTTTGTTTGGATACTTAACGGGAAAAAGTGATTGTTACATAGTTTTGTTGTTTGGATAGATTAAATCAAAATTGCTTTTGAGTGTAAAATTACTAAAATGGGTCTCAACATAAAAACATATTTTTTAGCTCATAATTGTTTATTTTAGTTGTTAATTATTTTTATTTGTAAATATGATTAAATATGAACTAATTAAATATAAATATCACGTTCATAAAATTATGTTGATGTAAATTATTAATATTAAACAACTAATTTGCTTCAAAAAATATTAAACAACTAATTATGGACAAATTGTTTCCTCAAATGAAAATTCTGCAAAAATTAAATTATAATTTTTGTTGTTGTTCTGGCCTCGGTCAAAAAAAGTAGAAATGCAGCCCATCTTATAATAAAACAGCCCATTATATACAAAAAAAAAAACTAAAAGTCTAAACATGACGTTCATCTTGCATGCGGCAACAACATTCCTTCTTCTTCTCTCTGTTTTTTCTTCCTTCTCTCCTAACAGCGCTGGGTGTTTTCTTTCTCTCATTTTTTTTTATCTTAATCCTTGCTTCACAAATTTCCTCTTACATGGTGAGATCTAGATGGGAACAATGAAAAATTGTGAGGAAAGTTTTAGATCTGGCTGGAAATCGGGTTAGAGATCGAAGCAGGTGAGAGGGCAAAGTTGGAAAACTTTGTGGAATATGTGTAAAATCGATTTCAACCTGAAGCGTGTTTACTTGAGTCGCTTCTCCTAAAATCGATTTTGGAGGCCATAATCGATTTTCTTACAAGTTACCCAAACACCCTAAACAAAAGCAAAATCACGAAAGTAAGGCTCAAAAGCGATTCTGAGCCTCTCCACCGCCAATCCAAACACATACTTAGTAAAATAGGGAGTAGATGAGAGATAGTAAAATGAAGACTTTGCCATTGGAAATGATTCATCCAATGAAGTAGCAAAAGTCAAGTTGTCTTGCCTTCACAATCATTCATTCGTTGCCTACAAGATAAATAAATGTATATATAAAAACAAATACTAAATTGAAAACTGACATACTATTGTCTTCTTTTCTGTCCTCATACCACAACAGAAGCACTTGGAAAAAAATGGGTACAGTTTGGAGTGGTAAAACTCCTCTGACCACACTGCCACTACTAGCCTTCTGTATCTTCCTTATTTGTGAGGTCTTTCTCCACACGGTGGCTAATTCATCATCGGAAGCAACTCCAGTTGGTTATGGCTACACCATTGAAACTGTACACAATGATCCTACGGGGTTGTCTTTGGCTGCTAACCTTAAACTCATAAAATCATCCTCTGTTTTCGGACCTGATATTCCACACCTCAACCTCGCTGCCAGGTAACATTCACAACATTCAATTTTTGATGTCTTATTGTTGATTACTAACATGTTTAGCTCATCTTGGTAAAAAAAAAAAACATGTTTTAGCTCATTTTCTTTCCATTTTAATTACAGTATTTATTTACTACTATTCCCTCCTTCCTTTTTATTTATGGTTTTTTTAATTATTAATTTTAGTAAATCAAGGTATTCTCTGCGGTGACCGTGGAGACTAATCCTTTGAGATATAAGAGACCCATTTAAAGGGTTGAACTATTCAAACATAGGATATTTTTTGGCACCCCTATTATACCTCCCACCCATGGTTATCAAATCGAGATATGTATAGTGTATCGAAAGACCTATTTTCTGAATCGTGTATCGTATCTTGTATCGTATCGTAAAATACATGATCAAAAAATATATAACTTTTAAAGTAAAACTAAGTAACATAAGTAAAAAAAATACATGAACTTCAAAATAAATCAAGTCATAAATACACATAAGATGTGTTTGATTAAACACCTATAGAAACAAAGCCTAAAGTTTAAAAAAAAAAGGAGGGAGTGTAGACCAAAAACATAGTATGCTAGGTTTGTTTCTTAGTCAATCTAACATGAGGGATTTAGAAGGTTTGCTTTTGGCTTATTATATATCATTTGAGAAAATTTTCCAAAAAAAATCACTTGAGAAGGCATTTTAGCGGTGCGATTTCGTATCGTAAGATTCAACAAAATTCATGTATCGTAAGATATAATAGTGTGTATCGGGATACATGATAGGATACAGACACAAAAAAGATACACACTAAGATACGTATCGTTTTTGTTTGATTTCGTATCGTAAGATACTGATAACCATGCTCCCACCCCCATAAATGCCAAATTGGACAAAAATACCCTTGACTTCAGGAAATTTCCCGAAAATACAGTATCAGGAGATAAATTCGGGGAACTTTTTTGGGAATTCTCAGCAATACTTCAAAAATAGGTATTTCCGAGAATCCCAAAACCCCCCACCGAACTTATCTTTTATCCTACAAAACTATTTATTTATTTTTTGTAAAAATTGCAAATCTGGAATACCTATTATTGAGATATTTCCTAATCTCTAAAAAAACATTTTTTTAATAGAAACCAGGGGTATTTTGGGGTTTAAACGGGTTATGGGGGTGGAACGTAAAATGGGGGGTGCCAAAAAAACATCCCCAAACATATGTATTTCAATAATATTCATAATTGTTGTCAAAAACAAAATGATATTCATAATATTATTTATGATAGAAAACATAATAATTAAGTATATTATTTGAACTGCAGTTTTGAGAGCAAAGATAGGCTAAGAGTGAGAATCACAGACTCAGACCATCAAAGATGGGAAATTCCACAAGAAGTGATTCCAAGAGGGTCCTCCCAACACTACCCTCTTCGCTCACTCAAGGCAAAGCAAACTTCATTTTCAAAGAATTCTCAAAAACACTCGCTCACTCATCCAAACTCAGACCTTATATTCACACTCCACAACACAACACCATTTGGATTCACAGTATCACGAAAATCCACCAAAGATGTCCTCTTCAATGCCATACCAAACCCTTCCAATCCTGAAACCTTTCTCATCTTCAAAGAGAATTACCTACAACTCTCTTCCTCACTTCCCTTAAACAAATCCTCCTTATATGGCTTTGGAGAACACACAAAGAGCTCTTTTAAGTTGCAACCAAACCAAACATTCACACTATGGAACTCAGACATTGGAAGTTCTAACCCTGATGTCAACCTTTATGGGTCTCACCCGTTTTATTTAGATGTAAGATCTCCCTCTCAAGATGGAAGAGTGAAAGGTGGGACCACACATGGTGTTTTGCTTCTTAATAGCAATGGAATGGACGTTGTGTATGGTGGTGATCGTGTTACTTATAAGGTTATTGGTGGTGTTTTTGATCTTTACTTCTTTGTTGGTTCATCTCCTGAATTGGTGTTGGAGCAATACACTGAGTTCATTGGAAGGCCTGCTCCAATGCCTTATTGGTCATTTGGTAAGTCAAAACCACCATTGTATTTTTCATTATACATTTCTATAAGGTGTAACCTATGAAGCACAGACACGGGCACCCAAACACCGGTTTTATTTTGATTTTTTTTAAAAAATACAAGTAATTGAAGTATCAGTGTCGGTGTCGGACACGTTTTCAACTAGAAGTGTCTGTGCTACATAGGGCGTAACACACCTGACAAAGTCGATATTGTTTGACTAGATATTTTCCATGGTTTCTGAGTTTGAACCGGAGATCACTATTTTCTGAGTTTGGTCCTTTATATCTACCTCTTATGCTTATCCACACACTTGTTTTCTTTTTGTGAAGGTTTTCACCAATGTCGATGGGGCTACAAGAATGTAAGTGATGTCCAAGGAGTTGTTGCCAATTATGCAAAAGCTAGTATACCCCTTGAAGTTATGTGGACAGATATTGATTACATGGATGCATATAAAGATTTCACACTAGATCCAATTAATTTTCCAGTTGATAAGATGACTAGTTTTGTTAACACTCTTCACCAGAATGGTCAGAAATATGTGCTTATTTTGGACCCCGGTATCAGTGTAAATGAGACCTATGCAACTTATCTCAGAGGTTTGAAAGCTGATATCTACATAAAGAGAAACAGAGTCAATTATCTTGGTGAAGTTTGGCCTGGACCAGTTTACTACCCTGATTTTCTACACCCTAGTAGCCAAGCATTTTGGGGTGAAGAAATCAAATTATTTAAAGATCTTATACCTTTTGATGGTATTTGGCTTGACATGAATGAGTTGTCTAATTTCAACACTTCTCCTCCTATTCCATTTTCTAATCTTGATAACCCTCCATACAAAATTAACTGTGTTGGAGTTCAAGGACCTATTAACAACAAAACAGTGCCAGCAACATCTTTACACTATGGTAATATCAGTGAGTATGATGTTCACAATTTATATGGACTCTTAGAATCCAAAGCTACAAACAAGGCCTTGGTGAATATAACTGGTAAAAGGCCATTCATTCTAAGTAGATCAACTTTTGTAAGCTCTGGTAAGTATACAGCTCATTGGACTGGAGATAATGCTGCTACATGGAATGATTTAGCTTACTCAATTCCATCCATATTGAATTTTGGAATCTTTGGAATTCCAATGGTTGGTGCAGACATATGTGGCTTCTCAGGAAACACAAATGAAGAACTCTGTCGCCGCTGGATCCAGGTAACATCAATTAGATACATCAGTTATATTCAATGAGATTAAAACTGCGATTTTTTTATTATAATAAGGACTAGAGAGTAACTCTTTTTGTTTCATTCAATGTAGTTGGGGGCCTTTTACCCTTTTGCTAGAGATCATTCAGACAAAACTTCAATCCGACAAGAGCTTTACCTTTGGGATTCCGTTGCTGCATCAGCTAGGAAAGTGCTCGGCCTTCGTTACCGACTCCTCCCTTATTTCTACACACTAATGTACGAAGCACATACAAACGGGACACCGATTGCCCGACCCCTTTTCTTTTCGTTCCCGGAGGATGTCACGACATATGATATAAACTCACAGTTTCTAGTAGGCAAAGGGGTTCTTGTGACACCTGTACTACAATCTGGGGAAGTTAGTGTTGATGCTTACTTTCCAGCAGGAAACTGGTTTGACCTCTTTAATGTGTCAAATTCAGTGAATGCAGAATCTGGAAAACATGTTACTCTTGATGCACCAGCTGATCACATAAACGTGCATGTTGGAGGAGGTAACATTTTGGCCTTACAAGGAGAAGCAATGACAACTGAAGCTGCTAGGAAGACTGCATTTGAACTTTTGGTGGTTATTGGTAGCAAGAAAGACAGTTATGGACAAGTCTATTTGGATGATGGAGAGGCACTTGACATGGAAGGAGAGAAAGATCAATGGACATTTGTAAGATTTTATGGTGCATTACACAACAATAGTGTTTCTGTTACATCTAATGTTACTAATGGAAGATATGCTGTTGAACAAAAGTGGATTATAGAAAAGGTTACTTTCTTAGGGATACCTAACAATAAGAGTGTAGGTTTGGTTGGAACTAAGTTGAATATTGTGAATGGAACAAATTCAATGAAGAAGGCAGATGTGGAGACAAAAGTTGATAGTTCTGCTCAGTTTGTTGTTGTGGAAGTTTCAAAATTGTCACAACTTATTGGAGAGGAGTTTAAGCTAGAAGTTGAAATCAAGTAAAGGGTAATTTAAGAATGCCTTATATAGAACCTGTGATTTTGTCATAGTTACCCAATCATGCATGGTTACTACTAAGATATTCTATACTAGAAATAAACATTACATAATGCCTATATATATCAATAATGGCCGTGAGTACTGCTCAACAAATTTTGCTCAAATATATTTTAACTTAAGAAATTTAGGCAATGCCAAATGAGAAGAAATCCAAATCTGCGTAGGAGTTAGGAGGCATCATGCATCATCATTGAGAAATTTTAATTCACAAATGATTTGAGATATTACACAGGTAAATAGTAGAAGATCCTTACGGTATTAGGTGTTAAGCATCTATGATTTTAACACCTAATACCGTAAGGATCTTCATAGTAGGAAACAACATGTGCGAACAATGAGAGGTGATACAGTGTTGGTGAGGTGGAGGCCTCCTGAAATGGACGGGTAAAATTAAACTGTGATGGTAGCAGTAAACTTGACACATGGCGAGCTGGCTGTGGGGGAGTGTTGTGAAATAATAATGGAGGTTGGTTGAAGGGATATACTTGCAACATTGGGGCGTGTAGTGCTCTTCATGCAGAGATGTGGCTCAAATTAACAAGGAAAATGAGGCTTAAAAAATTAATATTGAAAGTGACTTAAAAACTCTTGTTGACATGGTAACCAGTTTAAGCCAAGAAGAAAGATCAAACTATGATGTGATTAGTCGCATTAAGAAATTGATGTGTCTTGACTGGCAGGTTAAAGTTACTCATACCTACAGTTAACAAATAATGATCCTAGTTAACAAATAAAGATCCTTTGGAGTTGGAGTTCCACCGGAAGTGCTTCAATGTGTCCTTTTTGATGACTTGACTAGGTCCTCCATATAAGGGATATTAGATTAACATAGTTTTTTTGGTTTCTGCTTTGGGCGAAAACCTTCTTTATCTACCATAAAAAGTTATTATTATAAAATAGAATTTAAATTAGATGTCATATAAAATAGAACTTAATCTTACTGACTTATTAACTTCTTTATCTATTTACAAGAGCATACATCACTCAAAGATCGTAGGCTTTCGTAAAAAATATCTATAATGAAATAACTTTTATACAAACTTTCAACCCTAGACCTAAAATCTGAGCCTACAACAAATTATATACCAGACTCAGACGCAACATTTTCAACGCTCAAGACTTTGCAAAGTCCAGCTTGACCTAAATATATTCCCACCCCAATCACTCACTAACACTTTTATTTTTTTGTTAGCACTTAGTAACATGGTAGAAATGTTAAATCATGAAAAAAAAAAAGGGGGTTAAGTTTTATATTTTGTTATTTGGGATAGAAAGTGAAATAAAGGTAATGTTAAAGGGGATGCAAAGCAAAAACCCTCGAATAGGAACTGCCAACTGGGGAGAAGGCATAGAGGGCGGGGGTTTAAGAAAAGCATACCCAAGGCAGTAGTACCCGCCCCTCCTTCCCAACCTCCTGTTGAAATTGAAGAACCATGTTCACTCGCTGTCGTCTCATCAGGCATCCTTTCATTTCTATCGCCACCAGAGGTACTCTCTCTCTCTCTCTCTCTCTCTCTCTCTCTCTACCTCTCCGTCTTCACTAACCTAACTACGTTCATTTCTCTTTGCCGATTCAGCTCTCTACTCCACTCACATTGTCGGCGATAAACCCGTTCTGGTAATAAATCCATTCTCTCCTCTTATTTTTCCAATTCTATGCCATTTCTTTCCCTCCATCCATTGTTCTTTCAATTCTTCAACAGGTTCGTGATTTCATTCATTCTGCACTCTATCATCCATCACATGGCTACTTCTCCCAACAACCACGCTCCGTCGGTGTTCTTCCCAACACTATTAAATTCAATAACCTTCAAGGTCATTTTCTTCCTCTTACCATTTCTTTCTTAATTACTTCACTTAACTTTCTTTTTCAATAATTAGTTAATACTGTAACATGTAGTATTGTATATTGACATTGATTATAAATAAAGTTAAAGCTACGATCCATTTCTTTCAGGTTCTTAATCGAAAAATCACAATTAGAGTACATGTAATATACGTTTATTGTGTATCCTCCCCTATGTAACTAACTAACTAACTGTCTCAATTCAGTTGAGCTTCTGACATGGTATCATCAAGTTAAGTCGGTCCTTGAATCCACTATCACTGTTTCCACATGGTGCCATGCCTCATCTGCTACTGCAATGATGGAGGTGCGAAGGCCTCGTCGTTCTCTGTAGTTTCGGAGAAACTAGCCTTCGACAACTACTTTTTATGGTGTCAGCAGGTTGAGCCTGTAATCAAAGCTCACCAGCTCCATCACTTTCTCGTCAGTCCCATGAATCCTCCAAAGTTTCTAACTGTTGATGATTCTACTTTTAATTTTCTCAATCCCGAGTTCAAGAAATATGAAGAATAATTAAGCTTATAACAATCAGAATCCATCTTGTTTATTAACTTAACAACTTTCAAATGCTAGTGTCTAACTTTCTCAAACCTGCCGTAACACACTGACATTTTGTCGTTAAAAATATTTAGCCACTATGCTTAGTAACTCGCTACCAAATTGGCCCGAGGCTTTGATACTTGCACCAAATTTTGTTGGATGAAAGTGAGATGATAATACAGGATTTGTGTTTCCATTGTTTAAGAGAGGAACTGGTGAGGTTGTTTTAAGAAAGATAGGATTACGTGGTCGAGGTAATTTTGAGAAAATAGCCAGAAAGTTGTTAATTTGGATTACATGATGTGAGTTTATAGCCTTATGATTTTGTGCTGTGGAGCTGTTGCCATTGTTGCTATTGTAGCCAGAAAACAATAAGTTCCCCTTGTTCCCTTGTCATTTGTAGAAGAAAGTGGAGCTAATGCTGTTTACTATACTAGGGTAAGATTACTATCTTACCTTACCCTATTTGGAATGACACAATGTTTGAGAATTTTGACTGTGGGTTATAACTTATAATTGGTTTCAGTAGTTGACTATTAAATTTTTTGCTTTTCTGAATATCTGATTTCTGTTTGGACAGTTTTCTCAATTTTCTGGATGGACCTTTCAGAATTCCCAACCAAACTACTATTGTTGACAATCTAAGACATCGAAAAAATATGTTTAATGATGGTTATAATTTTTTACTAATATGTCGGAACTTCTAATGTTGTAGAGTGGTTACGTATTTCAGTCGAAAGGCTTATATGAAATATTTGGATAATATTTACAAGCGGTGACATATCATGGTTTACACCAGTAGAGATTTTTAAGGTAAATTCTTCACAGGATAAAACTTTTCTAGTCCTCACTCCTCACTATATATAACATAACAATATGACTCAAAAAGTGATTATAATATTTTTCTGTTTGGTAAGGTAAAAAATTGTAATAAATCATTTATTTGATTGAGAAATTATATTTTTCATGAAAGTTCAACCTTTATAGCTGTTATTGTGGTCAAGTTTAACCTTTCTCCATTTTACAATACATCTCGTTTTAAGCAATGTCAAGATCTAGATTTTGAGTAAGATCGGGATGGGGTAGTAAGAACGCAACTAGAATTGTAAGATTCTACCCAAGTAATTACCTAGGATCGGGAGGGGGTAGTAAGATCGTAAAATCCTACCAAAATGAATATAAACTAGTCTCTCTCCCTCTCTCCCCCTCTCTCTCTCTCTATATATATATATATATAGTACTTAAGCAGGGAGAACTAGCCGTCACAAAGCAGGGAGATGGCCACACACAGCAGAGCAGACTCAGCCGACAGTAGGGTGTACACAGCAGAGAGTATGGGACTGAGATGCAAGAGAGAAGGAGAGACAATAGGGCTCAGGTGCAAAAGCGCAAAGAGTAAGGGAAATCGATGTGAGAGATGGAGAGAAAGGATTTGAGGCTGTTAGAAATGGTAAAAACAGGTTAAAACGCAAATGGGAAGAAAGTTGAAACAGCTTTCGTATCTTAAACAAAATTACTTATATTTCTTATTTCTACAATCATATTTGTTGATGCAGTGCTTTGGCTCTTTATGTTCTGTTTTTTTTTCTTTTCTTTTGGCAGCCTTGGTATGCACATGCTATTGCTGAAGCCATCATGCGCACTGCAAACTTCTCTGTTCCTCTAAAAGTAAGTAATACTGCAATTTGTTTGCACGTGTTTTTTTCGTAGTCCTGGTTCTTCTGGCCTTTCAGCCATATAAATTTCATTGGACAGTTGTTAGTATTAGGAGACATCTGTACTTGTCGATGCACATTCATTTTGCTTTGAGTTTTATTTTTATTTTTTTAATTTTTTATATGAACAAAATTTTTCTCAAACCTGAAAGGAATAGGAAAGGGGATATATAGAGATGATTAATCTTTTAGCTGGTCGTTAGTGCAGAAACATCACTGCTTCAAATATTTGCTTAAGAACGATGGACACTATATCACATGTACAAGTTAGTTATCTTTTATTGAATCAGCATAACAATCCAGCAAATAGAAAAAAACTCTTTAAAGATGTCTCATAGTGGTTCTTTAATCCCCACGTCTATTACCAATTGCTTTACCATTAAAATGCATTCATATCTAATTTTGTTCCCTCCGCATCTTGGAAGTTTACTTTTAATAACCTGAGAGAACATCTATCTTATTTCTGCCAGACTGTGCGAGCCCTGCATTATGCTGCTATTTTGCACTTAACCTTATTAGAGAATGTTTTAGTTCCATATATAAATCTGTTTCAGACTTTATTCATTTTATAATTGTTTTAATGTTTCTATTTAGCAAGCCTCATTTTCTTTTTGTTAAAAATTTTAATTAGCTTCATAAATGTATCTCGTTTGAACTGTCTGTTTTTTTTATTACTTCTATAATATTAGTAGTTGATATTATCCTCTAACTTGCAATCAGATTTATGAAATTGGTGGTGGATCAGGAACTTGTGCCAAGGGTATATTGGATTACATAATGTTGAATGCTCCTGCAAAAGTTTATAACAGTATGACTTACACGTACGTGCCTAGATATTCAATAAATATATATTTTATTATATAACCTAATTATAATGTTAGAGCCAGTTTTTAACTGTTAAGGGAGTGGGCTGTGCTTAAATTTTCTGTACTTCCATTATCTGTGTATCACTTATATTTAGGGCCATTTTTTTATTTTTTATTTTGGGGCTTTCATTTTCATTGACATTAAATATGAATGAAAAAGTGAGAAACTGGCAATATTATTTTAACTTGATTTTAGTCTATTCTGAGCCAATACCAACCGGAGAGTTTGGACCTTAGATTTATACTTGACAGGATTTATATTTATAATCATATACGTATGATGTATTGTTTATTTGTAAATGTCATACTGCTCTTTCTCCTTTGAAGCGTTCTATGTGTATAATTGATTAATTTTTGTGATTTGAATTGGCGTGTTCTTCATGTTTGTAATATTCTGTCTATTAGTCTTAAGAATATTTTATTGATTACTATTTGATGAATTGAATTAGGAATTTTGTCTTGTATGCGTATATCCTTTTTGTGAATCATTTGATTAACGTCTCTATTAATATCGTGTTTCTATCTACAGCTCAGTTGAGATCAGTCCCTCACTTGCTGAGGTGCAAAGAGAAACTGTTGCTGAAGTGCGCAGCCATATTCCAAAGTTCAGGGTAGAATGTCGCGATGCTTCTGATCGGAGTGGATGGGGTAGGCCGATATAATGATTATTCCTCAATTGAGTTACATAAGTTTTGTTGAGGTTTTGTATATCTTTATGAAGATGAAGATTGAGCTACCTTTTAGTGGGTTGGGGCGGCTGATTAGCTAGTGTTTTAAAAACCGAACCAACCAAACGGTTGATTCGGTTAAACCATGACCCGACACCTTATACGATTTGGTTATTTCAGCGGTTCAAAGGGGTTTTATTCGGGTTTGAGTAGTTTTAAGTGGTTGAACCATGACTCGGAGGTCTATCCGGTTCGGTTTTCAAAACATTGCTACATAGACAGGTTATAATAAAAAAAAAGTGCTACAGACAAGGGGTTGTGTAAGGCAATAATTTTTCTTTATATTGTGCATTCTCTTCTGTTTGTCAAGCATTCCTTCTTGATAAACCTATTAGAAATTTTTAAGCCCCCTAGGTCTAGTCCTTCATTTAGATAACTGCACTTAATTGAATTTGTCATATTGAATTGTGGAGTACATAATGATATGTATAGTATACCCATTAGGTAAAAGTAAGTCAATTTAGCAATGCTTGTGGTCCAAGTGGCGATCAACTTGGTTCCCTAAGTAAGGTCGAGTTAGAGTGTTGTGAATAAAAATAATAGGGTTGGATGAGATCTTTCTTCTTATAAATCCCACATTTTTCATTTCTCTAGTGTTCAGGGTCCCATTGTTTATCAATATTCACATCATTAGGAATCTAAATGGGGAATGCTTGAAGTGGATTCACTTAGTGCGTGTTTGTTTCTTTTTAAATATTGTTTAATTTGTATACAAAGGTCCAGTCTTCTGGTTTTCCTAGGGCTAATATTGATGTGAGGAGGAAGAGATAGTAAACAGATATATTGAATGGGCGATGGTGTGCGTTAGGATGCTTGACAAGGTCAATATACTGCTGTTCTCACCAAATGCCTTTTATAGCTTGATAGTATTAGCATGGCCCATAAAGCTTACTTGTATACCCAGTCTGCCGCTGCCCTTAAAAGTTCAATTTATTAACCTGTGAACTTCCTTTTTTGGTGATGTGCAGGGACTTCTATGTACAATAAAAGTCTATGAAATGTTGCTAATATCGTTGTCCCTCCTTTACAGGGGATGTGGAGCAACAACCATGTTGGGTAATAATGCTCGAGGTGTGTTCTATAACTGAGTTGATTTTACTTCCTCCAGCTCAAAAATTTTTCCTAATAAAAGAAAAATTTACCTGTTTTTTATGTAATTTCTAAGAACACAACTCCCTTGGTGTGGATCTAGTTTTGTGATCTGACACATGAAGAAAATAATTAATGCATAGTGGCATAGTTGAATTGCACTCCCTGTAATGAAGTATAGTGGTATTTACAGCTGCTATTGCATCAGTCTGAACTGCTGCAGCAAAACTGTCTGACACAGGCATTCTGATGCTTGTGACTCCTGTTTCACTGGCTTCAAACTTGTATGATAATGGCCACGATTGGAAACCCTGCCGAGCAGTTTGTTCTCACAAGGCAAACCAATGCCATTTGACATACAGTTATTGGCCCTAAACACTTCTGGCGGTAGTTTTCATTTAGAAGTTAAAAAATTGCTTTTTTTCCCATCTTCCATTGACACTACAAAAGCATCTTTAAAAGTTTGAAGCAATTATGTGGGCTTTGCTAATGATCCTAGTATTAAATGCTTGTGGACTAGAAAGGATCTTCCTCCTTTTGTCTGATTTTAATGTTATATTGTATTAAAACTATTAACACTTTGCATCTTTTTAATCATTTCCTGCAGGTACTCGATAATCTTCCGCATGATATTATCTATTCAGAGAATCAAATCTCCCCATGGATGGAAGTTTGGGTTGAGAGACAGCATGACCGGTAAGTTTTCATGTTGATGCAGATCATACTCTTGCTACATACACCAGGGTCCAATACACATTCTAGGGCTTTGATAGGTAGTAGCTATGGAAAAGAAAAAGAAGCGTTTTAATAAATGTTTGCCATTAAGTGATTGTCAGATTTTAATGTCATTTTGTTGCCCCTTTTATCCACCCTAAATAATAATGACACATCAGCCACTGTACTTTTAATAGAGAAACCCTTGGGGAGTTATACAAGCCGTTGCAAGACTCACTTATTACACGTTGTGTTGAGATCATGGACTTGGATAAAACCAAAACATCAGAAAGCAGAGCAGGATCGATGCTTAAAAGTATTTGGTCTAAAGTTTACCCAAAACCAAGCAGATGTTGGCTGCCTACTGGTTGCTTGGTAAGAGTCTCTTAACTCTGCCTTAAGTCTGATACCCAAATTGAGTTTTGCATTTATCATACTTTTTTTTCCCAGAAATTACTAGAGGTACTCCATGAGGTGCTCCCAAAGATGTCTTTGATTGCTTCTGATTTCAGCTACTTGCCAGATGTGAAGATAGCTGGTGAACGAGCTCCATTGGTTTCAACTAAAGTATACTTTTGATATATATATATTTCCTAATATTACAGTTATCTTATTTCTCATTTCAGAAACACTAGACAAAGCTCTCGTGCAATAGTCCTTAGAATGGAGTCTCTATCAATTTGCTTTTTGTATTAATTGATCATTATTTCTACACTGAACAAGTGGTACGATTAAGAGACAGTTTGTGATCTTTCTTTTCTATAACTCATGCAATGCGATGTCCCATTTGTAAAGGCAGTCGTATTGATATAACATACTTTACAGTAGCTGCTTAGAGACAATGCAGTAACCACTAACAAGAATTAGGGTACAAAAGAAAGTCTATATTTTTCCTTAGTTATCTTGGTATTTTACTTCTTATGGCTAAGCTATTGCTATATTATTGGCTCGTGGAATAAATACAATATTTTTGCAGTAAACTTAAAATACATGGGGATAACCGATCTCCTACTTGTTCCATCTCATGGATGGCATTTATATTCGTAAGGATGTCTATATAGATATCATAACATGTTACGCCTTCAGAACTCATTATGTTTTCCCCGTAACAAATCGAATAGTCTTCTATTGATGGTCTTAAATAACTGAGTTTATCGTATGCATCGCAGAAAGATGGGAGCAGCACAGATTACCAGAGTTATATGGAGGCAAAGGTTTTGTTTACCACTAGCTCATTTTTACTCTCCTTTGTTTCTGACTAGTGTTGTACATGACTAGCAGATACTGTGTGTAGCTTGAAACAATCTTGCTTGAATTTAAGACTTCTGAAGAATCATTTCATAATCTATCGAAGCGTTCGTGATTCATTGTCTGTAATGACTATGAAAGCTGTTGAACGATTGCATTTTAGAATTTCCCATAAGTTATAAATTTAACAATTTTATTGGATAGAGTTGACCAGTATGTGCTTGATATCGTTGACATTTACATATCAGATGACCTTGAAAATTTTGTTTTGATTTCTTTTGATAAAAAGCGATAGTACATCTGAGGGATAATAAGAAATTAGCTAACAGAAAGCTAGAGTGGCTCAGAAGAACAACCACGATGCCTGTTGTTTAACTGTGATAGAAATCCCTTCAAACAACTTAGGAACTGCTTTTATGCATTGCCTCTCTTGACTCTAGAGGAGTTAATTTTAATAGTCAAAATTTTCATGTCAGATTAATTTATTGGTGCACACTCACCTCACCGCCTTTTGTCAAGCATTTAATGAAAAGTAAATTACAAGTTGTAGGGTATGATCTAATTATCAGCATTAGTTCCCTTAGAATAAACTAAAATGGCTGTCGAATCCCTTAGTAGTGTAATAAGGGAAAACCCTAGTGCAGTTGAGCATAAATATCTTTATATAATGTAAAATTCAAATCAATACTAATTTTCTTTAGAGTATAGACTTTTGTTTTAATATTATGTGCTGTTTTTTTTGTTTCATTTACTTGCAACAAGTAACTGTTTAATGCATGATTGTAAGCTCATGCGTCTGTCTTTCATTGCAGGGTGACGCTGATATCTTTTTCCCGACAGACTTTTGGGTTTTGGAACGGATTGATCATTACTGTTCTGGGTGGCTGAAACTTCACGGTGATCATTCTTCAAAAAAAGGAAAGAAAAGAAGAACAATAACGGTTAGTACTATTGTATTATTTTATATAACATTATCACACCTTTGCACATATGTCTTAAGCAAATGAAAAGCACAAGTTGCTGGTTCAAAACAAATCATTATGCTGTGTAAGGTTCAAAACAAATCATTTTGCTGTTTTCAAATTTTGGCAACTTTATCTGTTGACTCAGTAGTTTATTTATATTTGATGTAGCTGGATACATCGGATTTCATGGAAGAGTTTGGTTTGCCCACAAAAACGAGAACCAAGGATGGATACAATCCACTACTGGATGACTTCAAGAATACCAAATTTTATCTTAGTGTCCCTACTCACAATATTAAGTAGATGTTCAATAGATTTACAAGTACTTGCATTCACAAGGACGTAACATTGGCTCTTGCTGAGATTATTTTTTTTGAGGTGGATAGCTGTGTTTCACGGCCCGTTGTGCTTATATACGGTCTACGGACAATTTTCCATTGGACAAGCCCCAACAATTGTATAATTGTACAATTTCATTGAAAGATACAACATCTTTATGTAGGTGTAAGAATAAAAACAAGTGAAGATTGTCTTGAATCCATGTATTGAAATCTTATTAGTAATATACGGGTAATGTACCCTGCTAGTTACATGGACTCACCTCCCCACAAACTCAGTATCTTGATATAGAGTCCCTCATGTTATTCATCGAATGAATCACCTTTTTATTCATCGAAGCTAAGCCCTTATTGATAATCTCATCATTATACAGTATGTTATTGATAATCTCATGTTATACAATAAGTAAGAAGGAATAAGAATGAAGAAGAGTATGAAAATGAATTATATAGGAAAGAATTAGAATGAATAAGTAAGAAGGAATAAGAATGAAAGGTGTGAGAAGGAAGAAGAAAGGGGAAAATGTAGAAGAGAGATATATGGAGATTGGAGAGTATGAGAAAGAAGAAGAAAGATAAGATAGGAAAAATAAGAAGAGATGGTAATTTTTTAATTTTTTTTTTAAAAAAAGTCCATCGGTAATTTAAAAATCCGCCCTAAAGTCTACTTTTTCCGTTGGAATTGTCAAATTTCTGCCGGAACCGTACCGACGGATAAAATCCGCCAGTAATAAAGGCCCATTTTAGTCCAGGATCTTTTTATTGGATAAGTTAACCCCTTACAATTTTAGTAAAAAAAAATTAAAAGTTGGTCAAATGTTACTTAATTTTTATTAAATATCATTAGCAAATATTTTGAGTCCTTTCACAGTTGCAACTTGCATGCAAGTAATGAATATTGTTATGGTCACCACTTTGCAAAACCTTGTAGCTTCTGAACGTACTTGTACTTGTTGTTTTTCTTGTACTCACTTTTTATTATTGGTGCATTATTGTATTATATATAAAGTTAGAAAAATAATGGGGTAGCAGTGGCTACCTCATTGTTCAACAAGGACTACTAGAATTTTCGCCATTTCCTGCGGATTTTCGTTAAAAATTCCCAGGAAACAGGTTTCCTGCGGAATTTTCAGCGGATTATAGTTCCTAGTTATTTCGTTCGTGGATAATTGTTTCCTGCGAATTTTCATATCGGCAGGAAACTTCCGCAGGAAATTCAGCAGGAAATTCGGCAGGAAGTCTGCAGAAAATTCCGCAGGAAGTTCCACAAGAATTCCGCAGGAAATTTCCGCATGAAATTCCGTAGGAAATCTCTGTAGGAAATTCAGGAAATCTCTGTAGGAAATTCTGCATGAATTCCTTGCCCAATGATTTATGTTTATCCCTTATACATTCACAAATCAATATAATTTCTACTGCACTAGCACAATACATAAAAGAAGGAAAGATATATCATATTTGTGTTCATTCATCAACAACACTATAATGTTGTCAATCATGTAAGCAACCGGACTCTTAATAAATAGGACTAAACCTATGAACAAATAAACCTTCAAATAGCACAAGCATAATATAAGAATAACATGCATTGCTATATCGATTCTACATTCAAGACCAGACAATATTTTCATGTGATCTGTTCTTCCAGATACAATTGGAAGTATATATCAACCAAAAGAAGATTATGAAATACATATTCATAAATACACAAAATCAACAGCTACAATGAGGATGGAACAAGTTGATGTTCCCCAGTACTTGAGTGCAGCCAGATCATAAGCTCTAGTAGCAGCTTCTTCATCATTTTAAGCTCCTGAAAATAAGAGCCAATCCCAAAAGTCAATTTTGTAATCTATCCTGTTATTAAGAGAACAAACTGTTGGAGTCAAACAGTTGAAGTACTAACCCAAATTTACTGCTCCATATCAGCAAATCCACATTCACAACCACAGTACAATGAACAAGATGTGACCGCAATGCCATCGCAATTTAGACCACATTGCGATTTAGACCAAATTGGCTGCATGCTTGCATTGGAATGCAATTCTTTACAATATCAAGTATAGCAATGCGATGGTAGTTTTAAAACCTTAACTAACAACAAGAAAGAAAAAAAAACAGAACAAGATGTAAATGAACATCACATGCCTGCTAACTTCCCAGAGTCAGAAACTAAAAATAAAAAAAAATCTATCAAATAATCACTTAATTGATAGGCTTCCAATAAATCTCTTAATGCAGTCACAATAGACAGAAGAAACTCCATGCATCTTTTGCATGTACCATTCCTACACCAAAAAGAAAGAGTGAATCCATATGTGTTTTTAGAAAGGATGCAAACATATATTGTACAGGAGACTTAGGGGTAAATCTCCATGACTGCTTTGGCCACTTAAACATAGTTTTACTACCTATTATTAATTTTGGTCTCTTAATAATACTTTAATCCCAATAAATAATACTTGAGGCCTCAAATCTTAGTGCTAAGGTGGACCAAAACCAGAAAAGAATCAATTTCATAGATCCCATACCAGAAAGCAAGTACTAGCATGCTTCATAGTAGAGTAGATAGTTAAAGAAGATCATTTTATCTGGATTTACAAATGATTTCTGAAACAACTGTAGAAATTGATACGAAGACCTTTCATTTAACTGATCACAATATTTGAAGATCAATAAGTAAGATATGATAAGAGTGAAATGGAAGCAGTAAGTACCCAGCAACTTGACCAATGGAAGCAGTAAGTAAGATAAGATTAGTATTTAAAAACTACATCGAAGAATCATTATAGGACTATAGTTTATAACTCTGAAGTTTACATCACAAGCAGCTATGATCAAAACACAGCTAAAAACACATAAATGGTGAATTAACTGGAATTGACCTCTAATAAGAACACATAAATGAAATTCTTGCAATTAGAGATAGCTGAAGTACCTGAAAAACAACTATCTCATAATCCAAGTGCCATTCAAACTTCAACCCCAGCTGCCTGACCTCATACAAATACCTTTCTACAGTTTACTTTCAAATAATTCATTCAATCCATGAAAGTGTTACTCTCAAATAATTCATCAATATATTTAACTTAGCTAGGTTGTTAGATGGCTTTTTTTTAGTTGAGCCTATACAAATACCTTTCTACAGTTTACTTTCAAATAATTCATTCAATCCATGCAAAGTGTTACTCTCAATTTCAAATTACTTTTCCTCTTGATAATTAAAGCAGTCATCCTCTGGTGGATTTCAGAATACAGGATAGCAAAAACTACAGTAGCAAATATTTTCTATATTTAAATGTTTGAAATTACATTGATTTGTTTGTTCATCAATATATTCACAAGCAAGAGTAATCTCAATAGATTACTAAACACCATTATGTCACATTGCAATCGCATAGTGTTTTGCCCATTTTGCTATCACTATAAATATCAAAGATAAGAAAATTAAACCAAATCATAGAAAGCAAATCCATCTTTGACCATCCTCTTGAAATATACGTACATGGTGGTGCAAATTCATCTAAACCTACATTTTATCAAACACATGGTGTGCACTCTGATAGAGATTATACCTCACCCGAAGTTCTTTGCACGACGTTGTTGTTGTTGTTCTCGTCTCTGTTTTGCGATTGACAACATTGTGGTTGTTCAAATTTTCTTCTCAGTTTTTCAACTTTAGATGACTAAAAGCTGCAAAGTTTAGAAAACACATAACAAAATGAAATCAGTAGAAGGAGGTGAAATCCAGAAGAAATAGGAAAAACGAAAAATGAAAACCAAATTGAAAAGGTGAGATCAAGAGAGAGTGTTGATTTCGAAGCAGGACGAAGACGAAGACGAAGAAGGACGAAGACGAAGCTTCACATGGTTGATTTCGTTGTTCGAAGCTTCAATTTCTGGATCTGTTGAAGAAGACGAAGGTTCACCTAAGCTTCAGTTTCTGATTTCGTGAGAATAGTGAGAGTGATTAGCGAAGGTTAGAGTTATTGGAAGCTAAGGTTGGGGACCCTAAACGCACCAAACATTATACTCTGATTTCGTTGTGTTGAAGAAGACAAAGGTCAGGGACGATGAGTGAGAGTGAAGAAGTCTGACTCAGAGATGGAAGTTAGGATTGTAACATTGTTTTCGTAAAAAAAAAAAACATTTTTTTTTTGGTAAAGATAGAAAAGGAAACAAAGAGAACAGAGAAGAAGAAAAGAAAAACGCAGATCAGCTGCGGAAGAACAAAGCTCTGCTTGCATCTCTAGCAAGCATACTTCTAAGCTCAGGAACACTATCAGGAGAGTCTAACAGCAACCATGGATCACTGATCTCCGCACCCATTTTTGCCAGCAGATCAGCAGCGCAATTTGCCTCCCTCCAATTATGCTTCAAGATCACGATCCACGCTTTGTTCAGCTCATCCTTTATAGCTTGAACCAGGACTGCGTACCGATGAAAAATATTGAGTTGTTTTCTGATCAGATCCAGCGCAAGCAGCGAATCAGAGTAACAGATCACGTTCCGGTATCCTAGCTCCCAAGCAAGACGAAGCCCCTTGAAGATAGCATGAAGCTCCTATTAGAAATATAGTTAGTTTTTTAGGTAATTCAGTTAGAGTTAGTTTTCTAGTTACATAGTTTGTTAGGTAATTCGGTTAGAGTTAGTTTTCTACTTTCTTAGTTTATTATATTAGTTAGGTGAGGTTGGATCTATATATAAAGCACCAAACTCTCATCAGAATCAATAACTCAGTATCAATTTCACTTTTATGAATTAGAGTCTCTTAACCTTTTCTCTCCTATCTTCAATGGATACCATATTCTTCAATATGGTATCAGAGCAAACATGGTATCCTCCATGAAGATTGCTTCCGTTGCATTTCCCTATAGGTTCTTTAATTTTCTTTAATCAATTTCAGTTTTGTTTCAATTTTAATTTTACTTTCATTCTTTCTTCTTCTCGGTGTCTTTCTAATTTTTTCCTATATGTTCTTGTCTAATATGTGATTCTTTGCATTTGTGATTCCTCATTTGCGAATTTCGTATCTTCATATCACAATTTTCCTTGATTGCTTTTTTGCGTTTTGCAATTTCTGAGTTTGTGATTCTCCATTGCGTTTGCATTTTCGATTTCACATGCATTTTGCTTTCCTCTTTGTGAATCATTCTTGATTCCGATTTCATCTCAGTTTCGTTCTTCAATTCTTGTTCGAAATTCCTCCTATTTCTGTTGCGATCTTTGGTTTTGCTCTTCAATTCATGTTCAAAACTCTTCAATTCTTGACCGTTTTCTCCTTCCTCTCGCTTCTTTGAGAGTTTCTGTTTGTGCAACTTGCTTTCGTTTGTTCTGTTTCTAATTCGTTTGACACAAATTGTTTGTCATTCTTGAATCGGTAATCATCACACTACAAGAATTACGTAATATACCGGCGCCCAATTTCCGGCGGATTGAATCACCAAATTACCGCGCGCTTTAGTCAATTTCCGTGATCAGAATCACTTTGTACATTACCGGCGGTTTTAAGTGTTTTCCGGCGGATTTATTGCCGCCGGTAATATACCGGCGGTTTTTTGATTGATTACCGGCGGATTTGATAGTATTTTTAACCGTTATTTTATTAAAAAAAAAAATTAAAACACGCCACGGTAATGTCGTTTCCGTGGAATTTTTAAAAAAGCGCGCGGTAATTTTCCGCCAGTAATGTCGTTAAGCCGGTAATAATAGCTCGAAAGTCACGCATTAAAGCCGCCGGTAATGACACGTGTGTTCCGCGGTAACAACAAAGAGTCCGCCGGTAATTTCAAATTTGAAAATCGCATCGTTTGGTTCCTTTCTTTTATACGATCCACACCTCTCTTCACTCTTCACTCTTCACTTCTTACTTCTTACTTCTTATCTTCACTTCTCACTTCTTCTTCTTTATTTCTCTCACATTTTTCATTTCTTTCACTTTCTCTCAAATCTCTCTACAAAATTCATTGTTCTCTCTCGAGAATTCTATCGTTTCTCTCTCCGATTTCTTCTCTTAAGGTATGTTTCTTTGATAGTTTTAGTTAAAATTTTGTTTTAAAATATTAGTTAGTTACTAATTCGGATATTATTTGTTTAGTAATTAGTTGAGTTTGGGTGGAAGTTTGCTTGAGTTTGGGTGGAAGTTTGTTCGAGGGTATCTCGAATTAGCGCAAAGTCGAGACTTCTCAGCAGATCTGGGTTAGTGATTATCTTGTTATTTGATTTTGTAGTAGAAAAATATTATTTGATGTGATTAAATTGAAATTACTATTAGTTTAATTTTTTTATAATTCGTGTATGGAAATTAGAATTAAAATCTCTATTACTATTATTTACTCAAAAACATTATTTGAAAAATCTGTTATTTGAAATTTAATTTTAAAAATTTTCATAAATATTAAAGTCACAACTATTTATGTTTATTTTTTTAAAAAATAGGAATTATTTTAATGGTATTATAATATTAAGATTAGATATTTGTTATTTTAATGTTATTATAATAGTAATATTTTAGTTATTTAGTATAATATTTAGATGAGGTATTTGTTATTTTGTATAATATTTAAATTAATATTACTATTATTTAGTCAAGAATTTTATTTGAAATTTAAATTTAAAATTTGTCACAAAAAAGTAAATTAGATATTTGTTTAAAACAAAAATATTTTAGTTATTTTGTATAATATTTAGATTTAGAGTAGATATTTGTTATTTTGTATAATATTTAGATAAATATTTCTTATTTAGTTAAAAACAAAAATTATTTGATTTATTTTGTATACTATTTAGATAAGATATTTGTTAATAATTTTGTTTATTATTTCTTATTTAGTTAAAAACAATAATTATTTAATATATTAATTTATTGACCAACATTAATATAAACGCATTAATATAATTGTTTTTTTAACAACAATAATAGAGTTATTTTTACAAGAACATTAATATAGTTATTTTTTTGAACCACGTTAATTGGTTTTTTTAGAAGAACATAAATGTAAATAGTTAATAAATATTATGTGATAGTAAATATTATTTAATGTAATAAATATTATGTGATAGTAAATAGTATTTTGTATAATATTTAGATTAGTTATTTGGTAATATTTGTTTCACATTAGTATTATTATTATATAGTAAAGAATGTTATTTGATTTAATGAATTGAAATAATTAGGATTATAGTAAAATTTTGTTAGTCTACAAAGAATGTTAATTTATTTAAATTTTTGTTAGTCTACAAAGATAATAGTAGCTAAAATATAAAAATGAAAATGTCTATTGTTCTGATAGACATATATGTTGTAATAAATTTAATTAGGACATCCACAAAAAATGGATCGTAGTTGGATGTATGATCGATTATATCCTGGAAGAGCGGGTTGAAACGACGTTTTGTTGAAGGAGTTGAAGAGTTTGTTATTTTAGCTAAGCGTCAAAAAAATTGAGCAACAAGGTGGAATTAGATGTCCTCGTTCGAAATGTATCTTTCGATCCATAAAAAATGAAGGTGACATTCGACTTCATTTGTACAACAATGGATTTAAGCCAAATTACTGGATATGGACTCGTCATGGCGAGGTAGCAGCTGGAGTTTCTCGTGCCAATATAATTAATGTTCATCCGGTTGATATTGTTCTGCCCCAAGAAGTAGAAGGTGGCACTTCAAGTCCATCGTAGAAGTTTGCTGGGCTCATCGACTATGGGAAATCACCGCTTGATGTTGTTCGGGGATGATACGTGATGCTATCGGTGTTAATTTGGATTTTGAGGAACCACAATATGATCTTTGAAGAAGTTCCAATGAAGAAGCTCGGAGGTTTTATATGTTTTTGAGTGAGACAAATCAACCATTATTTGAAGGATCTAACGAATCTAAATTATCAATGTGTGTTCGGTTGTTGGGTCTCAAGTCTCAATTTAATGTTGCTGAATTGTGCATGGAATATATGACAAAAATGATGTTGGATGCAACCCCATTAGAGGACTTTTGCATGAGAGTTATTATGATGCTAAAAGACCGTGTCGAAGCTTGGCTTAAAATCTAAGAGAATTGATTGTTGTGTGTCGGGTTGCATGCTATATTATAGCAATGAGTTTGGGATAAATGATGGAGAGTTGTCGGAATGCAAGTTGTGTGGAGAGCCACGCTACCGCGCCAAAGCAGGAAAGGGACGAGTAGAGGCAAACCGGTTCCCACGGAAAGCAATGTTCTATCCGCCTCTTATACCAAGGCTACAGAGGATGTTTACTTCAAAGGAGACTCGCGTAAAATGTCATGGCACTATGAAAATAGAAACAATTACGTGAATTACGCCACCCATCCGATGGTGAAGCTTGGAAGCATTTCGATCGTGTTCATCCAGTTTTGCTAGTGATCCACGCAATGTTCGCCCTTGGTTTATGCTCCGATGGTTTCACACCGTATATTCAAGCATCGGCATCACCGTATTCTTGTTGGCCTGCTATTGTTACCCCGCACAACCTTCCTCCGTAAAATGTGTATGTCTAAACCATACATGTTCTTAAATGCCATTATTCCAGACCACACAATCCAACAAACCGTGGCATTGACATATATTTGCAACCTTTGATCGATGACCTAAAAAGGTTGTGGCATGGTGTTTTAACTTATGATGCAGCACGCAAACAAAATTTTCTCATGAGGGCGGCTTTGATGTGACTTTGTTGGTTTAAAATTTATTGTGACTTTGTTGGTTTTATTGTTGGTTTAAATTTTATTGTGAGTTTGTTGGTTTTATTAGTTGTTTTTAAAATAATTTTCAAATTTTAATAATTTACTTTTAAAATATTTAAAATTAGATTTTCAAATACTTTTTAAAAATAAATTTCAAATTGTTAAAAGAGATTTTAAAATTTAAATATTATTTTCAAATTATTAAATTAATTTATAATTTAAATATTAAAAATTGAAAAACGTTTTTAATATTTAAATTTATAATATTTTAATAATTTAAAACTAATAACGGTTTTTAATATTTAAATTTATAATTTAAATTTAAATATTAAAAATTTAAAATTAAAATAAATTTTTAAAAACGTTTTTTTAAAAATATATATATTACCGCGTTTATAGCACTTACCACGAGTGTTTTAAAAAAATTTAAATTCGAAAAACATTACCGCGGATATTAAATTGTTACCATGGATTCTATTAAAAAAATAAAAAAAATTTAAATTACCGGCGGATATTAAATTGTTACCGGCGGCTTTAATATCAAAAAAAAAAAAAAAAAAACTTACCGGCGGATTTGGTGTTGTTACCGGCGGATTATATTTAAAAAAAAAAAAAAAATTAAATTACCGGCGGATTGTTTGCACTTACCGGCGGCTTTTTCCGCCGGAATTATCCTGCACTTACCGGCGGCTTTGTCCGCCAGAATAAATCAAGTAGTTACCGGCGGATTTTCCGCCGGTAAGTGTTACGTACGACGTTTTAACCGGCGGAAAATCCGCCGGAAACATTCACTTACCGGCGGTTTTTTGGTTTTACCGGCGGATTATGTCCGCCGGAAAACCTTGATTTTCTTGTAGTGTCATTTCCGTTTGCGATTCTTGCACATCAGTTTTGCGATTTCACTTCATTGTCCTCCTTTCATTCTTATTCCCGATGATTGTGATCTGAAGCGGAGTTCTAATTTCTTTTTGGATCGAGTTCAATTTCGTTTTCGATCTTCACTCTTTGTTTACCAAACAACATTCAAGCTGTTTGTTGAAATGCCTCCAAGAGATAGAATTTTTTCTTTGATGGTTGTCTCCGAAAGTTTATCAACAAGGTTCAAGAAGTGGTATTACTACCTACTGGCTGATGCTTCATTATGTTTATTTTCTTGCATCCAAAATCACCAGCTAATTGAGAAAGAAGACATCTTAATATTGGTTTGGAATTTCTTGATGGAAAATGTCTGCATTGGTGTCTTTTCCAGCTTAGAGACATGGTTTCCCAAGATGATTGATCCTCACACTGCAATTGGCTTTGTTGGTTGTTTTGTTGAAATTTTCTTTTTGATTACATCATGTAATTTGTATTCATTCCAAGCTAGAAGCCTTATGAATGCCTTCTAGCTTGCGGGGGACTATTAGAAATATAGTTAGTTTGTTAGGTAATTCGGTTAGAGTTAGTTTTCTAGTTACATAGTTTGTTAGGTAATTCGGTTAGAGTTAGTTTTCTAGTTACTAGTTTGTTACATATTAGTTAGGTGAGGTTGGATCTATATATAAAGACCAAACTCTCATTGTAATCAATAACCTTTTGTATCAATTTCACTTTGATGAATTAGAGTCTCTTAACCTTTTCTCTCCTATCTTCAATGGATACCATATTCTTCAATATATTAAGAGTTAAACTCTATCTATGAATTGAATATAAATTTCATTCAAATGAATGATGAAGTAAAAACTTTTTACAATATGAAGAGGTGAACACTATATATAATGCACCACCTTCTAGTGAAAGTAAATACAAAAATCCAACTAACTAACTAACAAATAAAAGTAGTTACAAAAATCCAACAAACTAACTAACTAAGAAAAGTAGTTACAATTGAAAACTAATTTAACTAACTTGTAAACTAACTTTCTAATACTCCCCCTCAAGTTGGAAGAGAGATGTCAAGATCTTCCAACTTGGAGATGAGATGCTAAAATAAAGCTTTCATGCATCTTGCACTATCGGTCAACCAAAAATTCAAATACACAAGTCACGTGAATATGAATTCCATTCAGCAATCATTGTAGACACTTTAGGAAACTTAGGAAATTGAATATGATGATGGCAATTGAAAACTTGCAAGAAACCACATGTCGACAAAATAACATTGAGCAGTATTCAGAAAACCCCAGACAAAAATGTGGATCCAAGAAATCAATCCAAGAATCCAACAAGAAAACAAGTTGAAATATAACCAAACGGTGAATTTTTTATCAAACATAGCAAACCTTGAATTCTATGGAAAGGAGAAAGACTAAGAATAGTAGAGCAAAATCTAAAATGTACCAAACATATCCGAAAGACCATTCCCATGGTGGTGCCAATGATGGAGAAAACACAACCAAATGTTGAACGAGTTTTTAATTTGCAAAAATGAACAATAGTTACGCAAAAAAATTGGATTATTAGATATATGAGTTGAAAAGATTTCATTTCTTTGGTCCATTCGTTCTTCCATAGCTACACAAATCGACTAGGAAGAAACAAGAGACAAAAACGCAGCAAAGATGATGAAGCGGACTCGAGGGATGATCGAGGAAGAAGCTTCAAAGAACTTCTTGAATACACGCAAGAAGTGACTGAATTTGTCCTTAAGGAGATGTTGAGATACCAACACAAGAGCGGAATTATCCGAAGGATGGAGGTATAATGTGTCATCATGGTTCTATGGAGGATTTGCCATGGCAGAGATGAGTTGAACAACAACCAAGCAGGTCAAAGAACAAAGGAAGAATGATGAACGCGGAGAATCTCAAAGAACATATGGAAGAAACAAATCAAGAAATTTAAATTTCTTTTGATACCACAATGAACACTATTGTTCATGAATCGCAAAGCAAAAGAAGAAATTTGCGAGAAGACAATGGAGGAATCACCGATGAGAGATGAACGCGGAAACTACATAATTGCTCCTGATACCATATTAAGAGTTAAACTCTATCTATGAATTGAATATAAATTTCATTCAAATGAATGATGAAGTAAAAACTTTTTACAATATGAAGAGGTGAACACTATATATAATGCACCACCTTCTAGTGAAAGTAAATACAAAAATCCAACTAACTAACTAACAAATAAAAGTAGTTACAAAAAACCAACTAACTAACTAACTAAGAAAAGTAGTTACAATTGAAAACTAATTTAACTAACTTGTAAACTAACTTTCTAATAGCTCCGCTTGGAGAATTTCGGAAATCCCCAAGTTCCCGGTGAAACCGATAATCCAAACTCCATCACTATTGCGGAGAACACCCCCAAAACCAGCTCTCTCCGAGTTCCCACGAACACTGCCGTCGACGTTGAGGACGGTGGCTTGTTCTTGAGAATTATGCCAAGTAAAAGACCGAATCAGACGCGTTCTTTGAGAAGAAGCTTGAACCGATGTCGATAGAAAATTTGCAAGGTGATCGACCTCCAATTTTAGCTTGTCTGACAGAGGAATTTCTTCTTGACCCACACTTGGGCATTCCTCTTCCTCCAATTCCACGGTGTACTGCAATAAAGAGAGCAAACTTATGGGAATTAGCTCTGATCGGAGCCACTCACCCACATTTTGGTTAGCATAAAAAGCTGCTTTCTCGTGAATCCTAACTCTCTCCAGAGACACACGCATCGAGGGCGCTCACATAAAGCATGAAGGGCACATTCAGCGCTGATGACAACGAGGCAAGAAGGGTCGAATCATTCCTCTCCTGGTGGAGCACTCCGGGCCAGGGCGGGGAGTCAGGATGTGCCAACCACATCGTAACTCTAACTTTCTCCGGCCGATATATCTTCCAGATCCAATTCCACCCGCCCACACCTGAGGGAAGGGGGAGTTGCTCAAAAGCCAAGAGTAGCGTAAGACGCAGTGTAGGTGCCATCTAACTCGATACTTCCAATCAAGCAATCGGAACAAGAGGATTCAATTGCATGTATCTTCCTTATGTGGACATTCATGACACTCGATTATGCATCAAAGACAAAAAAAACATTTTAAAGAAAATTATAATAATTTTTTTCAGATTTCTCAAATGTTTTTAATTGTTCCACCACTTAATTTCAAAAACGGCTTCTAGGAAAATTTTTAAAGAATTTCTGCGAAAATCAAATATTACTCATGAATTTACTCCGCCAACTATATTCCGCACTAAGCATTCCGCATGTTTAGACAGTTGGCATGAAAGTTCTCGGATATTTCCTACTTTAAAATTTCCGCAGTAATAATCGAGATTTCTAGTAGTGAAAGCTCGCCCATGCTACTCATCATAAATGAATAATTGTTAGGCTCTGTTTGGTAAAAAGTAGCGGATAAGCGGATGAAATTAGTTGATAACAATTGATGTGGTTGGTAAAACTAATGGTTGAACTAAATTGATAAATGTAAAATGACATAAAAGATATATTTATTTAATTCATGATTGCATTTATTTAATAAGGAAAGAGAATAAATTTAAGAAAAATAACAAGGGTAAAAATGTCAAAAAAAGTGAGACGCTATCCGCTATCTGCTAGCGATTTTTGAAACGCTACTTGAAGTAGCGTTTGAAAAAACGCTAAACGCTACCCGAAAACGCTAAACGCTAGTGCTACTAAACACGCCAGATTTTCACTTGGCTAGTAGTTTTATCCGCTATACGCTAATGGACGGACGCGCCAAACAGAAATGCCTTAATAAACCCCAGCAACCTAACTGCTAAGTAATCTGTAATCTTTTGTAATATTCTACGTCAGATAAGCATAGATAAAAATATAGTATTTAAATTCAGCAATTCAAAATTGGTTTTCCTCAAATGGATTATTTGGCAATATATCTTACAAAACAAATGATCTAAAATCAATATATCCATCCAACTCTTGCAAAACTTGTAATGGATGGCTCATAAATGTAGTGTTAAAAGACCTCCACATATCCAATACTAAAGAATTAATTATTGTAGCTTATCAAAAAAAAAAGAATTAATTATTGTAGAGATATTCAAATTAGACAATAAAGAAGGAATATCACCAAACACTTGGTATGAACACAAAGAAGCTAAAATCAAGGCAATAAATCTCAAAAAAAATAAAAAAAAATTCAAGGCAATAAAGCTAAGCATCAACTAAACAACAAAGAAGCATATCACCAAACACTTGGTGTGCATAACACAACTAATTAGTTTGATTAAATGGCAAACACAACTGATCATACTCAGCCTAATTAACCAATCAAAATAATATATATAGTGATTCTTAGAAAATGTTAGGAAATAATCAAGAACAAATTGTCATGAAATCAATGTTCAATGATGTGAGTACCTTCCTCTCCATTTGAAAAATGACAATGTAAGCCTTAAAGTTAAATCAGACTCTCCAATCGAGACATTGTTACTGTCGAATGAAACGAGACATTGTTGCTTTTGAATGAAACGAATCTTTAAAACTCAAAACGAAGTAGATGAAGAGAATGATACGAAACACGTTGTTAAACCCAGGTTGCTGTTGATTCGTTAATTTTTTTTTTGTTGATAGAAAATAAAGATCTGGAATAACGAAGAGGGTGATGCGAAGAAGATGAACAATGGGGATAATATGTATAGTAATAGTTATAACATTCTAACAAAAAATAATAAGTGGTTCAATGGTAAAGGTTGTGGGCTCTTATCACATAAGTCTTGGGTTCGATTCTTCACTCAAAATTTTAGTAAAAAACATTTCAATTTCAAGGACAGCATGCCACATGGCGGACATCTAGTGGTCCACGTGGCAGACATCTGACATGGTGGTGATGTGGCATTCTAGTCCCACATGGCAATGATGATAGGGGTGATGATGTGGCGTGTCAGTGACATGTGGCACAATGGTCAAATGACATGGTGACACGTGGCAGTGACGTCATTGCTGACGTCATCTCCGTTAGTTTTTTGGATGAAAAGTTAACATGGGGGACTAACGTATAAGCATTTAGTATTTCAGAAATGGCTTTTTAAATTTTTAAAAATCAGAGGACTAAATTTGATTTTCTTGACATTCGCATTTTACAAAAAAACTTTAAGCCTTTAAAAAATGTAATGGCAATATTCAATGGTTGATTAGAAAAATTTTAATATGTATAACGAGTCATTAAAGATAGCATCTACAACATGAGTTACAAATTAAGTAAAAATATCCTCAATCATACTGATACAAGAGAGGTATATATAGAGAGAGACAAACACATAGAGGTATATAGAGAGAGACAAACACATATATGTAAATACACACACATTAATATATATGCCCAATCAAAAGTGTTTCATTTTTCTAGAGGAGGACAAAATTAAGAAGTTTCACCAATCATTTTGTTGCAAGAATATGCATAACCTCAGAGTCCGAAGAGTGTGTAAAGTTGTTTAGAATTGGCATTGAATTTGATGCAGAATATCCAGCCAAAGGTGGGAACTCTTCAATTCCAACAAGCTCAATTTCTTCATTGTTTAGCTCTGCATTAGAATTCATATTAGATCCTCGGATTCCTTCTAATTCTAACATCACTTCTTTCATAGTTGGTCGCTTTCTTCCATTCAACTCTAAGCATCTTTTTGCCGATTGGCAAATCAGGAAATGATATGTTCTCTATCCCCTTCCTTTGTCAATCTTTTGTCTATAATGTCAAATAGAATATTCTCCTCCATACAAATGAACAAAATAGGAAGCTACATTTTGATATTCCCAGTGTCCTCGCAGATGATATTGGCTTCGACTGCTAAAAGTTCAAAGAAGAACTACTCCAAAGTCAGAAACATCACTTTTCTCGATGAATTGACTAGTATGAAAATATTCGGGTCCAAATACCCAAAAGTTCCTTGAACTACTGTGGTGAGGTGAGTAGCTTCAATAGAAATTATTCGGGATGCTCCAAAATCACTAGTTTTGCCTATATTTTTCATCCAATAATATATTTGTTGTTTTGACATCCCTATGATAAATGGGCTGAGATGCAATTGAGTGTAAGTAAAATAAAGCTCCTGCAATTTCAGCAGCAATTCTCAAGCGCATATCCCATGTCATTGGCAAGTCCTCATTTTGGTCATGCAAATACTCAAAAAGATTACCATTGGGAATAAACTCATACACCAGCAAGGGAATTTGTGTCTCCAAACAACATCCTAACAATTTGACCACATTTCTGTTGTTGATTTGTGATAGAATGAGAAACTCATTGATGAACTCTTCAACCTTCCCTTCAACCTTAAATTTTTTCACTGCAACAATTCTACCATCTACTAACATGCCTTTGTAAACAGTGCCTTGGCCTCCCTTTCCAAGAACTCTATTCATGTTAAAGTTCTCTGTGGCCTTCTTTAAGTCCTTTAAGTTAAAGAGAATAGTTTTGTCAATGTTAACTTCTTCGGAGGACATTCTTTGTTGCAACAACAAACCACCATTTTTTTTAAAGAATTTTTCCTCGCGTTTCTTAATCATTTTCTTCTTTACAACTTTATACAACCGCCATAGACCATAAAGCAAAGCGATGGATCCCAGACTTGATGAAACTCCTACAATTAGGAGAGTGAGACTGCATTTTTCAGAGTCCATGCAAGTATAAAAGCAATAAAGTTGTATTTAATTATCATTCTTGAATAATGTTTTTACTTTATATGAATGAATTTATACATACCTACAATGGCCGATTTCTTTGCCCGATTATTCTTGAAGGTAACTAAGAATTGTTGTTGAAGCGTACCTGGGCAGCCTCCAGCAACGTAGGGATTGCCGCGATAGACATGGGAACCATGTTGTGAGCAGTAACATCTCCGACCAGTGGTTGTATTTGATGAAAATGTAATGTTAGAGTCAGAACAATGTGAACCTGAAGGGAGTTGTATGGTTGAATTGCTTAACATATGTTTCAAAATCTCCCACTCAAGCACCGCAGGAGCATACTCCGTATTCTTCAGATCATCAAAATTCTGAGTATACAAATCATTAGTATAGTAGGGGGAGTCACGAAACGAGATCCAAGACGTACTTACAATTAGCGAATAACCACACGCACTGGCACTGTGACTACTTTGGCTTCCCACACTCTGTTCCCCAAGCTTCTCTAGTGTCACGTTATACTCTGAAAGATGTGCTGGAAGTGAAGTTTCACAACAGTACCTTCCATGACAACCATCTCTTCCGAAATCAAAGTTGTTGTTGTTGTTGTCGTCGTCACAAATGGAGACACAACCACCAACTTTTGTCCCATTTGACTGCAGAAATGCAAGATTGTTGCAACCAACAGAAAGAAACGAGTTCCCCTCCTGGGAATACACGAAAGGACTTCCTCTCAAGTTTACGACTGAGTTATTGTTACTGTTATTACTTTTGCTTTGACAGTTGTTGAAGTGGTGAATTGGATTCATAATCTCAACCATGCTTTGATCTGCGTTAATATAACTTACCTCAAGATTTAAGGACTTCAAGTAAGGTTTTTGAACACTTTCAGAATTGTTACTTCTGCATTCTATTTCAAACATCTTGCCTACATAGCATTTGGGATCTTTCATTCCAAACGGGAAAGGGATCTCGACATTCCCACATGTTGAATCACAACCAGATTGTGCTATTATAAACCCATCTTGTGCATATGTCAGTGGAGATATTACTAAAATGATGATGTGAAATAGTAGAAATTGCAGAATCATTATTGCTAGTAAAATGGTGATTCACAATTATTATTTTTAATAAATATGCTGCTACGATCCAGGTTTGTTAGTGTAGGGCTATGTGTGTGGCTCGGTCATAGACTGACTCTTCCTCCCCACATGCAAATAATAGACTGCATTGCAAACTTGACTTTGTCCTCACCATACTCCCTCCGTCCCATATTATATGACTTTTTAGGTAAAAAAATTTGTCCCATAATACATGACTTTTTACGATATCAATGCAACATTAATTTTTCTTTTCCAGTCATACCCTTCATTATTTAATATATCTCTTCTTACAATTCTACTTTTTATGTTTTCAATGTCATTAATGAAGGACAATTTGGTAAACTAACTCACAATCTCTCTTTCCCATACAAAATTAACTACTTTTCTTAATTCTTGTGTCATAACCTTAAACGACATATAATATAAGACGGAGGGAGTAATACGAATAGCGATATCTAAGAAGTTTCTCATGCCCATGCACATGCCCATGCCCATTGGGAAGAAAAAACACATTATTGTTTAATTGACTCATTTTTTTGGCTATAAAGTCATACTATAATATGGGGCAGGTGTAGTATTTTTACTTAGCTCATCTTCTTCTTAATTTAATTCATTTGTTTCAAAATTAATTATACCTTTTAATTTTATTCTTCAACTCTTTCTTTAGACATATAATTAGGGTTACATGTTCGCTTGGCTCTTAATAAACTCTAATTTAAGGGTAGAGATTCAATTTGATTTCGTGTTTGATTAAAAGAATGTAAGAGGAGCTAGGAGGCGAGTCTTTGCCCATTTGGTTGGGGGGAGGGGATTTTAATGTTTAGAAGAGGTTAATTTACTTTTAGGGCTCATTTGGTGGTCAGGTTAAGGAGACAGAATATGATAAGCTTATCATATCATGTGTTATATAATTTGTTAAACTCGCAGGATATGATAACTTAATCTTGTAGCTTATCATATCCTGTCTCTCTAGTTAAAACTTTATCCCGAGTATGAGCTGAGTTAGAAACTAGCAGGATAGTTGATTTAGGTTTATCTTCTTTTAAGTTTTAGTGCTATTTTAATTTTTTTTTGGGGTTTTGGTCCATGCCCTCCATGATATTGTTTTCCTTTTTTTGCCTTAATGAAGTCCCTGATTGTCGCTAAAAAAATAAAGAAACTAGCAGGATACGGTAACAAATAATTTTTTCATTTACCCTGCTGTTAAATCATGCTGACAAGGCTAACGGAAAGTTGAGTTGGCTTTTACACGTGTATTTTTTTAATCTACGTGGCAAATCATTTAACACATTCATTTTTTTTAATTATCCAAGTGGCTTTTTAGTTTTTTTTTACCAAAATTTCTATTTTATTAAATTTTATTTTTTGTTAAAAAATTGATCTTCTTCCTCTCCTCCGACAGCAGAGGCGCGTAGCGGAGATGAGCTCCGGCACGGTGGTCGTCGGTGAAGGGTACTCCTATGGCAAAAAAATTTCAGGGCTTTGCGAGAGGATGCCGTGAGGAACCTGAATATCAAACTTGCTTTTGATTGAAGGTTGTTGCCGAAAAATAAGGAAAGGTGGCGGTTTGAGGTTCTCAAGTATGTTTTCTTAGCTACGAAACAGTCACCATACGTGGAGAGGAGGAAGAGAGAGACATCGTGGTGGTCATGGGTATTTGAATGGTGGTAGAAATCAGATATAACAAAGGGAGAAGAGAAGCCGTCACCATAACAGAGGTTAATGCTATAAAGAGAAGGAAGAGAAAGTAAACAGAACCAATTGCAATGGTTCAAAAGTTTCTGGAAATAGAACCGTAAGAGAAGAAATAGAGAGAATAGAACCAATTTCACCAAATTGCTCTTCGAGGGGTTGAAGGGGAGTAGGTGGTAATGATGATGATGATGTGGCATTCCAACATGCATACCATTTTAGCTAAAATGTTTATGTGGCATGCTGATTGGGTGTTCTGTTAGTCTATTTAACGTTAGGGACTATTGTTGCAAACAGAAAAATAAATTAGGGACCAAAACGCCTATTTCTTTAATGAAGGGACTTTACTAGAAGATTCGAATTTTGTAGGGACTAAAAACATATTTTACCCTATTATCTTTTATTACCAAGTTAAATATAAGATTGGGTTGTTAAATGAAAGAAATAAAATATAATTATTTTATTTATTTATTCTTTTTTTTAGCAGGACACCGACATGTAAATTATTGAAATTTGAGTGTTCAAGAAATTAAGCCTAATAATTAAAAAGTTAGTCAAACTTCTATTAAAGCCAAATGTAGCTAAGCTGTCATAGGATATTTAAAATATATATCAAGCTGTACCAAATTATCAATTATCAATATCAATTGGCTGTAGCTATTAGAAAGAGAGTGGCTGCTATGCAAATTGAGACAAGGGAATGTGGAAATTAGCTAGTTGGTAACTAAAACTACACTAGATGATACAATGTAGGTAGATAAAATTGGTTTTTCCTTTAAAGTTCACGTGGCGGTTTAGAGCATTCACAATGCAAAAACTCATATTTGAGTATATAAATGGGTCTCACGAGTACACTTCACTTATTTATAATATTTTAGTATTTATTTATAATATTTTAATAGTAATGCAAAATTTATAAAATGGGTCTCACTGATAACACTTAAAACAATAAGTGTCTCCCCAATAATAGGGATTCTTAATGAGTTTAATTTCTTAATGAGTTAAGAAATCCCATTGAGGATGATCTAGTACATGATTGTGATTTTTGCTTACATTGTGTCAAAATTGCAAGCTTGTTGGCTTTAATATTGTGGAGAATGGTCCCCATGGGTAGGTAGTTGAATTTAATAGAACATAATTAGCCAGTCAGATTGCTCTACTATGTGCTTGATTCCTACTACCATTTTTTATTCTAAATTTGGATTTGTACTACGTGTTAAGTAGATCTGCCTATGAGGGTGCTAAAAACAATTATAGTAAAGTAGGTTTTTTTTGATATATATCAAAACACTCACGTTTGAGTTGGAGTAGTAGTTGGATGGTGGCCTTCTGGGAAATTTCTCAGAAAGCATGCAGTGAGATCACAGATGCTAATTGCTAAAAACACTCACATTGGTTTCTAGGGGTTGACAATCCTAAAAGCAGTCTGAAATGTTACAAAAATTATATATAATTTTATTTTATATCTTATCGGGTATTGGACATCAAACACATGATAAGATAGTGTTATTCTGCCTCTATCATATATTATCTCTATCCTGTTTCATATCATATCCTATCTCTATCGTATTCTGACCACCAAACGAACCATTATATCTTTATATTTTACATCTAAAGATATTTAAGTGAATCTGGTTTATAAGATTTAAGCTTCTCTTTTGTCCTATTAAAAAATTCCAATATTAAGGCATTGTTTGACAAAAAAGAGCGTATAGCCGATAAACTAGATTATAATAGATGAGCTGATAGAGGATAGCTTATAGGGGATAAGTTAGCGTATTGAATTTTAAGTGCTTGGTAAAAATAGCGGTTGAAATAGCTTATATATATATATATATATATATATATATATATATATATATATATATATATGACATAAATTAACATTTTTAATTAATGCTTGAATTGGAGAGATAAGAATCATTTAAAGGTGGATAAATGAATAATTTAATTAAAATAATAAGGATAAAAGTGGTAGAAAAAATAAAACACTATAAACTAGTGAAAAAAATCCTATAAGTTTGTCTTGCCAAACAGCTACCACGAAGTTATACGTTATAATTAGCTATCTGTTATAAGCTAATAGTTTGACTTTAACAATTACCATACTCATTTCACATTGGTAATTAATGTGTGTTGAAGAAAATCTCTTGGGTGGCTGGAGGAAATCCAATTTTGCTAGCAATTGTTGACTTTGAAGACACAAATGTTTTGCATGTGGTGCCACTACGGTTGAAAGTGCAACATGTAAGGTTGTTGCTTCAAGTCTCTATAAATAGAAGCTCCAGCAAATGAAAAAGCATTCCAGTGAAGGGGATCAAAGGCAGAGGAAAGAAATGTAGAAAAATATAGTGAGAGAAAATAGAGTGTTGTAAATCCTGAGAGTGTGGGAAAAATACACTTGGGTAGGTATCATCTTTATTATTCCTTTAATATTGCTAGTTTGCAATATTTGGATAGGAGTGGGTCTCACGGGAAACACTATATATTGTATCTTTGGAGGGTTTCAAGAGAAGGAAGAATATTGTAGTTATTCTTTGATATAGTGAAATATTTTTCGGAGTTTGTCCCATGGTTTTTCCCTCGGTGTTAGAGAGTTTTCCACGGTAAATACTGGTGTCCTTTATTTTCAGTATATTGTGTGTGTGATTGGGTAATTTTTCCGTGTATTCATCCAAACTTGTTTCCGCACAAAGGTTCTGCAGGGGGAAGTTATTTGTTGTCTTAATAACAACTGACGTGATTTTCCCAACAGTAAACCTATTTATTTTTCCATGATCTGAAGAAAATTAAATGCACAAAACTATTTTTCTTATTTTTTTTGACAAAACTATTATTAATTGTTAATATGTGTAAAAATAGTTATTTTTGCTTATAATTAAGTCTGGAGGGACTACATCAATACATCATGCATGCAAGGTTGAATAAAACCCACCGTTAAAATAAAAGCGAATATACTAAGTTGAGAGAAAATGATGGGGAGTTTTATTGCAAATGAGGTCGAAGTTCCCACTAAAAAGTTAGGTTATAAATATAAATTAAATAACAATATTCTAAAATTTAAAATAAATTTTAACACAGACATTGGAATTGAACATCCACGGATAATAAGAAGAGAAAGTCTGAGTTTTTTTAATAACGTTATCTATATTCATAGAAATATAAAAACTTAACTTATAATTAAAGAGAAAAGAAGACAACACAATATCACGTCGAGTTTGATTTAAAACTAAACACTAATTTAAATATGCTTCTAATATTCGTTTGTGCAGAATTATCAAAATAAAGAAGAAATCACCAATTTAGACATGTAAATTTTTTTCTGGATTCTAAAATACCCCAAAGCACAATGCCTAACATTACTCTTTATGTATTTTGTCATAAAATTTATTTTGTTTTTCGTCAAACAGGTTATTGAGTAGCGAACTTCACGTATTTGAATATCTCAAAAAAAATTGGGATGCTAAACTACCCCAAAATACACTGTTAGTATCACACTCTACACATTTTGTCAAAAAATTATTATTATTTTTTACTAAACCAGTTATTTACGAAGAAACTTCTAGTATTTGAAGAGTTAATTTTTTTTCTGCATCCTAAGTACCTCAAAACATACCACTTAACATTTCACTTAACGTATTTTGTTATGAAATTAACTTTTTTCACCGAATCGATTATTCAGCAACAAAAATTGTATATTTAAATATTTACTTGTTTTTGAAACTGTAAAGTACCTCTTAAAATATAAAAGAAAAAAAAACTGAAAATAAAAAATAAAGAAGATAAAAGTTTTAAAGTAATCTTCTATCTATTTATACAAACAAACAACTTACAAAATTACAATTTTAGACATCTTACTTTTTTGACACATCACCACTTTTATTTTATTTATCATTTTTTAATTCTACTTTCTCTCCCTTTCTCACTCACTCTCTTTCAATATCACATTTCCCAATATTTCTTAATTATTACACATCTATTATTAGTGGCCTCACACCCTTTATTTAAAAATATTTATTTTCTCAATTTTTTTAATCCACTATATAATCTAATATAATTAAATTAATATTAAATAATCTACAATTTACTCCTATTTACTATCTAACCTAATATCTATTTATCTATTTATACAAACAAACCACACTTAATCTATTTATACAAACAAACCATATTTAAATTACTCAAACAAGCCTCCCTATTTACTTGACAATTCATCTGACTAAGGACAACATTGTAATTTACTATCATACTTTTATCAAAAAATTTCTCTCAATGCATTTTCTTCTCACTCCCACTTTTTTCCTACTTTCTCTTACTTTTTTTTTTTCTCAAAATTCAAAATTCAAATCAAACTCACCAACTTTCTTTACCAACTATCTACTAATCTAATTTAATATCTATTTAAACAAACAAACCATACTTAACTTACGCAAACAAATTTCCTTATTTATTTGACAACTAATCTAACTAAGGACACTATTGTAATTTACTATCACATTCTTTTTCAAATTTCTTCTCCCAATGCACTTTCTTCTCACTCCAATTTTTTTTTATAAAATTTCTCCTTTTTTTTTCTTTCAAATTTCAAAATTCAAATCAAATCAAATCAAATCAAATCTACTAAAACTAAAATAATCAATCTAAACTACGAGATAACTGCACTAATATATAAAAACACGGGATAACTTCACTGATATATTAAAAAACACGATATTAATATATCAAAAAAAGGAAAACTTAATGACTATTTTAACTACTGGTTAATATTTAAAACACGGGATATCTATACTGATATATAAAAAACACGGGATAACTATCCTGATATATAAAAAAAATACGAGATAATTGCACTGATATATTTGATAATCTTCTATCTATATTTTACTATCTACTATAATCAACTAAAATAATCAATTGAAACAAAGAGATAACTGCACTGATATATAAAAAAACATGGGATAACTATACTAATCTAATCTAATCTACTCTAATCTAATATCTATTTATCTAATATCTATTTATACAAACAAACAACTTACCAAATTACAATTTTTGACATCTTACTTTTTTTGACACATCACCACTTTTGTTTTATTTATCATTTTTTAATTCTACTTTCTCTTCCTTTCTCACTCACTCTCTTTCAATCACATATTTCTCAATATTTCTTACTTCTTACACATCTATTATTAGTGGCCCCCACACCCTTTATCTAAAAATATTTTTTTTCCCAATTTTTTTAATCCACTATTAAATCTAATATAATTAAATTAATATTAATAATCTACAATTTACTCTTATTTACTATCTAACCTAATATCTATTTATCTATTTATACAAACAAACCACACTTAATCTATTTATACAAACAAACCACATTTAAATTACTCAAACAAGCCTCCCTATTTACTTTACAATTCATCTGACTAAGGACAACATTGTTATTTACTATATATCATACTTTTATCAAAAAAATTCTCTCAATTCATTTTCTTCTCACTCCCACTTTTTTCCTACTTTCTCTTATTTTTTTTTCAAAATTAAAATCAAACTCACCAACTTTCTTTACCCACTATCTACTAATCTAATATCTATTTATACAAACAAACCATACTTAAATTACTCAAATAAGTTTCCCTATTTATTTGACAACTCATCTAACTAAGGGCAACATTGTAATTTACTATCACATTTTTTTTTTCAAATTTCTTATCTCAATGCACTTTCTTCTCACTCCAAATTTTTTTAACTTTCCCCTCTTTTTTTTTAATTTTTTTTTTCGAAATTCAAATCCAATCAAATCAAATCTATTAATAAACTAAAATAATCAATCTAAACTACGAGATAACTTCACTAATATATAAAAACACGGGATAACTTCACTGATATATAAAAAACACGATATTAATATATAAATAAAGGAAAACTTAGTGACTATTTCAACTACTGATTAATATTTAAAACACGGGATAACTCTACTGATATATAAAAAACACGGGATAACCATACTGATATATAAAAAACATGGGATAACTGCACTGATATATTTGATAATCTATGTTTTACTATCTACTATAATGTACTAATCAACTAAAATCATCAATTGAAACTATGAGATAACTATATTGATATATAAAAAAACATAGGATAACTATACTAATATGTAAAAAAACACACTAGATAACTGCATTGATATATAAAAAAACACGGGATAACAACACTAGCACTAATATATAGAAGAACACGGGATAAATGCACAGATTGTTTTTAAATGATACTTTTACATTTTTAGATTTTAATATTTATCTAATTTTTTATTTGAGACTCCTTTTTTAACTACTTTAAATTTGTCTTTTTTTCACGAGGTGTTGTCAAGACTATTTAAATTATGTCTAAATTCGCTCATGAAAAGAATATGGCGATCTCATTCGCATGCGTGTGCGGGTATCCTACTAATATAAAAGAAGAAAAAACAAAACAAAAAAGTGAAGAAAAAAAAGTGAGTTGGCGCCAAATGACAAGCCGCATAAGATATAAGATTAAGGATACTACAGTACTGTATTAAGAAATACCTTAAGCATTTGTTCAACTGCAGATATACATTTAAATAAATTTTAAAAATTTAATAATAAATATAAATTTGAAAATGCAAAGAAAACTAAGTATATGACCTCCGCCATTTTTCAAAAACAAGAGATTAAGGGTCTGATTGAAAGGATTTTGATTTTTAGTTTTTAAAAAACTATTTTACAAATCAATTTTTGAAAATGGTTTTTAAGAAAAAAGGAAAAGAAGATTTGTTTGGTATATATAACTGTTTTCAAAGTATGTTTTAAAATATAATTTTATTTTAAAATTGAATATAATTTTAAATATTTAAAATGAAACATTTATTTTATTAAATAATAATAAAATAAAAAATGCATAAAGTTTATGAAATAGTTCAAATATTTTTTTTCTTCAATTCTAATCACCACATTTCATCAAACTTAATTTCAATTCTCAAGAGAGAGATTTTAATTTTTAATAATTAAAATGATAGAAAAACTATTTTAAAGTATAAATTACTAACCAACAAGGGTTGGTCCGAGTGGTAACTGGACTCGAATTCCATTCAAAAGTCTCGGGTTTGAATATTCGGTGTGACAAAAACTTTGTTGGGAGGGGAGAACCACACGGGCCGGCAAAGCCGGGTACTTGTGGCCAGCCAAGTTCCCCGACATAGATTTGTCATCAGCAAAGCCGGTGAAAACTGCACACCAATGACATGGTAGAAAAAAAGTATAATTATTATGTGATTTACTGGATGGATCGAATTGTTTTTCATCCATTTCTATCGAATAGTTGATAAATTACTTTTATCCATCCAATAATCTGGTTGAAATTTTATCTAAATATCTATATGTGTAACACTCCTATTGTATCGAGATAGTTGGGAATCACGCCATGAGAACCTAGTAGCCCACATGATTAGGTCACCCCAATCTACTATCAGTAAGTAAGTCTACTACACACTGGATACGAGCAAGTCATCCTCCTGCACACAATATATCTGTAAGCCCTCCTACACACAGGATATGAGTAAGTCATCTCCTTCACAATGGATACGAGTGGGTCGCCCTTATTTGGCCTAGACGTGTCACATATAATCACAACTAGTCCGAACCGATTGAGATCCAACTCGCCTTACCAATGCAAAAGACCTAACCGTTTGCGCTCTGAAGAGATAATGAGGAGTCAATCACTCCAAGATAAAGACTCATGTATGTTAGAGTTCAAACCCCATAAAAATACCCTTCACACACAGTCAGCTCCTCTACTTTTACACAAAGATACCTATAGATAAAGATAATTAAGTGATTCTGATTTATGTATGTGTTTGCACCACCGAGTTTACCACAAATCTCCACCTTGGTACAAACACACCATAGAAGACCAAACCCAATAGCTCGAATACAGCCCATGACATCACCTACTTGATGTCAACCCCAAGCAAATCTAGACAATGTCTAAATTTGCCTACAGGAACAACCTTTGTTATCATATCAGCAGGATTATTGCTTGTGTGAACCTTAACCACTTCAACCTCACATTTGTCTATGATATCCCTTATGAAATGGAACCTAACATCTATATGTTTGGTCCTTTCAAGGTACATTTGATTCTTACTCAAATGTATGGCACTTTGACTATCACAATATATGCAAATTGAGTCTTTGCATATTCCCAATTCAGCCACTAAACCATGTATCCACAGTCCCTCCTTTATAGCTTCTATCAAGGCCACATACTCGGCTTCTGTGGTTGACAGAGCTACAACGTGTTGCAAATTTGCCTTCCAGCTGATTGTATTACCAAACAGAGTGAACACATATCTAGTTAATGATATTCTTTTGTCAAGATCATTAGCATAATCGTAGTCAACATAGCCCAACACCATGCAGTCTTCCTTGCCTCTGCAGTACACTAAACCAGTGGTAGTAGACCCTTTTAAGTATCTCAGAACCCATTTCACTGCTTGCCAGTGTTCTTTCCCTGGATTACTCATGTACCTACTAGTAACACTCATAGCATGTGATATATCAGGTCTGCAGCAGACCATAGAATACATCATACTCCTAATTGCATTTGCATATGAGACCTTTGTAACACCCAATTTTTTTTCCTAAAAAGCTTCAAAACCCAATTATGGTGGAATGAGATTGAGAAGGATTTAGCTTATGAAAGTGGTATCATTGGATTCAGAATTGAAATTGGAGTAGAAAGAGATGAATGGGTCTTACCAATTTTTTTCTCTTTGAACTTGATCTTCTTCTTCTTCTCTTCTTCCCTTTTTCCCCTTCTTTCTCCTTTTCTTCTCCTTTCCTCTTTCTCTCGAGTTCTCTCTCTCTCTCTAACTTTCTTTTCTTTCTTTTATTCCCTTTATTTGATGACAAGGGGGTAAAATGTCCAAAATACCCCTATGTCCATTTTTCACCTAAACTCTCATACTCGCAACCAACTTACTTCTCGCTTTATTTTTCACTTCGAATAATAATTCGCTCGTTAATTCTATAATTTGAAATTAACGAAGTTAGGGATGTTACAATCACCCCAACTTTTAAAATTTTGTCCTCAAAATTGAGATTGAAGAATCATACCTTATTGGAATAAATATGGATATCGAGTCCTCATGTCCTCTTCCAACTCCCAAGTGGCTTCATCGGCGGAAAAATCGTCCCAAACAACCTTGACAATAGGAATTGTCCTTGTTCGCAATGTCCGTTCTCCATGTTCCAAAATATAACTAGGGTATGGTTGAAAAGATAAATCCGGCCGAAGATCCAAGTCGTCAAAACTCAACGGCTGCCCCGAATCGGAGATATATTTTTTCAGTTGAGATACATGGAAAACATCATGTAGATTCGATAAAGCTGGAGGTAATGCAATACGATACGCAACTGGCCCAATACGCTCGATAATTTGGAAAGGTCCAATATACCGAGGACTGAGTTTCTTTGTTCGCAAAGCTCTACCGGTACCAATAGTTGGAGAAACCCTCAAATACACATGATCACCACTTTCAAATTCCAACGGCCTCCTTCTTTTATCCGCATAACTCTTTTGTCGACTCTGAGCGGCTTTCATTCTGCCTTGAATTTGCCTTATCTTCTCCGTAGTCTCGTGAATGATGTCGGGACCCAATGTTCGGTTTTCACCTACTTCCCACCAACACAATGGGGTTCTACACTTTCTCCCATAGAGTGCCTCAAATGGTGCCATTCCAATACTGGAATGATAACTGTTATTGTAGGAAAATTCCACTAATGGAAGATGATCCTCCCATTTCTTTCCGCTATCCAAAACACATGCCCGAAGCATATCTTCAAGAGTCTGATTAGTTCTCTCCGTTTGACCGTCTGTTTGAGGATGATAAGCGGTGCTAAGAAATACCTTCGTTCCCAAAGCATCATTTAAAGCTCTCCAAAATCTCGAAGTAAATTTTGGGTCACGGTCTGAGACAATGCTCGTGGGAACCCCATGCAACCTTATTATGTTTCTCACATAAACTTCTGCCAACTTGGAAACTTTATCGGTCGATCGAACGGAAATAAAATGAGCTGACTTCGTTAAACGATCCACAATAACCCAAATGGAATCATTACCAGCTTGTGATCTCGGCAAACCCATAACAAAATCCATTGAGATATCTTCCCACTTCCATACTGGAACATCTAAAGGCTGCAAAAGACCGGCAGGCCTTTGGTGTTCCGCTTTGACTCTTTGACAAGTCGAGCATCGAGAGACAAATTTTGCAATATCTTTCTTCATCCCCGGCCACCAATACATTTGTTTCAAATCCTTATACATCTTAGTAGAACCAGGATGTATAGAACATTGGCTTCGATGAGCTTCTTCCAAAACCTGCTTCTTGATGTCATTATCATTAGGTACACAAATTCTACCATCGAAACAGATAATGTTATCACTGTCTTCGGTATACTTTGGTAACCCTTTTTGAGATTGCAAATCCACATCAGATTCTTGAGCTACACGAATCAAATCTCTTAGTGTACTAGAAATTCGGACGTGCCTCAACACTAATCGGTCTTTCTTTCTTGCTACTTTTAAGTCCATATCTCTAAAAGATTCCAATAAAGCCATTTCATGAATTAGAAGTTCTGCAGTGTGAATAGACTTTCTGCTTAAAGCATCTGCTACAACGCTTGCCTTTCCAGATGGTACTTTAATTCAAAGTCATAATCTTTCAAGAATTCCACCCATCTTCTCTCTCATTGTTGAGTTCCTTCGATCAAACAAATATTTTAGGCTTTTGTGATCACTAAAGACTTCAAACGAACCGTAAAGGTAGTGTCTCCAAATCTTCAATGCATACACAATTGCCGCCAACTCCAAATCATGAGTTGGATAATTCTCTTCATGAGATTTCAACGCTTCGACGCATAAGCTACCACTTGTTGATTCTCGCATAAGAACACATCCTAGACCCTTCCCGGATGCATCACCAAAATCAAATCCCGCTGACGGATCCGCAATTAGGATAGGAGCGTAAGTAAGTCGAGACTTCAACTCTAAGAAACACTCCTCACAATCAAGATTCCAATCAAACAATTGTCCTCATGAGTCAATCGAGTAAGAGGAAGAACTAACTGTGAGAAGCCTTGTATAAATCTTCTGTAGTAACCAGCAAGACCCAAGAAACTTCTGACTTCCGTCACTGAAGTTGGGCGTTCCCAATTCAAAACAGCTTCAATTTTACTAGGATCAACTGCAACTCCCTCATGAGAAATTACATGACCCAAAAATTTCACCTCACACATCCAAAAATCACATTTAGATGGTTTAGTGATAAACTCCAATTTAGTGCATTTTTAATGGTATTTTCAAGTCACTTTTAGAGCAGTTATTATCTATTATATAAATCATTTACTTAATTTACACTTTATTTTGCAGAGAGAAAGAAAAGATCAAAAGAAAGAAAATAATATATATATATATATATATATATATATATATATATATATATATATATATATATATATATATATATATATGGCCTTCCACTACAAAAAGAAGGGTGCTTTGGATGAACAACACATGAATATGGGCCAATATTGGAACACCAAGCCCACCTCAAGATAAAGCACATGAGCAACATAGCATGAAAATTGGAAAGAAGGGAATAGTGCCGTGAATTGAATTTAGAGGATTGGCACGAAACCCTAGGCGTGAGGTGATTTGGAATTGGCTTGCATTATTATAAAAGGAGAGCTGTGCATCATCACAAGGGGAGAGACTCATCATATACAGTAGCCGCACGGGACATTGAGAACAAAAAGAGAGGAAGACCTGACGTGAACAGGAACGCGGAGTGAGAGAGGGAAGATTTGGGTACCCGTTCTTGACACTGTGAGAGAGCTCTGGAGCAGAAAAAAGAGACTGAAGACTCAGAATAATAATTTCTCTAATTTCCGGGTTATTTTTATTTCTGTAATTCATGACTCTAATTTCTATTTTATTGTTCTTGATACCTATGGATACCTAAATCCTCTTCTAGGGTCTTAGGTGAATCTTGCATGATTAGAGACCTTTTTATGTTCTAATTTCTAGTTTGAATTCCTGTTTTTATTTTAATTAATATTATCCTATTGCTTTAATCACATTCTTAGGATTAGCTACCCTTTGCATGTTTATAATCAATTAGTTGATCAGCGACCGTACTGCAATTAGTTGGTGGACCTATAGGATAATTGAGGCTATAATTAGGGCATGACCAAACCATAATTTAGTCTTCCAATCATTCAACTTTTGCACTTTATGCTTTTCTTGAATTTAAATTCTAGCATGACCAAACTAGAGTTAATTTAGGAAAAAGAATATTAATCGCGAATGACCAAACGGATTAATAGTTTTAGTAAAGGGATTGGTAATTAAATAAAATAAGGGAATTCGGTAGAGTTAGACATAGAGGGAATCGAAGCTTGCAAGTGAAACCGTGACTCTAGGCTTCTCTCCATTGATCACACTTTACAATTTAATTTCTTGCTATTTACTTCTTGTTATTTTAGTTTCTATAATCACCAAACATCCGTTCGTCTAAATAATATATAATCTTGACTAGTTTAGTACTTGTTAATTAATCCCTGTGGACACGATAATCTTTTATACTATTTCTGCGAAAGAGTACACTTGCTCTAAGTGTGTTTTTAACGCAACAAGTTTTTGGCGTCGTTGCCGAGGATTAATTTAGCAATATTAAACGAAAAAGATTTTTATTGCTTTAGACATTTTTTTTTATGTTTTAGTTTTTTATTTTGTTTTTTTTATTTTTTATTTTTTTTTGAAAAAATACAAAAAAAAAAAATTGTTAACACTTTCCCAAGAGCTCGTTGCAGTTCACTTGTTTTGCAGATAAAAGTATAAATCATGGTTAAAACTCTTGGAGATTATATTAGAGAGGCAGAGGCACAAAGAAATTTAGAGAACTCATATTGGTATGTGCCTCAGTGCCAAATCCCAATTTCTCCTCCTCCTTATGACCCTTATTTGGATTATTGTGATGACTATGAGCCACCTCCTTATTCCTCCCACTGGGATAATTATGAGCCACTACAAGTGCAAAGGCAAGAGGAGGAGATACCATACACCAATGATGTATTGGAGCGGATACATGCAAAGTTTGACCGCATGGAGGGCCAAATTGGAGTCATAAACGGTCATATCTCAAATATCATTGCTTTATTATCTCAAGAGGCCCAAGAAACTCATTCACAAACTGAGCAATACAAAGATAATATTCTTAGGAGTGATGAAGAGTTCTCCGTGGAAGATAATATAGAGGAAGAACCTCTCGAGAAAGATGAAGAGACTCCTACCAAGCGGAGTCAAATAAAAATAATAGCTCCTACTAAAGGGAGTTATATTGAAATAAAAGATGATACTGATGAGAACGCTTGTGAGGAGAATGAAAAAGATCCATTGGTTCATGAGTTCAAGGAAGAGGAGAAAGCCCCATTGGTTCATGAGTTGGAGGAAGAGGAGAAAGCCCTAATTTTTGGGCAAGTTGTTTTAACCATTGGTGATCTTTGTAATTGAGGTTAATAAGGGAAAGGTAACTTTACTGGAGTGGTAAAGAAGATGATGTTATTAAAACTTTAAATTCCAACGAATATTTATCTTCTTTAACCTCTCCTTATTTTGATGATGTGGTTGAAACTAACTTTGTTAGTGATTTAAAGATGCAGAGACCTTTCGGAAAAATTCTTATTTTGCAGGATCCTAGCATAGTGGTGGATGAAGATAAAACAAGAATTCCACAATCCTTTGAATTTCAACCACCACATGGAAAAAGAAAAACAATGCCAATCACATGGTTAGAAAACTAAGAAGATGCACTACGTTAGATGTAAAATTTGCTCTTGGAGAGCCACCTGATTGAGCACCAACTATCGTCAGGCTCATGACGTTAAACAAGCGCTTCGCGGGAGGCAATCTGTGTTTTATTTTCAGTTATTTTTGTTTTCTTTTGTTTTCTTTTGTTTTTAGGAACAAGCTCCAACTACAAGCTCTCTCGGGAAGTCACTCTTACTCTCTCTCTCTCTCTCATTTATTTTTTGTGTCAATCTAATATTTTGCATTGAGGACCATGCTTCATGCTAGTGTGGGGGAGGATATTATATGTTGTTACTTGATCTCTATTAATGCATATACCCACTACATATGTTGATAGCATTTTTTCTAGCTTGTTTTGCATGAACTATGCTTAAGTTGAAAAAAATAGATATTATGCCTTTAGGGGATCCCATAATTAATTTACTTGACAGACTTGTGCTTAATTGTAACTGTGAGGATGCCCTAAGGAAGCTGATAATTAGCATTTGTCTCTCTTGAGTACTTTTTGTGAACTAGCTTCTAAATGTGAGATCTGAGCCTTTATAAGGGGATTGCTACTAAATCATAAATTTTTACCCCTTTTCTTTCTATGAGTGTGTTTTGACCATTTCAAGGCGAAAAGTGATTTGCATCATGTAAAAAGATTTGGGGAATTTAGGTATTTTTCTAGCCACAGAGTTGCTTGTTGAATTTATCCCGTAGTTGCCCCCTTTGAGCCTAATTGTTATATTTTTTCTCTTTGGTACCCAGATATAATTTTTTTTTTTTTGGTAACCAATTGAAATTGAATGTGGAGCAACTATTGAAAATTACAATTACGTCCTGTTTTTTAGTTGTCTATATTGTCGGGATTGGAATTTCGTCCTATAGTTTAGTAGTCTATCTTGTTAGGATGAAGAAAACAAAAGGAGTGAATCATGTGCTTACAAGAATACTTTTTTACAAAGGAAACAAAATAGAAGTTGTCATGTACTTACCTTTTCCTCCTAAGAAAAAAAAATAGAAACAAAAAAAAAAAAGAAAGGAGGAAAAGGCACATCAAAAGAATGAAAGAGCCAAAGGGCAAATCCAAATCAAAAATAGAAAATGTCTACTCAAGAGAAAAGACAAATCAAAGAGAGCAAACCCAATAGAAGAAGAGTGAAGAATCAAAGTGAAACTAATTTGGAGTTTGGACAAAATTGTAAAATAGATAGGAGCTCCATATTTGGTTTCAATGGTTACTTATCTGCTTTCTTGTTTTTCTTTTAGCCATTTGATTATCTCCTCTTCTTATTTCCTACCCTGCATGAATTCACCTTGGCCCCATTACAACCCATGAAACCCCATCTTTTGCATGCATGTGAACTATTTAGTGGAGATTTGGTCAAATTACAAGCTTATGGTAATGTGCATTTTGTGGAAACTTGAGTGTATATTTTCACTAGTCCCTAAACACTTAGAGAGATTGTGAGCGAGTGCCCTTGTTCACAGAAATGTATTCTTCAGGGATTTGAGCCTCTAATTGGGCAACCTTTTGACACCTCATATGTGCTATATTCTCTATTGTCTGTCATTGTACTTCTAACTTTGGGTCCCTTATTTAGCTGTCTCTATTATTTGTTTGAAAATTTTGTTGTGCCAGAAAAATTGTTTGAGGACAAGCAAAGGTCAAGTGTGGGGGAGTTGATAAACTCTAATTTGGTGCATTTTTAGAGATATATTTGAGTCTTTTTCTAGAATAATTATTAGCAATTATATAAATCACTGACTTAATTTATTTTATTTTTGCAGAAAGAAAGAAAATATAAAAAGAAAGGAAATAGTTTATATTATTAATATATATATATATATATACATATATAAGGGGAGGTTGAAGGAAGAAAATAAATAATTAAGCTAACAAGGCCCAATTGTTTGAATATCCAGCCCATGAATTGAAAGGAATGGAACGTGAATGATGATAAATAGCCTTACTGCACATTCAGAACAAAAGGAATAAAAGGGATAGCCGTGAACAGAAAAAGGGGAACAACGCAGCCGCACAGTACACGCACAGTGACGGAGAGAGGAAGAATTGACACCGTGAGAGAGCTCTGGAGCAGAAAAAAGAGACTGAAGACTCAGAATAATAATTCATCTAATTTCCGGGTTATTTTTATCTCTGTAATCCATGACTTCTATTTTAATTTCAGTGTTCTTGATTATTATGGACACCTAAATCCTCTTCTAGGGTCTTAGGTAGATCTTGCTTGCTCAGAGACCTTTTCATGTTCTAAATTATATTTGAATTCCTATTTTTATATTAATTGATATTGTCCTATTGATTTAATCACATGATTAGGATTAGCTACCCTTTGCATGTTTATAATCAATTAGTTGATCAGCGACCGTACTGCAATTAGTTGGTGGACCTATAGGATAATTGGGGCTATAATTAGGGCATGACCAAACCATAATTTAGTCTTCCAATCATTCAACCTTTTTGCTCTTTATGCTTTTCCTAAATTTAAATTCTTGCATGACCAAACGAGGGTTAATTTAGGAAAAAGAATATTAATCGCGAATGACCAAACGAATTAATAGTTTTAGTAAAGGGATTAGTAATTAAGTAAATAAATGAATTCAGGTAGGATTAAACATAAAGGAATCGAAGCTTGCAAGTGAAACCGTGACCCTAGATCTCTCTCAATTGCTTTAATATTGCATTTTAATTATTGTTAATTAGTTCTTTTTATTTTAGTTTCTACATCACTCAAATTATTTGTTCGTCTAAAAAATATATAATCTCGATTAGTTTGGTACTTGTTAATTAATCCCTGTGGATACGATATTCTTTTATACTACTTCTGCGAAAGAGTACACTTGGCTGTCTCTGTTATTTATTTGAAAAATTTATAAGGCCAGAAAATTTGCTTGAGGACAAGCAAAGGTTAAGTGTGGGGGAGTTGATAAACTCCAATTTAGTGCATTTTTAATGGTATTTTCAAGTCACTTTTAGAGCAGTTATTATCTATTATATAAATCATTTACTTAATTTACACTTTATTTTGCAGAGAGAAAGAAAAGATCAAAAGAAAGAAAATAATATATATATATATATGGCCTTCCACTACAAAAGAAGGGTGTTGGATGAACAACACATGAATATGGGCCAATATTGGAACACCAAGCCCACCTCAAGATAAAGCACATGAGCAACATAGCATGAAAATTGGAAAGAAGGGAATAGTGCCGTGAATTGAATTTAGAGGATTGGCACGAAACCCTAGGCGTGAGGTGATTTGGAATTGGCTTGCATTATTATAAACAGTACTGCTATTTGGACAATGGAATATGGACAATAATGGACAACTACGGTGGGTCCCACACGTTACAATGGTTAATGTTTTAAAAAAGTTGGGTATTTATTTTGCTGCAATGGTTAACCTCAAAAAGTAAACTTTGGAATTTTACTACGTGGTTAATGTTTCAAAAAAGTTGGGTATTTATCCTGCTGCAATGGTTAACCTCAAAAAGTACTCTAATGAATTGACAATGCAATAGGCTTCCACTTTTGGAGTACCTTTTGAGGTTAACCATTGCAGCAGGATAAATACCCAACTTTTTTGAAACATTAACCACGTAGTAAAATTCCAACGTTTACTTTTTGAGGTTAACCATTGCAGCAAAATAAATACCCAACTTTTTTAAAACATTAACCATTGTAACGTGTGGGACCCACCGTAGTTGTCCATCATTGTCCATGTTTCATTGTCCAAATATCATTTCTCATTATAAAAGGAGAGCTGTGCATCATCACAAGGGGGAGAGACTCATCATATACAGTAGCCGCACGGGACATTGAGAACAAAAAGAGAGGAAGACCTGACGTGAACAGGAACGCGGAGTGAGAGAGGAAGATTTGGGTACCCGTTCTTGACATCTTTGTGAGAGAGCTCGGAGCGAGAAAAAGAGAGGCAAGACTCGAATAATAATTTCTCTAATTTCCGGGTTATTTTTATTTCTGTAATTCATGACTCTAATTTCTATTTTATTGTTATTGATACCTATGGATACCTAAATCCTCTTCTAGGGTCTTAGGTGAATCTTGCATGATTAGAGACCTTTTTATGTTCTAATTTCTAGTTTGAATTCCTGTTTTTATTTTAATTAATATTATCCTATTGCTTTAATCACATTCTTAGGATTAGCTACCCTTTGCATGTTTATAATCAATTAGTTGATCAGCGGCCGTACTGCAATTAGTTGGTGGACCTATAGGATAATTGAGGCTATAATTAGGGCATGACCAAACCATAATTTAGTCTTCCAATCATTCAACCTTTTTGCACTTTATGCTTTTCTTGAATTTAAATTCTAGCATGACCAAACTAGGGTTAATTTAGGAAAAAGAATATTAATCGCGAATGACCAAACGAATTAATAGTTTTAGTAAAGGGATTGGTAATTAAATAAAATAAGGGAATTCAGGTAGAGTTAGACATAGAGGAATCGAAGCTTGCAAGTGAAACCGTGACTCTAGGCTTCTCTCCATTGATCACACTTTACAATTTAATTTCTTGCTATTTACTTCTTGTTATTTTAGTTTCTATAATCACCAAACATCCGTTCGTCTAAATAATATATAATCTTGACTAGTTTAGTACTTGTTAATTAATCCATGTGGACACGATAATCTTTTATACTACTTCTGCGAAAGAGTACACTTGCTCTAAGTGTGTTTTTAACGCAACATTTAGCATAAAGCTTCTTTTCTCGAAGTGTTTGCAAAACAATTCTGAGATGTTGAACATGATCCTCAACAGATTTAGAATATACCAAAATATCATCAATAAATACCACCACAAATTGATCTAAGTAGGTATGAAAAACCCGGTTCATGTAGTCCATGAATACCGCTGGAGCATTAGTCAAACCGAAAGGCATTACTACAAACTCATAATGTCCATACCTCGTACGGAAAGCTGTCTTCGGAATATCTAAAGCTCGAACTTTAATTTGATGATACCCAGACCTTAGATCAATTTTTGAGAATACCACAGCTCCTCGGAGTTGATCAAGAAGATCATCAATTCTTGGAAATGGATATTTATTCTTGATCGTCACTTTGTTCAATTGACGATAATCAATGCACAACCGCATGCTTCCATCCTTCTTTTTAACTAGTAACACTGGAGCACCCCATGGAGAAGCACTCGGCCGAATAAACTTTTTGGAGATTAACTCTTCAAGTTGGGACTTAAGTTCCTTCAATTCCAAAGGAGACATTCTATAAGGAGCTATAGAGATCGGTCCAGTACCTGGAACCATTTCGATAGAGAATTCTACCTCTCGGTCAGGAGGTAATGAGGAAATCTCATCAGGAAACACATCTAAGAATTCATTCACAATTTGCACAGATGAAAGATCTAAACAAGTTTCAGTAGATGCCGATAACATAATGACATAAGCTTCCGCACCTTGAAATAAAGAATGACTGGCCGAAGTGAGAGAAATAACAGCTCCAGTTGCTGTCTGAGATAGATCCACAGCTTCAGCAGAAAACCCTATTGTTCGGTTGTAACAATCGATAGTTACATGATTAGCAGACATCCAGGTCATACCCAACACAATATCCATTCCTCTCATAGGCAAGCAAATGAAGTCAACAACAAAGTTCCTGCTTCCTATGGTGAGCACACAATTCAAACATAGAGACTGGGTTCGAACACGACCCTCGGCAGCAGTCAAGATAGTAATTGGTTCAGTCAATGGTGATACAGTCAATCCTAACTTTTCTACACATGCTTCTGAAATAAAACAATGAGTAGCACCAGAGTCATACAATATGCGAACAGATTTAGTAAAGATAGAACCGGTACCCCTCAAGAGATTATCTTCCGGCCGGTTGTTTGAGCATCCGAGTATTAATCCTTCCTCTTCTAAGAGCATCTTGATTATCAACCACAGCTTTCCTGAGAGGACATTCATTGGCATAGTGATTTTCATCCTTGCAAATATAACACCGATCCTTACCCTTGTTGCATTCACCCCGATGACGCTTTCCACAATTAGAACAAAGATGGTAACCAGATAAGTCTTCAGTCCGCACTTGCTTTCCTTTGTTATTGTTACCCCTAGAACCAACTTGGAAATTTGATGAGCTTGCATTCTTTTTATTCTGATGATATGTCTTCCTGCTTGCATACAACCTCTTCAGATCAGTTTCAGCAATGTGAGCTTGTTGCACCATGGCAGCATAACTATTACAAGAAAAAGAACTTAAGCTCTTGTCAACGTCCTCCCTAAGCCCATACTTGTATCTCTCCGTCTTCCACTTGTCATTAGGAGCATACCCAGCCAAACCAAAGAATTGATACAATTCTTCAAATTTAGTTGTATATTGTCCCACAGTTAAACTCCCCTGCTTGAAATTCAGAAACTCATTCTCCTTTTCATTCCTCATTGCAATCGGAAAGAATTTTTCTAGAAATGCTTGACGAAAATTCTCCCAAGTCGGAGGAGTTCCCATGGTTACCATCACGTCCCGATCATTATTCCACCATTTGTTGGCCTCTCCCTTCAGCATATGAGATGCCAACCTCAATTTCTCCTCATCATTAACCTGCATAGTAAGAAAGGTCTTCTCAACATCATCCAACCAATTTTGAGCCTCCATAACATCAGACCCTCCTTGGAATGCAGAAGGCTTCATCTTGAGAAATTCAGAATAAAGTTGCCTTGGATTCCCTGGTGGTTCTTGAACAGGTTGTGGTTGAGGCTGTGGCTGAGCAGCTTGTTGCATTTGAGCAATCTGAGCCATCTGCTCTTGATGCATCATCATCATGTCAATCATCATTTTCTGTTGTGTCTCAATGACATTTTGCATCCACTCCATGTGGGGATCAACAGGTGCTTGACCTCTACCTCTTCCTCTTCCAGACATGATTCTACAAAATATGCACAAAGTATTGAGTTGATCAGGCTCATTGTCAGATAGCATACAAATAAGAATCACAGTCAAAAGAAGAAAAAGTTCCTATAATCTAGGTCCGACGAGGCGGAATCGCTCTGATACCAAATGTAACACCCAAATTTTTTTCCTAAAAAGCTTCAAAACCCAATTATGGTGGAATGAGATTGAGAAGGATTTAGCTTATGAAAGTGGTATCATTGGATTCAGAATTGAAATTGGAGTAGAAAGAGATGAATGGGTCTTACCAATTTTTTTCTCTTTGAACTTGAACTTCTTCTTCTTCTCTTCTTCGCTTTTTCCCCTTCTTTCTCCTTTTCGTCTCCTTTCCTCTTTCTCTCGAGTTCTCTCTCTCTCTCTCTCTCTAACTTTCTTTTCTTTCTTTTATTCCCTTTATTTGATGACAAGGGGGTAAAATGTCCAAAATACCCCTATGTCCATTTTTCACCTAAACTCTCATACTCGCAACCAACTTACTTCTCGCTTTATTTTTCACTTCGAATAATAATTCGCTCGTTAATCTATAATTTGAAATTAACGAAGTTAGGGATGTTACAACCTTTTTCATGAAGTCTTTGTCTTCTTGACTGTTAGGAGCTTGCAGAGCAGATAATTTGAAGTGAGTTGCAAGGGGAAGAGTTGTAGCCTTAGCATCACACATATTAAACCTTTTGACTACCTTATTCAAGTAGCTTCCCTGAGATATGATCAATTTTTTCTTCACTCTGTCTCTAGTGATTTCCATACCCATAATTCTCTTAGCAGGGCCTACGTCTTTCATGTCAAACTCTTCTTTAAGTTGACTCTTCAGTTCCACAATAGAAGCCATATCCTTTGAAGCAAGTAGCATATCATCCACATATAGCAACAAATAGATGTTGCTATTGTGAGATATGTGTTTGTAGTAGATGCAACAGTCATGATTACTTCTAGTGTAGTTTTTCTTGATCATGAAGGAATCAAACTTTAAGTACCATTGTCTTGGGCTTTGCTTAAGACCATACAATGACTTTTGGAGATGGCATACCCAATCTTCTTTCCCTTTGACTTCAAAACCCTCTGGTTGTTGCATCAAGATAGTTTCCTTCAACTCACCTTGTAAGAAAGATGTCTTGACATCCATTTGTTCCAATTCCATGTCATGGTGAGCAACCATAGATAGAATTACCCGAATAGAGGTATGTTTTACCACCGGAGAGAAGATTTCACAGTAATCAAGTCCTTCCTTCTATGTATACCCCTTTGCCACGAGTTGGTGTTTGGAAATAACAACACAAATGTGCAAGTATACACAGTCCAAAAACAAGTAGTAAAAAGATCGAACCCACAGAGATTGAAAAACTCACTTTTAAAATCAATATAAAGTAATAAAGTGTAAAGTAACTAAGTAACAAAATAATTTTGGAGTTTAAGTGATCACAACTAAGTTAGAAAGAAAGCAAAGTAAAGAGTGTTAATAATGCAAATGAGAAAAGCTAGTTGGAATGTCTTCATCAAGTAATTTACTTCTAAGTGTTGATGCAACTGCACTGAATGTTGTTGCATTAGCTATGTGCCTTTCAGTCACTTTCTTCAAAGTTTCAATACCAAAATCTTATGATCCTTGCTTTTTGCAGTAAAGAAAGGGTTGTCAATGCCTTTCTTGCCTCCTAACAATTATCCAAGTTGCTAAAATAAATTCACTCTTGTATTTTAAGTACCCACAATTCATTCTATGGACTATACTATCCTATTTCTAGGACTTAGCATGGTTTTCACAAAGTTTTCTTTATGTAAAACACTCACCCATATTAGTTCTTGATTTCTTAATTGTAAGCCATGTCTGCTCTTACAATTCTACTTATTCTAAGTGATCAAGTTCAAAATAAGTTTTGAAAAGATTATCAAGCAAGAACTAAAGTACAAACATACATACATGCAACATACTTACTTAAAAGCTCATTAAATGATTAGAACATTCCAACTAAGAGAGGTTTAGCTAACAATAGACATTGCAAGATATATATATAAATTGAATAGACCATGTTTATATAATAGAAATCACAAAAGAGAAACAACAAGATAAAAGTTACAATTGTTGAAGCCCTTTGTATGAAATCTTCTAGCAATGCACTAACATTACTCCTTAGCACTATACAAACACTATGAAATCGAGTTAAGGAGGATTTGTCAATTCCTTCCTTTCCCTCTTACAAAATAGAAACTAACTATGTATATTGAAAATTTGATCTAACTTATAGATTGTGATATATTTCCAAATGAAGATGTGAGGTCCTTTTATAGCCTTCAAGAGAGGTGCTTCCTGTAACACCCCAAAATAATTCGGGAGTTTATTTAATTAATTTAATTAGATGCTAGTGGTTGATTATACCGAAATGACAATAGGATATTTAAATTAATTAAGAGGTGGTGTGTTAATTGAAGAAGGAAGTAGAGTTTAGTAATTAAATTGAGGAGTGGTGGGAGTAAAAGAGAGGGGTGCAAATAGGGTATGGATTGGGCCTAGGGTTATTAAATAATAAAAGGAAGGGATTGAATTGGAATGAAAGAAGGGCTCATTATATTTAGAACCGATATATCACAAGGTTGAAAAGCAAAAAAAACCTAAATTTTCATGTCCTTTAGCCTCTTTGCGCCTTGAGAGATGCCTTCCTCCAATTCCTTGACACCTCTTTTTTCTCCTCCAATGGCATATATCCTTTCTTCTCCAATATGATTAGTAATTAATGAATTTATTTTACTTCTACTCCACAAACCAATTCATTGAACAAATCCATACACTAAACAAACTCCTTCATCGATTGAACTATATCCAACAATTCAAGTTCGAATTCCAAAACAAATTGCGTCTTGTTCAATTCGTGAGTTCTATCCTTCAAGTTCTCTCCACTCTCGTAGGCTACAAACTCTCTCTATTGAGGTATGGGGGCTCTTTCATCCTATAATAATAATTAGGATTTGTGTTATGTATAGGATAGGTGATTGTTGTGTTTGAAACGTGATTCCAATTTCTCTTCCCGTTTTCTCTGCTGTTCCGTGCGTGCGTTCAAGAAGAGAGAAGAGCCACGGTTTTGAAGGAGAGAGAGAGGGAAGCTCGCTCACGTTGATTTGCTTGGTGTTAGGTTCGAATTTGTGGGCTTTTTCCGTATGGGGATTCTTTCTATGCATATAATACTCTTTAGGATTTGTGTTGTATGTAGGCTAGGTTGTGAGAGTGTTGAATTCAGTCTGTATCTCTGTGAAGCCATTCTTGTTGTTGTGTTTAATGCCTAATTGAAATTGTTATGAGTTCTTCTTCGGGTCATGTACATGTAATTGAATTGTGTATGTGAATTGTTTGTGAGAACTCTCCAATAGAGTGAAGTGTGTGAATATGCTAGTTGTAGAATAATTAAAATGATGTCTGATGTCTGTGGTAGTAGGATGTGGATTGAGTATGAAAATGGTTAGGGAATTAGTGTTGTCAAAGTGCTAAAAGAATTATGCAAGAGGGGAGGTGTGGCTACGGCCTAGGCGCCAATTGCCTAGCAATCTGGCGCCCATGACAGTGCCTGTGTTGGTTTAGGTATGCTGTGTGTGTTTCGGTCAGTGTGTGCAGGTGAAGGTGAGGGGAGGCGCCAAGTGCTGGGGAAGTTGGCGCCTGGTATGCTGCTGGTTGCTGCGTGGAGGGTGCAGGTGAGGGGCGCGCAAATTGCAGGGGCAAATGGCGCCAGTTGCTTGTATGCAATCTAGCTGTGTGCGTCTGGCGAGCCACGGGCGCCAAATGGGCAGCCCCGTGCGCTGTGTCCCACTCTGTGCGTGTGTGTCTGAGCAGGGCGCCAAATATGGCAGCCTAGTGCGCCGGTTGGGCTGGTTGTGCAGGTGGGTGTGTGAGTGTGTTGCTGTAGGGCGCCAAAGTGGCTGGCCCGTGGCGCCAAGTGGCGCCTAGTGTGGTTCCTAGGTGTCTTATGGTCCCTAGGGTGTTAGTTGGTGCAACTCTTGTAGTGGGAAGTGAGGGTGAGCTAAAATATTAACGTAAGAGTATAAATTAAGTTGTAGTTAAGCGGAGTGTGAAAGCGACGTGGGACTTCGGTCCAAAAAGTGATGAGAGCCCTCAAGGCTAATTTGTTGGTGAGATGGGGATGAATAAATAATTACAAGATGGTGAGCCTAATAAGTTGTGACAATATGTGTGTTGTGGTGCATCAACATAGAACCTCATGATGCATATGCATAAAGCGATGTGTAGGCTTCGGCCAAAGCGACGTGGGACTCCGGTCCAAAGCGATGAGTGCCCTCCAGGCAAATAGTGGTGATGAAGGATCCTCATGCATGTTGCATACATGCATAAACATCATACTCATGTTAATGAATTTATTGATGATGTGTTGATAATGTGGTGAACTAGTTGTGTTTGTTGCCTTGCCAATATGTAATGCCTATCCTATCTATTATTATTTGTATATAAAGACTCACCCATTCTGCTTGGAATGTTGCTCTTATGTGGCAACGCTGCAGGTACTCGCGAGTGAGGGCATCCTTATGCCTGTCTACTAGTAGTCGTGTCTCAGCTCTGATATGTAGCACCAGGGGAGGGGCGTAGTCGTCTTTTATTTATATTTTATTTGTTATTTTGATGTTTTAGACTGTTATTGGTGAGGTACTAAGTATAATGTTAAACTTAGTGATTCTTCCGCTGTGTTGGAGACGTTTATTTTATTTTGGTCTTTGTAAACTAAAATAGGTGTTTGTGGGCCCGATCCTAAAAGCGTCGTGCTATATATCATGCTTCATTTTATTGACTTATGTCGCTTGAATTATAAGTTAGTGGTTTTATAAGCGGTGAAATGTGACACTTTCTTTCAAAATTTTTTAATTTGAGAACTCGATAATAAATATTAAATAATAGTTGATTTAGAAAGGGGTGTTACATTATGTGACATCCGGGGATTTGTGAGGGGAGTGATCGCCGGTGCCCAAAAAGGTGGCATGGCAAAGAGCGGCTCTGGCGACTTCAAGCGAAGGGCGCGTGAATGAACCGAATACGCACCTGAATGAGAGGATCCCGAGGTGCGCGGTATGGGACCGCATACGATGAAGGAAGGCTTAAAAGAATTGATTTGGACTACCTATACCAACAAGATGCATCTTCTTTTGGAGCCCATCCCATAAGAACTCCATAGTTAAGCGTGCTTGGCTTGGAGTAGTAGTGGGATGGGTGACCTTCTGAAGTTTTTCCTAAAGCATGCAAGTGAGGACAAAGCATCTTTGAAAAGACTCGTGTTGGTTCGTAGTGAGAGCGATCGCGATTCCGAAGCGATGCAGGATGTTACAAATGGTATCGAGAAGCGCACCTCTCCCGATGACGGTGTGGTTCGAGGACGAACCAAGCGGAAGCTGGTGGGCATGTGACATCCGGGGCTGACGAGGGCGGGGAGTGATCGCCGGTGCCCAAAAAGGTGGCATGGCAAAGAGCGGCTCTGGCGCCTTCAGCGAAGAAGCGCGTGAATGAACCGAATACGCACCGGAATGAGAGGATCCCGAGGTCGTGCGGTATGGGACTGCATGTGAAAGGAAGGCTTAAAAGAATTGATTTGGACTACCTATACCAACAAGATGCATCTTCTTTTGGGAGCCCATCCCATAAGAACTCCATAGTTAAGCGTGCTTGGCTTGGAGTAGTAGTGGGATGGGTGACCTTCTGAAGTTTTTCGGAAAGCATGCAAGTGAGGACAAAGCATCTTTGAAAAGACTCGTGTTGGTTCGTGGGAGCGATCGGCGCCTTCAGGCGATGCAGGATGTTACACTTCCTTCCTTCATGTTGAAGTAATCTTGAGTGGATCATAGCCGTAGTTGCTTTTCGAGGTTGATCCAAGTTGAAATCTTTGACTAATTACATAGGCGGTTCCATGATGATAGAACATGTGTCCCTATGTTGGTGACTCTTCAAATCTATGCCTATAGCTATGTGTGAATGGTAGGCGCCTACTATACAAGGTGGGATGGCTTCAGAAGACCAAGCATGAGGTCAACAATTGCAAGTGGATGCTCATGAAGCCGGGTCCGCTCATTCACCAAGTAGTGCGATTTGATGCGAGGATCGATCTTGAGGAGCATTTGATGCAGAAAAGCATTGAGACCGCATCAACAAAAACATCAAACATACCACAATATATCCAAAATGACCTATTAATAACTATAACCATTCAAATCACTCAAGTTATCATATATCACACTAAATACTATATAAACTCTTTATTATTACTTGAAAGAGAGCAATTACTAAGTTTAAACATATGAAATACTCTATATAAAATAGAGTTATCACACCCCCAAACTTAAACCATTGCTTGTCCGCAAGTAATGACAAAAAGACAAACTATTAAAAACTATAATTCTAGAAGATAGATCGGTTTGATTTTTGGATTTTCATGAGGAGTTCCTATGAACTTCAATTCTCAACAATCTTTCTTGTGCCTTTATTTCTTCAAAACTACCAAAACTATTCAAACTCTTTTGTGTGTGTGAACCCACCGAGAGTTGAGATTGGTTCCAAGACTAAGTGAAAAATTTCCTCCTAGCCTTTGAAAGGATTGGTTCATCTTTGGTCACACCAAAATATTTTTCAAAAGAGAGATTAGACTCACAAAATTTTCTCAAGTGTTGGGGAGTTCTAATAATCAAAGGGCTTGGTTGAATCTTTCAAAGCTTTTGAGCCAATGCATTTTTCTATTTTTTTGTGTGGATCTTTTTGTGCAGATGCAATACTTCTTTGAAGTGATTTGTGCATTGATTTTTTCTGCATTTTGCTTTTCTTCAGTGCAGTTTGCATTGATGCTTCTGCACTGATGATGCTTTTTTCTTTTGCTAGCTCATATTACATTCCTCACTGACCTCCAGATGCAAATGCACTTTGGCACAGGTCTTTGACCTCCAAATGCATATATTTTTTCTTTGCACTTTGGCACAGGTTCAGTTTTTGAACTATCCTCCAGATACATTTATTCCTGCATGGCACAAGTCTTTGACCTCCAGATGCATTCATGTACTTAGGCACAGGTATAGTTTCAAATGATTCAGGATATGGCTTTGTCCACATTTTTGTATTCTTTTTGTGCATTGTTTACTCTTTATACTTTTCAAATTCAACCTTTGTTTTCATAAAAACACCCCCAAACTTAATTCTTTAAGCTCTTCTTTCTTTTTAGTAAAGCTTTGTTTTGACCTAAGCTTACCAAAAATTCCCCAGCATCAGATTGATCTTTAAATAGCAAGGTTCTTTTCACAAACTCAGTTTTGAAGTGTTGAAGTAAAAATAATTTTGGTTATTTTCTAAGAAATAAGGCTTCTTTTTCTCTTTTTCATCATTGAAATTCCATCCATAGGGCTTTCACCATATTTTTGAAAAACTGATCTTTTCTACTAGAATACTTAGATACTACTTTGTTAAGTACATCTAATATTTAAACAAACTATAAACTACTTTAAAACATATATATTTACTATATAGAACATATTAATAAAACACACAACATACTAGATAAAAACAAACATATTTAAACATAACATGCAAGATAAATCCCCCAAACTTAAGGGGTAGCAGTGTCCACACTGCTAATTTGTTCAAAAAATACAAACCATATTTTGTTCAAAATAGGGGAGAGGAATTAAATACAACCAGAGAAATAGTTCAGATAGAAACAAAACAAGCTATAGCAGTTTATGTGAAAACTTGTAAATGATACTCATTTCTTGGCTCCACTCCTGATTCTGGTACTCTGCCTGCTTGGAGGAGTGTGTTTCACCTTCTGCTTCTTCTCTTTTGGGTGGCTTGCTTGGTGTTTCTTACAGTAGGTGCGAGATGCACCTCCTTCTTCTACAGTGTATCGCCAGGAATCGTGCTTACAGTCGATGCGGTGCATCGCTCTTGATCGCATCGAGTTGCTTCCTCTTAGGTGTCAATTTTGTTTGCCTGCCTGCAGGTTTCTTGAAGAACTTCTGTGTGTTGTGCAAAGCATCTCTCTTCATTGAGCCATTTGTTCCGTAACAAGTTTGATTGTTGCCTCATCATGCATTGTTGTTCTGCTGTTGTGATGTAGCGACCAGTGATGCGGGAGCATCACTCGCATTACTTCGTTGAGCTACTGTGTTCCTTAGCGAGATGATTCTTCTCCTTTGTCTTCTTTGTCAAGTCCTTCTTCTTCTCTTTCCCCGCACAAACTCTTTCTCAAGAGCGAAATTACATTAGTAGTAATGTTGCTTGGGTCAGAAGGTACTTGTTGCTCTGTTTGTGTTTCTGGCATAACAGGTTAGGCTCAAGAGATGGTTTGTTCTGTGTGAGGTGTTTTCTCAGGTTCATTTCTTGGAGAGGGTGGTGGAGGGGTTGTTTGTGGTGGTGATAGGACTGGTGGATCATTGAGGGAGAGTAATGGTGATTTTGGGAAGGAAGATGATTCTTGGTTTGGTGAGATGATAGGTGTTTTGATAATTGGTGATGTATGAGGGGTTTCTTGTTGGGTTGATGCTGAGGTTTTGGCATATTTTTTCCTAGCTATTTCTTCTAAAATCACTCCTCTAGCATGCTCCTCCTCTTCTTCATCAATTTCCTCATCACTATCTTCTTCTTCTTCTTCAACTTCCTTGTCCATTTCTTTTTCTAGTTCCTCATCCTCATTATCAGAATCAAACATTTCTTCAACTTCAGGTTCTATCACTACCTTCTTCTTTCCTTTTGATTGCTTCCTAGTTACCTTTTTCTTGGTACTAGGTTCCTATACTTTCTCCTTTCCTTTCTCTTCTTCTTCAGCCTCTTTCTCTTCCTCTTCTTCTCCTTGACTTTTCAAGACCCAACTTGAAATTCAGGGCATTCACTTGCCCACAAGATCAAATATCTTGTCAAAAACCAATTGAAGCCAATCATGTTGGTCATTCAAAAACTTCCAGATCGCAATGCTTACGCATGAATGCTCTTGCATTGCAGTGCAGATTCTCTCACATTTCTCGATCTCTCTTTCATTTCAAAGATTCAGATTACGGTGGGAATTTTCTTTGTTCATTAGAAGCTATAGGAACACCTTCTTTCATGCATAATTCAGTAATAAGACAAGGGAAAAACAGAAATCCCTTTGATTTTGTTGAGCATGCAAGAATCTCTCTAGCAACCAATCTACCTATATCAACATTTCCCTCGGAGAGAATTGTATCTAGCAAGATCAATCTCTCTTTGGTCATTGAATATGTGTGTGATGTGGGCAGAATTGATGTTGCTACAAATAGATGCCAATTTCCTAATGCATCAATCAAGTAATTGCTCCTAAGCTTAATTTCATTTGGTGTGAATTTTTCCCAAACAGATCCTGATATTGCAATCCTACTTCTCAGTTCTTCCATTTCTTTCTTAAAGGCCTTGGCCACTTTGTTCTCAAATTCAACTCCATTATATTTCAAAGATATAATGTTCATTTAATTTCTTTGCATGGAAGTGTACAAGTTTACCTCTCACCATGGAAGTGTAGGAATGCTCTGTTCCTTCTTGTGGTGTGATGCCAGCATAGAATTCTCTCACCAAATCTTCAATGTAGCCTCCTCTTGGTAGAACAAAGTGGTCCTAATTGAGATTGGCCACTGTTGACATGAATGATGGGCTAGCCTTCTTCAAATCATACCCTCTCTCGGGTAGTAAATGCATTTTCCAGAAATGAGCATTATCATTGGTTCTGGATTCTGGTTCTTTGGTTTTGCCTTTCTTGCTTGATGATGATCCTGCATGCATGACTTTCTTCTCTTTCTGGGGAGTTTTGGTCTGCTTGCTTGATGATTTCTGTGCTGATTGTTTCTTCACCATCTTGATTGTTCAAATTCTAGGTTTTTGCTTGTTTTTGATTGAGAAAATGAAGATGAGAATGTGAAGAGTAATTGTGTCTCGAATGAGAGAAATTTGTGAGATTTGCGAAGAAGGGGTAACGGTAACAAGATTAAGGCTTTATGTTTCAGAAAGAAGGAAGTGGAGTTATTAGGTAGCCGTTATGCCTTGCGTGTTATGCATGCATCACGCCATGTGTCATCCTTGGCTACTAACACTTCATTAATCTTGCTTAACTTCCCTTTGATCTTCCTGAAGCCTTATGACTAACACTTAATCACATTCTTCAAATTTTTGAGATTTTTGATGCAGGGCAATTTTTTCTGCAATGCAGGTGCACTTGATGCAGCTGCATTGGTATCCTGTATTTCTGCAAAACAACTAAAAACATAAAATTGCACAAAAATAATTAAAAACAATGGGTTGCCTCCCATCAAGCGCTTGTTTTAAGAGTCTTGTCAGCCTGACTACCTCTTTTCACTTAGAGATTTTGCAAATGGGTGGTGGTTTTGTCTCTCACCACATGTTCACCATAGTACATTTTAACTCTCTGACCATTCACTTTGAAGACAGTATTTGAGGTTTTATCTAATAAATCAACTGCTCCATGTGGATAAACCTTTATCAACTTATATGGTCCTGACCACCTTGATCTTAGTTTACCAGGAAATAGCTTCAACCTAGAGTTGTATAGCAGAACTAGTCCTCCTTCTTTTAGTTCTCTTCTGTGAATTTTCTTGTCATGCCATATCTTAGTCTTAGCTTTGTAGATTTCAGCATTCTCATAAGAGGTTTGCCTAATTTCTTCTAACTCATCAAGCTCTAACATTCTCTTTTTACCTGCCTTGTTTAGGTTGAAATTGAGCTTCTTGATGGCCCAATAGGATTTGTTTTCCAATTCCACAGGTAAATGACATGCTTTTCCATAGACTAATTTGTAAGGGGACATTCCTAAGGGTGTTTTGAATGCTGTTCTATATGCCCACAAAGCATCATCCAAATGTAAAGACCAATCTTTTCTATTTGGACTCACCATTTTTTCTAGCATTCTCTTAATTTCCCTATTGGATAATTCTGCTTGTCCACTAGTTTGAGGATGGTATGCTGTAGCTATCTTATGCTTAACTCCATACTTAGCTAGAATGTTTTCTATGATCTTATTACAAAAGTGTGAACCTTCATCATTAATGATAGCTCTAGGAGTTCCAAATCTAGTGAATATTGTTATACCCCAATTTTGTCCGTCTTCTTTTTTCTTGCTAGCGGCGTGTTTCGGAGTCGCGTGATTATGGGAAATATTAGTGTAGAGTCTCGATTACCAACCCGAACCAATCTCGATCTCCCCGTTCAATTAAATCAAGATACCATTGTTTAATTAAGCACGCACGCGAATGATCGATCTTTTCGCGCGTTCTTCAATTTAGTCTGCGTATTTGGGTTTAGCAAGATGTATGTAGCGAGTGTCTACCTAAAGGCATTCTTTTTCTCAAATTTGGTTTAAATTCAGACTTAATAATGCGATTCCGAGTTAATTTTGGGGTTTTTTCGTTAACACGCCCATTTCTTTTATTTTTGGTCTAGTTTTAGCGTTTGTCGAGTCCGACCCGTTATCGTCTTTGTATTTGGCTTGACTTCATTTCTTATTTTGTTTATTTAATTCATTTAAGCATATATACAATCCAAAAATGTCAAAAAATTCTATTTAGTTTAATTTACAGTTTAAAAGTATTTAAGAGTCCAAAAACATCAAAAATAATTCTACTTAGTTTAAACTACAAATTAGAAGCACTTAAGAGTCAAATAAGTCCAAAAATCCAAAAATAAATAAATACTAAAAATGCAAAAATAACAAATCCGAAAATACAAAAATAAATATCAAATCAGGGTTTCAAGCAAAGATTCCAAGTCACTATACCGTGCTATTGGGCTTGGGTTCCAACTCGAAATAGAGTAAAAGCACAGTTAAAAATAATAAATGCTAAAACCTAATTTCTACCTATAAATAAGCGATTAACCTAGAGTCTAAGACACGTAAACGAAGCGCGTAAAACTACTGCTAAAATTACCCAAAATATGATTAGAGTTTCACATCGAAACCCTAATCCACCAAACACGGTTCGGAGGTTTCTAAGATCTAAATAAACGGTTAACCCAGCGGGATTTGTTCAACGTGTTTGGATCAATGTATATTGTCAGTAATATTTTTGGGCATAAATGATTGTTCAACAATTCTACCATACGTAGCAACCGAACGCAGTTGTCTTGTACCGAGAACAATTTGTTTGGAATGTATTCTTCCATGGCTTATTCATTTGCACAGTGGCCATCAAAATACCACATATCTTAGTGCAAGCAATTTTATATGTGGCTATCACATATCCAACGATAGGTTTCAAATGGACATTTCGAAAACTCTTTTGGTACTTCTACACCACTTTCTCGCACATTCTTATACTTTGTGTATCTTGGAATGCCGATCATGTCGGTTAAGCGTAAATCTAGATATAGCTTCCGTATTGTCAATTGCAGTCTACACCATATTCAATCTCTTTTCGATTCCTCATGCCAGACTCGTAAGTCCTCTGAATCTCCAAATTTTTCTTTGTGATAATTCTCTCTTTATAGCATTGGTAGGGCTCGAGTCGTTGCTTAATCATATAAATTTAAGGATTATACACTCGATTGTGTAAAACTTTTTACAGAGTTATATAATAAGATTTTACTATGTAGATGTTTGTTGAGATATTTTTATGAAGTATTATAAGTGGAGAGGTTGTTAGTTGGTATGCTCTAACAGTGTAAAATATTTATACACTGCCAATGTATACTAATTAAATCCTTGTAAGTGTAACTAAGTGACATTAAAGAGCAATCGATCATTCGATGATTGTGTAAAACATAGTTACACTATCGAGATATTATCATTAAACTCTAATTATATTGAATTTAATTGCTACGCACAATCAGCGTAAATTTTTCCTAAATAAACGACTAAGTCGGTTGTACAACCGGGTTAGTCATTATTTTAGGGCCAATGAGTCGCATGATTCAAGAACCACGAAAACTTAACAAATGCGAACAAAACTATTTTTTTCTAAAATAAGCGGCTAAGTCGGTTGTACAACCGGTTAGTCATTACTTTAGGGCCAATGAGTCATGCGATTCGGAACCACGAAAACTTAACAAATACGAATAAAACTATTTTTCTAAAAATAAACGGCTAAGTCGGTTGTACAACCGGTTGGTCATCGCTTTAGGACCAATGAGTCAGATGACTCAAGAATCCTACAAAAACTTAATAAAATACAAATAAACCATTTTTCCTAAAAATAGGGGACTAAGCCGATTGTACAATCGGGTTAGTCGGCGTTCTAGAACTAACGAGTCATGCAGTCGGGAGTTCTAGAATACCTATTCTAAAATCAACCCATCTTACAACTTCTTTCAAAAACTCGAAAATCATTTCCAAAAAGTAGGGGACTAAGTCGGTTGTACAATCGGGTTAGTCAGTCATCTAGGAATCGATGAGTCATGCAGTTCAAGGAATCCTAGGACCCCTACACTAAAAAAACACCAACCAATAAACCTTTTTCAGGAAGAACTACGTAGCTTTGATTCCTCCATTGCATCTGGAGGTACGTAGGAGCAAGATTCAACCCTTGTCAAGCACTAAAAACCAAAAACATAAATAAGTCTTTTTTCCTACAAATAAAAGGGTAACTATTAAATAAATCTTAAAGTAATTAGACAATAGGATGTCGTGGGGTGCTAATACCTTCCCCACACATAACGACTCCCGAACCCTAACAACGCCTTATCTTAAAACTTAAAAGGGATTTTCCGAATTTGCCCTTAAACTAAAATTTGATGGCGGCTTCCTTAAGAACCTTTCAAGAATCCTTTCCGGATTTTTCGGTCGCTACACCGCTTGGCGACTTCACTGGGACGTATTTATTTTTAGAGAGTCAAAACCTAGTCTAAATAATTTAGGATTAATTCAATTCTTACCCTTTTATTTATTTATTTGCTTTTTATGTTATTTATTTGTGTAAACCCTAGGGTAGAAGACGATACTTGTATGTTTGTTTGTTTTGAAGCTTTGGGTTTATTTTAAATTGCTCCTACACACACTGCACTTCGACACTTCACACACTTGTGAGAAAAGTCCTCTACCCGGACTCGAGCATAAACTTAAGTTAGAACGAGATTGTGTAGTGATGGCTTGCGGGACGTACGTCTCGTTGGGTGGTCACGAAAATCTCACCTAGAGTTTGATTCCTTTTGAGGATGCTATCCCTTCTAATAGCTTGCCTATTGTTGGGGTCGATGTTCTTGATCAGGGTCATTGGCTCTAGGAACCATGTGTAGGATTCTTTAGAACCACCCTTGCGAGGTTCACTATAAAGAAAACTTTAGACCCACTCCATAAGATACCTTCCTAGGTTCACAAAGGAGCTTAACACCCTTGCATTCAAAACAAACATTAGTGCATACCGTCTTTTATAAACACAAAAATCAAAAAAAATCAAATCAAAAAACAAGAAAAATCAAAATTGTTATTTCCAAGAAAATGTTTTATATTGCATGCATTTTTCCTTTTTCTTGCATTGCAAAAATATTGAAATAAGTGTCAGGGAGTTAAAAGTTTTATTTTGGAGAGAAGCCGTGCACGCTGAAGTCAAAATTAAATTTTGTACTTTACTCTCCAATGAAAAGTTTATAATTCCCCGACATGATGAATAAAATCATATGTTACACACACATCACATTCGCATTTCACATTCGTTCATTCGCATTCTCATTTCATGCGCATTCATTCATTTGCATACTTACATCATGCATTATAAAAACGAAAAACATAATTTTGAGAGAAAGATTGTGATGAGAGGTGGGACATTATTGTGAGATAAATAATTCTTTTTGAAAAAGTTTAGCCATACTTCGTTGCAAGCTCAAGATGTTTCGAGCCACTCCGTTTTTCAAATTTTTAGCTTGCTCACATTTTTTACCAAACGTTGCATCTCTTCCATCCCATGATAAATGACTGAAATGCCCATAAAAAAAATAAAAATTTCTATCATGTTTTAAATGTTAACTCTCTGCGAAGCATTTGTGTAGTGACTTGGGTAACATGTGTGTTTATTTTTGTCCAGTCGGCTTAGCGTCCCTACCTTACCATCATCCCCTCACAAAGCCTAATCCCACCCCGACCACCCATAAGGTACATACTCCCCACATCAAGACATAGTTGACGTTTCGGTTGGTTCCCTAGTGAAATAACACTTTAGGCCCTCCATACTGGGGCAAATGTGTGATCTCTAAAAACCTTGTCAACGTTGTATTCCTTTAGTGCAAGTCCTTTACAAAAAATATAATAAATTCAAAAATGCCCGTTAGGTCGAAAACTCGTAAGAGCGGCCTAAGCAAAAATTAGGGCATATAAAAAAAAGGAGAAATAAAGAAGAAGAGCAAATATATAAAAGTAAATAAATTATTGTCCTTAAGTTAATTTTTGAGAAAACGAGCAATCATGATTTGAAATGAAGTTTGACCATCTTCCCATACCTCGAAAAAAAAAAACCGTGCTACCCACCTTAAGCCAAAATCTAAAAACCTTTCAATCACCCTAGACAAGGATCAATTCCGCATCAAAAGCTCGAAAGAAAGAAAAAGAAAAAATCAAAATCAAAAAAAGAAAGTGAAATAAAAAAAAAGAGGATCGAAAAACCACGAAAAATCAAAAGTGGTACAATCATGAGCTGATACTTCTTGCCATTAAATGCATAAGAGATCCTTGTCTGAAACAAACCCCAAACACTTCCCTCGTCCTCAATATCCTATCTTTCATAAACCCTTGGTCAAGTCACATCCCTAAACAAGTCCATCTTACCGTGAGACTCATCAATTACTGTCTCAATAAACCCTCAAACACTCCTTTGAGCCTGACAACCATTTCCTTCATAAATCATCACCCATTAGCCAAGTTACATCACCAAATCATTTGTCCCATCAATCATCAAACACTTCATTGAGCCTAATAACCCCTTCTTTCACAAACCATTAGCCAAATCATACCGCTCAAAAAAAAAAAAAATCATCCGTCCCATCAATCCCCAAACACTACCTTGAGCCCAATTATCATCACTAAACCATCAGCCACATTCCGATCAATGACCGATTGCTTTTGTTTCTCAAAGTTTTAATCTTAGGACAAATAAGTTTATTTATTTACAATATATTTGCTCAAAAAAAAATATATCTCAAAAAAAAAAAAAAAAAAAAAACTCAAAGGAAAAGAAAAATCAAAAGGCTTGCACCACAAGATTCATTCAAGTTACAGTTATACTAAGACAATGTCTAGTGATCACCAAGTGTAGTTTTCATCATAGCAAACTCAAGACTATTGTAGTCTGAGAGTCATTTTAAAGGTGACCAAAAGTTTATACTAGGATCGTCACCTATATCCTATAGCGGGCATCCCTTTCACCACCTATTCCATTTGAACTTGGGGAAATTTGTACAGTGTCATACCACACCCAGCCCATTGCCATACCAGACAAACTCCAAAAACCCATTACCCTAACTCCGACACTTTCCACAACCTCACCAAAACAACCGTCTGAATTCCCGTTATCAAGTGGGGCAACCCTATCACCCTTCACTCCACCTACAAATGGGGACATTCACCATACACCCATCTCATCCCCTTGTTATATCCACATCAACAAAGCCGTACCGGGGCAATTTCTCAACTCATTACCCTATATGTTGCTACTCTAGTCGGGGCAATTCTGTCCTTACCATAAATGGGGCAACACCAAACTCCATGTGTTGAGATGAAGCCCATTGCTTTCCACCTTTCACTCCAAAGTCAGGGCATTCCTAGCTCATCATTTCCTCTGTCCCCTAGTTATTGTCATCACTAGACAAAGGGCAAGTTATTCACTCACCATCATCAAGTCTAAATTGGGGCAATCCCGCATTTCTTGGCTTGGGAAAGCCCACGTTTCATGACTTTACCCAAAACTTGTCATTCACCCCTTCACGTGCCACAAATGTCCACACCCTAGGTCTTTAGAACCCCAAGTTAACTGACTCATTCATCTATATTCGCACTACTATACATCTTCACAAAACAATGCTTTAGAGAGAGAAAACACAAGTTGATCATATGATGTTGGAAATCCACTTATTTAGTTGTGTGGGCCTAAATTTCGGTCATCAGGGGGCATCATAATGGAAGAGAAAAAGAAGCGAGCTTGCAAGTACTTTTTCACATCAGTGTCTGTAAATAACAACCTTGAGATTGCCAAGTTTGAATCAAATCTAATCTTTCCAAAGAATTATCAATATTCATCTCCGCTCTCGCATCCAAAGTCTCACATCTCATCATCACAAAAATGTTTCGCACTCAATCAGGTCATTTCATATCATCACACCATGCACCATAGCATTTGCATTCAAACATTTGCATCATATTAACATTCATACTTCATGCATCCATCGATAAATAAATAAAAAGGCAAGCAAAAAAGCAAAAAGCAAAATAATAAAAAAAAAAAAAAAAATGAATCACCTATTTCATCCATCACCCCACCAAAATCACCCGTTGCATGTGCATGTATTATTGGCGTTGTATGTCCATTACATGATGTATCGCCTCTCAATCGACTTCAAGTGTCGATACCCATATTTTGCTCCTCTAAGATCAAAGCTCTAAAGCGTTGATCCCGTGATCGCATCACGATCACCGAGCCGATCCTGCACCCCCGAGTGGTCCTTCAGAGCACTACGCCCTTCGATGCCCCTAAGTGGCCCAGTGTCGCAAACGTCGGAGTCGAGCCCGCGGACCTTCCGCACTCGCGTTCGCACTCTAGTTGTGTCACGGCTAAGTCACGGTGTACGCCCTTCATGGTCAACATATCGCTTCTAGACCGATCTTGACCCATCATGGCCGCCGAGTATAAAGGCCCCCTCGCATCGCTTAATTAGTACCGTAGCTAGTTGCGCTCCTTCGCACTACCGATGGTCCTTCAATTAAGGCCTAGGCAGCCTTTCGGACCTTAAGTGGTCCTTCGAGCCTTGTCGCTCCTTCGGACTCTCGAGTGGTCCTTCGAGCCTTAGTGCTCCTTCAGTCCTTGTTGACCCTTCATTCAAATCTCGGTTGATGCGCCAAGTATTAACCACTCCTCTTATCTAACCTTCCACTTCCCCCTTAACGGACAAAATTAGCGTCTATCTTATCTTTATTCCTATTTCTACTACGAAAGTTCTAGAGCTCAAAGACTTTCTAGTAAAATATTAATAAAGAGGCAAAATGCTATACCCCAATTTTGTCCGTCTTCTTTTTTCTTGCTAGCGGCGTGTTTCGGAGTCGCGTGATTATGGGAAATATTAGTGTAGAGTCTCGATTACCAACCCGAACCAATCTCGATCTCCCCGTTCAATTAAATCAAGATACCATTGTTTAATTAAGCACGCACGCGAATGATCGATCTTTTCGCGCGTTCTTCAATTTAGTCTCACGTATTTGGGTTTAGCAAGATGTAAGCAGGTCTACCTAAAGGCATTCTTTTTCTCAAATTTGGTTTAAATTCAGACTTAATAATGCGATTCCGAGTTAATTTTGGGGTTTTTTCGTTAACACGCCCATTTCTTTTATTTTTGGTCTAGTTTTAGCGTTTGTCGAGTCCGACCAAGTATCGTCTTTTTTTGTATTTGGCTTGACTTCATTTCTTATTTTGTTTATTTAATTCATTTAAGCATATATACAATCCAAAAATGTCAAAAATTCTATTTAGTTTAATTTACATTTAAAAGTATTTAAGAGTCCAAAACATCAAAAATAATTCTACTTAGTTTAAACTACAAATTAGAAGCACTTAAGAGTCAAATAAGTCCAAAAATCCAAAAATAAATAAATACTAAAAATGCAAAAATAACAAATCCGAAAATACAAAAATAAATATCAAATCGTGGTTTCAAGCAAAGATTCCAAGTCACATACCGCTATTGGGCTTGGGTTCCAACTCAAATAGAGTAAAAGCCTGGTTAAAAATAATAAATGCTAAAACCTAATTTCTACCTATAAATAAGCAGTTAACCCTAGAGTCTAAGACACGGAAACGAAGGCGAAAACTACTGCTAAAATTACCCAAAATATGATTAGAGTTTCACATCGAAACCCTAATCCACCAAACACGGTTCGGAGGTTTCTAAGATCTAAATAAACGGTTAACCCAGCGGGATTTGTTCAACGTGTTTGGATCAATGTATATTGCTGTAATATTTTTGGGCATAAATGATTGTTCAACAATTCTACCATACGTAGCAACTGAACGCAGTGTCTTGTACCGAGAACAATTTGCTGGAATGTATTCTTCCATGGCTTATTCATTTGCACAGGTGGCCATCAAAATACCACATATCTTAGTGCAAGCAATTTTATATGTGGCTATCACATATCCAACGATAGGTTTCAAATGGACATTTCAGAAACTCTTTTGGTACTTCTACACCACTTTCTGCACATTCTTATACTTTGTGTATCTTGGAATGCCGATCATGTCGGTTAGCGTAAATCTAGATATAGCTTCCGTATTGTCAATTGCAGTCTACACCATATTCAATCTCTTTTCTCGATTCCTCATGCCAGACTCGTAAGTCCTCCGAATCTCCAAATTTTTCTTTGTGATAATTCTCTCTTTATAGCATTGGTAGGGCCTGGAGTCGTTGCTTAATCATATAAATTTAAGGATTATACACTGACGGTGTAAAACTTTTTTACAGAGTTATATAATAAGATTTTACTATGTAGATGTTTGTTGAGATATTTTTATGAAGTATTATAAGTGGAGAGGTTGTTAGTTGGTATGCTCTAACAAAGATAAAAATATTTATACACCGCCAATGTATACTAATTAAATCCTTGTAAGTGTAACTAAGTGACATTAAAGAGCAATCGATCTCGATCGATGATTGTGTAAAACATAGTTACACTATCGTATATTATCATTAAACTCTAATTATATTGAATTTAATTGCTACGCACAATCAATCGGAAATTTTTCCTAAATAACGACTAAGTCGGTTGTACAACCGGTTAGTCATTATTTTAGGGCCAATGAGTCGCATACCAAGAACCCCGAAAACTTAACAAATGCGAACAAAACTATTTTTTTCTAAAAATAACGGGCTAAGTCGGTTGTACAACCGGTTAGTCATTACTTTAGGGCCAATGAGTCATGCATACTTCAAGAACCACGAAAACTTAACAAATACGAATAAAACTATTTTTCTAAAAATAAACGGCTAAGTCGGTTGTACAACCGGGTTGGTCATCGTTTAGGACCAATGAGTCAGACATACCAAGAATCCTACAAAACTTAATAAAATACAAATAAACCATTTTTCCTAAAAATAGGGGACTAAGCCGATTGTACAATCCGGGTTAGTCATGTTCTAGAACTAACGAGTCAGTGATGCAGCTCAGAGTTCTAGAATACCTATTCTAAAATCAACCCATCTTACAACTTCTTTCAAAAACTCGAAAATCATTTCCAAAAAGTAGGGACTAAGTCGGTTGTACAATCGGGTTAGTCGTCGTCCTAGAATCGATGAGTCAGCATAGTTCAAGGAATCCTAGGACCCTACACTAAAAAAACACCAACCAATAAACCTTTTTCAGGAAGAACTACGTAGCTTTGATTCCTCCATTGCATCTGGAGGTACGTAGGAGCAAGATTCAACCCTTGTCAAGCACTAAAAACCAAAAACATAAATAAGTCTTTTTTCCTACAAATAAAAGGGTAACTATTAAATAAATCTTAAAGTAATTAGACAATAGGATGTCGTGGGGTGCTAATACCTTCCCCACACATAACGACTCCCGAACCCTAACAACGCCTTATCTTAAAACTTAAAAGGGATTTTCCGAATTTGCCCTTAAACTAAAATTTGATGGCGGCTTCCTTAAGAACCTTTCGAAGAATCCTTTCCCGGATTTTTCTGTCACATACAATGGCGACTTCACTTCAATGGGACGTATTTATTTTTAGAGAGTCAAAACCTAGTCTAAATAATTTAGGATTAATTCAATTCTTACCCTTTTATTTATTTATTTGCTTTTTATGTTATTTATTTGTGTAAACCCTAGGGTAGAAGACGATACTTGTATGTTTGTTTGTTTTGAAGCTTTGGGTTTATTTTAAATTGCTCCTACACACACTGCACTTCGACACTTCACACACTTGTGAGAAAAGTCCTCTACCCGGACTCGAGCATAAACTTAAGTTAGAACGAGATTGTGTAGTGATGGCCTGCGGGACGTACGTCTCGTTGGGTGGTCACGAAAATCTCACCTAGAGTTTGATTCCTTTTGAGGATGCTATCCCTTCTAATAGCTTGCCTATTGTTGGGGTCAGTGTTCTTGACTGGGGTCATTGGCTCTAGGAACCATGTGTAGGATTCTTTAGAACCACCCTTGCGAGGTTCACTATAAAGAAAACTTTAGACCCACTCCATAAGATACCTTCCTAGGTTCACAAAGGAGCTTAACACCCTTGCATTCAAAACAAACATTAGTGCATACCGTCTTTTATAAACACAAAAATCAAAAAAAATCAAATCAAAAAACAAGAAAAATCAAAATTGTTATTTCCGCAAAATGTTTTATATTGCATGCATTTTTCCTTTTTCTTGCATTGCAAAAATATTGAAATAAGTGTCAGGGAGTTAAAAGTTTTATTTTGGAGAGAAGCTCGCACATCACTGAAGTCAAAATTAAATTTTGTACTTTACTCTCCAATGAAAAGTTTATAATTCCCCGACATGATGAATAAAATCATATGTTACACACACATCACATTCGCATTTCACATTCGTTCATTCGCATTCTCATTTCATGCGCATTCATTCATTTGCATACTTACATCATGCATTATAAAAACGAAAAACATAATTTTGAGAGAAAGATTGTGATGAGAGGTGGGACATTATTGTGAGATAAATAATTCTTTTTGAAAAAGTTTAGCCATACTTCGTGCAAGCTCAAGATGTTTCGAGCCACTCCGCTTTTTCAAATTTTTAGCTTGCTCACATTTTTTACCAAACGTTGCATCTCTTCCATCCCATGATAAATGACCAAATGCCCATAAAAAAATAAAAATTTCTATCATGTTTTAAATGTTAACTCTCTCATAAGCATTTGTGTAGTGACTTGGGTAACATGTGTGTTTATTTTTGTCCGAGTCGCTTAAGCGTCCCTACCTTACCATCATCCCCTCACAAAGCCTAATCCCACCCCGACCACCCATAAGGTACATACTCCCCACATCAGTACATAGTTGACGTTTCTGGTTGGTTCCCCTAGTGAAATAACACTTTAGGCCCTCCATACTGGGGCAAATGTGTGATCTCTAAAAAACCTTGTCAACGTTGTATTCCTTTAGTGCAAGTCCTTTACAAAAAAATATAATAAATTCAAAAATGCCCGTTAGGTCGAAAACTCGTAAGAGCGGCCTAAGCAAAAATTAGGGCATATAAAAAAAAAGGAGAAATAAAGAAGAAGAGCAAATATATAAAAGTAAATAAATTATTGTCCTTAAGTTAATTTTTGAGAAAACGAGCAATCATGATTTGAAATGAAGTTTGACCATCTTCCCATACCCTCGAAAAAAAACCCCGTGCTACCCACCTTAAGCCAAAATCTAAAAACCTTTCAATCACCCTAGACAAGGATCAATTCCGCATCAAAAGCTCGAAAGAAAGAAAAAGAAAAATCAAAATCAAAAAAGAAAGTGAAATAAAAAAAGAGGATCGAAAAACCACGAAAAAATCAAAAGTGGTACAATCATGAGTCGATACTTCTTGCCATTAAATGCATAAGAGATCCTTGTCCAAAACAAACCCCAAACACTTCCTCTCGCCCTCAATATCCTATCTTTCATAAACCCTTGGTCAAGTCACATCCCTAAACAAGTCCATCTTACCGTGAGACTCATCAATTACTGTCTCTCAATAAACCTCAAACACTCCTTTGAGCCCCGATAACCATTTCCTTCATAAATCATCACCCATTAGCCAAGTTACATCACCAAATCATTTGTCCCATCAATCATCAAACACTTCATTGAGCCTAATAACCCCTTCTTTCACAAACCATTAGCCAAATCATACCGCTCAAAAAAAAAAAAAAAAATCATCCGTCCCATCAATCCCCAAACACTACCTTGAGCCCAATTATCATCACTAAACCATCAGCCACATTCCGATCAATGACCGATTGCTTTTGTTTCTCAAAGTTTTAATCTTAGGACAAATAAGTTTATTTATTTACAATATATTTGCTCAAAAAAAATATATCTCAAAAAAAAAAAAAAAAAAAACTCAAAGGAAAAGAAAATCAAAAGGCTTGCACCACAAGATTCATTCAAGTTACAGTTATACTAAGACAATGTCTAGTGATCACCAAGTGTAGTTTTCATCATAGCAAACTCAAGACTATTGTAGTCTGAGAGTCATTTTAAAGGTGACCAAAAGTTTATACTAGGATCGCCACCTATATCCTATAGCTGGGCATCCCTTTCACCACCTATTCCATTTGAACTTGGGAAATTTGTACAAAGTCATACCACACCCACCCATTGCCATACCTGCATAAACTCCAAAACCCATTACCCTAACTCCGACACTTTCCACAACCTCACTAAAACAACCGTCTCAATTCCCAAGTATCAAGTGGGGCAACCCTATCACCCTTCACTCCACCTACAAATGGGGACATTCACCATACACCCATCTCATCCCCTTGTTATATCCACATCAACAAAGCCGCATCGGGCAATTTCTCAACTCATTACCCTATATGTTGCTACTCTAGTCTGGGCAATTGTCCTTTACCATAAATGGGGCAACACCAAACTCCATGTGTTGAGATGAAGCCCATTGCTTTCCACCTTTCACTCCAAAGTCGTGGCATTCCTAGCTCATCATTTCCTCTCTGCCCCTAGTTATTGTCATCACTAGACAGGGGCAAGTTATTCACTCACCATCATCAAGTCTAAATTGGGGCAATCCCGCATTTCTTGGCTTGGGAAAGCCCACGCTTCATGACTTTACCCAAAACTTGTCATTCACCCCTTCACGTGCCACAAATGTCCACACCCTAGGTCTTTAGAACCCCAAGTTAATCGACTCATTCATCTATATTCGCACTACTATACATCTTCACAAAACAATGCTTTAGAGAGAAAAAAACACAAGTTGATCATATGATGTTGGAAATCCACTTATTTAGTTGTGTGGGCCTAAATTTCTGGTCATCGGGGGCATCATAATGGAAGAGAAAAAGAAGCGAGCTTGCAAGTACTTTTTCACATCGTTGTCTCAGAATAACAACCTTGAGATTGCCAAGTTTGAATCAAATCTAATCTTTCCAAAGAATTATCAATATTCATCTCCGCCTCTCGCATCCAAAGTCTCACATCTCATCATCACAAAAAAATGTTTCTCGCACTCAATCACCATTTCATATCATCACACCATGCACCATAGCATTTGCATTCAAACATTTGCATCATATTAACATTCATACTTCATGCATCCATCAGATAAATAAATAAAAAAGGCAAGCAAAAAAAGCAAAAAGCAAAATAATAAAAAAAAAAAAAAAAGAGAAATGAATCACCTATTTCATCCATCACCCCACCAAAAATCACCTGTTGCATGTGCATGTATTATTGGCGTTGTATGTCCATTACATGATGTATTGCCTCTGAATCGACTTCAAGTGTCGATACCCATATTTTGCTCCTCTAAGATCAAAGCTCTAAAGCGTTGATCCCGTGACGCATCACGCATCACCGAGCTGATCCTGCACTCCAGTGGTCCTTCGAGCACTACGCCCTTCGCGCCCTAAGTGGCCCAGTGTCGCAAACGTCGGAGTCGAGCCCCGCGACCTTCCGCACTCGCGTTCGCACTAGTTGTGTCGGCCTAAGTCACGCAGTACGCCCTTCATGGTCAACATATCGCTTCTAGACCGATCTTGACCCATCATGGCCGCCGAGTATAAAGGCCCCTCGCATCGCTTTAATTAGTACCGTAGCTAGTTGCGCTCCTTCGCACCACGATGGTCCTTCAATTAAGGCCTAGCAGCTTTCGGACCTTAAGTGGTCCTTCGAGCCTTGTCGCTCCTTCGGACTCTCGAGTGGTCCTTCGAGCCTTAGTGCTCCTTCAGTCCTTGTTGACCCTTCATTCAAATCTCGGTTGATGCGCCAAGTATTAACCACTCCTCTTATCTAACCTTCCACTTCCCTTAAACTAAACGGACAAAATTAGCGTCTATCTTATCTTTATTCCTATTTCTACTACGAAAGTTCTAGAGCTCAAAGACTTTCTAGTAAAATATTAATAAAGAGGGGCAAAATATTATACCCCAATTTTGTCCGTCTTCTTTTTCTTGCTAGCGGCGTGTTTCTGAGTCGCGTGATTATGGGAAATATTAGTGTAGAGTCTCGATTACCAACCCGAACCAATCTCGATCTCCCGCTCAATTAAATCAAGATACCATTGTTTAATTAAGCACGCACGCGAATGATCGATCTTTTCGCGCGTTCTTCAATTTAGTCTCATGTATTTGGGTTTAGCAAAGATGTGTTGTGTCTACCTAAAGGCATTCTTTTTCTCAAATTTGGTTTAAATTCGGACTTAATAATGCGATTCCGAGTTAATTTTGGGGTTTTTTCGTTAACACGCCCATTTCTTTTATTTTTGGTCTAGTTTTAGCGTTTGTCGAGTCCGACCCGTTATCGCCTTTTTGTATTTGGCTTGACTTCATTTCTTATTTTGTTTATTTAATTCATTTAAGCATATATACAATCCAAAAATGTCAAAAAATTCTATTTAGTTTAATTTACAGTTTAAAAGTATTTAAGAGTCCAAAAACATCAAAAATAATTCTACTTAGTTTAAACTACAAATTAGAAGCACTTAAGAGTCAAATAAGTCCAAAAATCCAAAAATAAATAAATACTAAAAATGCAAAAATAACAAATCCGAAAATACAAAAATAAATATCAAATCGTGGTTTCAAGCAAAGATTCCAAGTCACTACAACAAGCTATCGGGCTTGGGTTCCAACTCAAATAGAGTAAAAGCCCGGTTAAAAATAATAAATGCTAAAACCTAATTTCTACCTATAAATAAGCAGTTAACCTAGAGTCTAAGACACAGAAACGAAGGCAGAAAACTACTGCTAAAATTACCCAAAATATGATTAGAGTTTCACATCGAAACCCTAATCCACCAAACACGGTTCGGAGGTTTCTAAGATCTAAATAAACGGTTAACCCAAATGATTTGTTCAACGTGTTTGGATCAATGTATATTGCTGTAATATTTTTGGGCATAAATGATTGTTCAACAATTCTACCATACGTAGCAACTGAACGCAGTGTCTTGTACCGAGAACAATTTGCTGGAATGTATTCTTCCATGGCTTATTCATTTGCACAGTGGCCATCAAAATACCACATATCTTAGTGCAAGCAATTTTATATGTGGCTATCACATATCCAACGATAGGTTTCAAATGGACATTTCGTAAACTCTTTTGGTACTTCTACACCACTTTCTGCACATTCTTATACTTTGTGTATCTTGGAATGCCGATCATGTCGGTTAGCGTAAATCTAGATATAGCTTCCGTATTGTCAATTGCAGTCTACACCATATTCAATCTCTTTTCTGGATTCCTCATGCCAGGACCTGTAAGTCCTCTGAATCTCCAAATTTTTCTTTGTGATAATTCTCTCTTTATAGCATTGGTAGGGCCTGGAGTCGTTGCTTAATCATATAAATTTAAGGATTATACACTGACGGTGTAAAACTTTTTTACAGAGTTATATAATAAGATTTTACTATGTAGATGTTTGTTGAGATATTTTTATGAAGTATTATAAGTGGAGAGGTTGTTAGTTGGTATGCTCTAACAGTGTAAAATATTTATACACTGCCAATGTATACTAATTAAATCCTTGTAAGTGTAACTAAGTGACATTAAAGAGCAATCAGATCTGACTGGATGATTGTGTAAAACATAGTTACACTATCAGTATATTATCATTAAACTCTAATTATATTGAATTTAATTGCTACGCACAATCAGCGTAAATTTTTCCTAAATAAACGACTAAGTCGGTTGTACAACCGGTTAGTCATTATTTTAGGCCAATGAGTCGCATGATTCAAAGAACCACAAAACTTAACAAATGCGAACAAAACTATTTTTTTCTAAAAATAACGGCTAAGTCGGTTGTACAACCGGTTAGTCATTACTTTAGGGCCAATGAGTGCATGATTCAAGAACCACAAAACTTAACAAATACGAATAAAACTATTTTTCTAAAAAATAAACGGCTAAGTCGGTTGTACAACCGGGTTGGTCATCGTTTTAGGACCAATGAGCTGTACAGCTCAGTAATCCTACAAAAACTTAATAAAATACAAATAAACCATTTTTCCTAAAAATAGGGGACTAAGCCGATTGTACAATCGGGTTAGTCAGCGTTCTAGAACTAACGAGCTGTACAGTTCAGGAGTTCTAGAATACCTATTCTAAAATCAACCCATCTTACAACTTCTTTCAAAAACTCGAAAATCATTTCCAAAAAGTAGGGGACTAAGTCGGTTGTACAATCGGGTTAGTCATCCTAGAATCGATGAGTCAGATGCAGTTCAAGGAATCCTAGGACCCCTACACTAAAAAACACCAACCAATAAACCTTTTTCAGGAAGAACTACGTAGCTTTGATTCCTCCATTGCATCTGGAGGTACGTAGGAGCAAGATTCAACCCTTGTCAAGCACTAAAAACCAAAAACATAAATAAGTCTTTTTTCCTACAAATAAAAGGGTAACTATTAAATAAATCTTAAAGTAATTAGACAATAGGATGTCGTGGGGTGCTAATACCTTCCCCACACATAACGACTCCCGAACCCTAACAACGCCTTATCTTAAAACTTAAAAGGGATTTTCCGAATTTGCCCTTAAACTAAAATTTGATGGCGGCTTCCTTAAGAACCTTTCGAAGAATCCTTTCCCGGATTTTTCGGTCGCTACAAATATATTTCTTTGAAGAAACTTACTCACTGATTTAGCATCATTATTAGGTAATGCTACTGCGTCTACCCATTTGGACACATAATCAACAGCTACTAAGATATATAAATTGCCAAAGGAGGGTGGAAAAGGTCCCATGAAATCCATGCCCCAAACATCAAATAATTCAATTTCTAAAATATTAGTTCTAGGCATTTCATGCTTATCAGAAATATTCCCTGCTCTTTGACATTTATCACAGTATTTGACCATAAAATAAGCATCTTTAAATAAAGTAGGCCAAAAATAACCAGACTGTAATACCTTACCTGCTGTTCTAGTGCTTCCAAAGTGTCCTCCATAAGGTGCAGAATGGCAATGCAGAAGCACTGCTTGTTGCTCCTCTTCAGGTATGCATTTCCTCATTAATTGATCAGGGCACATCTTGTAAAGGAATGGATCATCCCAATAGTATTGCTTGACTATGTGGAAGAATCTTCTCCTTTGTTGATATGTCATATTCATCGGTACTACTTTGCTTGCAAGGAAATTTACAATATCAAAGAAACCATGGTGCAGATGCATTTGATGCTCCTGCATTGCTTATAGCAAATGCAGTTTCATGTTTTGCATTGACTGTGATTGCCAATAGTTTTTCATCTGAAAGCTCTCCTTGATTTCTTCTCCTTGTGTACCAAGTGATTCTCCTTCAATCCTTGATAAATGGTCTGCTACTTGGTTTTCTACTCCTTTCTTGTCTCTTAGCATCACACATTAATTCAAATGGCTTGCTCCAATCTGGTGTTACTATAATTGGTGCTGTCACCAATGCCTTTTTAAGCTTGTCAAAAGCTTCTATACAAGAGTCATCAAAGTTGAATGCTACATCATGTTGCAAAAGCATACATAATGGTTTTGAGATTTTTGAAAAATCTTTGATGAACCTTCTATAGAAACCAGCATGGCCTAAGAAGCTCCTGATACCTTTAACTGTATTTGGTGGTGGTAGATTCTCAATGACATCAACCTTAGCTTTGTCTACCTCTAGACCTTTCTTTGAAATTCTATGTCCTAGCACAATGCCCTCTTGTACCATGAAATGACACTTTTCCCCGTTTAAGACTAAATTTGTTTCTTCACATCTCTTGAGAATTTTTCCAAGTTTGTTAGGCAAACTTGAAATGTTTCTCCAAAGTCATCCATGATTACTTCCATTGATTGCTCAATGAAATCTGAGAATATAGACATCATGCATCTTTGGAATGTAGCAGGTGCATTACATAAGCCAAATCGCATCCTTCTAAAAGCAAAGGTTCCATAAGGGCATGTAAAGGTGGTTTTATGTTGATCCTTAGGCTCAATGGCTATTTGATTATAGCCTGAGTAGCCATCTAGGAAACAATAAAATTCTTTCCCTGCTAGTCTATCTAACATTTGGTCTATGAATGGTAAAGGAAAGTGATCCTTTTTGGTAGTTTTGTTGAGTTTTCTGTAATCCATACAGATTCTCCACCCTGTGACAGTTCTAGTTGGTATCAACTCATTCTTTTCATTGGCTATAACTGTCACACCCCTTTTTTGGTACACATTGGACAGACTTACCCAAGCACCGCCCGATATGGGGTATATGATTCCACATCTAGCCACTTAATGATTTCCTTTTTCACAACCTCTTTCATAATAGGATTTAGTCTTCTTTGACTCTCTATGCTATTTTTGGAATTTTCTTCCAAAATGACTCTATGCATGCATATAGAAGGACTAATTCCTTTGATATCTGCCATTTGCCAACCTATAGCTTTGGTATGCTTCTTTAGAGTACTAATGAGATCACTCTCCTATTTTGATGTTAAATCAGAAGCAATGATAACAGGTAAGGTCTCATTTGTTCCTAAGAAGGCATACTTAAGGTGTTCAGGCAGTATCTTCAATTCTAACTTAGGAGGTTGTTCTATTGAGGGTAAATTCTTCTTGAGAATTGGATCCTCAAGATTGAGTGGTTCATAAGTTCTAGCCCATACCTCCTTACAAGAGTTTTCTATTGGCAGATTTTCCTTTCTAGTATTTCATCATCTAGTAATGCAAATTGCATCTAATGCATCCGCATTGGCTAAGTGATCATCTTGCTTGTAAACTGCTTTTCTACCAATTTATCTAGAGAGAATAAGGATGAACACTCTTCTGTATCCTCTGCAGATACTTCATAGCATTCATTACATTGAATTTTATCTCTTGATCATTCACTCGATATGTGAGTTCACCTTTCTCGCACATCAATTATGGTTTTGCGGTTGCTAAAAATGGTCTACCTAGGATAATAGGCACTTCCTTATCTGCATCAAAGTCAAGGATAACAAAATCTACAGGGAATACAAATTTATCTACCTTGACTAGGATGTCTTCTATTATACCTACAGGATAGACTTTTAATCTGTCAGCTAATTGAAGTGTCACAGTGGTTGGTTTTGCATTTCCAATTTCTAACTGGTCAAAAATAGATTTAGGCATCAAGTTGATGCTTGCACCTAAATCACATAAAGCTTTACCAGTATAGGATTTTCCTATCGAAAATGGAATTGTAAAACTACCTGGATCCTTCAATTTCCTAGGAATCTTATTTTGCATAAGCAAACTACAATCTTCTGGCATGACAACTGTTTCAAACTCTCCTAATCTTCGTCTCTTAGTAAACACATCCTTCATAAACTTTGCATAGTTTGGCATTTGTTGGAGTGCTTCTACTAAGGGAACATTGATGTGTAATTGTTTTAGTACCTCTAAGAATTTACCAAACTACTTCTCCTCATGTGCTTTTTTCACTTTGAGGATAAGGAGGAGGAGGGTATTCAGTACTAACTTAGGTAGTGGACTTTGAACTTCTTGTGATGCAGAGCACTAGATGCTTCAGATTGGTTTCTTTTTGATTTTTGGCTTTTTCTCCCTTTTCTACACTTTCCTTCTCGCTTAACTCTACTGGATCCTTACCACTTCTCAAAGAAATAGCCTTAACTTGTTCCTTTCCTTGTTTCTTCGGAAGGCGTAGCTTCAGTATTTGAAGGTAAGACACCTTGTGGCCTTTGATACAGAGTCAGGCTAATTGACCAACTTGATTCTCTAAGTTCTTAATGGAAGCATCTTGAGCTTGTCTAGCAGTTCTAGATTCACCTATGAATGCTTTGAGCATGGATTCTAGAGAATTCTCAGTGGTAGGTTGAGAGTTTCTTTGGTTGTTCTGAGCTGGGAATCCTGGTGGTGTAGTTGGTGCAGTTCTAGTTGCAGGTGCACTATTATTGCTCCATCTAAAATTTGGGTGATCTTTCCAACCAGGATTATAAGTGTTGGAATAAGGGTTGTTATTTTTATTATAACCTACATAATTTACAGAGATAGGGTTGCTAGAACACCCCTCATACAAGTGACCTCTGTAACGCTCCAAAATAATTCAAGTATTTATTTGACTAATTTAATTAGGTGTTATAGTGATTAGTTATATTAAAAAGAATAATAGGGTGCTTAATATAACTAAGAGGTGTTGGGTAGTGAATAAGGGAGTGGTGAATTTAATTATTTGTTGTGGTATTGAGACATATTATTATTAAATTGTGTGATATGTATTGTGATATATTATTTATGGAAATATATTATCTTAGTGATATATTACATAATATTATTATTGTTATTATTATTAACTAATATCACCACTTCATCAATAGTGTGCGTGAAAAGCTGGGAAGGGGAGGAGTAGGTAATTAGGAAAAAGGGAGTGCCAATTGGGCTTGGTCCATTGGTTTTGAGAAAACAAAATGGTGCAGCCCAATTCCTTTTATATTAAGGAATTACCTAGGTTTCTATTCATCATCTTCACAAGCTTTCACTTCCGCCGGAAGCCATCCCGCATCCATAAGTGTGAGCCTCCAACCTTCTTTCTTCTTGAACTTGTTGGATAAGCCTCCGTTTGGTGCCAAACTTCATTATCCAACACAAAATCGTCCCCTGAATCCGTTTCCAGCCTCCGTTTTATCAAAAGAAGCATCGTTTGTCACATATTTTAAATCTGGGCGGACTGTTTTTCGCACATTCCGACCACCGCAGTCTCCGGTTGGAAAAACGGACATCGTATTCGGATTCTACGCGTCGAAACTTTCGAGAAGCACTAGTCTTTCATTCATTTCAGTGAAGTTGACGTCGGGCTCTTAGTGACCTGTTGTTTCGGAAAGGAGGAAGCTTTCTTGAGTTCTTGGTGTGGAGAGGAATTTTCGGTTCAGCTGGAATAGAGCTTGGGGGTGCTCCATTTTGTGGTTTTTGGTGTTTTCTTGGAGGTCCTAATTTAATCAAGGTTAGGGGATTCTCCACTACATTTATAATAATTTGTAGGATATGTATTATGTGTGGAATAGTTTTAGGATTGACTTGATTGTGTGAAATTAATGTTGTTTATATGTTGGTTGTCGTATTTGATGTCTATCTTGATGATACCATGTTGCTTGTTGTTGGAAAGTTATGAGTTGTTAATTATGCATGTTATGTGTTTGATGAAATGGTTCCATGAAGAGAAGTATGTGAATATGGTAATTTAATGAAGTGGATTTAATGCCTATATATGTGTTGTTTATGTGAGAATTAAATTGTTGGGTAGAAAATTAGGTTTGAAGTGTTTTGGTGAGGATGTTAGAAGGAGGGGCGCCAAATGCCTAGGCAAATGGCGCCTAGGAGCTGATTTTCTGGCTAGGTGTTCATGTGTAGGGGGCGCCAATTCTCCATGAATATGGCGCCTGTGTCTAGTGTGTGTGTGAGTTTGGGTGAGTCGTGGCTGGGTGCAGGTGTGGGGCGCCAATCCCTCAGGATTTTGGCGCCTGGGTGCGTGTTGTTGGCGTGGGGTGTGCTGCAGGGAGTGGCACGGCATGAGGGGCGCCAGTTTCCTAGAAACTTGGCGCCCAGTGAGACATTTGGTGTGTGCAGGTGCAGGCCGTGTGCAGGGCGCCAGTTTCCTAGAAACTTGGCGCCTGTGAGTGTGTGTTGTGCCGTGTGTGTGTGTGTGTGTTGCGCTAGTGGGGCGCCAAAGTGGCTGCCCCTTGGCGCCTAAGTGTCCAAAATGTGTCTAAGTGATGGTTTAGTCCCTAAGAATTAATTTAATCCTTGGTGTGACAAATTAGTCCCTAAGAATTAAATTAATCATTGGCGTGACAAAATAATCCCTTAGTGTTCGAATAATCCCAATACGTCCACATAAGTCCCAAAGTGCTAAATTAATTAATAATGTGTCAAAATGACCTTTAAGTACTAGAGTAACCTTTGGTGGGTCTAAATGGTCCTTAGGTGAGATTTAATATAATAATTGATGTGGTGGGCGATAATTGATCAAGTGGTGGTTAATAAATGATCAAGAGGTGGTTAATCATTGATAAGGTGGTGGTTAATAAATGATGAGGTGGTGGTTAATAATTGATAACGTGGTGGTTAATAATTGATAACGTGGTGGTTGATAATTGATAACGTGGTGGTTAATAATTGATGTGATGTGCTTATTGCGTTGTGATGCATTGTCATAGTGTCACATAAATCATATGCATTACGCGCGTGGGTGGCTTCGCCAAATTGTGGTGGGTGGCTTCGCCAACAATTGGTGGTTACCCGACGGGGTTTTGAGGTGGTTATGGATCCACATGCATATTGCACACATGCATACAATCATGCATTCCTTGAATTCTCATTGATGCTTAATTGATCCTTTGTTGTGACTTGTTGGTGTTTCAATTGAATGGTGAATGCTTAATTGCTCTGGATTGTTGTTACTAGATGTTTTCCGAATATAATGCTTATCTTACTTGTTATTATTTATGTAAAGAGACTCACCCTAGCATTTTTATGTTGCCTGCTCTCGTGACGACATGCAGGTGATTCTGAGAGAAGATCTCTAGGCTTTTTGGGATTTTAAGTCGGTTCTGATCTAGTAACACCCGGGATTGGGGTCTTAGTATTGTTATCTTATGTTATGGACTAAACTGATTTAAATTATGTATTGAGTGTGTTGAACTCAAATTTATTTTCCGCTGCTGTGAACTGTTTTTTGGATTATTGTAAACATTAAACAGGTTTTAGGGTTTTATCCCATGTGACTATGATATGCATGTCACGCACTAGATGCGTTTGGATTTTTAATTATACCTTGATGAGGTTTTTCTTAGATGTAGTATATTTATTTGAGGTGCGTGGAAAATGTTTTGAAAAACTCTGATTTTTATTGAATAAATAATATTACGTAGAAGGGGGTGTTACAACCTCCTCCACAGTACACACAACTAGGTGTGCCTGGAGGTACTTGTTCTCTATCACCGCAATAAGCAGGTGTTGTGCAGTGATGCAAACCGCATTAGATGCGATAGCATTGCCGTATGAAGTTTTTCATTAAATTCGCTAGAGTGGCTACTTGAGCGAGATAGAGGCGGATATATCATTAACTTCATGTACCCCGATGGTTTCTTTTGGGCACTCACCCTCTCAAGTGGCCCAACTAGAGCTATTAGTCGCTATTCTATCAATTAATTCACATGCTTCATTGTATGATAGATTTAATAACACTCCACCAGATGATGCATCAAGCATTATTCTAGTTTGAGGTTCTAAACCATTATAAAATGTTTCCATTTGAATAATAACAGGTAAACCATGATGATGACATTTTCTTAAAAGTTCCTTCCATCTTTCCCATGCTTCAAATAAAGATTCAAACTCTTTTTGTCTAAAAGATGTAATATCATTTCTTAACCTGACATTTTTGTTAGGTGGGAAATATTTTCCTAAATTTTTTTCAGCCATTTCATTCCATGAATGGATAGAGTTAGGTTCTAAAGAATTTAGCCAAGCCTTAGTGTAACACCCCCTTTCTAAGCAACTAGTATTTAATATATATATATATTATCAGAGTTTCATAAAATCATTGAAAGAAAGCGTTACATCAAAAACAACCAATTGTTAAAACTCCAAAGTCAATAAATAAATAAAAATAACTCCAAGTTTAAGATACATAGCACCAAAACAAAATCTGGGAACGAACACCAGCAGCGGAAAATAATAAACTCCAATATAGAAATGCAAGGTTATATAATAATCCACACATAAAAGAAATGACAATCAACAAAACGTTCCCCGTGTGCTACGTGATCGAGTGACTTCGACCATACTAGAAGGGAGGCATAAAGAATGCCCTCACTCGCGGGTACCTGCAGGTTGCCGACATACGAGGCAACACGACGCAGTAGGGTGAGTCTTTTATACATATAATAATAATCAAGATACACAGTATATGTTGGTCAGGCAGAGCAGAACAGCTAATCCACAACAACACGCCACATTATCAGCACACATCATCATAATTATAATGCATTCACAAGGTATAACCATCAAAGGAAACATCAATAACATATGTATGTGTACATGCATGAGTGCAATATGCATGAGGATCCTTCATCACCGCAAATTTGCCTGGAGGGCACCCACCGCTTTGGACCGGAGTCCCACACCGCTTTGGCCGAAGCCTACACACCGCTTTATGCACATGCAATATGTGACTCTATGTCAATGCACCACAAACAACACCTATGCCACAATATTTTATTATGCACACCTCTTTATTTATTTCCTCAACTCTACCTCACCAACAATCTAGCCTTGTGGGCTACACGCCGCTTTGGACTGAGGTCCCACACCGCTTTCCCATCAATAATTATTAACATATAATTAAACTCACCGCTTTAATTTATTAAACTACGCAACAATTATTAAACTCACCGCTTTATATTTCTCAATTCAACATCATCCACATATAAGCCTCAGTTTACAACGCCTTTAAGTTCTCAAGCAACAACATCTTTCAAATTTAAGTAACAACACACAAAGGAAGATTAAGTAACAATACATAGAAATTTGGGGTAACGATATATTGTTAGTTTTGGAAAACCTCTCATGTTCATGCTTTGATAACGTCACATTTTAATTTGCAAAACAGAAGTAAAACATTGACCACTTTATTTATAAAAACAGCCACATTACATGCCTTCTCATTAAAAGAAAAACGCAGAAAATTTCGGTTCATGAATAACAGCGAAACAGAGTGAAATCAGTGACTTTTTAGGCGCGTAACCGTAGCCAAAACAGCAGGAAACAGTGTGGAAAAACAGCAGGAATTTCGAGTCAAAACGGCAGTGAAACAGGGCTCTTTTTCGCGCAAACAACAGCTAGAAAACAGCGCGTTTACAGCAGAAAAACAGCGCCTCGTTGATTGTAAAACAACAGTACTTTTGTTAAAAAAAAAAACAGCAGCTCGTTGGTATGAAGAAACAGCAAACAGCAACTATTTTAAATGGCTAACAGCAGCTTACTAAAGGGCTAACAGCAGCACTCATAAAAAAAAACAGCAGCCTTCTAGTTTCAAAATAAAACAGCAGCTTTCTTACTAAAGAAAAAAAAGCAACACGTACAATTTAGACACCACTTCCAATATCCCTTAACTCACTCTCGATCTCGTTTCATATCTAAACATATAAACGAATCACCACATACATCCCAAATATTCAATTCGAACTAGAACTCACCATACATCACAATTTAATTCATTCTCAATTTAATCAATTACATACTCTTATTCATATGCGTAACAAAAATCGATTTTTAGCCTCATCTAATCACCCATCACCCATCGATTTCCAGCCCCATGAATTTACCCAATTCGAAATTTAATCATCATCAAGAAGTCATCAAACAACATCCATGATTCATCAAACAACACCAATATTTTATCAACAATAACAATCATTCATCAACAACATCCATAATAACATCAAAACCCCACCACACATAATCCAAATCCTAAGTATTATTATAGGTATAGAAAGAACCCCCATACCTTGAAAGCTTATGAACTCGAATTCACCTCCACAAGCACACCTGGAAATCAAGCTTCCCCTTCTCCTCCTTCAAGAACCGTGGCACACAAAAGAAGAGCTTGGGAGAACAACACGATGGAAGTGAGGAATTTGAGTCTACCACACGAAAAAGGGGAAGAAAAAGGAAGAGAAAAGGATTGAAACCATTACCTAATGAAGAACTTGAGAATTTTTCCCTCCTTTCTCCTTGCTCACCGTCACACAGACTTCACTCTCTCTCTCTCTCGAATTCTTTTCTCTGTTTCTAGTTGGAATGGTGTGAATGAGATTCTCTTAGGGTTTTGGGGTTATTAGGGATGGGCTTGGGTCACTTATTGGCTTGGGCCCCTAATTGCACCCCTTTAGTTACTTAGTTAGACCCCCTCTGCAATAAAATTAATTCCAACATTATTACTCAATTTAAATAAATACTGTAATCCCTCAAATAACCTAATTAAATAAATAATTAAATTATTTTAGGGCGTTACAACTCTCCCCCACTTAAGGAATTTCGTCCCCGAAATTACCTGAGTCAAACAACTCCGGGTATGCTTCTTTCATCTTACTTTCCAATTCCCAAGTCATGCTTTCGCCCACTGCTCCCAGCCAAACCACTTTCACTAAATTGATCTCTTTGCCTCTTAACACTTTTACCTCACGGGCTTCAATTCTAACTGGCATAGTTTCTACCGTGAGGTTCTCCCTCACTTCCACATTATCCATCTGAATTACGTGCGACAGGTCGGGAACATACTTCCGCAATTGAGATACATGGAATACATCATGCAGATTAGACAGGTTAGGTGGCAAGGCCACCCGATCGGCAACTTTCCCAACCCTTTCCGAAATCTGGTATGGGCCGATAAAACGAGGGGTTAATTTCTTAGACTTCAAGGCACGACCCACACTGCCACCGAGTGACCTCAAGAATACATGGTCACCGGCTTGAAACTCCGGATCCTTCCTCCTCTTATCATGATAACTTTTCGCTGCTCTGCGAGGCTTTCATCTTCTCTTGTATCATCTTCACCTTCTCGTGGTCTCACGCACAATCTTCGGCCTAACACCACACTTTCACCCGATTCATACCAACACAAGTGGCGCCCCGCACCTCCTACCATATAATGCCTCGAAAGGCGCCATCCCAATACTCGCATGAAAACTATTGTTATAGGTGAATTCAATCAATGGCAAATGGGAATCCCATGAACCTCCTTGTTCAAGGACACACGCCCTCAGCAAATCCTCTAGTGACTGGATAGTTCTCTCCGTCTGCCCATCAGTCTGGGGATGATAAGCGGAACTCAATCTCAATTTAGATCCCAATGCCTCATGCAAGCTCTTCCAAAACTCGAAGTAAATCTAGGGTCCCGATCGTATTACCACGATACTCGAGGACACCATGCGGCTTCACAATTGTCTTAACATAGATATCTCGCCAACTTCTGAATCTGGGTAAGTCATATTAATCGGCAAAAAGTGAGCAGATTTCACAAACTTATCAACAATTACCCATATAGCATCAAATTCTTTCACAGTATTCGCAATCCAGCTTACAAAATCCATAGAGATACTATCCCACTTCCATTCCGGTACATCCAATGGTCGCATCAACCCCGCGGCTTCGATGCTCTACCTTAGATTTCGACACGTCAAACGAGCATACACAAATTGGGCCACATCACGCTTCATGCCGTGCCACCAAAACAGCTTTCTTCAAATCTCGATACATCTTTGTGGCTCCCTTGATGAATACTCAATTTACTTCGATATCCTTCTTCCGAATTGATTTCTTAATCTCTTCATCATCAGGGATACAAATCCTCCCTCGGTATCTCAACACATCTTGCGCGTCTATCTCATAATCTTTAACCTCGGAGTGATCCATCCCCACTGCCAATTCAACTAGTTTAATGTCTTGTTTTTGAGCCTCCCGAATAACGTCTAGAAATTCATTATGGATCTTCAACATTCTCACCAGACACTCTTGGCGTTACTTAGCGCACCAAACTCAAATCCCGCTGCCGCTCAATCAATTCGAGCTCTTTCACCATCAACGCAGACACATGAAGGGACTTCCTACTCAAGGCATCGGCTACAACATTAGCCTTCCCGGATGGTAATTCAAACTAAAGTCATAATCTTTCAACAGGTTCTAGCCACCTCCTTTGTCTCATATTCAATTCTTTCTCGGTCAAAAGCAGATCTCGCAACCCCCATGATCACCGAACACCTCAAACTTAGAACCATACAAATAGTGCCTCCAAATCTTCAAAGCAAAGACAATTGCCGCAAGCTCCAAATCATGAGTGGGGTAGTTCTTCTCATGAACTCTCAACTGCCTGGACGCATAGGCTACTACCTTGCCTTCTTGCATCAACACACTTCCCAAACCCATCTTGGAAGCATCGCAATACACTACAAACGGTTGATCTGGAACAGGCAATACTAAAATAGGTGATGTTGTCAACCTCTCCTTCAACTCGTTGAAGCTCTCTTCACACCGTGCATCCCACACAAAGGCTCTTCCCTTACACGTCAATTGAGTCAACGGAAGGGCTAGCTTAGAGAAATCCTTAATAAACCTCCCGTAGTAACCAAACCAACCCCAAGAAACTTCGATCTCTACATCGACTTTGGACTCTCCCACTACAACACAAAGATCCACCTTGGTTTGGATCTACAACTATACCATCACCGAAATTACATGGCCGAGAAAACTCACTTTGCTCAACGAGTCGCACTTTTTGACAACTTCGCGTAAAGCTTCTTTTCCTCAACACCTCTAAAGCACTAACCTCGAGTGTTCTGCGTGCTCCTCTTCTGTCTTAGAATACACCAAAATGTCATCTATAAATACCACCACAAAACGATCCAAGTGACTATGGAAGGTACGGTTCATATACTCCATAAACACTCCGGGTGCGTTGGTAACACCAAACGGCATCACAGTATATTCATAGTGCCCATATCTCGCTTCTCGAAAGTCGTCTTACGACGTCATCATCTTTCACCTTGATTTGGTGATATCCCGACCTCAAGTCGATCTTGCTGAACACTTTAGCACCCACTAGCTGGTCCATTAAATCATCAATTCTCGGGAGCGGATACTTGTTCTTGATTGTCACTTTGTTCAGCTGCCTATAGTCCACGCAAAGTCTCATGCTCCCATCCTTCTTCTTTACTAACAACACAGGTGCTCCCCAAGGCGACACACTAGGTCTTATGAACTTCTTCTCAAGTAACTCTTCTAGCTGCTTCTTCAATTCAGATAGTTCAGACGCCGACATCCGGTACGGTGCCATAGACACAGTCCTGTGCTTGCACAAGATCAATAGCAAATTCAACCTCCCTCTCTGGCGGAACACTCGGAATCTCATCTGGGAATACTTCCGGAAACTCGCACACTACCCTCAACCCTTCAATGATATCTTGACTCTCAACAGACAGAGACGCCGTCAAAGCAAATAGATGAACCTCTTCCTTCATTAACCTACGCAATTGACCCGAAGGCAGCAAAACGGATCCTTCCTCTTCAGGAGGAAGAAAGTTTACGGATTTACTAAAGCAGTTGATATCCACATGGTTATCAACTAACCAGTCCATACCAATAATAACGTCCATTCCCTCCAAAGGCAAACAAATAAGATCAACAAGAAAATCTCTGCCGAAGACCGACAGAGGACACTTAGCACACACTAGGGAGGTAGTTACCAAACCCTTAGTTTGAGTATCAATAACCATCTCCTCATCATAGAAGACAAATCAAGATTCAATTTCTCAGCACACAATGCAGCAATGAAAGAATGAGTGGCACCGGTATCTACTATAGCAATCAAAGGAGTACCATAAATAAAGCAAGTACCTCTAATCTCGTTAGCACCCTCGGATCCTGCCAGTGCAAACACTTTTCCCTTAGCTCTCTCCCTTTTGGGCTTAGGACAATTAGCACTCACATGTCCCGCTTCATCACAATTGTAGCAAACAATCCCTTTCTTCTCACACTTAGTGGCTATATGGCCTTTCTGACCACACTTGAAACAATGGACCTCGGGACACTCACTACTTTTATGACCAGGTTTCTTACACGTAAAACACACCATACCCGAAGGGGCACCTCCCCCACTTGAACTCTTACCAGCACCTACTTTCCACTTGTTTTTACCCCCAGCAACATCGTAGGGCTTTCCCCTAAACTGATTATTTCTCTTCTCCTTCACAGCCTTGTACGCAGCAGAACTATCCTCCTCATAGATTCTACACTTATCGACCAACCTAGCAAAATCCCGAATCTCCTGATATCCAATTGCTTTCTTTATGTCCGGGCGCAGACCACTCTCAAACTTGACGCACTTGGAAAATTCAGAATCGGCTTCATTGGCATAGTAAGGACATAATTCGGCCAATTCCTCAAATTTGGCGGCATACTCAGCTACAGTCTTGTTCCCCTGCTTCAGCTCTAAGAACTCTACTTCCTTCTTAGCCCGCACATCCTCAGGGTAGTACTTCCTCTTGAACTCTCTGGTGAAGACCTCCCAAGTAACCTCCTCACCAAAGCGCCTCCTAACCTTCTCAACACTCCCAACCACCAGCCATCAGCTTCCTCTGCTAGCATATGGGTTCCCAACTTCACTTTCTCAAGCAAAGAGCAGCACTCCATGACACGGAAGATCCGCTCTATCTCCTTTAACTGTGCCAAGGCCCCATCGAGTCATACGAGCCCCCAGAAGGTGGGTGGGTTTTCCCTCTGGAACGTTGCTAAGTTGCGAGCATTCACATTAGCGGCAGCGTGTTGATTCCCAACAGCTTGGGCTATGGCTTGCAGAGCAGCAGCCAAGGCAGCATCATCGCGTCTCGCCATCAAATCAGATTTCTACACAAAGGAACAAAATTAGACACAACAGACACAACAATTAGACACTTGGTCGGACAGACCAAACTTCAGCTCTGATACCACTAAATGTAACACCCCCTTTCTAAGCAACTAGTATTTAATATATATATTATCAGAGTTTCATAAAATCATTGAAAGAAAGCGTTACATCAAAAACAGCCAATTGTTAAAACTCCAAAGTCAATAAATAAATAAAAATAACTCCAAGTTTAAGATACATAGCACCAAAACAAAATGCAGAACGAACACCAAAGCGGAAAATAATAAACTCCAATATAGAAATGCAAGGTTATATAATAATCCAAACATAAAAGAAATGACAATCAACAAAACGTTCCCCCAAAAGTGCTACGTGATCGGTGACTCAACCATACTAGAAGGGAGGCATAAGAATGCCCTCACTCGCGGTACTGCAGTTCTTGACATACGAGGCAACACGACGCAAAGAGGGTGAGTCTTTTATAAATATAATAATAATCAAGATACACAGATATGTTGGTCGCAGCAGAGCGCGAATGGCTAATCCACAACAACACGCCACATTATCGGCACACATCATCATAATTATAATGCATTCACAAGGTATAACCATCAAAGGAAACATCGAGAACATATGTATGTGTACATGCATGAGTGCAATATGCATGAGGATCCTTCATCACCGCAAATTTGCAGGAGGCACCCACCGCTTTGGACCGGAGTCCCACACCGCTTTGGCGAAGCCTACACACCGCTTTATGCACATGCAATATGTGACTCTATGTCAATGCACCACAAACACCACCTATGCCACAATATTTTATTATGCACACCTCTTTATTTATTTCCTCAACTCTACCTCACCAACAATCTAGCCTTGTGGGCTACACGCCGCTTTGGACTGAGGTCCCACACCGCTTTCCCATCAATAATTATTAACATATAATTAAACTCACCGCTTTAATTTATTAAACTACGCAATTCAACATCATCCACATATAAGCCTCAGTTTACAACGCCTTTAAGTTCTCAAGCAACAACATCTTTCAAATTTAAGTAACAACACACAAAGGAAGATTAAGTAACAATACATAGAAATTTGGGGTAACGATATATTGTTAGTTTTGGAAAACCTCTCATGTTCATGCTTTGATAACGTCACATTTTAATTTGCAAAACAGAAGTAAAACATTGACCACTTTATTTATAAAAACAGCCACATTACATGCCTTCTCATTAAAAGAAAAACGCAGAAAATTTCGGTTCATGAATAACAGCGAAACAGAGTGAAATCAGTGACTTTTTATGCGCTAGTATCAGTAGCCAAAACAAAGCAGAAAACAATGGGAAAACAGCAGGAATTTCGAGTCAAAACGGCAGTGAAACAGGGCTCTTTTTCGCGCAAACAGCAGCTAGAAAACAGCGCGTTTACAGCAGAAAAACAGCGCCTCGTTGATTGTAAAACAGCAGTACTTTTGTTAAAAAAACAGCAGCTCGTTGGTATGAAGAAACAGCAAACAGCAACTATTTTAAATGGCTAACAGCAGCTTACTAAAGGGCTAACAGCAGCACTCATAAAAAAAAACAGCAGCCTTCTAGTTTCAAAATAAAACAGCAGCTTTCTTACTAAAGAAAAAAAACAGCAACACGTACAATTTAGACACCACTTCCAATATCCCTTAACTCACTCTCGATCTCGTTTCATATCTAAACATATAAACGAATCACCACATACATCCCAAATATTCAATTCGAACTAGAACTCACCATACATCACAATTTAATTCATTCTCAATTTAATCAATTACATACTCTTATTCATATGCGTAACAAAAATCGATTTTTAGCCTCATCTAATCACCCATCACCCATCGATTTCCAGCCCCATGAATTTACCCAATTCGAAATTTAATCATCATCAAGAAGTCATCAAACAACATCCATGATTCATCAAACAACACCAATATTTTATCAACAATAACAATCATTCATCAACAACATCCATAATAACATCAAAACCCCACCACACATAATCCAAATCCTAAGTATTATTATAGGTATAGAAAGAACCCCCATACCTTGAAAGCTTATGAACTCGAATTCACCTCCACAAGCACACCTGGAAATCAAGCTTCCCCTTCTCCTCCTTCAAGAACCGTGGCACACAAAAGAAGAGCTTGGGAGAACAACACGATGGAAGTAAGGAATTTGAGTCTACCACACGAAAAAGGGGAAGAAAAAGGAAGAGAAAAGGATTGAAACCATTACCTAATGAAGAACTTGAGAATTTTTCCCTCCTTTCTCCTTGCTCACCGTCGCGCTGCACTTCACTCTCTCCCTCTCGAATTCTTTTCTCTGTTTCTAGTTGGAATGGTGTGAATGAGATTCTCTTAGGGTTTTGGGGTTATTAGGGATGGGCTTGGGTCACTTATTGGCTTGGGCCCTAATTGCACCCCTTTAGTTACTTAGTTAGACCCCCTCTGCAATAAAATTAATTCCAACATTATTACTCAATTTAAATAAATACTGTAATCCCTCAAATAACCTAATTAAATAAATAATTAAATTATTTTAGGGCGTTACACTTAACCCTATCTTTCAAAGAATAAGGAAATAACCTTAATCTAAATGCATTTTCACTAACACCGGGTATAATAAAATTACTACATACTTCTAAAAATTGCCTTAAATGCAAATGAGGATCTTCATGAGGAGATCCTCCAAATTGACAAATAGTTTGAAGCATTTGAAACATCATAGGCTTAAATTCAAAATGCATGGCATCAATATGAGGTCTATTTATGCTAGTTTGCATGTTTTGATGATCAAACTGAGCATAATCCCTCATAGGTCTATCTCTATCATTAATCATACCTATGTGATCCATGTGGATGAGATTTTCTCTATGAACTTCTTCAGTAGCATGCTGTGAACCAGGGCCTCCTCTCACTGAGTGTGGTCTTGAGCTTTGTTCTTCACTGAAAGACATGTTGCAGACTTGTTGATTTTGCTTTTGGAGTCTTAGCAATCTCCTGAATCTTCTTTCTATTTCTGGATCTAAGCTATATTCTGGTGTCCTGCTGTTATACCCCAATTTTGTCCGTCTTCTTTTTCTTGTTCTAGTCGTTTATTTTTAGTAAGGGCGTGTTTCGGAGTCGCACAATTTCGAGAATTATACTCCTGTAGAGTCTCGATTACCAACCCAAGCCAGTTCCAGTCATTACGTTCAACTAACTCGAAATACCATTATTTAAATTAGGCACGCACGCGAATGATCGATCTTTTCGTGCGTTCTTCGATTTAATATCTGTATTCAAGTTTAGTCGTACGTGAACAGGTCTACCAAAAATCATGTTTCTCAAAAGTTAATTGGCTTAAACTCAGATTTAAGAATGCGATTCCGAGTTAATTTTTTTAACGCGCCCATTTCTTCTATTTTCGGTCTAGTCGTAGCGCAGTTGTCAAGTCCGGTCCGTTCTCGTCTTTATATTTGGCCTTTTTCCTATTATTATTTTTATTCTTATTTTGTTTATTTAACTTATTTAAGCACTTGATAGTTCAAAAATGTCAAAAATTCTATTTATTTTAATTTACAATTTAAAAGTGTTTAAGAGTCAAATAAGTCCAAAAATGTCAAAAAATTGTATTTAGTTTAATTTACAAATTAAAAGCACTTAATAGTCCAAAAAGTTCAAAAATACAAAAATCATAATACTAAAAATACATAAAAATAGGATCCAAAAATACAAAATAAAAACTAGGGTTTCAGAAAGATTCCAAGTCTGCTGCACATTTCTTGTTGAGCTTGGATCAAGACACGAAAATTATCCAAAACCAGTCAAAGTAATTAATGCTTTAACCTAATTTTATACTATAAATAAGCGATCAATCAAGATCAAAAACACACACAAAAATCAAGGCGAAAAAAGCTGCGAAAATCACTAAGAAATCGAGATTAGGGCTTCACATCGAAACCCTAATCACACAAAAACACGGTTTTTCGAGATCTGAGAAAAAGTTCGAGTAACGGCAGCGATTCGGAAAACAACGATGCGAATCTGATAACAAAGGAGGTTCAATCACAAGCAAACAGGTGCCTAACAGAAGCTGGAGAAAAGGTTGGTTATTCAGTCTAAACATATATAACTAGTCTGCATGAAAATTGATATGATATTGGTATTAGATAAATCTGGAGTATGTTGAAATTAGGAGTTAAATTAGTCAAAAAAAACTCTTGTCTGTTCCATTTATATTCTGTTGATGTTGTTATAAATCAGAACTGCATTTTTGGATAAACAATCAGAACTGTATATAAAACGACTCAGACAACACCATAAAATCACAGTATTATACCCTAATCAAAATCATAAAAATAGCAAATCAGACCAAGTAAAGAAAGGAATAAAACGGAGTAGGAGAGAAATCAGACCCAGAGAAAGCAAAAAAACAACAAGCAGAAACACTGACCTTAGGCTCGCCGGAGCTCCGGTCGTCTTCTCCGGCGAGATACCCAGAAACCGACCCAATAATCACCATGCCACCACCACTGGAGCTTCCTTCAAACAAGCTACCACCAAAACCGAATCCATAAACAAAAAGGCATATCTCAGATGTAGATCAGGGAACACAAAAACAAAAGAAATAAAAAATAGAGAGAAGGAGAAGAACATAGGAGAGAAAAACGAAGCTTACCTTCGTCAACGCCGTCACCAACACCACCATCCACCACCCTCGCCGTCACCTACACCCCTGCCGACCTTCCTCTCTCTCATCCCGAACTCATCTTCCATGGAAACGGCGCAAACCGCGCCGGATTTCTCTCCCTCTCGCGTGGGAACCGGCGGAATTCTCGCCGGTGGTTTCGGTCTCGCTGCGCGGCGCCGCAGCAGCATGGGAGGAAGGGAATGAATGTTGAAATTAGGGTTGCTGTCTTAGGGTTTTTCTTTATATATGGGCTTTTTGTTATTTTTATTTTTTAATATTCAGATTACTAGTTACACACCTCCGATTCACGCGCGCGCCCCTCCCCCACTTAAGCCCAGTCTCGCCTATTGGGCCCTCCTATGCGAACTGGGCTTTCCCTTTTACACCCCTTATTATTTATACAGACCCCTGCGATAAATAAAACCTCAATTTACTATGTTCACCCCCTGTTTCACTTTTTAATTCTTTCCCAACGCAAACGTAAATAATTTTTCTCGCGAATTTAAATAAATGGCTAAGTCGGTTGTACAACCGGGTTAGTCATTATTTTAGGGCCAATGAGCTGTACAGTTCAGTAACCCTGCAAATTTAACAAATACGAATAAATTACTTTTCTAAAAAATAAACAACTAAGTCGGTTGTACAACCAGGTTAGTCATTATTTTAGGGCCAATGAGCTGTACAGTTCAGTAACCCTGGAAACTTAATAAACACGAACAAACCATTTTTCCTAAAAAAATAGGGGATTAAGTCAAATTTTGTCAAATCGGGTTAGTCGTTCTAGAACTAATGAGTACATGCAGTTCAGGGAGTTCTAGAATACCTATTCTAAAATCAACCCATCTCACAACTCCTTTCAAAATTCAAAAATTATTTTCAAAAGGTAGGGGACTAAGTCGGTTGTACAATCGGGTTAGTCAGCGTCTTAGGAATCAGTGAGCTGTACAGTTCAAGGAATCCTAGGATCCCTACACTAAAAAACACCAACCCATAAGCATTTTCAGGAAGAACTACGTAGCTTTGATTCCTCCATTGCATCTGGAGGTACGTAGGAGCAAGACTCAACTCTTGTCAAGCACTAAAAACCAAAAAACTAAATAAGTCTTTTTTCTACAAAATAAAAGGGTAATTATTAAATAAATCTTAAGTTAATTAAACAATAAGATGTCGTGGGGTGCTAATACCTTCCCCACACATAACGACTCCCGAACCCTAACAATGCCTCGTCCTAAGATTTAAAGGGATTTTCCGAATTTGCCCTTAAACTAGAATTTCGGTGGCGGCTTCCTAAGAACCTTGCGAAGAATCCTTTCCCGGATTTTTCGGTCGCTACACCTGTTTCTGGTCCTGTACATATACTAAAGCACCATGTGCTTCTGTTGACAGAAACTACAAATACCAGAATTATATACAACACTAAATTCTCAGATATCGAAATTTTAAAAAGAATTTACTTCAATCCCGACAAGATGGCGCCAAAAATTTGGTGTTTGGAAATAACAACACAAATGTGCAAGTATACACATCCAAAAACAAGTAGTAAAAGATCGAACCCACAGAGATTGAAAAACTCACTTTTAAAATCAATATAAAGTAATAAAGTGTAAAGTAACTAAGTAACAAAATAATTTTGGAGTTTAAGTGATCACAACTAAGTTAGAAATAAAGCAAAGTAAAGAGTGTTAATAATGCAAATGAGAAAAGCTAGTTGGAATGTCTTCATCAAGTAATTTACTTCTAAGTGTTGATGCAGTATGTGATGAGCCTTTCAGTCACTTTCTTCAGAGTTTCAATACCAAATCTTATGATCCTTGCTTTTGCAATAAAGAAAGGGTTGTCAATGCCTTTCTTGCCTCCTAACAATTATCCAAGTTGCTAAAATAAATTCACTCTTGTATTTTAAGTACCCACAATTCATTCTATGGACTATACTATCCTATTTCTAGGACTTAGCATGGTTTTCACAAAGTTTTCTTTATGTAAAACACTCACCCATATTAGTTCTTGATTTCTTAATTGTAAGTCATGTCTGCTCTTACAATTCTACTTATTCTAAGTGATCAAGTTCAAAATAAGTTTTGAAAAGATTATCAAGGAAGAACTAAAGTACAAACATACATACATGCAACATACTTACTTAAAAGCTCATTAAATGATTAGAACATTCCAACTAAGAGAGGTTTAGCTAACAATAGACATTGCAAGATATATATATATAAACTGAATAGACCATGTTTATATAATAGAAATCACAAAAGAGAAACAACAAGATAAAAGTTACAATTGTTGAAGCCCTTTGTATGAAATCTTCTAGCAATGAACTAGCATTACTCCTTAGCACTATACAAACACTATGAAATCGAGTTAAGGAGGATTTGTCAATTCCTTCCTTTCCCTCTTATACAAAATAGAAACTAACTATGTATATTGAAATTTTGATCTAACTTATAGATTGTGATATATTTCCAAATGAAGATGTGAGGTCCTTTTATAGCCTTCAAGAGAGGTGCTTCCTTCCTTCATGTTGAAGTAATCTTGAGTGGATCATAGCTGTAGTTGCTTTTCGAGGTTGATCCAAGTTGAAATCTTTGACTAATTACATAGGGGCGGTTCCATGATGATAGAACATGTGTCCCTATGTTGGTGACTCTTCAAAGCTATGCCTATAGCTATGTGTGAATGGTAGCGCCTACTATACAAGGTGGGATGGCTTGAAGACCAAGCATGAGGTCGGCAATTGCAAGTGGATGCTCATGAAGCCGGGTCGCTCATTCACCAAGTAGGGCAGATTTGATGCAGGAGCATTTGATGCAGAAAGCATTGAGACTGCACTGAACAAAAACATCAAACATACCACAATATATCCAAAATGGCCTATTAATAACTATAACCATTCAAATCACTCAAGTTATCATATATCACACTAAATACTATATAAACTCTTTATTATTACTTGAAAGAGAGCAATTACTAAGTTTAAACATATGAAATACTCTATATAAAATAGAGTTATCACGAGTCTAGCTTTAAACCTAGATTTTTCAACACCTGGTATTCCCTCTTTTCTCTTGCTAGAGCATACTCAGTAAGGTCATCAGCTGTTTGTTCAACTTGATCTTTAACATTAATTTCTGGTTCTGTAGCTTGAACATCCTCTGTTGGAGTATCTTTAACCTTTCTAGGCTCCACCTCAAGCTCAAAACACTCTAATTCTTGTTGATCTTCAACTTGTTCCTGTGTGCTTCTCACAGCTTTGAACATCTCTGTTTCTTTGAACTTCATGTCTTTGCTGATAACATACTTCTTGTCTTCTTGGCTCCACACTTTGTATCCTTTCCTAGCCCTAGAGACTAATTTCCCTTCATTTACATGGTAATATGCTACACAGCCAAATATTTTCAAATGATCATAGTTTGGAATTCTATCACTACAAGAATTACGTAATATACCGGCGCCCAATTTCCGGCGGATTGTATCCGCCTGTAAATTACCGCGCCTTTAGTCAATTTCCGTGGATCAGTATCACTTTGTACATTCTTACGGCGGGGTTTTAAGTGTTTTCCGTGGTTTATTGCCGCCGCAGTAATATACCGGCGGTTTTTTGATTGATTACCGGCGGATTTGATAGTATTTTTAACCGTTATTTTATTAAAAAAAAAAATTAAAACACGTCGCCGGTAATGTCGGTTTCCGGCGGAATTTTTAAAAAAAGCCGCCGGTAATTTTCCGCCGGTAATGTCGTTAAGCGCGCGGTAATAATAGCTCGAAAGTCACGCATTAAAGCCGCGGTAATGACACGTGTTACGCGGTAACAACAAAAAGATTCCGCCGGTAATTTCAAATTTGAAAATCAGACCGTTTGGTTCCTTTCTTTTTATACGATCCACACCTCTTCACTCTTCACTCTTCACTTCTTACTTCTTACTTCTTATCTTCACTTCTCACTTCTTCTTCTTTATTTCTCTCACATTTTTCATTTCTTTCACTTTCTCTCAAATCTCTCTACAAAATTCATTGTTCTCTCTGAGAATTCTATCGTTTCTCTCTACCGATTTCTTCTCTTAAGGTATGTTTCTTTGATAGTTTTAGTTAAAATTTTGTTTTAAAATATTAGTTAGTTACTAATTCAGATATTATTTGTTTAGTAATTAGTTGAGTTTGAGTGGAAGTTTGCTTCAGTTTGGGTGGAAGTTTGTTCGAGGGTATCTGGAATTAGCGCAAAGTCAGAGACTTCTCGGCAGTACCGGTTAGTGATTACTGTTATTTGATTTTGTAGTAGAAAAAATATTATTTGATGTGATTAAATTGAAATTACTATTAGTTTAATTTTTTTTTTATAATTCGTGTATGGAAATTAGAATTAAAATCTCTATTACTATTATTTACTCAAAAACATTATTTGAAAACTGTTATTTGAAATTTAATTTTAAAAATTTTCATAAAAATTAAAGTCACAACTATTTATGTTTATTTTTTTAAAAAAAAAATAGGAATTATTTTAATGGTATTATAATATTAAGATTAGATATTTGTTATTTTAATGTTATTATAATAGTAATATTTTAGTTATTTAGTATAATATTTAGATGAGGTATTTGTTATTTTGTATAATATTTAAATTAATATTACTATTATTTAGTCAAGAATTTTATTTGAAATTTAAATTTAAAATTTGTCACAAAAAAGTAAATTAGATATTTGTTTAAAACAAAAATATTTTAGTTATTTTGTATAATATTTAGATTTAGAGTAGATATTTGTTATTTTGTATAATATTTAGATAAATATTTCTTATTTAGTTAAAAACAAAAATTATTTGATTTATTTTGTATACTATTTAGATAAGATATTTGTTAATAATTTTTGTTTATTATTTCTTATTTAGTTAAAAACAAAAATTATTTAATATATTAATTTATTGACCAACATTAATATAAACGCATTAATATAATTGTTTTTTTAACAACAATAATAGAGTTATTTTTACAAGAACATTAATATAGTTATTTTTTTGAACCACGTTAATTGGTTTTTTAGAAGAACATTAATGTAAATAGTTAATAAATATTATGTGATAGTAAATATTATTTAATGTAATAAATATTATGTGATAGTAAATAGTATTTTGTATAATATTTAGATTAGTTATTTGGTAATATTTGTTTCACATTAGTATTATTATTATATAGTAAAGAATGTTATTTGATTTAATGAATTGAAATAATTAGGATTATAGTAAAATTTTGTTAGTCTACAAAGAATGTTAATTTATTTAAATTTTTGTTAGTCTACAAAGATAATAGTAGCTAAAATATAAAAATGAAAATGTCTATTGTTCTGATAGACATATATGTTGTAATAAATTTAATTAGGACATCCACAAAACAATGGATCGTAGTTGGATGTATGATCGATTATATCCTGGAAGAGCGGGGTTGAAACGACGTTTTGTTGAAGGAGTTGAAGAGTTTGTTTTTTTAGCTAAGCGTCAAAAAGAATTTGAGCAACAAGGTGGAATTAGATGTCCCTGTTCGAAATGTATCTTTCGATCCATAAAAATGAAGGTGACATTCGACTTCATTTGTACAACAATGGATTTAAGCCAAATTATCGGATATGGACTCGTCATGGCGAGGTAGCAATGGAGTTTCTCGTGCCAATATAATTAATGTTCATCCGGTTGATATTGTTCCCGTCCAAGAAGTAGAAGGTGGCACTTCAAGTCCATCGTAGAAAGTCTGTTGGCTCATCGACTATGGGAAATCACCGTTTGATGTTGTTCGGGGATGATACGTGATGCTATCGGTGTTAATTTGGATTTTGAGGAACCACAATATGATCTTTGAAGAAGTTCAATGAAGAAGCTCGAGAGGTTTTATATGTTTTTGAGTGAGACAAATCAACCATTATTTGAAGGATCTAACGAATCTAAATTATCAATGTGTGTTCGGTTGTTGGGTCTCAAGTCTCAATTTAATGTTGCTGAATTGTGCATGGAATATATGACAAAAATGATGTTGGATGCAACCCCATTAGAGGACTTTTTGCCGCAGAGTTATTATGATGCTAAAAGAGGCTGGTGTCGAAGCTTGGCTTAAAATCTAAGAGAATTGATTGTTGTGTGTCGGGTTGCATGCTATATTATAGCAATGAGTTTGGGATAAATGATGGAGAGTTGTCGGAATGCAAGTTGTGTGGAGAGCCACGCTCACCGTGCAGCGAGAAAGGGGCGAGTAGAGGCAAACCGGTTCCACGGAAAGCAATGTTCTATCCGCCTCTTATACCAAGGCTACGAGAGGATGTTTACTTCAAAGGAGATCGGGTAAAATGTCATGGCACTATGAAAATAGAAACAATTACGGTGAATTACGCCACCCATCCGATGGTGAAGCTTGGAAGCATTTCGATCGTGTTCATCCAGTTTTTTGCTAGTGATCCACGCAATGTTCGCCTTGGTTTATGCTCGATGGTTTCACACCGTATATTCAAGCATCGGCATCACCGTATTCTTGTTGGCGGTTATTGTTACCCCGCACAACCTTCCTCCGTAAATGTGTATGTCTAAACTATACATGTTCTTAAATGCCATTATTCCAGGACCACACAATCCAACAGCTGGCATTGACATATATTTGCAACCTTTGATCGATGACCTAAAAAGGTTGTGGCATGGTGTTTTAACTTATGATGCAGCACGCAAACAAAATTTTCTCATGAGGGCGGCTTTGATGTGGACCATCAATGACTTCCCTGCCTATGGAATGTTGTCAGGATGGGGGACACATGGTAAGATGGCGTGTCCGATTTGCATGGTTGACACAAGAGCTTTTACTCTTAAATATGGAGGAAAAACATCATGGTTTGACTCACACCGTAGGTTTTTACCTAGCGATCATCCATTTAGAAGGTCAAAATATGCATTCATCAAGGGAAATATTGAAACAGGTGAACCTCCCCGTAGGCTGACACCAGAAGAAGTTTGGAACAGTGTCAAGGATATCCCTCCAGTAGAAGTCGTTGCAGGTGTTGTTTCTCGTCCAGATGGTTATGGAGTATGGCATAATTGGACAAAAAAGAGTATTTTTTGGGAACTTCCATATTGGAAAGATAATCTACTGAGACACAATCTGGATGTCATGCACATTGAAAAGAATTTTTTGATAACATATTTAACATCATATGAATGTAAAAGGTAAAACAAAAGACAATGAGAAGGCTAGGAAGGGCGTGGATCATTACTGCGCAGCGAAAGGATTTGTCGTTGGTTGAAGCGGGTACTAGGACGTTGAAACCCAAAGCCAATTATACTTTATCTACCGAACAAGCGAAAGAAGTTTATCGGTGGATAAAACGATTGAAAATGCCGACGGTTATTCTTCCAATTTAGCAAGATGTGCGGATGTGGATAATGGGAGGTTGCATGGGATGAAGAGCCATGATTGTCATGTATTCATGGAGTGCTTACTTCCTATCGCTTTTAGTTCGTTGCCAACACATGTTTTGAATCCGCTCATTGAAATAAGTCAATACTTTAAGAATTTGTGTTCTCGCAACGCTTAAAGCGGATGATCCGACAAAAATGGAACAAGACATCCCACTTATCTTATGCAAGTTGGAGAGAATTTTTCCCCGGTTTCTTTGATTCTATGGAGCATGTTCTTTGTTCATCCGCAAAGCTGGCTAAACTTGGTGGACTGTCCAATACAGATGGATGTATCCGCTTGAAAGGTCGAGAATATACATATGAAAGAAGTTTAGTACAATTTCAACACATTATTATTAACATATAATTTTCTATAGGTTCATGGGTGATTCAAAAGATCAGTCAAAAATAAAGCTAGAGTTGAAGGATCGATATGTTCGCCTTACTTGCATCGTGAAACAACTCATTTTTGTTCATATTATTTCAACAATGATTTGGCTCCTACAAGTAGTCGAAATGAAATCAACATTGAACCACCAAGACATCGTTAGCTTTATGCTCTGCTTTTTGTCTCCACACAGTCGTCCGTGCGGAAAAGAGTCAATTCAGCAAGCTATGTAAGAAGAGTTAAACTCAGCCCATGTTCATGTCTTGATAAACTGTACCGAGGTCCAACCATTCATTGAGTATGTCTTTCTCAACCTAGCTAGTTATCTTAATTTCTTTATAAATTAAAGAAATCTGCGTGTGTAACAATTGTTAATTTCTCATTAGGGAGTTTTTGACATCGTGAGGAGTAAGTGAAGAACAATCGTCGCTCATATTCATGCGCATTTTCCAATGTGGTTTAAGCGGCGTATGTATTCCCTTCCGCCAACTCCTACCAACCAACACCTGAGAAACTTATCTGATGGTCCTCGAAGATGTGTTAAAGAATGGCACACATACTTTGTGAATGGTTACAAATTTCACATATGGTCAGCCCTCATATGGTCAGCCCTCATATGGTCAGCCCTCATATGGTCACCGAGCCTCGATTTGAACTCTCCTCCGCAGCCCATTCCACCTCGGGCCATCAAAGACCCACGTCGGCCACGCCATGTCTCCCTCGAAGCATTCCAACAACCGTCCCCAAAGAATTTCGACCCGACCCGTCAACCACAACCCCAACAAAGAGGGACGATGAAGAAGATGATTGGACGACAGCGCTTTTTACATCCGGATCCCAACAGCACCCCAAACCCAAATAGGCCTTATTATTAGTGGTTTGTTGTTGGATAATTTTATTGAGACTTTGTTGTTTTTATTAGTTGTTTAATTTGTATGGATAATTTTATTGTGACTTTGTTGGTTTAAAATTTATTGTGACTTTGTTGGTTTTATTGTTGGTTTAAATTTTATTGTGAGTTTGTTGGTTTTATTAGTTGTTTTTAAAATAATTTTCAAATTTTAATAATTTACTTTTAAAATATTTAAAATTAGATTTTCAAATACTTTTTAAAATAAATTTCAAATTGTTAAAAGAGATTTTAAAATTTAAATATTATTTTAAAATTATTAAATTAATTTATAATTTAAATATTAAAAATTGAAAACGTTTTTAATATTTAAATTTATAATATTTAAATAATTTAAAACTAATAACGGTTTTTAATATTTAAATTTATAATTTAAATATTAAAAATTTAAAATTAAAATAAATTTTTAAAAACGTTTTTTAAAAAAATATATATTACCGGCTGCTTATAGCACTTACCGTGAGTGTTTTAAAAAAATTAAATTCAGAAAACATTACCATGGATATTAAATTGTTACCGCGGATTCTATTAAAAAAAAAAAAAAAATTAAATTACCATGGATATTAAATTGTTACCGCGGCTTTAATATCAAAAAAAAAAAAAAAAAAAAAACCTTACCGCGGATTTGGTGTTGTTACCATGGATTCTATTAAAAAAAAAAAAATTAAATTACGGCGGATTGTTTGCACTTACGGCGCGCTTTTTCCGCGGGAATTATCCTGCACTTACCGGCGGCTTTGTCCGCCGGAATAAATCAAGTAGTTCTGCGCGGATTTTCCGCCGGTAAGTGTTACGTACGACGTTTTAACCGGCGGAAAATCCGACGGAAAGTTCCGCCGGAAACATTCACTTACCGGCGGTTTTTTGGTTTTACCGGCGGATTATGTCCGCCGGAAAACCTTGATTTTCTTGTAGTGTATCTAACCACATTTCTTGGGGTGTTTTCAAATTAATACCAGTAGAGGGACTCAAGTTTATTAGGTAGCAGGCTGTATTTGCAGCCTCTCCCCAAAACTTAACAGGCATGCCAGAACTTGAGAGAAGACATCTCATTCTCTCAAGTATAGTTCTATTCATTATCTCAGCTAATCCATTTTGCTGAGGTGTGTGCCTAACAGTCCTGTGCTTAGTGATTCCATGTTCCTTACAATAATTTGAAAACAGTTCATTACAGTATTCCAAGCCATTATCAGTTCTTAAGACCTTAACCTTTCTACCAGTTTTATTCTCTACTTTATTTTTCCATTCCTTAAACGATTTGAAGGCTTCATCTTTGGTTTTTAACAAATAAACCCAAACCTTCCTACTATAATCATCAAGGAATGTTATAAAGTACCTGTTTCCTCCTAGTGTAGGAGTTCTGGCTGGTCCCCATATGTCACTATGGACATAGTCCAAGATGCCTTTGCTTGTGTCCAATGTTGAATTTCACCCTGTGCATCTTGCCAAATATGCAGTGTTCACAAAACGGTAGACTTCCAATCTTGCCACTGCCAAATACCCCAAGCTTGTCCAAGACCTGCATGCCTTTCAATCCTACATGACCAAGTCTGTGGTGCCACAAGCTTGCCTTTTCTGATAGTTGAGTAGTAGCTTCATCTGTAGCATTACCAACATCTCCATTAACTGTTGACCCCTTTAGAATGTAGATACCATGATGTCTATAACCTTTCATGACTACCAGGGAACTCGATTGGTGGAGAAATCCATTTGTATGAACTCGATTGGTGTAACTAGTTTTTTGCCTCATTCTTTCTAGGGTACTCTTTTTTCTTATGGAGTTTTGGCTTTAAGAACATCCTCAATGGGTACTCTTTCACATTTAAATTGCTTTAATTACTGTTCCTAATATTTCTACGTCTTCCTTTCTTTTCTCCAGCTCTTGCGTTTGTTTTTTTCTTCAGCTCCAACTTTTGCGTTCGTTCTCCAGCTTTAATAACGCTTTAATTCGCATAGTGTTCGTTCTTTCCCTCACACTAAAACTGATTCCTCCTGCGTTCGTTCCCTCATAGCGTTCATCCTTCTTCATACTCCTGTTTCCATTGGTATATATATGAATTACCAAAACTCTGTAATTAGGTGGCCAGAGACAACTAACCAAAATTGTTTGATTTCGTGGCTAGTAGGCTACTAGCCACAGTTAAGTGACTTCATGGTTAGATTGATTCATTTACCGTTGCATATATATATATGAATAACCAAAGCTCTGTAATTAGGTGGATAGAGACAACTAACCAGAATTATTTGATTCCGTGGCTAGTAGCCTACTAGGACCAGTTAAGTGACTTCGTGGTTATATTGATTTCAAGGTTCATTGAATGTTGAAGCTTCTGGGTTTTGAAAGGAAGAGGATTCGATGGTTTAAAGCTTCTGGGTTTTGCGTATTAGTGTTTTAGCGTATCAGTGATTTTGGTTTTCGTTTTTTTTTTTGTTCCTAAATTAATGCGTGTGTTTTTTTTAATAAATGTCTATTATTTCCCCATCTTTTTAGGAATTGGAAAATTGAATAATTTTAAACTATTTCTATTTTATTATTTATCATTTAGCATGTTATCATTCTAACCTTTAGTTATTGTTACTAAACATATTGTTTAGTGACATAAACTAGACCGGAGATTCTCTATTGTTGCACTATACTCTAAAAGATGTGTTGGCAGTGAAGTCTCACAACAATACCTTCCATTACAACCATCGCTTCCAAAATCAAAGTTGTAGTTGTTGTTGTCACAAATAGAGACACAACCTCCGACTTTTGTCCCATTTGACCGTAGAAAAGCAAGATTGTTAATGGACGGAAGTGGGATGGAGTCATCAGAATGAGGCCGACGGCGGTGCTGCACTCGCAGACCGATCGGCTGATCTTTGTTGTTTTGCGAGAAATGCTTGCGATCACAGTTGACAGGCGCGTCTCGGACAAATGGATTTGGGTGTCGGACGCGTTAGGTGGCTTCACTGTGAAAAAATGTTACGAATCTTTGCTGAAATTTTCTGCAGAAGACACACATGTACAACAGGTACAGCAGGCCGATAGTACCTCTGTAACAGCCCAGGTCCACCGGCTCAATTGGTAGTGGGAAAGAGTGGAACTTTGTATTTGAGCCCCATGTACAGAGTTGAATCCACGGAGGCAAAAAATTCTACAAGGGGGTAGAAAGATCGCGTGAGGTAATAGCCGGTTTGGGGTGGCGTTGCGGTGGACTGGTACTTTAAAAAATGTAACAGCCTTCCACCGCAGCCCGGGTCACCCCAAATACCTATTACCTCACGATCTTTCTACCCCCTTGTAGAATTTTTTGCCTTCCGTGGGATTCGAACCTTGTACATGGGGCTCAAATACAAAGTTCCACTCTTTCCCACTGAGGGGTTAAACATCTTATATGGATGACGGTAATTTGGAACATATGGATGGCGAGAAACAATGTCATATTTAAAGGCGAAGTAGCATCAACATCAAAAATACTGGCGGGCGTCAAGGACTCGGCGTGGTGCTGGTTCAAGGCAAGGAAGGGAAGAAACTGTACGGTAACATGGGCGGATTGGTTCCATTGCCCGATGGGCTGTTTTTCTATGTTGTAATTTATTATTTATACGGTTTGTAAACATTATGGATATTCATAGGGGGAGAAACAGTGGAGTGTGTTTTGTTTCCTCCATTGTGGCACATCTCTTGTGCAGAGTACTCTTTTTCCTTTCAGAGTCTTTTTCCTAATGAGTTTTGGCTTTGAGAGGTTTTGAGGAGGCCATCCCCTTTCCCTTTCTCTCCCCTTCAATGAAATCTTTAATTATCTAAAAAAAACCGCAAGAAACGCATCGTAGTCTTGGGAATACACAAAAGGGCTTCCTTGCAGGTTTATGACCATGGGAAAGCATTCTCTTATGTTATTTTCTATGTTGTTACTTTTGCTTTGACAGTTGTTGGATCGGTAAATTGGATTCATAATCTCAACCATGCTTTGATCTGCGTTCATAGAACTTACCTCAAGATTTAAGGATTTCAAGTAAGGTGTGTGAACACCTTCAGGATTGTTTCTTCTGCATTTTATTTCAAACATCTTGTGTGCATAGCATTTGGGATCTTTCATTCCATCCAAATGGGAAAGGGATATCGACATCCCCACATGTTGAATTACAATCAGGTTGTGAGATAATAATCACATCATCTTGTTGTGCATATGCCAGTGGAGATATTACTAAAATGATTATATGAAGTGCAAATTGCGGAATCATCATAGCTAAAATAGTGATCCCCAATTATTTTTAAAGTGAATTTATGCTCCGATCATCATCAGGTTTGTCAGAGTAGGGTATGTGTATGTGTTGGAGTATTTTTTATAATTATCCAATAGATTTGGATTTGTAGTTATCGTAATCTAATGGATTTAAAAATTTAATCGATGGATCACAACCATTCAGAAAATCAAATGGATGGATTCAATACAATCTATTAATTTTTTTTCTTTGTAATAGATGGACCGGATGGGTTTTGCTATGAACAGATTGAATATCTAATAGACAAATGAATGATTTTGACACCAAATTTTGGTCATGCAATATCTAAGAAATTTCTCCCCACATGCAAAGACTTCAAAGTTTTTTTTTGACCAAAGACTTCAAAGTTGAATATGTCCATATAACATAACAATTAATACAAATAGCAGTATCTAAGAAATTTCTCATAATCATGCCCATTGAGAAGGACAGATTATTATTTAATTGACTAATTTTTTCTTACAAATATAACTAGTTTGTTTATTTTATTTGGCTCATATTTTTTTTAATTTAATTCATTTATTTCAAAATTGATTATATCTTTATTTTTATTCTTGAATTTTCCTTCTGCGTATATAATTAGAGTTTAAACTCTATTTATTTTTTAGGCTCTGTTTGACAATGTCAATCAACTAGCTTATAGCTGATGAGATTTTTCAATTGTCTTTTGTCCTCCAAATAATTGAACCAAACAAATTTCTGTCTGAATGATGGGATTGTTGAACAGATTTCTGTCTGAATGATGGGATTTTTTTTTTCATTGTTGAATGATGGATTTGGATTCTGATTTGCGTGAAAAGTGAGATGGATCTATTTCAATTTTAACTTTCCTGCTCAATTTTGCCCTGATTTGATCTTGTCGTTGGATTTTATTGGTGTGTCAACTTGTTCTATAGTAAACTGAAGATCTGATTGAATTAGCGCCCTTTTATGCATTGAATTCACGTTCATTTAGCTCATTCTCATAGATCTGCTTTGCTGAGATTGGTCAGCATATAGTCATACTGAATTGTTTTTTCATCTAATCAAATTATGTACCTTTGCATGCGTGTGTTAGATTAGATCTGTATTATTCTAAGCTATTTTATTTATAGTTAGTTCTGTTGAATTTTTTAACCTTTGTATTGTTTACTTGCAGGAGGAGTATTAACAAGCGAGGAGAGTGTTTGTAATTGAGAAGCCCGACTTTCTATCAAGCCCACCCAATGATGTAACACTTTCCACCAAACAAATGTGTTTGGTGCCCACTGCGCACCCGAACTCGTATTCAGTTTGCAACACGCGGATCTTTGCCTTGACCCGATATACTTAAGCTTCACTCTCTCTTTTCTTTACCGGTAAACCAAGAACCCTTCCTTCTCTCTTGATTCTCCGTTTCTCTCTCTCTCTCTTCTCTTCTCCTTCGCCAGAAACCTAGGGTTTCTGTTGCTCTCACCGTCGCCGGTGATTGAAGCAGCAGCCACCCTCCGTTTCAGGTCTATGATGACAAACGTTTATGATGAACTAAAACCCCTCTGGTTTTAGCCTGAAACAAACTGATCTGAGACTAGATGGCCTCTTCTCACTTCGCGATTCTGGGTTTTCCTTTTCTCTGAAACTACGCTTGATTTTCACAATCAAGCTTGCCTCGAAGGTAAACCCCTTTCTTCTTTACTCTATTTACGGTTCTAAATCTTTCAATTTCACTGAATCAAGATTTTGGGTGAAACCCTAACCCTAATTCCTCTTTGTGCAGGTATCAGGTATAGGAACTTCAATTAAAGGTTCTAAATGCTTCAATCAGGTAAAACTCACACCTCTGTGTGTGTTTTCCCTTAATCTCTTAGCAATTTCACAAAACCCTAATTTTGTTCTATATCCGTTTACTGCATTAACTGTTGCTGAGTTCTTGAGATGAACACAGCCTGAATCCTTTCCCAGAACTCTCTCTCGGACTTCTCTAAGGTAACCAAACCCTTCCTTAACACTTTCCTTTTCTTTCCTTTGATTTCAGTCACTGAAATCCAAATACTAATCACTGTTTTCACTTGTTCTTGCAAGGTACACTCACACTTTGACTGTACAATCAGAACCCAGAAATTTGGTGATAGATGCAGAAACTATTGTAAAGGGAGAGTATAGCAGTAGACTAGAAAGACTTAGAGTAAAATCATAAACTGTAAATTCTATTATTCATTGTAAGTTTTATGTACAACTGTATGTATATATATACTGTTCTGGAATTAGCTGTTAGATGGTTGTTAGTTAGGATAACAACCAAGTTTGTTATTAACAAACTAGTTTAGTTAGTTAGAGACTCTAACTGCCCAATAGTTTGTTACAACGGCTATAAGACTGTTTTATCTTAAGCTAGAGTTTTGATTACAAACTCAATAAGTTCCTGATTGAGTTTTATTCATTTTGTCACTTTCATCTGCTATAGATCTTCCATTCACGCATGATCTGATTTCTTGTAAAAAAAATTATGCAAAACAATCCACGTGGCGTTGATTCTGAAATGCAGGAATGCATGCTTTTTTTTTTCATTTGTACTTCAATTGACCATTCTTGGCCAATTCTTAAGATCCTCAAAGCGAGTTTCACAAAGTGATGCATGAGTTTCTTTTTTTTATAGGAATTGCAGATTTCTGTATTTAACCTTTAAATATGGATAAGAGTTGGATATCGGATAACACGGTGACTAGAGAGAAGTACATTAGAGGGGTTTTAAGTTTTCTTCAATTTGCATTTGCAAACTCATCTATAGATGGAAAAATTTTATGTCCCTGCACCAAATGTGTAAATATTAATATGTGTACTCACATGAATTGTTATGAGCACATAATCAATCATGGGTTTTTGAGAGGATATATTAATTGGATTTTCATGGTGAAGAAGCTAGCTATTCTAAGACTATAAGCATGTCTCATGTAGAAAGGGAGTTTGATCATGACATCGATTCAATGATTCATGATGCATTTGCAATGCATACTACTCATGATAGTGATGATACAAATGTAAGTTTGGAGGATGAGGATCCTAGCAATAATCAAGGCCACAATGGGCAACAATCTAATGAAGGTAATAATCCAGACAAGTTATGTCAGTTGTTAAAGGAGGCAGAACAAAGGGGTATGACGAAAGTAAGACCGAAGAGGAAATGGCTTCTATCATTCCTGACACAAGGGTTCTTCCTTCTCAATATAGTGAATTGGTACATCATTGGTGTTTTGAAAAAGCACGGGTATATGTACAATGTTATTAAACTTTTTTAATATTAACAGTGATGTAGTTTAAGTCTTATTTTCATTCTTGACAATTGAATTCATTTGTTATAGGAAATAAGTCGCATCAACAAAAGGAATCACTCTAAATATGAAGATTTACATTGCATGGGATCAAAGAATCTTCCGAGGCTAATTAATGAAATGGTTTGCTTACCGTGTCACTTGTATTATTTTTAATATTTTGCTAAATATAATTAAGTTGGTTAACAATCTTATTATTAATGTTAGACAATAGAGGCTAGAGGAGTGCAACCTTCACGAGCTCAAATATATATTGATACTCGAACTCGAAAAGATGGGAGTATTGTTACCGAAAAAGCTGCAAGTGTGATTGTAAGAATTTCATGTCAAATGAAAGTTATTTTTTCATGGTCACCATCACATTTACTTGAAGTTTCTGGTTTCTATTTTGTTTTCATGGTTGTTATTAAGGTGTTTGCATAAGGAGAGAAATCAGGTAGAGAGTAAAAGTTCCAGCCACTGTCATGCACTAATTTTTCCCTTTTCGGTGTAAGTTTAGCTGAGAGATATCACTTGTTGATGTCTTCACAATTCACGTTCTTTTTCTCTCAATTATGTTGGTTGACATATACTTTTGTGATGTAATATAGGAATTGATTACCTATGTATTGCTACTGCTTATAATCATTCTATAAAGGAACTGTTGGAAGTAGGATTATTAGGAATAGGACATAAGAGGATGAAAAAGATGGGATTAGCATCATTATTAGGATATATTGATAATTATTCTCTGAAAGGTCATTGTTTCTGTTTGTCTATTCTTTCAAAATGAAGATGGTTTCAAAACAGCTAATCAACTATATAATTTTTGTTGTTTGATGTAGGATGAACTTAAAATGCACATGAAAGAGGAAGCAAGTTCTGGAAATTCTCAAACCACTCAAGAATGTACAAATTGGAAATGACATCTTTTCAAAAGTGAAGGGTCGCGAAAAAAGAGGACGTGTACGCTGTCTTGGTAAGATTTCACAACGTGGAAGTTCAAAGTCTAATGGGGATGGTAGAGTCAAGAAATTAGAAAATCTGGTTGGAGATCTCGTTGCGATTCTCCAAGTGCGCTTTGCTCAAGATCCACAAGTTAATGCAATTTTACAAGTTGTGGCTCAAGAGGTATGGATTTTTTTATTAAAGTTATTTAATAAAAAATTCAATTCAACTATGTAGAATATTTACAAAAAAATACATTTATCTTTTTAGGCATCTACACCTGCTCCGGCCCCGACTGAAGCAACCGATTTGACTACTGATTCCAACTAAGTGACGCAAACAACATATTCCCAACATTATTATTCAGCTTTATCTAGTGTTTTAATTGACTTGGGCATGTTTTTATATGATGTATTATCACAACAATTGAAAAGTTATAGTTGTACGTTTGTGATATGAAATATATATGATGTATTTTCACAATTGATAGTTGTATGCTTCTGATTTGGGTTTTGATTGACTTAATGTGTATTATCAATATATCTATTATATGTTAATCTTATGAATAACAGATTCAATGTATTTACTCTTTACTATGTTAATCTTTTTTTTTTTTGACAAATTTACTATGTTAATCTTATAATTTATAGTTGCTATAAAACAGTTTAATTTAATAAAAAAAATTACTTTTAATTCAGCAATAATAAGCCACTATTAATTAAAACAAAAAAACAAAAAAAAAACACTTTTAGTGACGGACAACACCGTAGGTAGAAGTAAAAATTAGATCTACCTGTGAAGGATACAGTGACAATCAGAAACCGTAGGTAAAGGTAACTGGGCGTAGGGAAAACCTTTACAAACCTTTACCCACGGACGAAAAAGCGTGGTTAGATGTCTTGTGTTCTCTACGGAAAAACTGGCTGTGGGGAGAGGTTAAAATGACTTTTACCCTCGGACATTTAACATTTAGTGACGGATTTTGTCCGTGGGGAGAAGTCAAATTTCTTGTAGTGCCAATACCCTTTTTAGTAATAGTTACTAAATTATTCCTTACCCTTAATCACTCTATTTTGAGTAATTACAATACATTATGACAAATGTACTATTGCCTAATTTATCTACCCATTCTAGGAAAGTAAATTATTTACAACAAAGGAGAATTAATTTGTGAAATCAATTCCTGATTCACAGGAACGTCATGTGAATTTTTATATGACTGAAAATTGACCCCAACTTCAGCGTCTCTTTGTTTTGTTGAAAAATTTGTTATTGTTCAGTAGTCTCACAGTATAATTGCACATGATCAAATATTGATGAGTGTCTTTAAGGAACAAGCAAGGATGAGAATGATGAAGCAGAAAGGTTTTGCAGTTAAAACAAATTCAAACTGAGATAATCTCTCAGGAAAACGAAGACACTACTAACAAGATTTTTCATTTATCAGTTGTGTCGTTTCAGAACTTTAGTTCCATAGCTTTGTAATTTCTACCTCTATGTAGCTACTTAAGAAATTTTAACTCCATATTGCTAATATGAACTTCAACAGACCTTTTTTTTTTACCAAATGAACTTCAATAGACTTGATTATTAGGCTGTGGTAATTACTTTTATGTGAAGGTTATACTGCATGTGCCACTTATAGTTTCCGAAATGATGATAGTTTTGGAGAGGAGGAAGTAAATAAAAGAGAAAAAAGAGCGTTTACTTCGGTATATACTAGGACAATTTAAACTTCCAGAGGGAGCCTCCACCAAGTTAAGTGACCAGTACCTATACCTTCTATATAGCTATAAAATCCATCCCTTTGTGTCTTCTAGAACCTATAATCTAATCCACGTTGATTTAGTGTTTACTCCTTAGATTGTTGTATTTCTTAAACTTCAAAACTTTTGTTTGTGTTTTGCATGACTTCTTAATTATGCTTGGATTGTAATGTACTGTTATTAACTTTGAGAGTTTACTTCGGTATATACTAGGACACCCCGTGCATCGCACAGGCATTCCAACTAGTTAATGTAATGGCAATATTCAATGGTTGATTGGACAAAATTTAATATGTAGAACAAGTCATTAAAGAAAACAACAAAGACATGAGTTACTAATTTCACTCATACCAACACAAAGAGAGATGTATATATATAGAGAGAGAGAGACAAACACATATATGTAAATATACACACATTAATATATATGTCCAACCAAAAGTGTTTCATTTTTCTTGGGGATAAGAAGTTTCGCCAATTATTTTGTTGCAAGAATATGCATAACCTCAGAGTCCGAAGAGTGTGTTAAGTTGTTTAGAATTGGCATTGAATTTGATGCAGAATATCCAGCCCAAGGTGGGAACTCTTCAATTCCAACAAGCTCAATTTCTTCATTGTCTAGCTCTGCATTAGAGTTCATATTCGATCCTCGGATCCCTTCTAATTCTAACATCACTTCTTTCATAGTTGGTCGCTTTCTTCCATTCAACTCTAAGCATCTTTTTGCCAGATTGGCAACTGTAATGATATATTCTTTATCTCCTTCCTTTGTCAATCTTTTGTCTATAATGTCAAATAGAATATTCTCCTCCATACAGTGAACAAAATAGGAAGCTACATTTTGATATTCCCCAGGTCCTGCAGATGATATTGGCTTCTGACCTGTTAAAAGTTCAGCAAGAACTACTCCAAAGCTGTAGACATCACTTTTCTCAGTGAATTGACTAGTATGAAAATATTCAGGGTCCAAATACCCAAAAGTTCCTTGAACTACTGTGGTGAGGTGAGTAGCTTCAATAGAAATTATTCTGGATGCTCCAAAATCAGCTAGTTTTGCCCTATATTTTTCATCCAATAATATATTTGTTGTTTTGACATCCCTATGATAAATGGGCTGACATGCAATTGAGTGTAAGTAAAATAAAGCTCCTGCAATTTCAGCAGCAATTCTCAAGCGCATATCCCATGTCATTGGCAAGTCCTCATTTTGGTCATGCAAATACTCAAAAAGATTACCATTGGGAATGAACTCATACACCAGCAAGGGAATTTCTGTCTCCAAACAACATCCTAATAATTTGACCACATTTCTGTTGTTGATTTGTGAAAGAATGACAAACTCGTTGATGAACTCTTCAACCTTTCCTTCAACTTTAAATTTTTTCACTGCAACAATTCTACCATCTACTAACATGCCTTTATAAACAGTGCCTTGGCCTCCCTTTCCAAGAACTCTATTCATGTTAAAGTTCTCTGTGGCCTTCTTTAAGTCCTTTAAGTTAAAGAGAATAGTTTTGTCAATGTTAACTTCTTCGGAGGACATTCTTTGTTGCAACAACAAACCACCATTTTTTTTAAAGAATTTTTCCTTGCGTTTCTTAATCATTTTCTTCTTTACAACTTTATACAACCGCCATAGACCATAAAGCAAAGCGATGGATCCCAGACTTGATGAAACTCCTACAATTAGGAGAGAGAGACTGCATTTTTCAGAGTCCATGCATGCAAGTATAAAAGCAATAAAGTTGTATTTAATTATCATTCTTGAATAATGTTTTTACTTTATATGAATGAATTTATACATACCTACAATGGCCGATTTCTTTGCCCGATTATTCTTGGGGTAGACAAATGGAATATAAGCTGAAATGTCAAGAACCAGTTTAGATAGTTGTATATAGTTTTGAGGCCAAATTGAATTAGAGGTGGGGTATGGGATTGGATAGAGTTAACAAGGAAGCGTTACGCCTTACGGATAAAAAAAACTCAAATTTTATAGAGACCGAAAGTTGGTAAAAAAAATTTGATGGACTAAAAATTAAAAACTCAAATTTTATTTTATAGGAGCAAAAACATACTTAACCCTTTTAACAAAATTCAAGGTAACTAAGAATTCTTTTTGAATCATACCTGGGCAGCCTCCAGCAACGTAGGGATTGCCATGGCCATAGCGATAATAGCCATAGTCATAGGAGCAGTAACATCTCCGACCAGTGGTTGTATTTGATGAAGATGTAATGTTAGAGTCAGAACAAACAGAATCTGAAGGGAGTTGTATGGTTGAATTGCTTAACATATAGTCCAAAATCTCCCACTCAAGCACCGCAGGAGCATACTCCGTATTCTTCAGATCATCAAAATTCTTCTGACTATAGAAATCATTAGGATTGTAGGGGGAGTCACGAAAGGAGATCCAAGACGCACTTACAATTAGGGAATAACCACATGCACTGGCACTGTGACTACTTTGGCTTCCCACCCCAAGATTCTCTACGTTATACTCTGAAAGATGTGCTGGAAGTGAAGTTTCACAACAGTACCTTCCATTACAACCATCGCTTCCGAAATCAAAGTTGTTGTTGTCATCGTCGTCGTCGCAAATGGAGACACAACCACCAACTCTTGTCCCATTTGACTGCAGAAATGCAATATTGTTGCAACCAACAGAAAGAAACGAGTTCCGCTCCTGGGAATACACGAAAGGACTTCCTCTCAAGTTTACGACTGAGTTATTGTTACTGTTATTACTTTTGCTTTGACAATTTGAACGGTGAATTGGATTCATAATCTCAACTGTGCTTTTGGCCGCATCAATACCACGTACCTCAAGATTTAAGGACTTCAAGTAAGGTTTGTGATGAACACTATAAGTGCTTCTTCTGCATTCTATTTCAAACATCTTGTGTACATAGCATTTGGGATCTTTCATTCCAAAAGGGAAAGGGATATCGACATCCCCACATGTAGAATTACAACCAGGTTGTGCTATTATAATCCCATCATCTTCTTGTGCATATGTCAGTGGAGATATTACTAAAATGATGATGTGAAATAGTAGAAATTGCAGAATCATTATTGCTAGTAAAATGGTGATTCACAATTATTATTTTTAATAAAGTGAGAGAGATTGTGAATCTATTTATGCTGCTACGATCCAGCAGGTTTGTTAGAGTTGTGTTTCGGTCATAGACTGACTCTTCTTCCCCACATGCAAAGAATAGACTGCATTGCAAAGTTTACTTTGTCCTCATTCGAATAGCGATATCTCAGAAGTTTCTCATAATTATGCCCATGCCCATTGGGAAGAAAAAACACATTATTGTTTAATTGACTCATTTTTTTCTTACAAGAATAATTATTACTCCATCCGTCTCATATTTGGTTCATTTCACACATATTAAGAAAAGTAGACAAATTTGTATGGAGAAGAGGAATGGTAAGTTAGTTTACCAAATTAATCCTCATTAATGACATTGCAAAGAAAAATTAGTAGAATAATGAAAGGTATGACTAGAAATGAAACATTAAAGTTTTATTGGATTCTTAAAAGTCATGTATTATGAGACAATTTTTTTTAGCTATAAAGTCATACTATAATATGGGGCAGGTGTAGTATTTTTACTTAGCTCTCTTCTTCTTAATTTAATTCATTTGTTTCAAAATTAATTATACCTTTTAATTTTATTGGCTTAAATATCATTTACCCCCTACAAATATCACCATAATCCATTTACCCCCCTGTAAAATAAAAAGTTTTAAAATGTCCCTTGCAAATATAAACTGTTTTTACGGTTACCCCCTCCTGTTAGATTATATTGACAGTGTTAAGGGTATAATGGGTATAAACTGTTTACGGTTACCCCCCTGCAAAATATAAATCGTTTACCCCCCTGTAGGGGGGTAACCTTAAACAATTTATTTCTTCAATGGGCATTTTAAAACTTTTTATTTTACAGGAGGGTAAATGGATTATGGTGATATTTGCAAGGGGGTAAATGATATTTAAGCCAATTTTATTCTTCAATTCTTTCTTTAGGCATATAATTAGGGTTACATGTTCGCTTGGCTCTTAATAAACTCTAATTTAAGGGTAGAGATTCAATTTGATTTCGTGTTTGATTAAAAGAATGTAAGAGGAGCTAGGAGGCGAGTCTTTGCCCATTTGGTTGGGGGGAGGGGATTTTAATGTTTAGAAGAGGTTAATTTACTTTTAGGGCTCATTTGGTGGTCAGGTTAAGGAGACGGAATATCACTACGCCAGAATGGCTAAAAAAGAGCGCCACATACCCAGCGTTTTTTAATAAACGCTGCGTATAGAGAGGAAGAGATTGCACATAACCAGCGTTTTTTAATAAACGTTGCGTATAGAGAGGACGAGATAGGAAAATACCCAGCGTTTTTCAGCAAACGCTGCGTATAGAGAGAACGAGAAAGCCAAATAATCAGCGTTTTTGAGGAAACGCTGCGTATAGAGAGGAGGAGAAAGCCAAATAATCAGCGTTTTTGAAGAAACGTTGCGTATAGAGAGGACGAGAAAGCCAAATAATCAGCGTTTTTTAGAAAACGCTGCGTATATTAGAACGAAAAACCACATATTCAGCGTTTCTAAAAAACGCTGAGTATTTGTTTTAATTTTTTTTTGGGCCAATCGTTTCTCTCTCACAACGCATCTTTCTCTCTCTCTCTCACTCACACTCACAACGCATCTCTCTGCTCTCTCCTCCACGACGCAGCGCTTCCATGTTCTTGTTGTGAATGTTGAATCGTGTGTTATTTGCATCTCTTAGCCTTTGTCTTCGCCATTGGAGCCGAACGACGTCGTAGCGAGGTAACCCTATCTATCTATCTCACACTACCCTTATTCTCTTTCCGCAATCCACCTCTCAAATCTGCTTCCTCTTTTCCTTTTTCAAAGCTAAAGTGGTCCCCGATGAGTCTGACGACCGTATTTCTGCGTTTACACCAGCGACGCTTCCACCGCTTACTGGCCTTGCCGCCTTTGCACTCCTGCTCCTCGGCCAGCCGTCCTCAACGGTATCACCATATGCTTTTGTTGCGGTAAAGGTCTCGTTTACGTTTGCTCCACCACCACCGCCGTCATCTTCTTCATTCTCTCTTGGTAATCTAATTTCGCCTAAAATCCCTAACAAAGTGTTTTGAATTGACTTGAATTTGGCTTTTGGTTTGAACTTTGTACCGAGATAGATAGATAATTAGATAGTAAGTGATGGTAGTTTTTCATATACTTTTTGATGCATTTGTATGATTAAACTTGATGATGCATGCAATTTCACGAAAGAAACCGGATGGAAAAAGTTCTTGCCATATGTTGGTCCCGGTTTCCTCGTTTCCTTGGCTTACCTTGATCCCGAAACAATAACTCTCTCTCTCTCTCTCTCTCTCTCTCTCTCTTGTATGTGTGTTTTCTTCGGTTCTCGTTTGTTTCCCATTCTTACAAAGCTGTAAATGATCCGCAAAATTGGAGCTAATCATAGATACGAGGTAGAGTAATAATTGTTTAACAATAAACCAAATCAAGAATTATATATGAAGTAAATGAGATAGATAGATGCCCGATTCAAAGATGATTTGTTTTTGTATCTTATCTTAAATTAAATATAATTAAGGTCCGGATTTAATATTAATTATGTTGTTGTTTCTTTGCATTCAAATTCTTGTGGTTAGTACTCATTGGACTCATATTTGCGCTTATCATTCAAATTCTTGGCGTGAAATCTTGGCGTAACCACCGGTAAGATTATTAGCATTTTTGATTAAGATTTGGCCCAATTGAGACAGAGAAATTACATTTTACTCTTAGGTTGTAATAGATTAACCAACCAAGTTCATTCTTACAAGATCGTGAAAATACATCTTCCATCTTAATTACTCTGTTTTCCAAATAGAAGAATTTAGGATTCTGATTTCTTTTATGGTCTCATTGAGTCAAGTCGACCCTTGGATCAATAGTAGTCATCACCGTCTCCATTTGGTTCTATTCCAGATCCACCACCGCCACGTAAAGTGGTTTGTAGTTGCAACCAGGAGCGAGTTGTGTTTTTTGGTTCTTGTTGGTGTATCCTTGACCGTCGTTATATATACTTGCTTTGTATGTGAATGTCTCTCTCATCTTATGCAGATTCATTACTACTACTTTGCATTGCTTGAAATTGAATATCTATTTGAATGGTTGTGTTATTTGCATTGCATTGCAAGGTGGTAAAAGTAGAGTTGATGAGAATCTTCGTGATTCATTATTTGATATGCATGCTCCTTCCGGTACTAAAGCGAATAAGTAAAGACTGGGAAGTCGAGTTACAAACGAAGCAAAAATTAAAGGTAGTAATTTCTGCTCTTCTAACATAGATGTTTTCTAAAGCAACTTTTCTTGGTTGTAACAAACTTATCTTATATGCCTTTTTGTGTGACAGGGGAAAGATATTTCGATATTCAAATCAAACAGGTTGAACTTAGCCGCAATGAGAATAATTATTGGTAAGTTCTCATCTGTAGATGTTGTTGAAAATGTCAACATGCTTATTAGTATTAACTAATGTACACTTGTCTCAAAGAATCACCGCAAAGCACTGTTTTGGATCTCCATAGAAGTTTGTGCTAGTTGTTCGTATAGACTATGCTTAAGTTGTTGTGAGGAATTAAGTCAAGGAAGAACTCCCGGAGAAATCAACTCATCTATGTTGAAGCTACCCGATAAAATGGAAGCTTGTGTTGACAAAGTGAGGCCATACTTGGATGAGAAAGAAATTTACGGTGGCAATTTAATCGCTACTTTAATATTGCTCGAGCGCATACAAATTGTAATGATAATGAAAAGGCATCATGCCCTCCTACTGAGAATTTGGTGGTTGTGGTAATGGCCACTTGATTTAAGATGCATTTTTCCTCTAGTTGGATCAAAGAGATGGAAGTAAAGGCAGAAGAAATTGTTTGCAGCTCCGATGTTCCTGAAACCCTGAGCTGATCATATACATATGTGTAATGTATAGTTATGGTCCTCACTCACACACGCACACACTAGTGCTTAATCTTGCCAATTTGGATGTATGTATTCATTATTCTTTGTCTCTTTTCCCCTCGATTCGGTTGAACTCTATCATATAATTATTGATTCTATCTATCATTGTGGTGGCAAATCAGATCTGGGTTCACCTTTCTGGGGTATGATCTTGATACTTGCATCAACAAAACTTCTCAACTCGCTACAATAGTCTGCTGGTTGTTTTTTATAGTCGCTCTACTTATTGTCCTCTTCGTAGCCAAAAATGTAAGTAAGTAATTGGCAATGTAATTTATATTACCCGTTGCTCTGAGCCTTCTCATATGATTCTACAGCTTCATTGAGAGTATAAAAAGATTTAGAAACATATTGGAACAGTTCAACCTTTTGTGTTACTATGAAGATTCAAACTTGTCAAATACACATTGCATCCGTGTCGAGTGTGTGGGTGGAACTATTTAATTACTTTGTGAACATATATATGTTATGTTCATTTTCCGAGATGAATCAAGTTGTACTTGTTAGGTAATCATGTTCTACCTCAATTTCTAACCTCAATTGCTAGTCTTTGAAATGTTTGCACAATTTAATGCCGTATGGTAAAATGTGCGATCACCATATTGATCGTGTGTTTGGTCAAGATCAATGGCAAACACCGAGAACAAGGCTAGTGTCCTGGAGGGTAAATAATTTCTCATTTATGTGTTAAGAATTATAATTTTGATGAACTCAAATGTTTATAGTTATACCATCCCAACTTTTTATATAGGTATTTTGGATAAAAAGTTGTGCAATATTTTATAGCTCTTAGTTGGGGATGATAATTGAAGTCATTAATTTGATTTTAATAGGAAAAGAATGAGAAAGTTAATTTTTGCAAATAAGAATTTTAGCCAATAAGCGCCTTGGATTTAGTATATTTGGTGTCTAACCAATATTTGATTTTTGTATTTCAATGGTCCTCATCAGTATTTAATAGGAAAAGGAAATTATTTATTTTGATGTTATCTTCCCCCTATGTATTTACATTCCCATGGTCCTACACTGTATCTTTATAATGTTCATGTAGTCCTACATGTACACCAGAAATAATTTCAAATTTAAATTGTATACATGTGATCACAAAGCTGAGGTTCCATGCGATCAGAATGGAGAGATTGAAGAAAACATGGATTGCTTTTGGAGATATGGCGCCATTGAAGATTAGAAGTTGATTTTCTATTGAAGAAAAAATGGATTTCTTTGTTATTTTGGATGTATGATTTAATTTTTTGGATGTATGATTTAATTTTTGGATGTATGATTTAATTTTGGATGTATGATTTAATTTTTTGGATGTATTTTGGATGTATGATTTAATTTTTTTATGATGTATGATTTAATTCAGGTTTAAATACAACAAATTCATAGATATCACTATTAAAAAATATTTTGTATGTATGATTTAATTTTTTTGTTGCAAATATAAAAAGAAAAATACACAAAAACTGAAAAAAAAAAATTAAAAAAAAAATTAAACAATGGGCAGCGCTTTTAAGGAAGTGCTGCCTATATGGGGACAAGTTTGGGCAATGGGCAGCGCTTTTTAGGAAGCGCTGCCTATTTGAGGACGTGTTTGGGCAATGGGCGGCGTTTTTTAGGAAGCGCTGCCTATTTGAGGACGTGTTTGGGCAATGGGCAGCGCTTTTTAGGAAGCGCTGCCTATTTGAGGACGTGTTTGGGCAATGGGTGGCGCTTTTTAGGAAGCGCTGCCCATTGTTGGAGTGGAATACCAAATACATAGCACGTTCGCTCAGTACTGCAAAGCGCGCCTATTGATGAAAAAAAGCGCTGCCTATATACTAATTTTGTTGTAGTGTATGATAAGCTTATCATATCATGTGTTCTATAATTTGTTAAACTCGCAGGATATGATAACTTAATCTTGTAGTTTATCATATCCTGTCTCTCTAGTTAAAACTTTATCCCGAGTTTGAGCTGAGGTAGAAACTAGCAGGATAGTTGATTTAGGTTTATCTTCTTTTAAGTTTTAGTGCTATTTTAATTTTTTTTTTTTTGGGTTTTGGTCCATGCCCCCATGATATTTTTTCCTTTTTTTGCCTTAATGAAATCCCTGATTGTCGCTACAAAAATAAAGAAACGAGCAGGATACGGTAACAAATAATTTTTTCATTTACCCTTTTAAAATACAAAAATCTGAAATCAATTACAAAATAATCATATATATCAAATATAAATAAAAACAAAAAATGATTTTAAATTAAAAATTTAAAATATTAGTACTTAATTTAAAAGATAATATTTGATTTTATGATAAGGGTAATTTTATCATTTTCATAATCTAAAATTAAAAATCCTCTTGAAATTGAAAAAATTAAAATAAGTAATAAAAATCAATTTATTATTAAAATGTATAACAATAGAAAATTAATTTAATTTTTCAAAGTAATATAGTTTGTCACAAGAGTAGTTTTGTCATTAGCATATAATATATATCGTTATTATTTATTAGTTCATCTAAAATATATAGTAGAATAAATATGTTATCTTTGCACCTAAAAATAAAATTGTGACATCGGGGGATGATGAGTGTGGGGAGTGATCGTTTATGCTCAAAAGTTGGCATCGCATAAAGAGTCACTCTTCGGCGGCATGCAAATGAATAGGCACGTGAATGTTTCGAATACACACCAGAATAAGGGATCTAGACGCTGTGGAGGAATAAGACTGTACATTTGAAGGAAAACTTAAAATAATTGATTTGGACTGCCTATACCAACAATGTGCATCTTCTTTTCGGGAGTCTTTCTCATAAGAAATCTATAGTTAAGCATGTTTGACTTGGAGTAGTAGTTGGATGGTGGCCTTCTGGGAAGTTTCTCAGAAAGCATGCAAGTGAGGACTGCATATGCTAATTGCTAAAAACACTCACGTTGGTTTCTAGGGGTTGACAGTCCTAAAAGCAGTCTGAGATGTTACAAAAATAATATATAATTTTATTTTATATCTTATCGAGTATTGGACATCAAATACATGATAAGATAGTCTTATTCTGCCTCTATCATATATTATCTCTATCCTGTTTCATATCATATCCTATCTCTATCGTATTCTGACCACCAAACGAACCATTATATCTTTATATTTTACATCTAAAGATATTTAAGTGAATCTGGTTTATAAGATTTAAGCTTCTCTTTTGTCCTATTCAAAAAATTCCAATATTAAGGCATTGTTTGAAAAAAAAGAGCGTATAGCCGATAAACTTGCTTATAATAGATTAGCTGATAGAGGATAGCTTATAGGGGATAAGTTAGCGTATTGAATTTTAAGTTCTTGATAAAAATAATGCGGTTGAAATAGCATATATATATATATATATATATATATATATATATATATATATATATATATATATATATATATATATATATATATATATATATAATGACATAAATGAATATTTGTAATTAATACTTGAATATGAGAGATAAGAATCATTTAAAGGTGGATAAATGAAGAATTTAATTAAAATAATAAGGATAAAAGTGGTAGAAAAAATAAAACGCTATAAACTAGTGAAAAAAATCCTATAAGTTTGTTTTGCCAAACAACTACCACGAAGTTATACGTTATAATTAGTTAACAGATTTGACTTTTCAAAAGAGAGCTTAAAAGGAAACAAAATTGAGTTAAGAGAGATTATTCAACTCTCCTCACTCTTCCAAAAATTTGAACCACAACCTAAAATCACTCCGTTCTCATCCATTGTTCCACTTAAGCCACACACTATTGAAGCTCGAGATAATTAAACCTATCTTTTTCTTTGTGTAGTTGGACTTGTTCAATTGCCGTGCTCGTGCTCAAATTGGCTTCTTTGCTTGCTGTTGACTTGTTATGTTCAACTCAATAATTTAAAAATTAAGGATATAGTACTGTATTAAGAAATACCTTAAGCATTTGTTCAACTGCAGATATACATTTAAACAAATTTTAAAAATCTAATAATAAATATAAATTTCAAAATGCAAAGAAAACTAAGTATGACCTCCGCCATTTTTCAAAAACAAGAGATTAAGGGTCTGATTGAAAGGATTTTGATTTTTAGTTTTTAAAAAACTATTTTACAAATCAATTTTTTAAAATTGTTTTTAAGAAAAAAGGAAAAGAAGATTTGTTTGGTATATATAACTGTTTTCAAAGTATGTTTTAAAATATAATTTTATTTTAAAATTGAATATAATTTTAAATATTTAAAATGAAACATTTATTTTATTAAATAATAATAAAATAAAAAATGCATAAAGTTTATGAAATAGTTCAAATATTTTTTTTCTTCAATTCTAATCACCGCATTTCATCAAACTTAATTTCAATTCTAGAGAGAGATTTTAATTTTTAATAATTAAAATGATAGAAAAACTATTTTAAAGTATAAATTACTAACCAACAAGGTTGGTCAGAGTGAGAATCGGACTCGAATTCCATTCAAAAGTCTCGGGTTTGAATATTCGGTGTGCAAAAACTTTGTTGGGAGGGAGAACCACACGGGTAAGCAAAGCCGTACTTGTGGCGTGACCAAGTTCCTCGACCTAGATTTGTCATCAATGTGGCCGGTAAAAACCGCGCACCAATGACATGGTAGAAAAAAAGTATAATTATTATGTGATTTCTTTGGATGGATCGAATTGTTTTTCATCCATTTCTATCGAATAGTTGATAAATTACTTTTATCCATCCAATAATCTGGTTGAAATTTTAACTAAATATCTATATGTGTAACACTCCTATTGTATCGAGATAGTTGGGAATCACGCCATGAGAACCTAGTAGCCCACATGATTAGGTCGCCCCAATCTACTTGCAGTAAGTAAGTCTTCCTCGTGGTCATACTGCACACTGGATACGAGCAAGTCATCCTCCTGCACACAATATATCTGTAAGCCCTCCTACACACAAGATATGAGTAAGTCGTCTCCTTCACAATGGATACGAGTGGGTCGCCCTTATTTGGCCTAGACGTGTCACATATAATCACAACTAGTCCGAATCGATTGAGATCCAACTCGCCTTACCAATGCAAAAGACCTAACCGTTTGCGCTCTGAAGAGACAATGAGGAGTCAATCACTCCAAGATAAAGACTCCCGTATGTTAGAGTTCAAACCCCATAAAAATACCCTTCACACACAGGATAAAGCACTTCACTCTTGCGTCAGTTCCTCTACTTTTACACAAAGATACCAATAGATAAAGATAATTAAGTGATTCTGATTTATGTATGTGTTTGCACCATAGAGTTTACCACAAATCTCCACCTTGGTACAAACACACCATAGAAGACCAAACCCAATAGCTCGAATGATGACCCATGACATCACCTACTTGATGTCAACCCCAAGCAAATCTAGACAATGTCTAAATTTGCCTACAGGAAAAGCCTTTGTTATCATATCAACAGGATTATTGCTTGTGTGAACCTTAACCACTTCAACCTAACATCTATATGTTTGGTCCTTTCATGGTACATTTGATTCTTACTCAAATGTATGGCACTTTGACTATCACAATATATGCAAATTGAGTCTTTGCATATTCCCAATTCATCAGCCACTAAACCATGTATCCACAGTCCCTCCTTTATAGCTTCTGTCAAGGCCACATACTCGGCTTTTGTGGTTGACAGAGCTACAACGTGTTGCAAATTTGCCTTCCAGCTGATTGTATTACCAAACAGAGTGAACACATATACAGTTAATGATCTTCTTTTGTCAAGATCATTAGCATAATCGGAGTCAACATAGCCCATAACACCATTGCAGTCTTCCTTGCCTCTGCAGTACACTAAACCAGTGGTAGTAGACCCTTTTAAGTATCTCAGAACCCATTTCACTGCTTGCCAGTGTTCTTTCCCTTGATTACTCATGTACCTACTAGTAACACTCATAACATGTGATATATCAGGTCTGCAGCAGACCATAGAATACATCATACTCCCAATTGCATTTGCATATGGGACCTTTTTCATGAAGTTTTTGTCTTTTTGACTGCTAGGAGCTTGCAGAGCAGATAATTTGAAGTGAGCTGCAAGGGGAAGAGTTGTAGCCTTAGCATCACACATATTAAACCTTTTGACTACCTTATTCAAGTAGTTTCCCTAAGATATGATCAATTTTTTCTTCACTCTGTTTCTAGTGATTTCCATACCTAGAATTCTCTTAGCAGGGCCTAAGTCTTTCATGTCAAACTCTTCTTTAAGTTGACTCTTCAGTTCCACAATAGAAGCCATATCCTTTGAAGCAAGTAGCATATCATCCACATATAGCAACAAATAGATGTTGCTATTGTGAGATATGTGTTTGTAGTAGATGCAACAGTCATTATTACTTCTAGTGTAGTTTTTCTTGATCATGAAGTAATCAAACTTTAAGTACCATTGTCTTGGGCTTTGCTTAAGACCATACAATGACTTTTGGAGATGGCATACCCAATCTTCTTTCCCTTTGACTTCAAAACCCTCTGGTTGTTGCATCAAGATAGTTTCCTTCAACTCACCATGTAAGAAAGCTGTCTTGACATCCATTTGTTCCAATTCCATGTCATGGTGAGCAACCATAGATAGAATTACCCGAATAGAGGTATGTTTTACCACCGGAGAGAAGATTTCACAGTAATCAAGTCCTTCCTTCTATGTATACCCCTTTGCCACGAGTCTAGCTTTAAACCTAGCTTCTTCAACACCTGGTATTCCTTCTTTTCTCTTGAACACCCATTTGCTTCCCACAACTCTGGCTCCCTTAGGTCTAGGAACCAGAGTCCATGTTGAATTCTTCTCAAGAGAGCTTAATTCTTCAGTCATGGCTAGAATCCATTTCTCATCAGATTTACTTGCCAACACCTCTGTGTGTAGTCTCTTGGCTCTTTGTTGATGACTTCCTCAGCAATATATAGGGCATAACTAACCATATCTTCATAAACAAACCTTTGGGGGCAGTTATAGTTCTTCTTGTTCTGTCTCTTGCTAGAGCATAGTCAGTACGGTCATCAGCAGTTTGTTCAACTTGATCTTCAACATTAATTTATGGTTCTGTAGCTTGAACATCCTCTGTTGGAGTATCTTTAACCTTTCTAGGCTCCACCTCGAGCTCAAAACACTCTAATTCTTGTTGATCTCCAACTTGTTCATGTGTGCTTCTCACAGCTTTAAACATCTCTGTTTCTTTGAACTTCACGTCTCTGCTGATAACATACTTCTTGTCTTCTTGGCTCCATACTTTGTATCCTTTCACACCTGCAGGGTAACCTACAAAGTATCCTTTCCTAGCCCTAGGGACTAATTTCCCTTCATTTACATGGTAATATGCTACACAACCAAATATTTTCAAATGATCATAGTTTGGAATTCTATCTAACCACATTTCTTGAGGTGTTTTCAAATTAATACCAGTAGAGGGACTCAAGTTTATTAGGTAGCAGGCTGTATTTGCAGCCTCTCCCCAAAACTTAACAGGCATGCCAGAACTTGAGAGAAGACATCTAATTCTCTCAAGTATATATACTTCTATTCATTCTCTCAGCTAATCCATTTTGCTGAGGTGTGTGCCTAACAGTCCTGTGCTTAGTGATTCCATGTTCCTTACAATAATTTGAAAACGGTTCATTACAATATTCCAAACCATTATCAGTTCTTAAGACCTTAACCTTTCTACCAGTTTTATTCTCTAGTTTATTTTTCCATTCCTTAAACGATTTGAAGGCTTCATCTTTGGTTTTTAACAAATAAATCCAAACCTTCCTACTATAATCATCAAGGAATGTTATAAAGTACTTGTTTCCTCCTAGTGTAGGAGTTCTGGCTGGTCCCCAGATGTCACTATGGACATAGTCTAAGATGCCTTTGCTTGTGTGTTGTCCAGTGTTGAACTTCAACCTGTGCATTTTTCCAAATATGCAGTGTTCACAAACGGTAGACTTCCAATCTTGTCACTGCCAAATACCCCAAGCTTGTCCAAGACCTGCATGCCTTTCAATCCTACATGACCAAGTCTCTAGTGCCACAAGCTTGCCTTTTCTGATAGTTGAGTAGTAGTTTCATCTGTAGCAGTACCAACATCTCCAGTAACTGTTGACCCCTTTAGAATGTAGATACCATGATGTCTATAACCTTTCATGACTACCAGGGAACTCTTTATGACTTTCAACACACCATTCTCTCCCTTGTAGGAACATCCAGACTCTTCAAGCATTCCTAAAGAGATTAAATTTCTTTTAACTCCAGGAACATCAGTTCATATCTTTAAGTTCGATCATTGACAAGGTTCAAAGAAAGGGTGGGCCATTGATAAAGAATCGACAGAATTTTTATTGTTCCATCCTCCATTTTCAATCTTACAGAGCCTATTCCTTCAATTTACCAAGCAGTGTCATTTCCCATTACAACTTGCCCTCCATTTACCTGTCTATACCCAATGAGCCACTCCTTGTTAGATGTCATATGAAAGTAGCACCCTGAATCAATAACCCAGTTATCCTTTCCTATGGATGAGGTAGCCATTAGAATCTGCAAAGATCACAAAGTAGCCTTCTAAGCTCTTTGCTTGATATCTCATGATGAGTGTAGTCAGAGTCAATGACCCAATAATTTTCTTTTGGAGATTCTGTGGCCATCAGAACCTCTCCATCATAGTAACATTCTGAGGCTATTGACACACTACCCTCATCATTAGTATCGTTTTTTTATCTTAAACTTCTTGTTAGGGCAATCTTTCTTGTAATGGCCTTCCTTCTTGCAAATGAAACATTTGTTCTTGTTCTTATCCTTATCCCATGGTTTCTATTTCTTTTTGTTTCCTTTCTTATCGTGTTTTCCCTTTACAAACAGACAATCACTATTGTTCTCTTCTTTTACCTCAGTTCTTCTTCTTAATTCTTTTGAGATCAAAGCAGATTGCACATCTTGTAGAGTTAGTGTTTCCTTACCAAATAGTAAAGTATCAGAAAGATTTTCGTAAATTTTTGGTAAGGAATTCACCAGCAATAATGCTTGATCTTCATCCCCAATCTTGACATCAACATTTTCAAGATCGAGGATTACTTTATGGAACTCATCAATATGTTCCTCAACAGACTTTCCAGATTGCATTTTAAAACTATACAGTCTTTGTTTTAAGTAAAGACGGTTAGCGCTAGATTTTACCATGTATAGTTCTTCAAGCTTCTTCCATATAGCAGCGGCAGTGGTTTCCTTTGTGACTTCTTTGAGGGGTTTGTCTCCAAGACTCAAGATAAGAGCTCCGTGAGCCTTTTCCAGTGCTTCAGCCTTCTCTTCCGGAGTTAGCTTCGCCGGTAATCCCTTTTCTCTGATTAACGCACCGGCAAGTCCCTGTTGTCCGAGCACCGCCTTCATTTTAATACGCCACAGCCCGAAGTCGTTTCTTCCATTGAACTTCTCGACCTCATACTTTGTTGACACCATCGTTCCGCAACTGATCTCTTTCCAAACGCTACTGATACCACTTGTTGAGAAGAATACTCAAGATTGAGTATTCCAAACCTGCAAAACAATGAACAAAGAACAACAACAGCAAATCTTCCTCGCTCTAACAGAACAATATTGAGAAGTAAACTTGAAATTGAAATGAACCGAATTAAAGATCAAACACTATTGTTGATCACCAAGAAATCAATATACGATAGAATGAATTAGAGAAGAGGGAAAAGGAAGATGAACACCGAGAAATGGTAACCCAGTTCAGAGAATGAATTCTCCTACATCTGGGGGACTGTAATCCGAGCTAATCCACTATGAATCAATCGTTTACAATCGAGTTACAAGATACGCTCAACGCTCTTTTCTTTCTCTCACTTTAACTGTGAACACTGAGAACAAGGCTAGTGTCCTGGAGGGTAAATAATTTCTCATTTATGTGTTAAGAATTATAATTTTGATGAACTGAAATGTTTATAGTTATACCATATCCCAACTTTTTATATAGGTATTTTGGATAAAAAAGTTGTGCAATATTTTATAGCTCTTAGTTGGGGATGATAATTGAAGTCATTAATTTGATTTTAATAGGAAAAGAATGAGAAAGTTAATTTTTGCAAATAAAATTTTAGCCAATAATCGCTTTGGATTTAGTATATTTGGTGTCTAACCAATATTTGATTTTTGTATTTCAATGGTCCTCACTTGTATTTAATAGGAAAAGGAAATTATTTATTTTGATGTTATCTTCCCCTATGTATTTACATTCCCATGGTCCTACATCAGTATCTTTATAATGTTCATGTAGTCCTACATGTACACCGAAATAATTTCAAATTTAAATTGTATACATGTGATCACAAAGTCGAGGTTCCATGCGATCGAATGGAGAGATTGAAGAAAACATGGATTGCTTTTGGAGATATGGCGCCATTGAAGATTAGAAGTTGATTTTCTATTGAAGAAAAAATGGATTTCTTTGTTATTTTGGATGTATGATTTAATTTTTGGATGTATGATTTAATTTTTGGATGTATGATTTAATTTTGGATGTATGATTTAATTTTTGGATGTATTTTGGATGTATGATTTAATTTTTTTGATGATATGATTTAATTCAGTTTAAATACAACAAATTCATAGATATCACTATTAAAAAATATTTTGTATGTATGATTTAATATTTTTGTTGCAAATATAAAAAGAAAAATACACAAAAACGAAAAAAAATTAAAAAAATTAAACAATGGGCAGCGCTTTTAAGGAAGTGTTGCCTATATGGGGACAAGTTTGGGCAATGGGCAGCGCTTTTTAGGAAGCGCCCTATTTGAGGACGTGTTTGGGCAATGGGCGGCGTTTTTAGGAAGCACCGCCTATTTGAGGACGTGTTTGGGCAATGGGCGCGCTTTTTAGGAAGCGCTTTGCCTATTTGAGGACGTGTTTGGGCAATGGGTGGCGCTTTTTAGGAAGCGCTGCCCATTGTTGAGTGGAATACCCAACAGCCACGTTGTCGTGTAGCCAAAAAGCGCGCCTATGATGAAAAAAAGCGCTGCTTATATACTAATTTTCTTTGTAGTGTATGATAAGCTTATCATATCATGTGTTCTATAATTTGTTAAACTCGCGGGGATATGATAACTTAATCTTGTAGTTTATCATATCCTGTCTCTCTAGTTAAAACTTTATCCCGAGTTTGAGTGAGAGGTAGAAACTAGCGAGGATAGTTGATTTAGGTTTATCTTCTTTTAAGTTTTAGTGTTATTTTAATTTTTTTTTTTTTTGGGTTTTGGTCCATGCCCCCATGATATTTTTTCCTTTTTTTGCCTTAATGAAATCCCTGATTGTCGCTAAAAAAATAAAGAAACGAGCAGGATACGGTAACAAATAATTTTTTCATTTACCCTTTTAAAATACAAAAATCTGAAATCAATTACAAAATAATCATATATATCAAATATAAATAAAAACAAAAAATGATTTTAAATTAAAAATTTAAAATATTAGTACTTAATTTAAAAGATAATATTTGATTTTATGATAAGGGTAATTTTATCATTTTCATAATCTAAAATTAAAAATCCTCTTGAAATTGAAAAAAATTAAAATAAGTAATAAAAATCAATTTATTATTAAAAATGTATAACAATAGAAAATTAATTTAATTTTTCAAAGTAATATAGCTGTCACAAGAGTAGTTTTGTCATTAGCATATAATATATATCGTTATTATTTATTAGTTCATCTAAAATATATAGTAGAATAAATATGTTATCTTTGCACCTAAAAATAAAATTGTGACATCGGGGGATGATGAGTGTGGGGAGTGATCGTCGGTGCCCAAAAGTTGGCACGTACAAAGAGCTGCTACTGGCAGCATGCAGCGAATAGGCACGTGAATGTTTCGAATACACACCAGAATAAGGGATCTAGACGCTGTGGAGGAATAAGACTGTACATTTGAAGGAAAACTTAAAATAATTGATTTGGACTGCCTATACCAACAATGTGCATCTTCTTTTCGGGAGTCTTTCTCATAAGAAATCTATAGTTAAGCATGTTTGACTTGGAGTAGTAGTTGGATGGTGGCCTTCTGGGAAGTTTCTCAGAAAGCATGCAAGTGAGGACTGCATATGCTAATTGCTAAAAACACTCACGTTGGTTTCTAGGGGTTGACAGTCCTAAAAGCAGTCTGAGATGTTACAAAAATAATATATAATTTTATTTTATATCTTATCGAGTATTGGACATCAAATACATGATAAGATAGTCTTATTCTGTCTCTATCATATATTATCTCTATCCTGCTTTATATCATATCCTATCTCTATCGTATTCTGACCACCAAACGAACCATTATATCTTTATATTTTACATCTAAAGATATTTAAGTGAATCTGGTTTATAAGATTTAAGCTTCTCTTTTGTCCTATTCAAAAAATTCCAATATTAAGGCATTGTTTGAAAAAAAGAGCGTATAATAGATAAACTTGCTTATAATAGATGAAATGATGATATAAATTATATGGGATAAGTTAATGTATTGAATTTTAAGTTCTTGATAAAAATAGCGGTTGAAATAAATTATATATATATATATATATATATATATATATATATATATATATATATATATATATATATATATATATATATATATATATATAACATAAATGAATATTTGTAATTAATCTTTGAATATGAGAGATAAGAATCATTTAAAGGTGGATAAATGAAGAATTTAATTAAAATAATAAGAATAAAAGTGGTAGAAAAAATAAAACGCTATAAACTAGTGAAAAAAATCCTATAAGTTTGTTTTGCCAAACAACTACCACGAAGTTATACGTTATAATTAGTTAACAGTTTGACTTTACCAAACAGAGCTTAAAAGGAAACAAAATTGAGTTAAGAGAGATTATTCAACTCTCCTCACTCTTCCAAAAATTTGAACCACAACCTAAAATCACTCCGTTCTCATCCATTGTTCCACTTAAGCCACACACTATTGAAGCTCGAGATAATTAAACCTATCTTTTTCTTTGTGTAGTTGGACTTGTTCAATTGCCGTGCTCGTGCTCAAATTGGCTTCTTTGCTTGCTGTTGACTTGTTATGTTCAACTCAATAATTTAAAAATTAAGGATATAGTACTGTATTAAGAAATACCTTAAGCATTTGTTCAACTGCAGATATACATTTAAACAAATTTTAAAAATCTAATAATAAATATAAATTTCAAAATGCAAAGAAAACTAAGTATGACCTCCGCCATTTTTCAAAAACAAGAGATTAAGGGTCTGATTGAAAGGATTTTGATTTTTAGTTTTTAAAAAACTATTTTACAAATCAATTTTTTAAAATTGTTTTTAAGAAAAAAGGAAAAGAAGATTTGTTTGGTATATATAACTGTTTTCAAAGTATGTTTTAAAATATAATTTTATTTTAAAATTGAATATAATTTTAAATATTTAAAATGAAACATTTATTTTATTAAATAATAATAAAATAAAAAATGCATAAAGTTTATGAAATAGTTCAAATATTTTTTTTCTTCAATTCTAATCACCGCATTTCATCAAACTTAATTTCAATTCTAGAGAGAGAGATTTTAATTTTTAATAATTAAAATGATAGAAAAACTATTTTAAAGTATAAATTACTAACCAACAAGGGTTGGTCAGAAATGTAGAATCTGACTCAATTCCATTCAAAAGTCTCGGGTTTGAATATTCGGTGTGTAAGAAAACTTTGTTGGGAGGAGAACCACACGGCGTAACAAGCGAAGTACTTGTGTTGCCACCAAGTTCCCACTCCTAGATTTGTCATCAGCAAAGCCGGTAAAAACCGCGCACCAATGACATGGTAGAAAAAAAAAGTATAATTATTATGTGATTTACTGGATGGATCAAATTGTTTTTCATCCATTTCTATCGAATAGTTGATAAATTACTTTTATCCATCCAATAATCTGGTTGAAATTTTAACTAAATATCTATATGTGTAACACTCCTATTGTATCGAGATAGTTGGGAATCACGCCATGAGAACCTAGTAGCCCACATGATTAGGTCGCCCCAATCTACTTGCAGTAAGTAAGTCTTCCTCGTGGTCATCTTTGCAATCGGATACGAGCAAGTCATCCTCCCGCACACAATATATCCAGTAAGCCCTCCTACACACAAGATATGAGTAAGTCGTCTCCTTCACAATGGATACGAGTGGGTCGCCCTTATTTGGCCTAGACGTGTCACATATAATCACAACTAGTCCGAATCGATTGAGATCCAACTCGCCTTACCAATGCAAAAGACCTAACCGTTTGCGCTCTGAAGAGACAATGAGGAGTCAATCACTCCAAGATAAAGACTCCCGTATGTTAGAGTTCAAACCCCATAAAAATACCCTTCACACACAGGATAAAGCACTTCACTCTTGCGTCAGTTCCTCTACTTTTACACAAAGATACCAATAGATAAAGATAATTAAGTGATTCTGATTTATGTATGTGTTTGCACCATAGAGTTTACCACAAATCTCCACCTTGGTACAAACACACCATAGAAGACCAAACCCAATAGCTCGAATACAGCCCATGACATCACCTACTTGATGTCAACCCCAAGCAAATCTAGACAATGTCTAAATTTGCCTACAGGAAAAGCCTTTGTTATCATATCAACAGGATTATTGCTTGTGTGAACCTTAACCACTTCAACCTAACATCTATATGTTTGGTCCTTTCATGGTACATTTGATTCTTACTCAAATGTATGGCACTTTGACTATCACAATATATGCAAATTGAGTCTTTGCATATTCCCAATTCATCAGCCACTAAACCATGTATCCACAGTCCTCCTTTATAGCTTCCATCAAGGCCACATACTCGGCTTTTGTGGTTGTGAGCTACAACGTGTTGCAAATTTGCCTTCCAAATTTGTATTACCAAACAGAGTGAACACATATACGATTAATGATCTTCTTTGTCAAGATCATTAGCATAATCGAGTCAACATAGCCCATAACACCATTGCAGTCTTCCTTGCCTCTGCAGTACACTAAACCAGTGGTAGTAGACCCTTTTAAGTATCTCAGAACCCATTTCACTGCTTGCCAGTGTTCTTTCCCTTGATTACTCATGAACCTACTAGTAACACTCATAACATGTGATATATCAGTGTGCGTGCAGACCATAGAATACATCATACTCCCAATTGCATTTGCATATGGGACCTTTTTCATGAAGTTTTTGTCTTTTTTGACTGCTAGGAGCTTGCAGAGCAGATAATTTGAAGTGAGCTGCAAGGGGAAGAGTTGTAGCCTTAGCATCACACATATTAAACCTTTTGACTACCTTATTCAAGTAGTTTCCCAAGATATGATCAATTTTTTCTTCACTGCTTCTAGTGATTTCCATACCTAGAATTCTCTTAGCAGGCCTAAGTCTTTCATGTCAAACTCTTCTTTAAGTTGACTCTTGATTCCACAATAAGCCATATCCTTTGAAGCAAGTAGCATATCATCCACATATAGCAACAAATAGATGTTCTTATTGTGAGATATGTGTTCAGTAGTAGATGCAATATCATTATTACTTCTAGTGTAGTTTTTCTTGATCATGAAGTAATCAAACTTTAAGTACCATTGTGTTGGGCTTTGCTTAAGACCATACAATGACTTTTGGAGATGGCATACCCAATCTTCTTTCCTTTGACTTCAAAACCCTCTTTGTTGCATCAAGATAGTTTCCTTCAACTCACCATGTAAGAAAGCTGTCTTGACATCCATTTGTTCCAATTCCATGTCATGGTGAGCAACCATAGATAGAATTACCCGAATAGAGGTATGTTTTACCACCGGAGAGAAGATTTCACAGTAATCAAGTCCTTCCTTCTATGTATACCCCTTTGCCACGAGTCTAGCTTTAAACCTAGCTTCTTCAACACCTGGTATTCCTTCTTTTCTCTTGAACACCCATTTGCTTCCCACAACTCTGGCTCCCTTAGGTCTAGGAACCAGAGTCCATGTTGAATTCTTCTCAAGAGAGCTTAATTCTTCAGTCATGGCTAGAATCCATTTCTCACTGTACTTGTGGCCAACAGCCTCTGTGTAGTCTCTTGGCTCTTTGTTGATGACTTCCTCAGCAATATATAGGGCATAACTAACCATATCTTCATAAACAAACCTTTGGGGGCAGTTATAGTTCTTCTTGTTCTGTCTCTTTGCTAGAGCATAGTCGATGACGGCCATCGCAGCTTGTTCAACTTGATCTTCAACATTAATTTATGGTTACGTAGAGCTTGAACATCCTCTGTTGGAGTATCTTTAACCTTTCTAGGCTCCACCTCGAGCTCAAAACACTCTAATTCTTGTTGATCTCCAACTTGTTCATGTGTGCTTCTCACAGCTTTAAACATCTCTGTTTCTTTGAACTTCACGTCTCTGCTGATAACATACTTCTTGTCTTCTTGGCTCCATACTTTGTATCCTTTCACACCCGCAGGTAACCTACAAAGTATCCTTTCCTAGCCCTAGGGGACTAATTTCCCTTCATTTACATGGTAATATGCTACACAACCAAATATTTTCAAATGATCATAGTTTGGAATTCTATCTAACCACATTTCTTGAGGTGTTTTCAAATTAATACCAGTAGAGGGACTCAAGTTTATTAGGTAGCAGGCTGTATTTGCAGCCTCTCCCCAAAACTTAACAGGCATGTCAGAACTTGAGAGAAGACATCTAATTCTCTCAAGTATATATACTTCTATTCATTCTCTCAGCTAATCCATTTTGCTTAGGTGTGTGCCTAACAGTCCTGTGCTTAGTGATTCCATGTTCCTTACAATAATTTGAAAACGGTTCATTACAATATTCCAAACCATTATCAGTTCTTAAGACCTTAACCTTTCTACCAGTTTTATTCTCTAGTTTATTTTTCCATTCCTTAAACGATTTGAAGGCTTCATCTTTGGTTTTTAACAAATAAATCCAAACCTTCCTACTATAATCATCAAGGAATGTTATAAAGTACTTGTTTCCTCCTAGTGTAGGAGTTCTGGCTGGTCCCCATATGTCACTATGGACATAGTCTAAGATGCCTTTGCTTGTGTGTTGTCCAGTGTTGAACTTCAACCTGTGCATTTTTCCAAATATGCAGTGTTCACAAACGGTAGACTTCCAATCTTGTCACTGCCAAATACCCCAAGCTTGTCCAAGACCTGCATGCCTTTCAATCCTACATGACCAAGTCTCTAGTGCCACAAGCTTGCCTTTTCTGATAGTTGAGTAGTAGTTTCATCAGAAGCGCGCACCAACATCTCCATGAATCATTGACCCCTTTAGAATGTAGATACCATGATGTCTATAACCTTTCATGACTACTGGGAACTCTTTATGACTTTCAACACACCATTCTCTCCTCAGAGGAACATCCGGACTCTTGAAGCATTCCTAAAGAGATTAAATTTCTTTTAACTCCAGGAACATCAGTTCATATCTTTAAGTTCGATCATTGACAAGGTTCAAAGAAAGGGTGGGCCATTGATAAAGAATCGACAGAATTTTTATTGTTCCATCCTCCATTTTCAATCTTACAGAGCCTATTCCTTCAATTTACCAAGCAGTGTCATTTCCCATTACAACTTGCCCTCCATTTACCTGTCTATACCCAATGAGCCACTCCTTGTTAGATGTCATATGAAAGTAGCACCCTGAATCAATAACCCAGTTATCCTTTCCTATGGATGAGGTAGCCATTAGAACTGCAGCATCACAGTAGCCTTCTAAGCTACTGCTTGATATCTCATGATGAGTGTAGTCAGAGTCAATGACCCAATAATTTTCTTTTGGAGATTCTGTGGCCATCAGAACCTCTCCATCATAGTAACATTCTGAGGCTATTGACACACTACCCTCATCATTAGTATCGTTTTTTTATCTTAAACTTCTTGTTAGGGCAATCCTTCTTGTAATGGCCTTCCTTCTTGCAAATGAAACATTTGTTCTTGTTCTTATCCTTATCCCATGGTTTCTATTTCTTTTTGTTTCCTTTCTTATCGTGTTTTCCCTTTACAAACAGACAATCACTATTGTTCTCTTCTTTTACCTCAGTTCTTCTTCTTAATTCTTTTGAGATCAAAGCAGATTGCACATCTTGTAGAGTTAGTGTTTCCTTACCAAATAGTAAAGTATCAGAAAGATTTTCGTAAATTTTTGGTAAGGAATTCACCAGCAATAATGCTTGATCTTCATCCCCAATCTTGACATCAACATTTTCAAGATCGAGGATTACTTTATGGAACTCATCAATATGTTCCTCAACAGACTTTCCAGATTGCATTTTGAAACTATACAGTCTTTGTTTTAAGTAAAGACGGTTAGCGCTAGATTTTACCATGTATAGTTCTTCAAGCTTCTTCCATATAAGCAATGCGTGGTTTCCTTTGTGACTTCTTTGAGGGGTTTGTCTCCAAGACTCAAGATAAGAGCTCAGTGAGCCTTTTCGGTCTTGACCTTCTCTTCTTCCGAGTTAGCTTCACGGTAATCCCTTTCTCTCGATTAACGCACCGTGAAGTCCCATTTGTCCGAGCACCGCCTTCATTTTAATACGCCCACACGGCCGAAAGTCGTTTCTTCCATTGAACTTCTCGACCTCATACTTTGTTGACACCATCGTTCCGCAACTGATCTCTTTCCAAACGCTACTGATACCACTTGTTGAGAAGAATACTCAAGATTGAGTATTCCAAACCTGCAAAACAATGAACAAAGAACAACAACAGCAAATCTTCCTCGCTCTAACAGAACAATATTGAGAAGTAAACTTGAAATTGAAATGAACCGAATTAAAGATCAAACACTATTGTTGATCACCAAGAAATCAATATACGATAGAATGAATTAGAGAAGAGGGAAAAGGAAGATGAACACCGAGAAATGGTAACTTGATTCGAGAGAATGAATTCTCCTACATCTGGGGGACTGTAATCCGAGCTAATCCACTATGAATCAATCGTTTACAATCGAGTTACAAGATACGCTCAACGCTCTTTTCTTTCTCTCACTTTAACTGTGAATCTTTACAAGAGTAGAATGCATGTGTTACTCTAACAACCTAGCAGATCCTAGTATATATACTACACTAGATATGAAGAGGGATCAGAACCGATCATAAAAGCTTCTCAACAATAGTGTAATTGTTGAAAAATTCAAGTGTGAGTAGCTAAGTATCACATCGGCTAGGAATGAGTTATATGAAGGACATATAAGAGAAGGGACCCATATACCTAATACCTTAAGGTTTTGGGTAGAGATGTGGTGTACAAATCTCTTGGTGGTGCATTCGTTGGATAAATTTCTGTAATTCTCCCGTCTTCCCGAACTCCCAAACAATGTAATTTAAGTTTCTCTCTTCTTCCGTACGTTCAAAAATTTCCAATATTAAAAGAAAGGAGAATTGAGTTAAGACTTAAGAGAGATTCTTTCAAGTCCCCCGAGTCTGCCAAAAATTTGAAACAAACACTCTCATCCATTCCACTTCAGCCACACACACTATTCGATTTTGAGATAATTAAAAGCTTGCTTTTTCTTTGCGCGTAAGGTTTTGGACTTGTTCAGTTGCCGTGCTCAAATTGGCTTCTTTGCTAACTCTTGACTTGTTGTGTTCAACTCAATCAATCACTTCGATAAACTTAAATACTAAGGATATACTCCTACAATATTAAGAAACATCTTGAGCATTGTGCAGATTTACATTTCATTAAATTTTTATGAAGTTATTAATACAAAAATATACATAATTTAAAGTCATAATGAAAGGATGTATTCTTTTTTATTGCAAAGGAGAAAAACTGAAAAAACTACGGTCTAACAAAAGGAAGTCCTAGAGTATCGGTCTGAAACAGCTGCAACATAGCCAAAGGGGGAGCATCCAGGGTCACATGCACTTGTGAATTTGTTGCATCGAGCTTGGCAAGATAATTCACACAAAAATTAGCTTCTCAAAAAGATGTTGAATCTTCACGTTCCACTACCGAGATAACAATTTTGACAAGAGAAACTTTGTAATACCTAAAATAATTTTAATAATTTTTACTATTACATCTTATTCCTAAGAGTTATTGGGTGCATTCTATATGTATTGATTGGAATTGAAGTATAATTAAACACTTTGTACATAGTAGAGTTTTTGCTTGTTAGTAAAAAGGGTAGGCACAAGTAGTAATCTTAACTCACTAAAATGAGCCCAAATCCCTTGTAGCCCAACCCAACTATTAGAAGTCAGCTGAAGTACAACAAAACTCAATCATTTGTGCCTCTTCATCATTCATTTGAAGCACCTTTAGAAAGAAAGGGAGGGAGGGAGAGAGAGAGAGACTCTTGCTCTTTGTAGATGTTTTAGGTGTATCTTTTCCGTTTAATTTTTGTTTTTCAAGGTTTGGGGAGCTATTGGAGTTTTTAGCTTGTTTTCTTTGCTGGCTAGCGCTTCTTTGGCTAGGCCATATTCAATAAATGTCTACTTAATGGGAAAAAAAGGTTTTTGTATTAGAAAATTTTAATAAGTCTCCATATTTTTTTATTTTGCTAAAAAAATGATTAGTAGCAGTTGAGGACTTGCTTAAATATTTATACGTGTATAAGGTCTTCACTAAAAACTTTTAATTTATAAATATTTAACTGAAAACTAATGAATTTTTGTATATTACTTATTAAAACTTCAATAATTTTATTCTTAAGTGGTTGGTTGAAATAAATTTAATATGTACAACGAGTAAGTAACAATTGCATGAGTTACTAATTAAGTAAGATGATTTCACTCATGTCGACACAAAGAGAGATATATGTAGATAAACAAACACTTATATTTTTTATAGGCAAATGTTAGTGGTTAGTAATTAGTTAGGAGATAGAGGAAATGTTAGTTTCCAAGATTTAAACCCTGGACTTACTTCTTGTAACACATTCATATCTCTTAAATCGTTATATACACACATTAATGTATGTCCCCAACCAAAAGTGTTTTTTATTTTTGTTGAGGAGAACAAAATTAAGAAGTTTCACAAATTATTTTGTTGCAAGAATATGCATAAACTCGGAGGAGTCTGAAGAGTGTGTTCTGTTGCTTATAATTGTCATTGAATTTGATGAAGAATATCCAGCCCAATGTGAAACTTCTTCAATTCCAACAAGCTCAATTTCTTCTTTTGGTTGTGCATTAGACCTCCTATTCGATCCTCGGATCACTTCCAATTCTAACATGACTTCTTTCATAGTTGGTCGTTTTCTTCCATTCAATTCTAAGCATCTTTGTGCCAAATTGGCAACCGCAATGATATCTTTTTTATCCCCTTCCTTTGTCACTCTTTTGTCTATAATGTCAAATAGAATATTCTCCTCCATACAGTGAACAAAAAATGAAGCTAAATTATGATATTCTCCAGGTCCTGAAGAGGATATTGGCTTCTGACCTGTTAAAAGTTCAGCAATAACTACTCCAAAGCTGTAGACATCACTTTTCTCTGTAAATTGGCTAGTGTGGAAATATTCAGGATCCAAGTATCCGAAAGTACCTTGAACTACTGTGGTGAGGTGAGTAGCTTCAATAGATATTATTCTAGATGCTCCAAAATCTGCTAATTTTGTTCTATACTTTTCATCTAACAGTATATTTGTCGTTTTGACATCCCTATGATAAATGGGTTGAGACGCAATTGAGTGTAAGTAAAATAGAGCTCCTGCAATTTCAGCAGCAATTCTCAAACGTATATCCCATGTCATTGGCAAGTCCTCATTTTGGTTGTGCAAATACTCAAAAAGATTACCATTTGGAATGAACTCATAAACAAGTAAGGGAATTTTTGTCTCCAAACAACATCCTAATAATTTGACCACATTTCTGTTGTTGATTTGCGAAAGAATGACAAACTCGTTGATAAACTCTTCAACCTTCCCTTCAACCTTATATTTTTTCACCGCAACAATTCTACCATCTACTAACATTCCTTTGTAAACGGTGCCTTGGCCTCCTTTTCCAAGAACTCTATTCATGTTGAAATTGTCTGTGGCTTTCTTTAAGCTCTTTAAGCTGAAGAGAATAGTTTTGTCGACATTAATTTCTCCAGAAGATATTCTTTGTTGTAACAACAAACCACCATTTCTTCTAAAATAATTTCCTTTGCGCCCCTTTATCATTGTCTTCTTTACAACTTTATACAAACGCCATAGACCAATAAGAAAAGTGATGGATACTAGACTTGATAAAACTCCTACAATTTTTTTTCATAAATAATTAGGAGATAGGTTACATTTTTTAGGAGCCATGCGAGTTTAAAAGCAATATAATTGTATTTAATTATAATTCTTAGCTAATAATGCTTTTAAATTTTATGAATTTGTACATACCACCTACAATGAGCGACTTCTTCGGCCGGTGATTCTTGTAGACATTAGAGTACCGATAAGCTGAAATGTTAAGAACCAAGTTAGTTTGTACTATCTTCATTTCCCAATATACCAACTATATAGCAAAATAATCATTTATTAAAATAAAGATCATGAGGACAAAATAACAAGTAATTATATTGACAATAACTAAGATTTACCCATCACGACTTTAAACAAAAATAATCTTTATTAATTAATGTTACTATACATAAAAGGTAATTTAGCAATACACTTTTTTCCCTGCCAACTTTTCTTAATATGTATAAAAAGTGTAACAAAGTACTCCCTCTGTTACTAAATTATATAAGCAAAAATCGATGTATTTGGTACAAATTTTGAACCAATTAAGTACAACAATTTTTATTGATCAATTTTTACTTTTATATTCTATAACGGATGAAGTACTCCACCGGTGTAGGGAGTATATCTTAAGAGAAGGAGGGAGAATATTCGTTTGGATCGGCTTATTTGGGCTTATCTACTGATATAAACACTTGTGAAACTGTTTGGTTGAGCTTATGGAAACAGTTTATGACGTATTCATAAGCTGTTTGTAGCTAATTTCCATAAGCTTCAAAGGATAGCTTATGAGAACAGCTTATGGCTTATAAAAAAATAGATTTAATATTATTTCATCTTTTATTATATAAACAGCTTATGATAAGTGCTTATGCTATAAGCACTAATTTAAGCTGTTTATCCAAACGGACCCTATATATATAACATATTGTGTATGATCATTAATACTCCCCCTGGACTCAAATATAAGTAACAAAACACATTTTTAAGTTCATTGAAAAAGTAATATATCTAGACAATATATAGTTCAGATACATTACTTTTTCAATGAACCTAAAAAGGTGTTTGTTGTTTATATTTGAGTCTCGAGGGAGTATATTATATGGCATGATAATAGGATCATACCTGAAGTGGGACAACCTCCGGCAACGTAGGGATTACCACCAGAACCGTTATCATTGGAGCAGCGACATGTCAGACCTGTGGTTCTATTTGTTGAAGATGTAACGTTAGAGTCAATACAAATAGAATCTGAAGGAAATTGCATGGTGGAATTGATTAGCATGTCATTCAAAATCTCCCACTCAAGCACTGCAGGAGCATACTCCATTTTCTCCAGATCAATATATTCATGATCAGTATAGCTTTTAATTAGCGAATAACCACACTCATCATAATGACTGTGAATTCCCACACCAAGATTCTCAAATGTTACGTTAAACTCTAAAAGATTCATTGGTAGTGAAGTCTCACAACAATACCTTCCATGACAACCATTGCTTTCAAGATCGAAATTGTTATTGTTATTGTTGTTGTTAACTTCCTCTTTGTCGTCACAAATGGAAACACAACCACCGACTTTTGTCCCATTTGATTGCAGAAAAGCAAGATTGTTGCAACCAACGGCAAGAAACGTGTTCTTCTCCTGGGAATACACGAAAGGGCTTCCTCGTAGGTTTATGACTAAGTTGTTGTTACTACTTTTGATTTGACGGTTGGATCGGTAAATTGGATTCATAATTACAACCTCGCTCGAACCAGAATCAATACCAAATACCTCAAGATTTAAGGACTTCAAATAAGGTTTGTGAACATTTTGAGAAGTGTTTCTTCTGCATTCTATTTCAAACATCTTGTGTGCATAGCATTTGGGATCTTTCATTCCAAAAGGGAAAGGGATCTTGACATTCCCACATGATGAATTACAACTAGGTTGTGCTATGATAATCTCATCTCGTGCATATGCCAGTGGAGATATTACTAAAATGATGATATGAAATGCAAATTGCAGAATCATTATTATAACTAGTGATTGCTAAAATAAAGTAGAGATCCACAATTATTTTTAAAGTGAGCTTGTGAATTATTTATGCTCTTATCGAGTAGGGACGAAAATGTTATGCATTGGACTACGTGCGTTTTGGTCCACAATATTCTTTTCCACAAGTGTGGCCCCTCGTCGTTGACTCGTTATAGTTTCTTTCACCCCTAATGCAAAGACCGCAAAGATGACTCGGTCTCTAATTTTTTTTGGTATAAACTGGGGACTACCATAATAAGCCGTAAAGTTCTCTTTCAAAAGATTTAACGTTATTATATGTCTAAGACTGAATTCAATTCCAGGATTTTGGTTAAGCTAAAAAATGCTACAACCATCTTCACACGCACAACCTTTCAAAATATTTAAATATTAAAAGGAAACAAAAATTGAGTCAAGAGAGATTTTTTAATTCTTCCAAAAATTTGAACCAAACAATTAATCGAAATCTTGCTTGCTTTTTCTTTGCGTATTATTGAGTACTACATTTGGACTTGTTCAATTGCCGTGCTCAAATTGGCTTCTTTACTTGCTGTTGACTTATCATGTTTAACAATTCAGTAATTTAAAAATTAAGGTTATACAATACTAAGAACTATCTTAAGCATTCTGCAGGTATACATTTAAATAAATGAAGGCAAATTCACATGTAGTTAATTTAAAGCTTAAAACAACTAAGATTTCCGGTCAGTCAAGAAACAATGATATCTTTTATATATAAAAGTAGAATATGAAGTTCACAAAAAGCTAAAATGGAGGTAATTTGGTCATTTACATTTTCTCCATAATAATTGTCTATCTCGCTTGCATTTATTGTAGAACGACTCTTACTATTCTCAATGCACACTTTAATTACTTGTTTACATTTTGCTTCCAAGTAAATTTTTACTGCCGCTCTACTTCCAAATTGCATTTCATTTAATTCCTCCCATATATCTATAACTCTATTAATCATATCATAATTTTTCTATTTTAAATTTTAATCATCTACATACCTGACTTAAATGATTATATGAGCAAGTTCCTTGCAGGCTTGCAGCATTGATGGAGTGTTAAAACTCCAACTTGATGAATGATATTCCTATTAGAGAATATAAAACAGTATTGTTGTTTAGAGTATAATATTATAACTAAGCCTAAATAGATAATAAACATAAAAAATATTTTAGAAACCTGTGATGGTGCAACAAAAGAAGTATATGGAACATTAGAAGATATGTCCATGCAATTGGGAACATTAGAAGGCCCATCCAGGGAACTAGTAGCACAAAATTGATCTCCTTTTTGTTTCCCTAAAATATAAATAAAAATTAACAAAACAATGTACTAATATATCCAATAACATGATAATATAATTCAAAAATAGACATGTAACACCTCACCTTTATTGTGCTCTTAACTTTGCAAAATAAGATTATAGAATGACTTCATAATGACACTCCGATAAATAATAACAGCATCATCACCAATTGTCGTTTCCTTTTCTTTTGAAACTTCTCTTGTATGCTCAAAAATCACAGATCTTGCATTTTTTGACCATCTTTTCAATATTGGCTAGGTATTATTTTTAAAATACCTTTAATGCAGCGATGTGCCTGCGATTTTTCTAGGCGCAGGCGAAAAATTTCCATAAATTGACATATGACATAATATATAAATAATCATAAAGTGTCTTAAATAGGAGAGATGAAATATAACTCACAATAGAGTGCTAAATAAAATTAGGAGGTAAATGCCCTTTCCGAGACTTCTTTCGTGGGTGAATGTTCGCATAATATCAACATCTTGAAGTGACTTGAATATCTCCCGCTCGGTGTAACATATCATCAAGTCATTGAACCACTCATCGTTGATCTTGTTGCGTAATTTAGACTTGATAATCTTCATTCTTTGAAAAAGCTCTTTCAACGGATCTTTGTCGACACCTAAGAAGAACAACAAAGCCAACTCAATGAGTTTGTAGACCAATGGAAATACCAAATGTTTCGAGTTTGAACCATCTTCATAGCCAAACTTTCAAGACATGAGAATCAATTCAAAGACATTGTTACTTCCTTCACTAAACCGGTGATCCATCGCCACACACATGGCGGAACTTGAATGAATTATTAAGGGAGCCAAAAGTAATCAAATAATATAATAGAAATATTAAATTTACAAACAAAATTAGTTTTCTCAAAATCATATTTTAATTGGACAATAAATACTCAATTTTTGACAAAATATAATGCCTTGGTTAATAAATTAAAAATTTGTGTTTTTCAAAAAGGTAACTTTGATTTTTTAATCATAAATACGATTGAATTTATTTTATACTATGAAAATATATATTGTCACCAAAAATAAATGCAAAACAATTAACAAATATTGTAAAAACATTTTGATTGCAACACACATACATCCCACCTCACCGCTTACTATATCTTGAAAAAATAATAAAAGAAGCATTGCAAAATTTAAGAAAGGCGAGGTTCGAACTCATGACCAGAATACAACACAAATACAAAACAATGAACATCTTGCATTACTTATTTAAACCATTTGTTGTGAAACATCTTGCAAACGAGATATATATTATATATCCTTAATAGAGAAAATCAACTATTAGGTTGGGGGCTTTACAAACAAAGTAGAAGTTGAGCCCGGGCGCGTGCCCGGGCTAGCTGGGCCCTAAAATCGCCCCTGCTTTAATGTTGTAAATCCGCAAAGCATGACTACAAAGAATTCCCATGGAATCAAACATGTGGCAACTACAATTGATCATTGCATTAGATAAGTCAAATGCTACAATATGCTTCTTATGAGGCATATATATTATTCACAGTGACTTCATAATATGACATATTGCACACACCCTGATTTCTTTAGAAGTGCTTCCACCCGCTCCTTCAAGATATTCATTTAAAAAACGTTTAAACATCTTTTGAGTATTCTTAGAATGTGGTTTTAGGCCTAACTCAACCCCACAAAACCGGCTTGTAAGGTGAGGGTTGCCTCTTCATTATAAACCCTCTAGAGACCTTATCACTAGTCAATGTGGGACTTGGGATTTTCCCTAATACACTTTTTTTTTTTTAATGGTAGGTGGCCCGATAGATCTATGATAGGCTCTGATACCATCTTAAAATGTGGTTTTAGGCCTAACTCTGTTGGAAGATCATGAAGATCATCCCTCACATACACACACGAGAGAGAGGGAAGAAAAGGCGCGAAAGTTTGTTATAACAGAAAACTCAAATTCTGATATTATGAACAGTGTCTCTTACATTTATGACTTATGGAGTATTTATACTCAATACCTCCAAACTACTACAAATTGCATAACTACCCCTAATATACTAGTTTATTCTTATACATTTAACACACCCCCTTAAGCTAGTATATTGCTTAAGGTCATACATCAGAATCAAATTACAAAGCAAACAACAAAGCTTACAATCAAGCATTACAATCAGCAAAAGTATCAATTTGTAAAACCCTTACAGTCCACAATATTCAGCATATCTCTCAGCCTCTTGAATGTCTCAGTTTTCACTGCTTTAGTGAAAATATCAGCAACCCGGCAAATCGTCCTGCAGAACTCCACTTTCAACTTCTCCTTGGCCACTTGATCTCTCAAGAAGTGGTAACGTGTCTCTATGTGCTTTGACCTTCCATGTGCTATAGGATGCTTGGCTAGATTTATTGCAGATTTATTATCCACAAACAACTCTATAGCACCTTCCTTCTTGATCATCAATTCCTGCATCAGATTGTCTAACCAAATAGCCGGGCATGCTGCCATAGAAGCTGCTATATACTCAGCCTCACATGATGATAAATCTACTACAGATTCCTTCTTTGAGCTCCAAGCTATAGGACCTGCTCCAAGCATAAAAACCGATCCTGCAGTGCTTTTTCTATCAAATCATCACCTCCCAATCTGCATCAAGTATAACCATACAATCCTTTCATATTATCATTGCAATCATTAGGGAGAAGAATTCCATATGTCATGGTGCCTTTGACATATCTTAAAATCCTCTTTGCAGCAGCTAGGTGAGATGTTCTAGGCCTGTCCATAACTTCTACTAATCGGTGACATCGAAAACAATGTCGGGCCCGGTGTTGCGAGATATCTCGGTGCCCCACCACCATTCGAACTCGGTTGCATCGACCTCCTGTTCATCAAAGATCTCGCTAAGCCACAACCACCGCCTGCTGGAGTTTCAAAGATCGCTTGCGATGTTGCGATTGAATCTCTGCGATATATCGAAGCATACTTACATTTGTGATAGCAAATTTCTTTTGCGATGTTTTGAAATTCAATTCCTAAGAAATAGGACAATTCTCCCAGATCAGTCATTTCAAAAGTTCTCATCATATTTTCTTTGAATTCTGCTACCTTAGTTTCATTGCTACCTGTAACCAATAGGTCATCAACATAGAGGCAAATCATCACCCCCTGACTTCACATACACTCCATGTTCAGAAATACACCTTTTAAACCCCATGTTGATAAAACTCTTGTCAATTTTCTTGTTCCAAGCTCGTGGAGCTTGTTTGGCCATATATAAAGCTTTCCTCGGTTTCAACACTTTATTTTCACTTCCTTGTTTCACAAACCTGCTTTGGTTGCTCTATATAAACCTCCTCTTCTAACTCTCCATTTAAGAAGCGATTTCACATCAAGTTGATGTAATTTCCACCCTTGCATACTAGCATGAGCTACCACAACTCTCACAGTTTCAAGTCTTGCCACTGGTGCAAACACCTCTTGATAATCAACACCTTGTTTCTGAAGAAACCCTCTAGCCACTAACCGAGCTTTGTACTTTACCACTTCACCTTTTGGATTTACTTTCACCTTGTACACCCACTTTACTCCTATAGCTTTCTTATCTTTGGGTAATTCTACTAATTCCCAAGTCATATTCTTCTCTATAGACTTTATTTCTTCTTTCATAGCTTCTAGCCACTTAGAATTCTTCATAGCTTCCTCCACATTCACAGGTTCTGTTTCTGCCAGCAGAGCAAAGTGTACAATATCACCTTCAGAATTTATCTCAATGTCTATCATCACTTCATAGTCATTCAACCTTGTGGGTGCTTGCCTAGTTCTCAATGATCTTCTAGGCTCTTCATCTCTGTCATCATCACTATTTCTTTGAGTTATTTCAGACTCATCACTAGGTAATTCAAATCGATTCTGTTCTAAGCCAATAGAACTCTCAGCCTTGTCACTCCACTTCCATGGCTTGTGTTCATCAAATACCACATCTCTACTTGCCACCACCTTGTTGGTCACTGGATTCAACAATTTGTACCCACCAGTAGAATGATATCCAATCATTATCATCAACTCACCTTTATCATCAAGTTTTGTTCTTGTTTGATCGTGTATCGTCAGAGCATCTTGATCCAAACACTCTAAAGTGTGCAACACTTGGCTTGACACCACCCAAGCCTCTTGGTGTTATATCTTCCAATTTCTTGGTTGGACATCTATTCAATATATATGTTCTTTGTGTTCACAAACTTTCTCCCCACAAGTACTTAGGCGATTCTTGCTTTTCAACATACTTCTCACCATATTAAGCAAAGTTCTATTCTTTCTCTCAAAGAATTCCATTGTCTTTGAGGTGTATATGGAGGAGTAACCTCATGTGTTATCCTCATTTTCACGAGAATCAATGAACTCAAAGACTAACATACTCACCACCACCATCAGTTCTAAGTACACTTATGTATTCACCACTTTGTTTTTCTACTAGGACTTTGAATTTTTTGAATACTTCTAACACATCACTCTTCCTCCTAAGCAAATAAATCCAAAGTTTCCTAGTAAAATCATCAATAAATGTAACAAAATACTTGTTACCTCCAGGTGTCTCATGCTGTATAGGTCCACATACATCAGAAAAAACCACTTGCAACTTCTTCTTTGATCTGCTAGACACATTCTGACTGAAGGAAGCTTGAGACATCTTGCTTTCAACACATTCTGCACATACATCTCCTGGAATATGTATCTTAGGCAAGCCTTTCACCATCTCCTTGCCCTGCAACTTTGTTAAGTCACCAAAGTTCACATGACCAAACCTGAAGTGCCACAACCACTCTTCTTTGTCTACTGCAGTAGCAAGGCACTGCTGCAGTAACACACCCAGTTCTACTTTGAATGTCCTGTTCTTGGACAGAATTGCTTTCACTAGCAATCTTCCTTCAGTATCAAACACCTTCATAGCTCTATCTTCCAACACCATTCTATAATTCTTCTCCAACAACTGTCCAATGCTAAGCAGATTGCTTTTCATTCCTGGCACATACAGTACTCCAGAAATAAAGCACATTGAACCATCCTTCTTCCTTATCCTCACCTTCCCTACACCTTCCACCTTCAAGGTTCTATCATCAGCAAACCTTACTCTACTCTTGATTGAACAATCAAGTTCCACAAACCAGTCCTTTCTTCCAGACATATGAGTAGAACACCCTGTGTCTAGAAACCAATACTCACTGTTATCACCTTCCTCCTTCACAGTCACCATATGCAATACTTCATCTACTTCATTCTTCTCTTCCACAGTCACCATTTGCAACACTTCATCTACTTCATCCTCCTCTTCCACAGTCACCATTAACAAGGTCTCTTCCTTCTCCTCCTCTTCTTCTTCAGCCAATTTCACATCATTTCCACTTACATTGCTATAACATTCATCAGCAAAATGTCCATATTTATCACGCTTATAGCATCAGTGTGGCTTTTTTATCATATCTCCTACCTCTACCTCTACCACCTCTACCTCCTCTACTTCCTCTACCTCTATAATTCTCACCACTATTGTTCTTTTGTTCATTACTACTACTAGCATTAGAGTTTCCTCTACCAGAACCAGCATTAGAATTATAAGGATTACCTCTACCTCTGCCTCCTCTCCAATTGTTTCTGCCTCTACCTCTTCCTCTTTGATTTCCAGAACCTCTCCCTCCTAGGTTTGCCTGCCAAGGCTTGTTCACCACCTCCTTTCACTGCACTCCTTTCATTGATTCTCTGCTCATGTGCTTCCAGAGATCCTTGTAGTTCCTCTAGCTTCATTGTTGACAAATCTTGTGATTGTTCTATCGCCACAAGATAATATTGTCAAATTTTGCGATGAAGATCTCAAAATCTTCTCCACTATCTTCTCATCTACCAACGCCTCTCCACACGAGATCATTTGATTCATCATCGTTTGAACTCGGTGAAGTACTCTGCAATTGTCTCACTCTCCTCCATTCCGAGCAATTCATATTGTCTCCTTAGTGTTTGTAGCCTCACACGCTTCAATTTTTGATCGCCGGCGTAAGAACTAGCCAACACGTCCCACGCCGCCTTGCTCGACTCCGATCTCGCAATTTTCTCAAAAATTGCTTGATTCACACACTGATGTAGAATGCACAAGCCTTTGCAGTCCTTCTTCTTCGCATCTCTCTTTAAGTGTTACATTTGCGCGTCGTCCGGATTCGCGGAAGTGGATCGAGTCCGTTCACCACCAAATCCCACACATCCTGATATCCGAGGATCGCCTTCATCTTCATACTCCACTGCTCATAGTTCTTCCCGTCGAGAATCGGAAAGTTCGCCGGAAAATGTCCATTCATCGTCGCCATTGACAAATTAGGTTTGAATTGGGGATTTTCACTCACTCACCAATTCTCACAGAATTTTGGATTCACACACTTCACTTTCACTCGATCGATCAATGATTTCCAACAATTCACGCTCTGAATACCATTTGTTGGAAGATCATGAAGATCATCCCTCACATACACACACGAGAGAGAGGGAAGAAAAGGCGCGAAAGTTTGTTATAACAGAAAACTCAAATTCTGATATTATGAACAGTGTCTCTTACATTTATGACTTATGGAGTATTTATACTCAATACCTCCAAACTACTACAAATTGCATAACTACCCCTAATATACTAGTTTATTCTTATACATTTAACAAACTCAACCCCACAAAACCGACTTGTAAGGTGAGGGTTACCTCTTCATTATAAACCCTCTAGAGACCTTATCACTAGTCAATGTGGGACTTGGGATTTTCCCTAATAAGTATAAATCGTAGATGCTCTTGACGCAAAGTCTCACTAACGTTTATAACAAGGCGAGGCATACTTTGACTATTTTTGAATTCCTTCTCAGTCTCTAACTGTCACCATTTTCTTACCATCTTCTCAAATGCTAATAAGAATTGGGTAAGATTAGTTGTTTTAGATGCAATCTCACCCAATACACTATTTGTACTCTCACTTCTTTGAGATGATTTGATATCAGCAGAGAATATACTTTTGCTAAAAGCATGCAGTACTCCATTTGTCACAAATTTTGTACATATTACTCAACCATGAATGATCGTGAAGCTTGTACTTATTTATCATCTCATCCCAAGTGCTTTGAAATTCATCTTCTGAGTCACAACCTGACATGCACTTATTGAACAAACTTTGAAACTCGTGGTTAGAATTAAGACCACCTAAATGAGAAGGAGTATTTTTAGCTATATGCCACAAAACCTACTTTCAAGGCATGTTCTTGATATAAGTTATAGGCTTCATCTTTACTACTCACAACTTGACCAATAAAAATATCATTGGGCTCAATGTCCTCCATATTTCCTGTAACCAAAAATGAAGTTTTATATTAAAAACATATTTCAAAAACTACATCCTTCCCAGAATTAGTGGAGCTGTTATGAAATATATGGTGTTGTTATATTTTTAAACACGTGTTATATTTAGAAAACCCAAATATTATAAGAAATGTATGCCTAATTAATTCAGGCGATAAATCCAAGGGATTAGGCTAGTGGAGTAATGGAGTATGGCTAAATAATTTAATGTAATTTACAAGAAGATGAGCTAAATAAAAAGACTAATTTTTTTTGACAACAAAATAGACTAGTTATTCTTTTAAGAAAAAGATGAGTGTTAATTTGTGTTCCTTCTCGGTGGGCAGAATAGTAAGAAATTTCTTGGATATTTCAATTAATACAGTTAGAGCATCCAGAATGAAGTTCTTTATAGTGTTTTTTTCTTATTAAGGATGATCCTTAATAAGGAATACCATCGTGGGCAGAAAATGTTGTATTCCTTATAGAATGGAGTCTTTGTACAATGACTCTCTCTTAAAGTTTGTGAATTATTTGTTGATAAAGTGATGATGTGTAGTTATTTGTGGGACCCATTAAAGAATTTTTTTGAAGGTGTTGCATTCGGGAGATTGAGTGCTTATTAGATATTGGTATTAAAAATGTATAAAAAAGTGATGTGTAAATGTGAGTCCATTTAAGGACTCAAATGGAGAGTACTCGCTAGGAACATAAATAGATTCACTGTCTAAAATTAATTGGCCATCACTATCTTTTTTCAGCTATATAGTTATAATAACAATAACAATGATTCTGCAATTTGCATTTCATATCATCATCATTTTAGTAATATCTCCATTGGAATCTGCAGCACAAGATGAGATTATAATAGCTCAACGTGGTTGTAATTCTACATGTGGGAATGTCAAGATCCCTTTCCCTTTTGGAATGAAAGATCCCAAATGCTATGCACACAAGATGTTTGAAATAGAAGGCATAAGAAACAATCCTGAAGGTGTTCACACACCTTACTTGAAATCCTTAAATCTTGAGGTAAGTTCTATTAACGCAGATCAAAGCATGGTTGAGATTATGAATCCAATTCACCGCTCCAACAACTGTCAAAGCAAAAGTAATAACTCAGTCATAAACTTGAGAGGAAGCCCTTTCGTATATTCCCAGGAGCTGAACTCGTTTCTTTCCGTTGGTTGCAACAATCTTGCTTTTTTGCAGTCAAATGGGACAAAAGTCGGTGGTTGTGTCTCCATTTGTGACAACAACAACAACAACTTCGATTTTGGAAGCGATGATTGTCATGGAAGGTACTGCTGTGAGACTTCACTGCCAACGCATGTAACACTAGAGAATCTTGCAGGGAAAGAGAGTTTGGGAAACACTACAAGAAACACAGTCATTAGCGAGGGAATTTTCAGTCGCTAACATGCCTAATTCCGTCGCTAATTGCCAATAGCGATGGACCAGTTTGGTCGCTAATGGAAATTAGCGAGAGAAATGTTTTTCGTCGCTAATTAGCGAGGACGATCCTCGCTAATTCTCGCCGCTAATTAATCTTGACGCTACCCGAGTCCGATTAGCGCGCTTTATCAATCTGAAATTATTATTATTATTATTATTATTATTATTATTAGTATTATTATTATTATTATTATTATTATTATTATTATTATTATTATTATTATTAGTATTATTATTATTATTATTATTGTTGTTATTATTATTATTATTATTATAACCAAAATTTCCAAAGAGAGAGAGAGAGGAGTGAGAGTGGTGGTGGTGTGGTGGTGGTGGTGTCGTAAAGAAAGAATAAGAAGGAGAATAGTAAGGGAGAAAGAGAGTGGTGGTGGTGGTGGTGGTGGTGGAAGAAAGAGAGTGAGAGAAAGAGGTATGTGGTTGTGGTGGTGTGGTGGTGGTGTGGAGAGAGAAAGAGAAGAAAGAACATGGTGGTGGTGGTGAGAGAAAGCTCCAAAAGAGAGAGGTTGTGGTTGTGTGGTTGAGGAGAGAGAGGAGTGAGAGTGGTTGTGGTGTGGTGGGGGCGTGGTGGTGGTGGTTGTGTGGGTAAGAAATTTGTGAAGAGAAGAATGAGGGTGTTGTGAGTGAAAAATAAGAGTGAGTGGTGGTGGTGGTGGTGGTGGTGGTGGTGGTGGGTTAGAGTTTGTAGGTGAGAGAGAGAGAGAGAGAGAGTAAAGGAAGAGGAAGAGGAGAGGAGTGAGGGTATTGTGAGTGAGAAAGAAGAGTGAGTGGTGTGGTGGTGGGAATGAGAGAAGAGGGTTAAAAGTGAAAGAATGAGAGAAGAGTGAGAGAATGGGGTATTCGGTCAAAAAATAATTGGACATTAGCGAGGGACTTGCAATTCCGTCGCTAACTGTCACTCTGGCATAGTCGAGGCGGTCTCACAACAGATCAAATCGGCCCGAAGAACGTTCGATTAGCGAGGGACGTCCCAATTCCGTCGCTAATTCCCTCGCTAATGGTCACATTAGCGAGGGACTTGCAATTCCGTCGCAAATGTCTGTTTTTTGCGAGGGACAAAATTTCCCTCGCTAATCCTCGTTTATTTTTGTAGTGAAATGACTGTTATCTTAGTGAGTGTGGTTATTCGCTAATTCTAAGACTCTGATTGGCAAAGTCAATCCGCTAGCTTATAGCGGATCCGTTTGTTGTAGATGTTTGGCAACAATACGTAATATTTTCCGTAGAGATTAGAAAATAAAATTTTATTAAATTTCAAATTTTCCAAATTGTAATTTTTCCAGAAAAGATTAAATAAAACTTATTGATGGAGAAAAATGATATTATATATATATTGTTCAAAATTGAAAAATGAGATAGAGTTAGAGGAAGAAAGATATTAGTTTAAGAGAATGATAGTTTGGTATTTTTGATAGTGGGTGTTTTAATAGAAGATATATAGTTGATAAAAAGTGAGATAGAAAAAAAAAGTTAGTTTAAGAGAATGGTAGTTTTGTATTTTTGGTAGTGGGTGTTTTGATAAAAGATATAGTTAATGATTGATAGTTGATAGTTGATAAAAAGTGAGATAAAAAAAAAATTAGTCTAAGAGAATGGTAGTTTGGTATTTTTGGTAGTGAGTGTTTTGATAAAAGATATATATTTGATATTTGATGATTGATAGTTGATAAAAAGTGAGATAGGAAAAAAAGTTAGTTTAAGATAATGGTAGTTTGGTATTTTTTAGTAGTGGGTGTTTTGATAAAAGTATAGTTGATAGTTGATGATTGATTTTTTTTTTTTGGTATAAACCGGGTATCCTCTGCATGCAAACAGCAGAGACTAATCCTCTCGAGTAGGGTAGGGACCACAAAGCAGGCAAAAAGCTCTCCCTGAAGAGATATAGATTAGATAGATAGATTAGATATTAGATATTAGTGAAGTTATCTCGTGTTTTTATATATTAGTGCAGTTATCTCGTAGTTTAGATCGATTATTTTAGTTTATTAGTAGATTTGATTTGAATTTCGAAATTTGAAAGAAAAAAAGAGAGAGGAAAGTTAAAAAAAATGGGAGTGAGAAGAAAGCGCATTGGGAGAAGAAAATTTAAAAATGAATGTGATAGTAAATTACAATGTTGCCCCTAGTTAGATGAGTTGTCAAATAAATAGGGAAACTTGCTTGAGTAATTTAAGTATGATTTGTTTATATAAATAGATATTAGATTAGATTAGTAGATAGTGGGTAAAGAAAGTTGGTGAGTTTAATTTGAATTTTGAATTTTGAAAAAAAAAAGTAAGAGAAAGTAGGAAAAAAGTGGGAGTGAGAAGAAAATGCATTGAGAAAAGAAATTTGATGAAAGTATGATAGTAAATTACAATGTTGTCTTTAGTTAGATGAATTGTCAAGTAAATATGGAGGCTTGTTTGAGTAATTTAAATGTGATTTGTTTGTATAAATAGATAAATAGATATTAGGTTAGATAGTAAATAGGAGTAAATTGTAAATAGATTATTTAATATTAATTTAATTATATTAGATTATATAGTGGATTAAAAAAATTGGGAAAAGAAATATTTTTATTTTTAAATAAAGGATGTGGGGGTCACTAATAATAGATGTGTAAGAAGTAAGAAATATTGGGAAACGTGAGATTGAAAGAGAGTGAGTGAGGAAGGAAGAGAAAGTAGAATTAAAAAATGATAAATAAAATAAAAATGGTGATGTGTCAAAAAAGTAAGATGTCTAAAATTGTAATTTTGTAAGTTGTTTGTTTGTATAAATAGATATTAGATAGATTAGATAGATTAGATTAGATTAGATTAGATAGATAGATAGATATAGTGGATTAAAAAATTGGGAAAAGAAATATTTTTATTTTTAAATAAATGGTGTGGGGGATACTAATAATAGATGTGTAAGAAGTAAGAAATATTGGGAAATGTGAGATTGAAAGAGAGTGAGAAAGGAAGAGAAAGTAGAATTAAAAAATGATAAATAAAACAAAAGTGGTGATATGTCAAAAAAGTAAGATGTCTAAAATTGTAATTTTGTAAGTTATTTGTTTGTATAAATAGATAGATATTAGATTCTTAGGGGAGGGGATGACACCTTCAAACTCTTTGAAACTTGAGTACTTACGAACGTAATTACATTTACCTCACCATAAGAAGATTAATAGAGATTTAATCTGGGATATACTCCCCTAAGTCAACCCCTTAAAGTTCAATTCATTTTATTTATCGAGAAGATAAAGATAGGAATTTATGAAAATAAAAAGGCAATTAGGTTTTTCATAGCTTTTTCAAGAGACACATTACACTTAAATTGCTAGGTCTTCCCTAATGGATCATACTCCCTCCGTTACAAAATATAAACAAAAATTGGTCAACTGAAGTTGATGTATCTGGTTCAAAATTTGGACTAGATACGTCAACTTCTGTTGACCAATTTTGCTTATATTCTATAATAGAGTAGTATATAACTACGGGCCATGGGCCACTTAAAGGAATTTTGGAAACAACTACCGCGATAAAAAACACAAACAGATTAGGCCCATGCTTCTTACACACCCCCTCTACTCATCATAAACTACACAGACGCGTGAAAAGACATAAATGCCCTTAATGAAACACAATGTTTTAATTTATTTTTTTGGAATTTAAGGACGGTTTGATAGTTTACCACCAAACCAGTTCGATTGTAAACTATCGAGACCTATAAAATTTGATGCACACACCAAAGTTGTTTAATAGTGGTTCGATAGTTAACTAACGAACCGGTTCGATTCTTCAAGGTCGGACCACTGTTAATGAGACAGATTTCATGTGATTTTTGCACGCCTTAAAATCAATTCAAAACGAGGTTCTCACATTTCACCCTCGTTCTCAAATTTGTCTCAGTTACGCAAAAACAATTGGGAATGAACGGAATAAATGTAATTAAAAATTCTACAATGTCAAATTTGTTCGGTAAAGCATAAATAAACCTACTAATTAAAATGAATAGCCTAAACATAAGTACTATTACATAGCATCTGTCTCCTGGTTGGCACAACTAAACTTCCTCAGCCCCCGTGCTATTGGTCTCGCCAATGTCCTCAGCCTGTCAATGATGGTCAATGCACGGGTACCCCGTGGGACCCTACCATCTAGCACGCTCTCCATCTCTGGTATACTCTACGAAACACAAAAATACACTAATTAAAATAGTGAAATTTTTAAAAGCAATTATCTTTAATTACAAGTTAAAAATGATTGATACCTGTCCAGCCTCTTCCACACCAGGCATGGGGTAATTTTCTGGCATTAGGTATCGGTGGGATACCCTCCTATACCAGGCCATGTACCCCTCAACCGTATCTGGGCTCCCAGCCTGTAATGCGTGACCACAAGGGATAAGATGGCTGTGGGAATCTGCCTACATAGCATCAACATCTTCTTTGGTAACTACAGCCTGCCTAGGATGTTTGGGGTCCTCGGGGATCCCCTGCATAGCCAAACTGCCTGACCACACGATCAGGTAGATAAGGGACCATGCACCTAGCATGCCGTAGAAACCCTCTAAAGTAGCACAGCGGGTCCAATGCCAAAAAAGCTCTGTGAGAATGGTATGGATCCCATGTCACCTCCTCTGGGCGAATGCGATCAATCATCTCCCAAAAATGGACCAATTTGCCATCTGACTTTTTGTCTTCCCATTTCAAACCCCATGGCTTCTCTTCAGAATAGTCGACAACACGAACAAACTTAGTACCAAACCTCTGTCCCTGGAAATGTTCAAATATCCAGGCCTGTAATAAATAAGAACTCGGTTAGGATAATTAAATTTAAATAAACTCAAGTCAATAAATTGAAATAATAGTTGAAGAATAGTTGCACATCCAACGCAATCTGCTTAGTCTTAAAAACAGTGGCATCCTTCAGCTGGTCATATAGATGAGCCAGCGCCATACCCCCTAGGTGTAGGTCCTTACACTATCCAAATCAACAAGCATATAAAGGAACCCAGAAGGGCTCACAGGTCTGCATATCCAGCAATCTGCAGAACGTCTGGACATCAAAGGTCTCGCAGTATCATCAGCTCCAGACAGGCCACCAGTCTCAGCAGTATCAGCAAAGTCGGACGTATAAGCTAAACTCAGCAGCAACAAAGTTACTTGCATCTGCCTCAATATCATCGTACTCTAGATCGAGTGCAGGAGCAGCATGATCTGGGATTTTTTTTCCCACTCACTTTGTCCACAGCCACATCCCCGTCCTCCTGGGTTATTCTGGGATCTCCTATGGCGTACTGACGCTGTCAGACGTACTCTCTCGTCCTCCTCCTCCCTGTGTCTCTGAGAACTAGTACCTATACAACTTCCTCGAGTAATTGTCATAACTGAAAAAAAACAGGATCCAAAAACAACAATGAGCAATAAACTAAAAAAAACAACAAAGTTATAGTTGTTCGGTGGTTTAAGTTCGAACTGGTTCGCTAATTAACCATCAAACCACACATGAAGAAACGTTGGCGTGCAGGGTTCGCTACTTTACCATCGATTTGGTTCAGACTTAAACAATCGAACCAAAGGGTTCGCTACTTTACCATCGAACCACTGTAAGTTTTTTTTTAAAAAAAACAACGATGAAGAGGAGGGTGAAGAGAACTTACCAACTATGAAGAGATCAATGAAGTGGTAGGAAGTAGTAGTGATGGACGATGGTGGTTGCCGGAGTTCACGTGGTGGTCGGAGTTGGTGAGGGAGAAAATGAGAGAATGTGGTGTGAGAGGGAGTAGGGTTCGATGGTTTGGGGATAGAAGGGTGTGTGGGTGTGGGTGTGTTTGAGAGGGAGAAGGAATAGAATTTGGAATTTTAAATTAAAGGCATTTTGGGAATTGTGGGGTTTGGGTAGTGTGTGATGAGTATGTGGGGTGGGGTGGGGTGGGGTGTGGGGCTAAGATGCATGAGGCACAACTTAATAAAGTCGTTTAGCCAAATGATTTGTGAGAAACTCTTTTGGGTCTGGACTTGCAAACACACTCGAATTTTGTAAACTGCATCTCATTAATTGATGTATACAATTTTAGGGACTATGATAAGGATTTCATAAACTATTTAAACTACTTATTAATTTTATATACTTTAAGGATCGAGACATAGATTTAAGCATATTTAAGGCTATAGATAGACAAGAGGTACAAACTTAAGGTATAGGTATTAGCTAAGTACTAAAACATCTCATTTGTAATTGTCTTGGAATAATTGAAATAGAAAAAAATAGTTAATAGTTGTCTTGTATATCTAATAGACTCAATTAATATAAATGTATTTAGAAAATTTTAGTGAATTGTACATTGATTTTTTTAAAAGTGCATTTGTTTTAAGACAAAAATAAAAGATCAAAAGTACCACAGTTCAAAAACGTACTAAAGATTTAGTAAAAAAAAAACGTACTAAAGATCAAGAACGGACGGAGGTAGTACTTCCCTTTTATATTCGTTTTGAAAGACGACATCTGAACTAATTATCAATCCTTTAAAACATGTTACATAATTTAATTGATTTTTCTCCAATCCCACACACCCCACTTTATTTCAATTTTACCTTAAGAAACATAAACGTGAGTTTGTAAGTGTAATCTAACCTGGGTCCTTACGATTTCAGCTTGGCCAGGGTTCTCCGACAACAAGTATCAAAGGGTGACGAAGCGGGCTATAGTAGGTATGTATAAAATTCCTTTTATATATACACATTAACAAAGAATAATAAATACAATTTTATATTTTTATTATAATAAAAGCATAAACTCAATTTTATTGCTTTGAAGTTGCATGAATTGTAAACTACATCCCTGACTCCCTGTGAACTTGCATCTAGCTAAGTAATTCTTAATATCGATGGGTGGATGCATATATATTAATTTTGCAGTGAACAAAAATTATATCTCCTAATTTATTATGAAAAAATGTGTAGGAATGTCATCAAGTCTTGGATCCATTGCTTTGCTCATTGGTCTATGGTGGTTGAAAAAAGTTGTAAAGAAAAAAATGATAAAAAAAACGCAAAGAAAAATTCTTCAAAAGAAATGGTGGTTTGCTGTTACAACAAAGAATGTCTTCCGGAGAAGTTAATGTTGACAAAACTATGTTATTCACCTTAAAGGACTTAAAGAATGCCACAGACAACTTTAACTTGAATAGAATTCTTGGAAAAGGAGGTCAAGGCACCGTTTATAAAGGCATGTTAGTAGATGGTAGAATTGTTGCAGTGAAAAAATTTAAGGTTGAAGGGAAGGTTGAGGAGTTCATTAACGAGTTTGTCATTCTTTCACAAATCAACAACAGAAATGTGGTCAAATTATTAGGATGTTGTTTGGAGACTGAAATTCCCTTGCTTGTTTATGAATTCATTCCCAATGGTACTCCTTTTGAGTATTTGCATGACCAAAATGAGGACTTGCCAATGACATGGGATTTGCGCTTGAGAATTGCCGCTGAAATTGCAGGAGCTCTATTTAACTTACACTCAATTGCATCTCAACCCATTTTTCATAGGGACATCAAAACAACAAATATACTATTTGAAGAAAAATATAGGGCAAAACTAGCTGATTTTGGAGCATCCAGAACAATTTCTATTGAAGCTACTCACCTCACTACAAAAGTGCAAGGTACTTTTGGATATTTGGACCCTGCATATTTTCATACTAGTCAGTTCACAGAGAAAATTGATGTCTACAGTTTTGGAGTAGTTCTTGCTGAACTTTTAACTAGTCAAAAGGCAATATCCTCTACTTCTGGGGACTATCAGAGCTTATCGTCCTATTTTGTTCAGTGTATGGAAGAGAGTATTTTGTTTGACATTATTGACAAAAGTGTGACAAAGGAAGGATAGAAAGAACATGGGCTCGTTGGATCGGTTTATTTAGGTTTATCTACTACTATAAACACTTATAAAACTGTTTGGGAGAGCTTATAGAAACAGCTTATGACTTGTTCATAAGCTGTTTCCAACTAATTTCCATAAGCCCATCGAGATAGCTTATGAAAACAGCTTATGCCTTATAGAAAAATAGTTTTAACATTATTTTATTGTTTATTATATAAACAGTTTATGCATAAGCACTTATACGATAAGCGTTTATGCCATAAGCGTATTAGGATTTTCAGCGTTTTTTTTGGGCATTGGTAGCGTTTTAAAACGCTAGAGAAGCTGGCGCTACTAATGCGTACACCCCATTAGTAGCGTTTTAAAAACGCTAGCCATTGACCCAAATAAGTGTTTTAGACATACGTGGCGTTTTATATAAAACGCTAGCCATTGACCAGCGCTTTTACAATTCCTAGCGTTTTACGAAAGCGCTAGGGATCCCATAGCTCTTTTTTTACTACCATTCCTAGCGTTTTAAATAAAAACGCTAGGGATCCCATAGCTCCTTTTACTACCATTCCTAGCGTTTTAAATTAAAACGCTAGGGATACTATAGCCATTTTTACTACCATACCTAGTGTTTTATGTAAAACGCTAGGGATGCTATAACACCTTTTATTAGCATTCCTAGCGTTTTACGTAAACGCTAGGGATCCTCTAGCTCCTCTTTACAATTCCTAGCGTTTTATTTTTAAAACGCTAGGTATTGAATGAATTTTTAACTTCATTTCTAGCGTTTTCACTCTAAAACGCTACCTATTGATCAAATTTTTTTAAATATTTTTTTATTTTGGTTTGTTCTCCATTTTAATTACAACCTATAAATTCATTCCTTTCAAACAAATTCAGAAAATACATTCCAATCCAATATCATTCAAACAAAATTCACCAACAAAATTCATCAAATAATATTTCCAATCCAATATATATCATTCTAAGAAGTACTTACAACATAATATAAATCCAATATATACAACATATATAATAACTAAACTATTATGAATCTCAAAACTTGCTACAAAAAGCTAGAAACAAAATCGCACCACTCCCCCTACTGCTGTAAGTTGTTCAAATGAGTAATTCGGATATTTTTAAAGTTTGGAAAATACTTGAAAAATAAAATGAAATAAAATTAGAATTAAAATGTTTATTAAATGTGAGTAAGTATTATAATATCAATATAAAAAGAAATCTAAGTAGTTACCTTGGTTGGGATTGTTACTTTGTCATGAGTGATAATCTCTTTCATATACCTCATAACGTAGTACCCACAATCATTGTTATTTGGTTGTTTAGGACACTACAAAGCAAAAGATTATAACTTAATTGTCACATTTTTATGACCAAAAATTCAATTAAAATTATAAGAATGATTCTTAAAAAGCTTACAGATTATGGGTAGCCATCTTGTTTTACTCGTAGATAATCCCAAGTATTCTTTCAAAAACATTTAACAACGTCATACATATATATATATATATATATATATATATATATATATATATATATATATATATATATATAACGTTAAGTTGAACAAAATACATATATTAAATTATACAAATTAAAATGAGAGGGTTACACATACACACCTCTCAACCATCTCTACGAAGTCTCACGTGAGACGTTGTAATGGCCTTGAAGTGAATCCGGATAGTAGACAACATTTTGCTTAGGGTTTATTGCAAAGAGTACCCAATGTTGCCTACAAGTAAATGAATCACGAATGAGTACACATTAATTTACACTATAATACAATCCTCAAAATAATTAAACAAGTGATTGAAGACTAAATTTCTCACCCATTATTGAGTGGTGCCAAAAATAAAGATTCGCCCTTCAAATGCTTGGCATCCATGAAGCGTGAATGGATATAACTTTGTATTTCACTCTTAATAGCCATAATACGTTCCTCTGTATTACCTTGCTGAAACACAACGATACACGCTGGACACAAGAAGAAATACTTCGGCCGGTAAAAAAATTTGGTCGTCCGGGTTCATTTTTTGAGCGATGTGGACCTTTAGAGAATCGATGTACTACGAATTCATCAATGGGAAATTGACCAACATGTTGGACTGGTTTGTGTATAGAAGTAGATGGTCGGAGAGTTTGGTAGTGGAAGGGAAGGTCGGGACACTTTTATGGAAGGGAAGGTCGGGACACTTGGGGTACCTAGTATATATTAAAAAATGATTAATTAGTTAGTTAACACACATTATAGTCATCAACTTATTAACAAAAATATTGTCACTTACAACGACAAGTTGTTCAGCCATGCCACAAAAGTACTAAGTGCTTGATCCACGATAAAATATATCCGCATTAGCAATTGGAGCAGCAATGGTGCAGACCCTCTATTGAATAGTCTACCCTAACTCTCAAATGGTTTTGGGCATGGGTAAATTGTGCGATGTGGCACTCAATTGGTTACATATCAAACCCACTGCAACCTTTCGATGTGGGTTTGCAATATATAGCTCACATTCACGATTATCCTAAATCAATTATAAAGAAAAATAAATATACATGATAATTTTATCAAATACATATGTACAAAAAAGCAGTCGAGTTTTGTTAAATACACGTGTTGAAGGGATGGTGCAGCTATACGGGGCGCTATGGGGTGCGGCGGGTGATATAGGTTCAGCAGGGGTGGTGCAAAGCGGGGATGGTGCACCAATCCTTTGTGCCAAGAGCTGCTTAAACATCTGTCTCTCTTCCATTAATACAGCAACATTCTTGGATAGCTCGTCATACTTTGCCGCCATGACTTTACAATCCCCGCACCCCTTGCTTTGGCTCTTTGGCCCAAACACAGTTGTAGGAGGAATCTCATATCCATAACCTCTAATCCGACCTGTCTCTCTTCCCTTCCCAAGGCACGAGCAAGGACATCTTGTTGACCATCACAATCTGTTAAATCTCCTTGTGATACAGATTGTGATATGCTTTGCTAATGCACAAATATAAATAACGGATAAAATTAATAAACAAGTGTCAAGAGAAATTTAATCGACAATAAAAATATGTCCACGTGTCAAAAAAATCGAGTAACGGATAAAAATAATAAACAAGTGTCAAAGAAATTTAATCGACAATAAAAAATATGTTCACGTGTCAAAAAAAATCGAGTAACGGATAAAAATAATAAACAAGTGTCAAAGAAATTTAATCGACAATAAAAATATGTCCACGTGTCAAAAAAATCGAGTAACGGATAAAAATAATAAACAAGTGTCAAAGAAATTTAATCGACAATAAAAATATATGTTCACACGTGTCAAAAAAATCGAGTAACGGATAAAAATAATAAACAAGTGTCAAAGAAATTTAATCGACAATAAAAAATATGTTCACGTGTCAAAAAAATCGAGTAACGGATTAAAAAAATATAGTCAGACACAAATTCCAACTTGCTAGGAATCATAAAATTAAAATTACAATACATGAATTTTGGAATACTTACAATTTTGTCCTTGACCTCCTTAGTTTTCGGATCCACAATCTCCCCATCCTTGTTTTGTCGGGCCTCTAACCAGACAGTACAACGATCAAGGGATTCTTGAGTTGGATCTTTCCCCTCTTGCAGTAACTATTTAAGTTTAATAATTGTTAATCAACTGTAAATTAAAAGATTCATTAAATCATAATAAATTAAACTAATTGTGTCTTACCAATCTTTCTTCAAGAATTTGATATCCACTTGAACCTCCTCTATAAGGGTACTCGGGATTAGAAGCTCTCACTTTATTGGCTTTGCTTTTTTTCTATTTAAAAACATAAGTATACATTAATGAATGATATCTTGTTGTGAAATATATATATATATATATATAACTTAAATAATTAATATACTAACCAGGAAATCCGGATCTGTAGTGCGTATATCTACAAATTTGGTCCAATCCTCCTTAGTTATAATTCCGGCATACAGTGCTGGAGGCTCCTGTCTGATGGTCCCATCAGGCCGTTTCAGATACTTTTTCCCCACATCAGTTCTATATGCCCGATGCAACCTTCCCGCTTCCTTGAGTATCCAATCTCTTCGGGCATCATCGACATCAAAGTGTTTCTACTTATACATAAAAATGGATTAAATAAATACAACTAAAAATTCACTAAATAAGATTATTAAAGAGGTCTAAAATTATATACCTGTATTAAGGACCAAAAATCATCTTTCGTTTAGGCAAAAGCAGTATTATCTTTCTCATTCCAACTTTTTATTGAAATTGGAAAGATTTGTTTCACCTTAGTACCAATAAAGCTAATTAAATTTGTGCCGTTGTCTCCAATTGGCAAACCTTTAACACTCCATCGGACCTTAAATAATTAAATCATTAAATAATTAGATAACTTGGAAAGGTAGAGAACAACATTAATAATTAGTAATTAACTTACCTTATATTTCTCGTGTCCTTTACTTATCCGATGGAAGATATTCTTTTTCGATGTAATTCCTCGGGGAGTGAACTTCTTTGTGTTTCTATCACTCCCATCACCACCCTGACTACTCTCATGATCACTATGTGATGCCATCTCACTTGCAATGACCCAAATGAAATAGACTCAGTGAGTTTTAGCTTTCTAATTGTTTAGAACCAACAAACACTTAACAAAATATAGAAGAAGCCATGCACTAAGTAACAGTGAAAGCCATGCACTAAGTATATCTAGAGTAAACATACATAGGAAATCCATGCACTAAGTATATAACCTAGAGTAAACATACATAGGAAAGCCATGCACTAAGTATATAACCTAGAGTAAACATATATAGGAAAGCCATGCACTAAGAACCTAGAGTAAACATATATATGAAAGCCATGCACTAAACAGAGAAAGTCATGCATGCACTAGGAAAGCCATGCACTAGGAAAGTTAATAATGCTATCTAAGCCGACTAATCTAACAACTAATTAAATATAACATTGAGCTAAGTAACAGAGAAAGCCATACAAAAGATACATAACAAACAACAAAAAACCAAAGGAGAGTATGTTGCGAAATACCTTTTGAAAGGGAGAGAGTGCGAAAAAAGGAAACAAATGGGTGCTTGCTGCGTGGTAAGATAACACCAAGGAGAGAGGATGAACGAAGAGGATGGGTTTCTGCGCGTTTTAGGTTTCTGGTCGCGCGCGTTTATGGGTTTCGGATGATGAGCGAATACGTGGAGTGTGGGTTGTTCGCAAGAGGATGAGCGAAGAGGATGAGCGAAGAGGATGAGCGAAGAGGATGGGTCGTTTGGTTTGCACGGGTCTCACGCGAAGGGATGAGCGAAGAGGTTTACGGGTTTCTGGGTTTTCATTGGGTTTTCGCAAGAGAGGAGTTAGGTAGATGAAGAGACAGTGTGAGTGTGTGTGAGAGAGATGAGAGAGAGCGCGCCTTGTAAAAATTTTAATAGCATCCCTAGCGTTTTTACATAAAACGCTAGGGATGCTATAGCGCTTTTTTACAATTCCTAGCGTTTTACGTAACGCTAGGGATGCTATTAAAATTTTTACTACCATTCCTAGCGTTTTATGTAAAAGCGATAGGGATGCTATAAGCGCTTTTTTACAATTCCTAGCGTTTTACGTAAAAGCGCTAGGGATGCTATAGCACCTTTTTACTAACATTCCTAGCGTTTTATATAAAACGCTTAGGGATGCTATAGCACCTTTTTACTAACATTCCTAGCGTTTTATATAAAAACGCTAGGGATGCTATAGCACCTTTTACTAACATTCCTAGCGTTTTATGTAAAAACGCTGGGATGATGCTATAACACCTTTTACTACCATTCCTAGCGTTTTACGTAAAACGCTAGGGATCCTCTAGCTCCTCTTTACAATTCCTAGCGTTTTATCTATAAAACGCTAGGTATTGAATGAATTTTTAACTTTATTTCTAGCGTTTTCACTCTAAAAGCGCTACCTATTGATCGAATTTTTTTAAAATATTTTTTTATTTTGGTTTGTTCTCCATTTTAATTACAACCTATAAATTCATTCCCTTCCAACAAAATTCGAAAAATACATTCCAACAAAATTCAGCCAATATATCATTACAATCCAATATATAGATACACACACATATGTACATATCACCAAAAGACCATATTAAACTAACAATTACTTACAACATAATTAATATATATCCAAATCATACAACATAATAAGCAACTTACATTATGAAACTCAAAAGTAGCTACAAATTAAAGCTAGAAACATATATAATGAAGACAACTCTCAATGACTACTGCCTTGACCACTAGATCTCATGATCACTAAGTGATGCCATCGACTGCAATATAACATAATCCATGTTATTGTTAAATTTACAAAAACAATATAAATATTATCTATTAATAAAAATAACGAGATATCATTAAGTCTATATTACCTTTTCCTTTTCCTAGATAAAATTTTGTTTGCAATTCGCGTCTTGGTATTTTTTTTTCCGACGAATAATAATTCCATCATTATGATCTTTTCTAAAATATACAACATCCTCTATAGAAGTATTTTCCCTATTATTGGTTACGATGTTACGAAGAAAGCGGTCGTCCTCAACACCAACATCATCGGGTGCTTCATCATCATCGTTGTTATACACAAATTTTTTGTCAGTCAATAGAACAATAGACCAATTGATATTAACTGGATCAGTGACATAAAACACTTGTTGAGCTTGCGATGCTAAAATAAAAGGTTCATCTTTATATCCTAACTTGTTGAAATTCACCCGCATGAACCCTAATTCATCAATCTGTAAACCAGTATTATTGTCAACCCATTCACATTTGAACACAGGCTCCTGAAACATATTGTAATCCAACTCCCATATGTGTTCAATGAAGCCAAAGTAAGACATATTCGCATATATGGGATTTCTATCTTTGGCACTGGATGCATGCATAGAATGAGCTACAAGAGTCACCCCACTATTTTGCATTTTACTCTGATCATCTTGTTCTTTTGTATAGAAAGTGCACTCGTTCATTAGATAGATGTTGTAAGAGAAGACATGTATATTTGGACCTTTTGCTAACCATCTCAATCTTTTTGAAATCGAAGTAGGATTCGAAACACACTCACCATCAATGTGATGTTTTAGCCACACTATGAAACTCCTATTGTGTTCTTTTGCTAACCAAACTTGCTTCTTTCCCGGGAATTGACTCTTAAGAATCTCCTTGTGCTTGGCAACATATGAATCAACCTCACTATCATTGTGAAGAACGTCTGAAGTGTGCTTGCTCTAGTTCTTTCCTTGATACCATCACTAATTTAGTTCCCGTCATCCCTTTACTAATCCTTCCTTCATGACGAGACCTTGGCGGTCCCACGAGATATTCAAGACTAGATAGATAGCCCGTGCAAAACTCAATAGCCTCTTCAACTATATAGCGCTCAACAATACAACCTCGTGTCGTGATCGATTTTTCACATATCCTTTTAATATCTTCATGTAACGCTCAAACGGATACATCCATCTCATGTAACATGGGCCACACAATTGTGTCTCTCAACCGGATGAACTATTAGATGAATCATTATGTCAAAAAAGGAAGGTGGGAAATACATCTCAAGCTCACACAAAGTGACAGATAATTTCTCTTTGCAATGTTGGCAACTTTCCGGTCAATCACTCTACTACAAATCGCCTTAAAGAATAAACAAAGTTTGGTTAAGGTCCGACGCACTTTCTTAGGCAAAATGGATCGTATACCAATGGGTAGCAAATTCTCCATGAGAACATGACAATCGTGGGACTTTAGAGACTTTAACTTGAGGTATTTAATCGATACAAGAGTCGCCACATTTGAAGAGTATCCTCCGGAACTTTAACTCCATGAAGAAACTCACAAAAGACAGTCTTCTCCTTTCTAGATAGAGTATGAGTCACGGAGGTAGATATGTACGTGTACCCTTCTTTCTGGGACCCAATTCGGTCTCAAGCCCATACTAACCAAATCCAACCTTGAGTTGATGGTATCTTTAGTCTTACCCGCATATTGAGTAAGGTACCAATGACACTTTCGAAGACATTCTTTTCAACATGCATCACATCAATGAAATGCCTTACATATAATGACTTCGATGATGGCAACTCAAAGAAAATCGACTTTTTCTTCCACCCCGTTTGGCAATCTCTCCCGCAAAAGGCTTCCCAAATTTAATGTTCAAATCTTCCACCTTTTCAAATACACTGTCGCGTCACAAAGGCGGGGAGCTCTACGTGTTTACGTATTCCCATCAAATGCCTTTCTCCACAATCGATAGTGATGAGTTGATGGCAAAAATCTCGATGACCAAGATAGATATTCTTCTTACCATGTTCCAACCACATCCAATCTGTGTTATCTTCACATATAGGGCATGCACACCGCCTTTTTGTTCTTGTATGCCGGATAGATTGCCGTATGCAGGAAAGTCGTTAATTGTGCCAAAGATCATAGCCCTCGTGGTGAAACTTTCTTCTCTCGAACCCATCATACACCTCTACCCCAATCTCCCACATTTGCTTCAAGTCTTCAATTAAAGGAGCCAAGTATACATCAATATCATTTCTGGTTGTTTGGGCCCGAGAAATTAACAAAGACAAACATCATATATTTGCGTTTCATGCAAAGCCACGGCGATAAGTTATAAATCGCCAAAATCACGGGCCATATCTTTGTGGGAGCTACTCGGATATACGTGCGGGTTAAATCCATCACAGACAATGCAAGGCGTAGGTTTCTCGGGTCATCCCGAAATTAGGATACTCAATATTGATTTTTTCCATTGCGGAGAATCTGCGGGTGTAGTAGCATACCATCTTTAATCCTTTCATCCTCATGCCATGTCAAGTGTTTTGCATCTTACGAACTACGATACATGCGCCTAAATCGAGGAATTATAGGAAAATACCACAACACCTTTTGTGGAGCGGACTCTTTCTTCTTATATCTGCGCGCATTACATTTAGGACACGACTTTAACAACACATGTTCATTCCGAAATAAAATGCAATCATTCGGACAAGCGTGTATCTTCTCATAGTTCAAGCCAATAGACCCCAACATTTGCTTTGCATCATACGTCCGAGAAGGAAGCACATTATCATTCGGCAACATTTCTTTCGAAGTGAGAGTAAATCGGTAAAGCTCTTATCCATCCATCCGTGGCGAGTTTTCAAGTTATACAACTTGATCACGACCAATAATTTTGTGAATTCATTACAACCCGCATACAATGGTGTCTCGCATCGATTATCAACTTCTCAAACATTTCGGGACAATCATTAAGATCCTCTTCAACCACCTTTGCCATCTCTTCAAATTCGTTCGCATCAAATGAATGTGTTCCGGTGTCAACGTGCGTAGCGCATATCTCTTACTAATATCATTCATATTTGAAGATTCACCTTTTTCTCACCGTGCATTATCCAACAAGTGTAACTTTGATCAATTCCATTCGCCTTTAAATGTCGTGTCAACTCCTCTGCAGTAACTGATTTTACATAACAACACCTTAAACAAGGACATTTCATACCACTAGAAGTCCCTAAACGTTCAACAGCACAGCTCACAAAATAATCCACTCCAGCGGCATACTCCTTGGACAGACGATTGGCAGACATCCAATTTCTATCCATAATTGCCAAATATTTATAATAAAATCCTGAGAAGAGAACTTTAACATATGACCCATCAAGCAATTCGAATATAATGAAGAATCAATTCATATAAAAAAACAAACAAAATTTCCTCTTTTAAATTTTTTTCAATTCCACTCCTTATTTTCCCAAGCTATATCTATATCATATTCTATTTCTATTCTCGGTCCTTTGGTCAAGACAAAGGAACCATATAGTCTAGTCTTCCAAACAATTAATTTATGTGTAACAAGAAGAGGCTAGTGGTGAAAAAAAGAAGAAAGAGTCTAGTGTGCACAAGTGACAAAACTAATATATTTCTAAACTAGAACCCACAATTAATATCTAACAAGAAAGCAGAGAAAGGAACAGAAAACTCACCAATGTTGTCTGCGTGTGAGAGAGATGATGTTCACTTTGAGAGAGATGATTTTCGTTGAGAGAGATGATGTTAATTTGAGTTAGGGTGTTAGGGTTTTTGCGTTTTACGGGTGAGTGATTTTGCGTTTCTAATTGGCTAGCGTTTTGAATAAAAGCGCTAGGATCTGTCTAGCGTGTTTTCTAAATAGCTAGCGCTTTCTAAAAAAGCGCTAGGATCTATCTAGCGTGTTTTCTAATTGGCTAGCGTTTTGAATAAAAGCGCTAGGATCTGTCTAGCGTGTTTTCTAATTTGCTAGCGTTTTGAGTAAAAGCGCTAGGGATCATCTAGCGTGTTACCTAATAGGTAGCGTTTTACTTTAAAGCGCGCTACTAATGGTGTAGCGTGTTATTAAAATGGCTAGCGTTTTTATAAACGCTACTAAAGGTGGCGATCTCTTTTTTACAATTACGGCGTAGTATAAAAAGTTCTCGTCCAATTAAAGTTGCTTATCCAAACGGGCCCCATATCATTGCAGTTGCAAATCTTGCATGTAGATGCTTAGAGTTGAATGGAAGAAAGCGACCAACTATGAAAGCAGTCTCATTAGAATTAGAAGGGATCAGGGGATTGATAAGGAAATCTAATGCACAGCCAAACCATCAAGAAATTGGCCTTGCTGAAATTGAAGAGGACCAACCTTGGGTTGGATTTTCTTCGTCAAATTCATTGCCAATTTTAGCACGGAAACACTCTCTTCAGACTCGGAGGTTATGCATATTCTAGCATCAAAATAATTTGTGAAATTCTTAATTTTTTTTTGGTTGGAGATATATATCAAATTGTCACTACCATAAGCTTGGCTTATTTAAATACTTTTTATTGGGATCATTGTTGGCTATCCACATAGTGTTCCAACACTTTCACTGTTAGTTATGCAGTTAAAAGTTTGTTAGTTAGTTTACTTTCCAATTAGATGAATCTATTTACCCTCACTTTTTGACTATCCTAGTCAGATCTTGGTGCCATATTTCCTTGTGTTTTAGAAACCAGCTATGCATTTTACAATCATTCCTTGTGTTTTAGAAAATATTTTATTGCACTTAGGTTATGTATTCAAGTGAATCTTCTAACTTTGGAATTCTTTAAACTCTATTACTTCACATTGCATTTTATCCGATTCTTGGAGTGTAACTTGATCAAGCTGACCCTCTTTGCCTCCAAGCTGGGAGCCCACATCCCAAATCAAGCAGATAGTAATAGAAGGTACCCCAGCTCTTTTGTATCAAAACCATGCGGATGCTACAATTTGTTGTGCCTGAAAAAGAGAAAACATCACAGTGAAGCCTGCGTTAACTGAAGCTCTAGGCTTAAGATTTGGCATACAAACTGCAGCTGTTGTTCCAAATACACTAGTCGGGCCGATTCCAAATCAATATATTCTAGAGAGCATTGGATGCCAACAATCCGCCTTTCTAACTCATTGCTTTTTGCGACCAATGTGGCCCAAAACATTTTTGTTAAAAAGAATAGGATCTCCCTTACTCCAAGCATCAGAAATGACTTGGTCATACTCTGGGTGAGTAAGCCAAGCCGCTTCAAAACAAAAATGTCAGGAACCCCGAGCTTGGTTAAGGCCTTCACAGCGTAAAAGGATAAGATGGTGGTCTAAGTGCAACCTACAGAGAATCTCAGTGAAAGCTTGGGAAAGGCCAATCTCCAATCAAGACTAGCTAAGCCCCGATAAAGTTTTTTTGAGACGTTCCGTCGACCCCTTCTAAAGTACAATGCCAAGTGTAAGAGCCACCAATCATGTTAACATCAACAAGGCTGCAATTGTCCATCATATTAAGGAGGGGATCAGATCTATATTGGTTGAAATTACCTCCTTGTTGTTCACATGGCATAATGATTTCATTGAAGTTCCCCATTAAAACCAAGGTCCTGGCAGGTGGGCTTGTAATGAACAAAAATGCTTCCAAAGAGTAGGCCTTGCTGTGTAGGACTTGCATAATGGCTAGTGAAGTACCACGATATTGATCCTCAACTGAGAGCTTCACAGTGATAGAGTTGGTGTGTACGTTGATAACATCAACGCTAACATTACTGCCATTTTGTTTAAAGAGCCAAAGACCGCCATATTAACCTTGATCCTCAACCACCTCCACTCTAGTATAACCGGACCTACTCCAAAATGAGAGTTCTTGCATAACTCACATGAGTTTCCATGATTGCAATGAAAGTTGGATGCTATTTGCGAATCAAATCCAAAACATGCAATTTTGCTTTCTTATTATGTGCAACAATGCTATTTTGACAAAAAAAAATTTGACAAATCGACAAATCACCAACCTACAACACCAATTAACCAAGTTTTTAAGCCAATTAGTAAAGCGGTCGATTAACCAAGTTTTAATCCACGCGCCGGCGTGAAAAAGCGAGTTAATTAATCGTCTAAAAAGCTTGGTTGAGTGTGTTATGAGGCCAATGATTATCGATTCATCAAAATAGCATTTTTGTATTATGTGCACCCCAGATATTCCCACAAGAGCACTAAAACATCTTGAAAACTTATCATTAAAAAGCTAGATGATAAGGACCAACATAGCCCAAAGGACTTACGTAATCATGGAATGCGCCTTGTCCTCTAATGAAAGTGGAGTCTCAGGCACACATTCAATGTTGTCATCATCAATTCCTCTCTCCTCTGCAACGCTTTCATCAAGCTGTGTGTCACCCATGTCAGCGTCACGCTGGGTCCCTCCGAGTTGGGAACTCGTTAAAGACGCGTGGTTCGCTGGTTGCTGGGGTTGGTGTTGATAAGCTTCCTTGGGATCAGATCATTATCCACGTCAGAGAGGAGGAAAATCCTGACGTCGCTTTTTCCTTCCTACTTTAGGACGCATCGGGCCCACCTGCTGCATTGATGGGGTGGGAAGGTCATGCTTTGGAGTTAATGCCCTTTGCTTATTTTGTGGCTTAATATTAACTTGGCCACGTTTTCCTCCATTAGGAAGATTATGATTTGATTTTCCCTCATAACTTCCTTTCCTCGAATTGTGGGATTTGTTTTGTGCGGTCCTCTTTTTTCTAGTAACTGTTGTGAGAAAACACGCGATAGTCTGCAGTATCTGTTTGTCAAACAGTAATATAGAGTAAGTGAGATCGTTCCCACGAGGATTTAAGCTTAATCTTGAAAGTTTAATTTAATCAACGATTTAGTGCGAGAAAGTAAATGACACACAAGTTTTTGGTAACATAAGCGATAGTAAAAGTAAGCAGTAATGTGAAAACAATGATGAGAATAAGTGAGATGCATTCACTTGATGAAACTTCATTAATATGCAATTAAGTGTATGTTCAATGCGGCATTATTAGGTCTTTGCGACAATAGGCGTTATTCTCTCGAATACTTCACACTAGGTTTCGCTTGCAAGAGTTTATCTCTAAACCCTAAAGAAGTACTCTCCTAGTTGGCTTGAGCAAGCGACAAGTATTCACCTTATGGGTTATGCTCTCCTATCTCTGCAGGGTTAAGCGAGGAACATCAAGATCTCTCGTTAATGTCCACTACCCATATTACCTTGTGAGATTAATTTACAAACCATCTCTGAATTATAAATGCTATTTAGAATAGAGCGGTCAATCCTACTCTAAAATGGAAATATTATCACACACAAGGTAAAATGCACAACATTAAACACACTTCATTAATTGCACAATAAATCTAACTACATCGGATCCAAAGATCTCAACTATGAGTATTTAGCTCATATTGAGCTTACAAAACATAGAAAATAACTTAAACAAAAGAGTAGAAGTCATATTACAAATTTCAAGGTAAGAAATGATCTTATAACTTGAAAGCAGAGAGAAGGAGCTCCAATGGTGACAATGGAGTTACGGTCCGAATCTTCTAAGTAGAAATCCACCAAGAAAATGCAATTCGGTGTTGATAACGCATGATCGTCTAAGCAATGTATCAAATTTGGTAATGGAAAGGTGAGCTAAGCCTTGCTATGAGGAGCTATCTCTAAACTTCCTCTTGTGGCCAGAGCAGTGGCTATCCCCTGAATGGGAAATGGAGGCTAGCTTATATAGTGTCTCCTTGCACGCAACCCTAGAAAATATCTTCTTTGGGAAATGCATCCTAGGTTTAAGAGCAATTGTGGGAAATCCACATGAGGTCATATCTTTCCGTGTCATCCAGCTCTGACAGCTATCCTTGCCTCATTTTCCGTGTTTTCTGCATTCCTCTTGAGCTTTCTCTCTCATCTTTCGCATTTTAGCTATTGCGCACGCACCTGTTGCTGCAGCACTACACAAAACACAATTAAAAGCACAAAGGGCATAAATATGTCCAATTCAAACCAATTCATTCCTGCACCATTAATTCTAACCTAAACACTTATTTACAAGCTAATTCACACATCATGCTAACAAATTCACTTAAAAACAAGCTTAGAAAGCACGTAATAACCATCATAAATGAGGGTTATCAGTAACCACTAGCCACTCTCCATGCAAGTTGTCCGTTTTTCCCCCTAATTTCAGCCTGACAGTTATTGTTTCCCGAAATTTTCTCCTTGGCCTGAGAAACCCTGGACGTGCTTGCACAGTTAGCATTGGGCGCCGCTGCCGTTAGTATTGCGCCATTTCCTGGCGTTGCAGCCTTAGTCAGTGGCTCATTTGGTGTCTGCGTATGCTTACGGGTGTAGTGGCCTTAGCAGCCACAAGAGGCACAAATAATATGTAGAGCTTCATATTGCACATTGTAGCCAACTCAATGATCTTTGACCTTCCCCCACCAGCTTCCGTGAGGTCATCTCAACACGAGATCTCGCGAAAAATGACCCTTTCGAGGTTAAGGGTGTTGGAGTCCACTCTGATTGGATTCCCCATCGTCGATGCAAGGGAAAGCAAAAAATTTCATCGTAATACATCAGATTTAGAACTGGGAAGCGTATCCAAACCATAGTATTCTCAATTGATGCATCTTGTGAAGTAAATTCCGATTATACGATCACGACACAACAATGTAGTGGTCGAATAACATCTAGGGCCTCCACGAGACAATCTTTTCCTTATCACTAGGAAGGTCGCACTTCACCATAAATAAATAAAAAACCATTGTCAATGTCCATGATATCGAAGCCTCCGGATAACTTCCACAGCTTCGGAAGTCGCTCTTTCATTGCTCTATAGCCCTCAGCCTTGCCAAGAAGCTTAATCACCAAAGCCTCATTCCAAGGAGCACACAGATCTTGGAAGTACTGATCATCAAGAGTCACTGAAGGATGAAGACCATTTCCTCCTTCCAAAGAGATCTTCACAAGCCCGGTCACCAAAAGGTCAACATATATTCTTCTTTGTCGCATATCATTGTTATCCCGTAGTCACCATATCCCTGAAAGACAATTTGTGACTTTTGTTTGGTGGTTTCCCAAGTTCGTTCGCGAAAAAGACGAAGCCCTCCGTAGGTGTCGGAGCGCTCATCTTATCATATAATGTTGCGCTGCAGTTGGAAAATTCACTAAACCTGGCTTGCTTTCATAAATAAGCGCCAACGCCTCTCTTCTTCTTCTTCTTCTTTTATCACTGTCAATATTTGCGGCTACCAAAGAAACAACACACTATGCATAATTGGTGTCCTTTTTTATTCTTCATTTAATACCTCTAAAATATGAAAAAGCCTTCCAATATTCTATTTAGTTTAGCTTGCATTTTTTTCATATTTTAAGTAGTGTGTTTTGGGCTATTTTAATGTCTGGATAAAATTTAAGATGTTCAAATATATAAAATTCGTTCCTCATTAATCAGCTTAGTGAAAAAAAAATATTTGTGACAAAATATGTAATGTGTGATGCTAAACAGTGTGTTTTGATATACTTTAGAGTCCGGAAAAAATTTAGATATTCGAACGTGAAGTTTGTTCTTTCATAACCCATTTGGTGAAGGAAAAAAAATTAATTTCATGATAAAACAAGTAAAGTGGGATGCTAAGCAGTGTGTTTTAGGGTATTTTAAATCCCCAAAAAATTTTAGATGTTCAATTACGTGAAATTTTTTCCTTAAAAACTGGTTTGGTGAAAAAACAAGTTAATTTTGTGACAAAATCGTAAAATATGATGCTAAGTAATGTGTTTTGAGGTATTTTAGAGTCCGAAAAAAATTTGATGTTCAAATCATGAAGGTTGTCCCTTAATAACCGATTTGAAGAAAAATATAAATTTTGTGACAAAATACGTATAGTGCGATGCTAAGTAGTATGAAAAATATACATAAAATGTGTTTCTAAATAATATGCTTTGTGCACTCTCGGTGTGTTTTGGGTAATTTATAGTTCATAAAACACATTAACTATTCAATTACGTAAATTTTATTAAATCGATGTCGATTTTGTTAAAAAAAAACTAATGTTGTTATAAAATAATTGAAGCGCGATGCTAAACATGCTTTGGTGTTCTCTCTTTGTCTTTTGGTGTAATTTATAATTCATAAAAGTATTAACTATTTAAATGTACACAATTTTATTAAATCAATAATCAATTTTGTAAAAAAAATAATGTTATAAAGTACTTGAAGTGTGATGCTAAACATTGTGTTACCAAGTGGCTTGATCTCAAGAGGGGGTGAATTGAGACTTTAAAAACTTTTCCCCTTTTAATGACTTAGATTAATTTTCGCGCGTTTATGAAATGAGCAATTAGAAATATAAACGATAAAGAACACAATAGATTTATCTTTGGTTCACCACCTCCTAGTGACCTACTCCAGTCCTCACAAACCCTTTGTGAGATTTTCACTATCAAATCAAAGCTTAAAGCGGGTGCTTTCAAACCCTTACAAAACTCGGGCACTCTTCACACTTAGGATCCCCACCTTTGTGCAAGAGCCCTCAAAACAATTACAATTGACAAACAAGAGATACCCCACCCCCTTGTTACAATCAAAACCCTGAGAGATACCCCACTCTCTAGTACAACCAATTTACAAACAAGAGATACCCCACCCTTGTTGCAATCAAAACCCTAGAGAGATTCCCCACTCTCTAGTATAACCAATTACAAAAATTGAACAAATTACAAGAAATAGAAATACCTCTAAAGTAGGTGAATACAACAAATTGAAGCTTCCCAACCTAACCCTTGAGAGATCACCTCAAATTGATAGAAACGTGTGAAGAGCAAGTGTGACGATGTGATAAGGTGTGTTCTGCGTTTTAGAATTGTAGGTTGTGTGTATCTCTGAAGCCCTAAGTCTCTATTTATAGAGTTTGTAAAAATATAACCGTTGAAGCAATTTTTAACTCTATTGTAATAAGTGACAAATCGATTAGTTGCTTGAAAAAGATAATATGAAAATCGATTTCTTGCTTGTGGGAACAAGTGAGGAATCGATTTAGTGCTTTAATAACACAAGTATATAATCGATTGTTTGCTTTATAAAAACAAGAGAAGCAAGTAGGAAATCGATTTTCCTCTTTAGAAAACAGGTTGCAAATCGATTTTCTTCCTTAATATATAGGTGAGAAATCGATTTGGTGCTTTAATAAGGCAAGAGATAATCGATTGTTATCTTTAAAAACAAGGAGCCATGAATCGATTGTTTCCTTTAAAGTAAAAGCCATAAATCGATTTTTCTTTCCAAAACAATTCTTTCTTAAAATCATCAATATGCAAATCGATTTCTAGCTTTAATTTTATAGGCTATGAATCGATTTCTAGCTTTAAACAAGCTATGAATCGATTTCTAGCTTTAAAGTTACAAGCCATGAATCGATTGCTTTCTTTCAAAAAACAAGTTCTCTCAAAAATCAAGCCATGAATCAATTTCTACAAGTGCCTAACCTATTTGACATGCTTTTATCAATTGAAGACATATATTAGGTTTGCTTGTGTGCGTGTTAGTGTGTTGAGTGATTTGAGCCGATCCTCAAAAGCGGTTTACAATTTATTCCTAAGACACACTCGACTTCCTAGCAACTACCCTTAACACGGACTTACTTCTTGGGTTGGTTGTGCCTTGGAATTCCATTTGTCACTTTGTCTTAGATTACTTCATCATCAAAACTTAACCTGCAACACAAGATATCCACACATTGTGTTTAAGTGTGCTTTAAAGACAAAGCTATATTGCCGTTTGACACTCTGATTTCTTTGACTTCGGAAATCGATTGTCCAGATAATGTTCACACGCCTAAATTTCTGAACACCATAGTTAGTTTAGGCATTCCAAATCATGTGTTGACACTTAAGGTTAGTATACCTGTTATGTTATTGCAATGCACATTAAAAATATTATCGAATACGTATTTAATGCATCAAAATTATGATCCCCGTGCATCGCACCATTGTTAAAACTACTTCTCTCAAGTATTGTATCTCTTGTGTGTATTGAATAGGTACCTTTCTCTTAAAAATATCTTTAATTTTTATAAATAAATAATCTTTTTAACATAAGATAGATAAATATTCTACGTAAATCTTTACTTTTACTATTGAAATTTAATTTCAGAATTATTTCTAAAATACAACACGGCATGAACTTAATTGAAGTTTAGTAATTTAGTAATAATAATATAATTGAAGTAAAGTAATAATAAATTAAATTTATTTAATTAAAATTATTTAAAAAATAATAATCTAGCACAAATCCATATATTCAGTTTCGAATAGGTCTAAAATGGAATAGATGTATCTATGGATTAGTCGTTTCAAAGTGAAATTATCCCTAGATACACACTCTTTTGTCCCCATGAATGTTGGATAAGAACGATTTTTTTGGATTTGAAAAAAAAAACTTGTAAAGTTTTAATTAATTGCGTACGTACGGATATACCATAGTATTCTCATCACAATGAATTTGTTTGCAGTGGTTCAGTGCAAGCCTTTGTGGTTGTTGGTGTCATTTGTGCATTGTGCCTCTTTACTATTGAGTAGCACATGGCCTTAATTTGTTGAGCACATAGAGATCATTGCTAAAGTAGAATATTCCAAAATAACGCATATGTCAAAAATTTAAGTCCCACATTGACTAAAGAATTTATAAGTGGGAAGCATCCCTCACCTTACAAGCCAATTTTGTGGGGTTGAGTTAGGCCTTAAACCATATTCTAAGACACCCTGATTTTGCTAGTTAAAAATTTAACTAAAAAATGAATAGAGATAAAGCAAAGATAGCATTTGTCAAGGTATATGCTTAGAAGATCCTTTTCCCCCACTATAGCTTTCACCTACAAAAGCCAATACTAAAACCAACATGTTTCCCTCACTTGATCACCATTATTATTATTTTGCTCTCTCATCACTCATCATAAGCAAAGCAACCACTCTTGTTTTTCTTTTACAGCCTCAGCTCAAAATGAATCACAAGTTCAGATCCACAGATCTACAATTTTTGCATCAAAGATGGAAGCAAATTAGAATGGTGCTAGATGTTCGTGTTAGACTTAGGTCATAGTTGAAAGTTGAAACCCTCAAGTTGTTAACCTAGAAGGGCAACCATGATCCTTTGGCAATGTTTCCTAGCTATTTCTCTCTCATATATATATACACACGCGCGTGCAGTACAATAAGCTATCTCTATGTGTAAGCAATCTTAGCAGTTAATGATGCTCTTTGTAATAATCAATGGATATTTCTACTGGAAAATATTATGTTTTTTGGATATATATTATCATTTATGCTGAAAATTTCTTGCAGGTTGAAAAGTGATCCACTGTTATTCTATATATTTAGATGCATGATTAGTGGATCACTTTACTGGTAGTCTTAATTTGTGTTTTATTTTGCGGATATTATATTTGAACAAGAAAATGCCCTCATCGATCGATCTATGTTCAAATGAAACTTTATAGGAATATTTTGTTTTTTTTATTCTTTAGTTGGGATCGATGCTTCAGACAAAAAAAAAACGTTCCATTAAATATACGATTTTAGTTGGTCATGTATACATGTATATAGTATATACCATCACTAGTACAAGATTGTATTTACATAAGTCTATTAATTGAATTAAATATAATACAAGAAGAGAAGGCACTCCTGTTAAAAGACAAAGTAGATCTTTATTGAAAGAAATAGGAAATCTTGTATGTATTGGCTATGGTTGGTTAATTTACAGAAGCACTAGTCAGAATAAAAAATATAGACATCTAATAAAATGTTGAACTCGGGTGTATGGACTTGGTTCTAACACATACATATGTAGCTTAAGAAAATATTGTCTCTTGAACATCTACCTATGTTTCAATGTGTTTTTTGTTTTTCTTTCAAAGTGTGTTTTTTCTATGATGTCAAAATGGGAAAAAACAGAAGGCCTCTTGATCTAAGTCCTAGCGACATAGCCAATAGGATTGACAAACCACACATAAAGCAAATAGGAGGGGCCTTTCCTTGTGGAAGACAAAGGTTGAACACGATCTAGCAAGAGACCAAAATCAGGCACCTACCTTCACAGCAAAAGTATAACAGATCTGGAGAGGTTCTAAAAATAACCCACAATGCTTAGTATGCCAAATAAGCGAAACCCCTACTACAACGTGAACACATCAGGGAAAAAACAAAGGCACTGCCAGTCCACAATTCATGAGTACCAATCTGCGAGCGAGAACTCACATCTCTCGAATAGGTGTCGCGCAGACAGCTATAAGCCCCCCACAAAAGAACACAAGACGTGGAAGCTATGTTTGTAACGAGACCTCTCCTAAACAAGTTGTCTGATTCGAGACCTAATGCACAAAAGATATAAAAAAATTGTGATTTAACATCCGTGTTAGTTAAAGTTGGTGTTAAATATATACGTGGTGGTATTTTTGAAATTTATATGTTATACTTCATTTTAGTACAAAAGATGTCATACATTTCACATGAGTGTTTGTCAAACACCGGTGTGATATCTCTTATGTAGATAAACTTTAATATAACATGCCATGTTAGTTGTTTCCAAATACCTGGTGTGGCTTCTTTAAAAAAGAATACAAACGTCAACACACTGTACATTTCGTCTCCCTTGTCGTTTGTGCATGCCGTCATGTCGTGCCCGTTGCAAAATAAAAAAAAAATTTGAAACAATATCAGCATTGCAAAATAGTTTAGTGACATGTATCGAGGTTAAAATTTAAAATAGGAAAACAAACACTCAGTTGAGTAATTTGAATTTAAAATGAAAACAAAATAAAGTTTTTTTAGGAAATGTAATAAATTTATTATTTGGAATCTCTCGATTATTTTAAATTCAACTCTATAATTATTTTTTAACTAAATGTCTATCATCTTCCTAATGTGTCAATTAATTGCCTAAATTTTTTGAACTAAACTAAGAGTCATCTAGTTCTATTTTTATTTTCCAAACCGTGTGTACCCCACCCTCTCTCCAAAACCAACATGCTTCACTTCCCTTTTTTTTCTGAAACTCTCTCATCTCTCAAGGCTCTTGCTTTCAAGTTGTATCCTCTTACTCTTTCACAGCTCAATCACAAAGTGTGACAGCAGTACAATCATTCCTCACATAGATCGACGTCAACAACAACAACTTCAAAGTGCAGAAACCAAACATGAGCCAGAAACATGAAATCTTCTTATAATTGAAACATGAAATAACGTGAAAAAACCAAACGCAACGACTTAATGGTGTTGAAAAATTCAAGTGTGAGTAAATTAAATCTGCATCTACAGTTAGGAATGAAGGCATGTGAATGACATTTAAGAGAGGGGACCCATATACCTAATACCTTAAGGTTTTGGGTAGAGATGTGGTGTCCAAGTCTTTTGGTGGTCCGTTCATTGGATAGCTCGGTAATTATCTCCATGCTCCCCCGGACTCCCCAACAATTGGTATCAGAGCCAAGGTTCGCTCTGTGGGGGAGCGGCTAGCGATGTGGGTGACTCACACTTGAGGGGGAGATTGTTGAAAAATTCAAGTGTGAGTAGCTAAGTCCACATCGGCTAGGAATAAGATATGTGAATGACATATAAGAGAGGGGACCCATATATCTAATACCTTAAGGTTTTGGGTAGAGATGTGGTGTCCAAGTCTCTTGGTGGTCCGTTCATTGGATAGCTCGGTAATTCTCCCCATGCTCCCCCGGACTCCCCAACAAATGGATTGATCGACATGAGCCATTTTATTACTAAAAAATTAACGTGATTTTTTTTTTTTACAAAACTATGAATGAACCACTATTTTTTTTAGTTTGTTATTATTTGGTTTAATTACAGTTTTGGTCCCACTATTTTCACAAATTCACAATTTTGGTCTCCCTATTTTTTCAATTTATAAAATCATAGTCACCCACTAGTCTGGTCAAAATTGGTGCTGACCCACTTAATCTACATGCAATGCCATGCTGGCATGCCAAAGTGGAATAAAATTAAAATAACTTTTTTTCTTTTAAAAGCTATTAATTAATCAAACAAATTATATATTAAACAATAAATAAAATCTAAAAAATACCATAGATGACCTTCTTCTTTCCTTCGTTCATCAGATTTCACGAACCCTAATCTCCTCCTTCATTCTTCCTTCTTTCTTCAACCATTTGTGCGATCCAGAGCTTCAAATCGCCCAGAATCTCTTCCTCCCCATTCACGAGATGAACCCCTATGTCTGAGTATTCTATATCGTCACATGGGTCTTCATTGAGAAGAAGACCCTTTCGCTGCAACTGTGAAAAGGAAGAAGGCCCTTTCTGCCCTTACACAGCTCTTTCTCTTTTGTCTCTATTTTAATCTCCTAATTTCAATTTTCAGAAATTTGGGGCAAAACAATGTAAATTATTTGTCTCGTATGATGATGAAATGACTCCTAGAGCTAAGGAACTAAGGAGCTTGAAGAACAAAGTTGTTGAATTGAATAGCAATCTTGCTCAAGTGAAGAAAAATGATACTGACTTCAAGGAAGCAATAAGGGCTCAACAAGAAATGAAGAAAAATAACAAGACTAGCGTGTGTAGCACTACATAATTTTCTCCGTAAAAGATTTTGTTCTGGTGAATTTCCAATTGAACCCGTGGACGAATCTTCATTTTCAACATAACGGTTAATGAAGACCATAATTTTGAGTCTATTATTCAAACTCAAGAGCAAGAACGGAAGACGCTAATGCTTGGAGGGCTAGTATAGCTATGGATATATATGTGGATGATTGTTTTTTATTAGGCGGACATGATATTATGGTGAATTAACAAATAATTGTTTGGTTTTACATTTTTTATCTCGACATTGTTTTTTTTGTCTCTGACTCTCTTTTAAATTTGAAGGTATGCAAAAGAATCCCCGAACTCTTATCATATGTCACAAATCCACAAAATACTACAGAGCCCACAAAGTCCTACAAAGTCTTATGATACAAATCCATTAAAATTCTAACTTAAAAATCTTGAAAGTCCTGGAGAATCCTAAAGAGTCATGAAAAGCCCTAAGGTAGCACAGAATTTTGCTACACGCCTATAAAAAAAGTCATTTAAAATCTTAAACCAATACACCCCCTAAGGTAGAACTAAAGTTTGCTACTCGCCTATAAAAAAAATTGTTGTTTTATACCAAGAGTTTGGTAGTCTATATAGTTTTACTATTTAGTATATGCTCAACGAGATTATTATCCAAAATTAAGAATGACATCTCATACTGATATTTTTAAAGAATTATAATGAGTTTTTATCAATCATATGTTTTTATCTAATTGAGATAAATTTGTAGTTATCTTTTTCAACTATGGAATTATCTAAATGTGATAAATTTGTAGTTATACTTTTTCAACTACGGAATTATCTAAATGTGATAAATCCGTAGTTAATTTTTCAACTATATATGAAATTATCTAAATATGATAAATCCGTAGTTAATTTTTCAACTACGAAATTATCTAAATGTAATAAATATGTAGTTAAGATTTAATTGAGAGGGGGTTTGTAATATGGTGAGAGATAAAAACGAGAGTTTGGGTAAAAAGGGGGTATCATTCCTAATGTGGGGTGCAAAAATCAGCACCCATTGATGAGTAATATAATAAACTATATACTCCATCCGTCTCATATATATTAAGTGTCGTTTAAGGTTATGTGCGAGTATTAATAAAATAATAAATTGCATTAAAATTTTAAAGTGACAGATAATTTGAGAGAGAAAAAAAATTTAAAGATGACACTTAATATGAGACAAGGGAGTAGATTTTAAGGACTTAAGACATTTTCTGGCTCCATAATATCTGAAACCCAATTCACTTAAACTCACTCGAACTGAAAAAAAAAAAAAAAAGAATTTCAACACGTATGATTACATGAGAAATAGGATTACTGACTTCTTTTATACATTTATTTTTACTGTTAAAAGAAACTTGTTTATTTCCTTAATAAAATTAGTACGAAAACACAAAAAGAACATTTTTGAAATGGAGTAACTACAACGACGAAAGAATAAATAAAATAAAAAAGTAAGGGTTTTTTTTTGTACCCCCACCCCTTCCCCATAAACCCCCACCCAATAGAATATTTCCAAAATGCCCTTTAAAAAAGCTATTTTTTTTTAAATTTACACGAATCGTATATATATCTTTTGGGGCATATATACGATGTGCCAATTTTTGACATCGTATATATGTCTATTGTGCGTATATACGATTGATGTGTTTTAAGTCAATCGTATATACGCACAATGGACATATATACGATGCCTTAAAAATGCACATCGTATATATGCCCCAAAAGAGATATATACAATGGGCTTATTATTTGTTAACCGTTGTGATTTTATTACCGGTTATAATTTGAAGTCTCGTGATTTGATTAACATTAATGTGCAGTAGATCTCTTGGATAAAATAAACGCGTATAATTACAAAAACGCGATATAGTAATATATACACGTGTAATACATACAAAAAAAGTGTGAATCTATCTATAAGTCGTCAATAGAATCATCGGCTAAATCGATACATCTAGGCGCATCACCGGGAGCGGGACGCTGCAGGGAAGGAGACATAGACTGCCAGAGGGTAAAACGACCGGCATACGGATGCAACCATGAAGTAGACTCTGATGAGTGATGGTGGTACCACTGCAGGGGCAATAGGAGGCAACGGACAGGTGGGAGAGATCGAAAGATGCAACCAGTGTACATTTTGCTTGTTCATAACAGATATGATTTTGAACTTAGATGAACCATAAGTACCTCTCAAAGGCAGATAAGTGAAATTCATAGGCAAAGAAAACTGAACCAATGCAACATTATACTTGGTTGCAACCATATACCCCATCTCAGGCAAATCATACCACTTTGAGTCCGGCTGACGTCCGTATGACTCAATAGTTAAAGCTTTGCGGAGCTCTAACAGTCGGTTCTTCCCAAACATGGTCAATACAATGTTTCCACATCCTTTGTTTCTGAATCAAAGTTTGCCTAATCGAGGCCAAGAGTCCTCACCCATGTCAAGTCCAACCCAGATCGCTCTAAAACCACGATTCTTGTCACCTTCAACATCAACAATTTTTTGAACATAGTTGCGCATGTGTGCTGGAACAAACGGTAAATGGATTTTAGTCTCAGCTGTCTGTGATAATACTCTAGAAGCACCCTGAGATAATTTGGTTGACCGTTGTCTAGTATTTTTGGAAGCCCCGGATTCTTCAGTCTGTTTTACCTTCTCATCCACATGCTCCCACCCAGAAGGATCGCGCTTAGCATCAAATAATTTCTGTTTTTTCTTCTTTGGTGCACCTTTTGTTGTAACTTTTGATTTAGGTGGAACCATAGAAGAAGTAGAAGGGAAAGCTATCTCATTCAGCTGCCTCTTAATAAGATATTTTTCCTCCTCACTGACTTTATTAAATCTTGCTTGGATAGCATCAAACTGATAAGAAATATCACAGATAGATGATTTATCCTGAGTGGGTTTATCATCTACTGCATCCAAACTCAAGTGTTTCCAGTGATCATCAACAACATTAAGCGGAATAGAATTGCCCGAAGCATGAAAAATACCGATCTCACAAGCACAAGGAAGTAGATGTGTCTTCCTTTGAATGCACCGACACCGCCCTTTGTCATATCCAACCCTAGATTTTGACCTTTCAAACTCTTTCACCATGTGACCCAATGCAGATAACGAAACAAGTCCTTGAAGATTTTTAACATCGTATATACATGGCCCAGATGTATATACGATTAGATCTTCAAAGCCCACTCGTATATAACCTATATACGATGGGTAGTCAACGAAGCATTTAATAATGCAATCGTATATATGTCTTGAAGGACATATATACGATGAGTAGTCAACGAAGCATTTAATAATGCAATCGTATATATGTCTTGAAGGACATATATATGATGCACACTTTTTCAGGTCAGCGTTCAATATTTAATGTAATCGTATATACCTTCCATTGAGGTATATACGATGCCAGATATTGTGGGTCCCAGTCAGAGTGAATCAATGCAAGTCAAAAAGTTAATTTATGGCAAGGGTAAACTTGAAATATCATAAATGGGTGGGGTGGGAGGATGGGATGGGGTGGGGGTATAAAAAAACCACCCCAAAAGTAATATTGAAAAGCCCATTGCAGTAACATCAAGCATAAAATGTCAAGAGGTTTATCAAACACATAGCTAGGGATGGCTACTGCCCTATTTGCAAACAAGAAGAGGAATCTATAGAGCATGCCTTCCTGCTTTGCCTTTGACAAAGACCCTGGTTTGGCATAGTCTTGAGTTTTGTAGTGTTCGACCGCCTATAATGTCGATCTTATAGTTGCACGGCTTGAAGGGATATTTGACAAGGAGTATGGCTCTGCTAATCAGAAGATCCTAGCTATTTCAACTATTTTCAATGCATTTTGGTTCATTTGGAAGGCTAGGAACACTATGGTTTTCGACAACAAGCACCCTAATCCGACACAAGCCTTCATACAAACAAGGAATGCAACAACTGAGTACATCACCATCAATACAACTAAGCTACCTACCACTACGGTTACAATGACAAATGCAATGCAAAGTGAAAAGATGGTCCCCAACAGGTGGAGTCCCCCTAGAGGTAATCTAATGAAGATAAACATAGATGCTTCATTCAATCAAGACACAGGAGCTGGGTGTGTAACACCCCAAAATTAATTAAGTGATTATTTAACTAATTTAAGTGATTACTTGACTAATTTAATTAAGTAGTATTTTAGTTGACCATATTTAAATAATGATAAGTTAATTAATTTAATTAAGGAGTAGGTGTAGTAATTATATGAGGAGTATTTTAGTTAAATGGGGAGTAGTTTAGTTAAATTGGGAGGACGTGTGTAAGTACCTAAGGAGTGTAAATAAGGGGCTCAAACCCACTAAATAGGCCCAAACTAAAGGGAATAATCTTAGGGGTGTAGGGTTTTCCTTCCCATTAGAAGCAAAGAGAAGAAAAAGGAGAGATAGAGAGAGGGGTGGGCGACGGCGTACAAAGAAAAAAAAAGAGATAACAATATTCATCATCTCAACTTAGTACATCCCATCAAATATTTTCTCAGAGAAACAGATGATGATGGACGTGTGTGTAACATGTATTGTGGGCAATTGATTATTCATTAAATTGGTTGGGTGCCACGGCACGGACAAAGAAAAGGGGAGAAGAAATTCATCTTCTAGCTTTGGGTAAGTGTATTTGGTACCAATCTTCTTCATTTTTTTCTCTACCTTTTAGTGTAAGCTTCCTACACTAATCCCTCCATTTTCCTTTTACCATGAATGGGGTTTTGGAGTTCAAATTGTTGGGGAAGCTAGTTTGGTGGTTTTTGTGTTATTGAAGGAGAGAGTACTTGGGTTCTTCAATTTGGAGGTATGGGGGCTCTCTTTCATGGCTAATAATTTATAAACCTTGAAATCATAGAGACTAGGTGTTAGGAGTATTTATTTGATTGTTTGAGTGTTGGTGTTAATTCTATGTTTATTGTTGTGTTTGTATTTAATTTGGATGATACCATGATGATTGATGTTGGAAATGAATGTGTTGTTAAATATGCATGCCATATGTTTGATAAAATGTTTCAATATAAGGAAATATGTGAATATGTGATTTAATGAATGTAATTAAATGTCTAAGTGATGTTTTGGTCCTTTGGAGTTCACATTAGTCCCTAGGTGCTACAATAATCCCTAGATGTCAAAATGGTCCCTAATGTGTCAAAATAGTCCCTAAGTACCAAATTAGTCCTAATGTGTCAAAATAGTCCTTAGGAACTAAATTAATCTTTGGTGAGTCAAAATGGTCCTTAGGTGTGGAAAGGGTCCTAGGGGGTGATTTGGTCCTTAGGTGGGATTTAATTATTGGTGTGAGATTTAATTTAATAAATGAGGTGTGGGGTGTTGTGGCGATGATTAAGCGATGTGTAGGCTTCGGCCAAAGCGACGGGTTGTATTGTGGTGATGATTAAGCGATGTGTAGGCTTCGGCCAAAGCGACGGGTTGTGTTGTGGAGATGATTAAGTGATGAGTCAACGAATGTTGTGGTAAATGTATTGTGTTGTGGTGCATTGTCATGGTGTCGCATAAATCATACATATAAAGCGATGTGGGCTTCGGTCAAAGCGACGGGGGCTTCGGCCAAAGCGATGGGTGCCCTTGAGGCTTATAGCGATGATGATGGATCCACATGCATTGCATATCATACATTTGCATACATTCTGGTGATTGCTTGGGTGTTCACAATTAATGGTATATTTGGTGTAACTGTATATTCTGACGTAACTGTATTTGGTGTAATTGTATTAATGGTGTATTGGGATTGACTGTATGTATGGGGTGTCTATTCTACTGTGTTTCTTGTTTTATTTATTATTATCTATGTATTGAGACTCACCCTACTGCGTCGTGTTGCCTCGTATGTCAGCAACCTGCAGGTGACGGTGACCAAAGGTGTTTAGAGAACCTTCTTCTAGTATGGTCGAGTCGGCTCTGATACGTAGCACCGGGGGAAATGTTTAGTTTATTCATTTCTTTTATATTTTGAACTAAGTTGTTAATTCGTGACTTCCACTGTTGTAGTATTTTGTCCTCGGACGATGTTGGTGCTATGTATCATATACTGAAACTTATTTTAACTAATATTTTGGGGTTTTACTTTAATTACTATTTTGGAGATATGTAAGGTGTTTTGATTTAAATGTAGCACTCCCTTTGTGGGGCGTGGAAATTATATTTTGAAAACTCTGATTTTAAATTTAATTGGCTAAATAGTAGTTATGTATAAGGGGATGTTACATTAGTGGTATCAGAGCAGTTCGGTCCGTCCGGCCAAGTTGTCGAGTCTGTTAACCCTCGAGTCTTGGTACTGCTTACGAATCATAATCATGTTGTTGTATATTCTCGTTAACTTTGTTGGTTTGTTCATTCATTGACGTGCCTTGTGACTTATTTGTTAGATTACGATTGAAAGTTATATTGCGTTATTGAGGTATATGTGACTGAACTGTGTAACTGGTGGTCGTAGCATTGATTTTGTCTATTCGTGACTGTTGTCTGTATCATTCGGGTATGCGTGATTAAAAGAGTTCTAACGACGTCAAAGGAGTGAAAGTCGTGACGACGCCTTCGCACTCGGATTTGCGTTAAAAGTCTTTTAATGTGATAAATTTGAAAGAAAGTAGTTTTTGTGACCTTAATTAGTTGGTTGCATGAGTAGGAGGGACTGATCACCCCAATCACTCATCCCCAATGAAAGAGGCGACAATAACTCAAGGTTTATTAAATTTGGATGCATGCACTAATTTTAATTTGATTGATTGCTTGATTAGCTTGTTAGAATATAGAAAGTAATTTTTATATGACCTAACCGTGATAAGTATATACTGAACGATATTTGAAGATTGCTTGTTGATTATTGTTGCGCTTGATTGACATGTCTGCTATAGGTTGATTGTTGCTGTGATGTATAGGAATTTGAGTTGACTTGTACTTAATTGTTTCGAAGATTGTATGCCAAAATGAAATAATGTGTAATGCTATAGTTTCGTTATCTCAATTAAAGTTGCCTAACTTGAAGTTTCGACATTTTCAATGTTTCAATTTGGCTTGTTTCGTGAGCATGATGGGTTTTGTCAAAATTAAATGATTAATTTCTTTACCTTTTTAGTGAATGTCGGAAGTTAAATTTTGAACTAATAGGTAGTTGTTGCATGCTCGAGTGATAGTAAGGTTGGGTTCCCGTGTAGTTTCCTTTTTGACAAAACTGTGAATTCTGTGATTTTCGAAAAAGCGGTACTCGGAAAATTTTTGTGCTATTAGGAATGAACGTAATGTAAGGGTTAGTGTTGAATTCTGTTTCCGAGTTGTTTTCTGATTCTTATTTCAAAAAGTGACATGACTTAGGTCTTTGGATCGATTAAGCTATAATTTGATGTTGTTTGAAAAAGATGGAGTTTTACACTAATTGCAAGGTTAGATAAGATAGAATTTTTATGATATGGGGAGGTGAGTTCAAAAATGACTGTCAAGGTTTTAGAAACAAACATAGCTAATTTTAAGTACCTTCTGAGTGTGAATTACAAATGTGAAAATTTGTTCGATTTGTGATTTAACTGTGGCATTTGTTGTTGATATTAGTATTGTTTGCCACTTCTTGGACATTGTTTTACGAGGCTTATAAATCTAATGGGAAAACTGTGCCATGAGACTTTTGTGCACTTCTATTACTTGATTAGTTTCCCTTGCTAAGAATTGACGAGAGTATTTAATTTCATTGTTTAAACTAATATCAAGACTTGTACCAAAACAATTGTATTATAAAACATGTGTTGGTTGTATTATTTGTGATATGAATTCAATTCAATTTGGTAGAATTATGTACCCGTGATATTTTCTAGGGAAGTTGTAAAAATTGCATGCTAGCCAATCCCTAGGAATAGAGGAAACCGGAGAATATGCCTATATGTTTAATCTTTTCGGAATTGTGTGTGTAAATTAGTTGCATGATTGGTTATGCTTGTTTGGCGTTTGATGAAATGCAAAAGTATGTGATGATTATAAATGGTTTTGGTAATTGATCATGATGAGTTTTACTTGCTTAAGGTTTTGGTGCTTGGAATGAAAGCATGATTGTTATACAACCTGGGAGTAGGAATGGTGTCAGAATCAATGTCTTAGGTTGGGAATCATGGGGACCGGTAAAGCTATGCATACTTTTGCGAACTTTCTGAAAATGCTGTTTTTATAAAGCTCGGTGTAGGATTATCAGTAATGGTGGCTGAATTATGATGTTTTGTTTTGAGATGTCCTGACATGAGTCCAGTAGTTCAGTGACTGAGAACGTTTTACTAATTGAAAAATTATGTGGTTTGTCTTTTCGAAAACTTGATTGAATGCTTGTTAATTTGCCACTGATTGGGTTGCATTCGGAGTTGTAGAACTCGAGTTATAGGTGAAACAAGTTAGGTTAAAATTCTGGAAAACAATCTGGACACTGTTTCAGTCTTTTGAAAACTGGTACTGTTTGGTTGAGTCAAAAATTATGTGGCTGAGTGTTTTCGAAAATAGACTTAAAGCCGGTCGTTTTGGCACTAGTTTCGTTAAATTCGGAGTTGTGTAGCTCCAGTTATGAGTCTCCAAAGTCGAGTCAAATTTCTAGAGTCAATCTGTGGGTAGGTTCGGTCTTTGCAAGTTTTGTGCCTCCAAATGAACTCCGTTTTGAACGATTCTTTTTCCATTAGAAACTATACTCAAAATGCTTTTATTCGGGCTTAAGTTTTGTCCCATTTGGTCAAGTTTAAGTCAGTTTAGAGTGAAATGAAGTAGGGGAACATAATCTGTCAAGTCTGGGAACTGTTCGGGTTGTTTCTAAAAACTGTACTAATTGGCTCATTGTTTTGAAACTTTAATGATATATTCAGAAACTACACATCCGTGGCTTTCCAACAAGTATTTATTTGTCGAAATCCGAGGTCGTTTACTATTTTAATTAATTCGCCAAAGTAGGCGCAAAGTTACAGAATTTTCTGCACCCGAGTTTAGGTGGACTAATTTGGACGTTGAATAAAATGATTAATTGTGGGATAGGTTGAACTTGAAGTTTGTTGTTATGATCGTGTTAATTGTTGATGTGAATGATGATTGTTGAGATGGGTATTGTTGTGTAATTACGGTTGTTAGGGTTGTTAGGGTTGTTGGGCCTCTGGCCATAATTGTTGTTGTCTCTTGTGTTGGGTAGTCGGTTAGGATTTTGACAACTTACAGGTTAGAATACCTAATTGGGAAGTAAGAGTGTAGGGAAGAGTGCTTGATCTGTTGTGTGTACGATAGGACTTGGATGATAACGGTTAGAGGAGATAAGAAGAGTGGATGTTGATTTCATGAGTTTAGCGTAGATTTTCGAGGAGGATAGCAATCGTTCATACAAGATAGTGAAGGAGAAGAGGAGTTCTCAGTTTCGTGGGAAGCCCTATGATGTTTCAGGTGGTAAGGGCAAGGGAGAGGAGAGTTCGGGCAAGAAGCCAAGTGGGAGAGACGCTACTGCGGGGATTGTGTGTCACAAGTGTGGTAAGTCGGGGCATAAGAGTCCAGATTGCATGGTCAACAAGTGTTTCGAGTGTGGTAAGGAAGGTCATGTAACTACTAAGTGTGAGAAGAAGGATGTGGTCTGCTACAACTGTGGAGAAGCGGGGCACATTAGTACCAAGTGTCCAAAGCCGAAGAAGGAGAAGTATAGCGGGAGAGTGTTTGTCCTGGAAGTGTTCGGAGCCTACGGAGGAGTGATGGTTACATTTAGAGGTTAGTGTTTCATTTAGGGTGCTTTACTAGAAATCTATTGTTCGTTGTGGTGAGTGTTTAAGTTTACATGTCCATGATAGTTAGATTTTCGAGGACGAAAATATTCTAAGTGGTGGAGAGTTGTAACACCCCAAAATTAATTAAGTGATTATTTAACTAATTTAATTAAGTGATTACTTGACTAATTTAATTAAGTAGTATTTAGTTGACCATATTTAAATAATGATAAGTTAATTAATTTAATTAAGGAGTAGGTGTAGTAATTATATGAGGAGTATTTTAGTTAAATGGGGAGTAGTTTAGTTAAATTGGGAGGACGTGTGTAAGTACCTAAGGGGTGTAAATAAGGGGCTCAAACCCACTAAATAGACCCTAACTAAAAGGAATAACCTTAGGGGTGTAGGGTTTTCCTTCCCATTAGAAGTAAAGAGAAGAAAAAGGAGAGATAGAGAGGGGTGGTCGACGGCGTACAAAGAAAAAAAAAGAGATGACAATATTCATCATCTCAACTTAGTACATCCCATCAAATATCTCTCAGAGAAACAGATGATGATGATGATGGACGTGTGTGTAACATGTATTGTGGGCAATTGATTATTCATTAAATTGGTTGGGTGCCACGGCCTGGACAGCAAAAGGGGGGAGAAGAAATTCATCTTCTAGCTTTGGGTAAGTGTATTTGGTACCAATTTTCTTCATTTTTCTTTCTCTACCTTTTAGTGTAAGCTTCCTACACTAATCCCTCTCCATTTTCCTTTTTACCATGAATGGGGTTTTGGAGCTCAAATTGTTGGGGAAGCTAGTTTGGTGGTTTTTGTGTTATTGAAGGAGAGAGTACTTGGGTTCTTCAATTTGGAGGTATGGGGGCTCTCTTTCATGGCTAATAATTTATAAACCTTGAAATCATAGAGACTAGGTGTTAGGAGTATTTATTTGATTGTTTGAGTGTTGGTGTTAATTATATGTTTATTGTTGTGTTTGTATTTAATTTGGATGATACCATGATGATTGATGTTGGAAATGAATGTGTTGTTAAATATGCATGTCATATGTTTGATAAAATGTTTCAATATAAGGAAATATGTGAATATGTGATTTAATGAATGTGATTAAATGTCTAAGTGATGTTTTGGTCCTTTGGAGTTCACATTAGTCCCTAGGTGCTACAATAATCCCTAGATGTCAAAATGGTCCCTAATGTGTCAAAATAGTCCCTAAGTACCAAATTAGTGCTAATGTGTCAAAATAGTCCTTAGGAACTAAATTAATCTTTGGTGAGTCAAAATGGTCCTTAGGTGTGGAAAGGGTCCTAGGGGGTGATTTGGTCCTTAGGTGGGATTTAATTATTGGTGTGAGATTTAATTTAATAAATGAGGTGTGGGGTGTTGTGGCGATGATTAAGCGATGTGTAGGCTTCCGGCCAAAGCGCCGGTTGGTGTTTGGTGGATGATTAAGCGATGTGTAGGCTTCGGCCAAAGCGACGGGTTGTGTTGTGGAGATGATTAAGTGATGAGTCAACGAATGTTGTGGTAAATGTATTGTGTTGTGGTGCATTGTCATGGTGTCGCATAAATCATACATATAAAGCGATGTGGGCTTCGGCCAAAGCGATGGGTGCCCTTGAGGCTTATAGCGATGATGATGGATCCACATGCATATTGCATATCATACATTTGCATACATTCTGATGATTGCTTGGGTATTCACAATTAATAGTATATTTGGTGTAATCAGATATTCGACGTAATCGTATTTTGGTGTAATTGTATTAATGGTGTATTGGGATTGACTGTATGTATGGGGTGCCTATTCTACTGTGTTTCTTGTTTTATTTATTATTATCTATGTATTGAGACTCACCCCTCTCTGCGTCGTGTTGCCTCGTATGTCGGCAACTGCAGTGACGGTGACCAAAGGTGTTTAGAGAACCTTCTTCTAGTATGGTCGAGTCGGCTCTGATACGTAGCACCGGGGGAAATGTTTAGTTTATTCATTTCTTTTATATTTTGAACTAAGTTGTTAATTCGTGACTTCCACTGTTGTAGTATTTTGTCCTCGGACGATGTTGGTGCTATGTATCATATACTGAAACTTATTTTAACTAATATTTTGGGGTTTTACTTTAATTACTATTTTGGAGATATGTAAGGTGTTTTGATTTAAATGTAGCACTCCCTTTGTGGGGCGTGGAAATTGTATTTTGAAAACTCTGATTTTAAATTTAATTGGCTAAATAGTAGTTATGTATAAGGGTGTGTTACAGGGTGGAGTGGAGTTATTATCATAAATCATGCAGGATTAATACAATCAGGCCTAGCTACACACATCTATGCTTTCTCACCCTTACAAGCAGAAGCGAGTGCACTCAGAGAAGGCCTTTTCTTAGCTGCATCATTGAACATCAAGGAAGTGATAGTAGAATCCGATTGCCAGATCCTCGTACAAGCATGCAAGCAGAATATTAGAAGATTGAACATAGAATGCATCTTGGAGGATATAAAGAGTGTTAGTAAAGATTTTACCTCTCTCCAATTCAAGTGGATCTCGAGGGAAGCTAACTCGGTAGCATATCTAATTGCCAAACTTGCTAATCACCATCAATTACCCACCAATTGGACCTTGAACCCCCCTCCAGCACTTGCTATTCTTCTAGACTCAGAAAGACCAGAGATCTAATGGTGAGTGTTGTGTTCTTAGGCCGAGCTGAGATGTTGTAAACCCTAGACCTCCTTTGGTGACTGAGTGACTGCATGGGTGATCGGGGAGCAGATCTGTTCGTTATAGTGTGCTAAATCAGGGTCGGCTTCTCTCGCTTCGATCTGGGAGTTGCTCGTCGCGACCTCCACAAATCCAGTGGTTTCAAGGCTATATTCGCTTGGTGTGGTGGTGTCTAGCTGAATCGAGTGGTGTTGTGCAAAGAAAGTGGTAGATCGTATTTGATTTGGCGAGATGATTGAGTTTACCGAATTAGGGTTCCTCTAGCGAAGTGGGGTGAATTGTGTTTGAGCTTTACCTTTTAGGTTTCGTAGTTTCTATGTAGTTGTTCGTCTTTTGGTACATTAAGTGGGCAGGTGCGGGTAGTCTCATTTTGTGTAGTTGGGCTCTGGGCCGATTCGTGTATGGCCGCCTCTGCCCTTCTCATCCGACACCCCCTTCTTTTGACTTTACTAATTGTTGTAGTATTGTGTGGACCTTAGTGAGATGTTTGGCTTGATGCCATCATTTACACTTTGTTGTAGGTCGTTGCTTTTCCCACACCCTCTCTACTTTCTAAACACACCCCATAAGGGTGTGAAAAGACAAAAGACCTATTTTTTTCGAAATTTTCACATGTTCGAACACGGGGCTTGAGCGAGTTCGAACGAGGACGTTCGAGTGTGTTAAATATGGACAGACACCCGCATGGGCGTTTTCACTGTTCAATAGGTGGTCATACGAACAGTTCGATGGTGGTCATGCGAACATGGTCGAATTATGTTGTTCGAACAAGTCTTTCGCTGCGAAATTCCGCTGCGACATAGCGGTATTGGGCGCCTCGGATGCCACCGGCGATTTTAATCAATCGGTTTACAATCGATCAAATGTGTCGATAAATGAGTGGATGTAAATCCCTTTGGAAATTGTGCTCGAGCGGATAGAATTTAAACGGCTCGATTGTGATCTAAAAATGAAATCAACGGTGACATTTCACCACGCCTACTATAAAAGGGGTTCACATCCTCGAGCTTCTTCACCAAACCCTAATCGCTTCTTCCCAACCCACCGCTTCTTCACCAAAACCTTCTCTCGTTCTTTGACCAAATTTGAAATGGAATGGCAATTGTGCTCAACCCGAGACTCAACGACAAATTCCTAACAACCTTCACCACAATGGATCGCTACCACCGAAGCGAACATGGTGCTCGTGTGTTTCGTTGTCCTAACCATGTCTTCTCGCGGGATGAGTAAGGACATCACCACCTTCGCCAATCCGAGGAAAAGGCCGAGAGGAAGATTCGTCCGAGAGAGCGTGGGCGTAAAGGCGTGGAGCGTATCGTTTCAAAAAGTTCAATTGTAGAGATGATGGGACCGCCCAGTGTTCGATCATGGAGATCCGAATGACGCGGCACGTCCGCGCAATGATGGAACATCTAGCTAACGTTCCGATGGGGCGGCGGATCTTAGAGTTGTGCGTGGACACAATACTGAACTGCGAGAAGAGGTCATGCATCTTCTTCAACCACCACCACCCGCACCACAACAACCCATACTTACGCACCTCAGTAAAGTTGAGTATGAGATGACTAACAGTGTAATCGGGGCGACCATTACAGTCCGTTGATTCATAGTCGTGAATCAAGAACTAAAACTTTCATGCTTAAGAACAACATCACATTCGCGAGATTGAAAGAAAAAGCGATAAAAAATGTGAAACTAGATGGTGTTGAAAAGAAATTCAAAAAATCGAATGTGAATCCCCTACGTCGTAATTTGGAACCCACGTAATCGTATTCGGAAGTGCCTTAAGCCTCTCAAGAATGACGAAGACGTTAAACAAATGTTTGAGAAACATGAAGAATTCCAAGGTTTCATTGAACCTTATCTCGAATTGTTCGTTGAAACACGAGAGAATCATTCTCAAGAAATCCGTAGTAGAATTAGATTGTATTTTGTTTTCCGTCGTTTCGTTTTAAATTTCCTATCCTTGTATTTTTGCAATTTGTGTTTTTAATTTCTGTTCTTATCCAATATTAAATCTGCTTCAACTTTTTTATTTTACCGTAATTATTCTAGTAATGACAATAAACTTGCGCCAACGTAAAAGGAATTTCAAATTAAAAACCAAATGAAACAAAGTTGTTAAATTATACAAAAAAAGTAAACAAATATCCTCCTAAGACATATCCTCTTGGGTGTTGCGCCCCCTCCTCTCATACACATTCCCAAACCTCCTCCTAAACCCACGGAAGGGGTTGAAGCGACCTCTTGATCTTACCAAACATGGTCCTCGATCGCTCGGGGACATGATCATCGATGGCCCCATCAATGTCATCAACCAAATCAATCACTCTGTAGCATCTCACAACCAAATAACATAACATTATTACTTAAATAAATAGAATATTAAGAAACATTATCATGCAATTAACATAAAAGACACGTACCACGCCGACATCGGGCTCATCTCCAAGTCGCGATAATGCTCGGGGAAGAGAAAGGGATGTGAGACCCTGTAGTACCATGGAAAGTAGCCCTACAAGACCGTTTGACGAGTCCCAAGACACTGCGGAGGCCCCCAGCGCCACCAAGTGGTCCTCAAACCGAGTCCACCTCTCATCACACCAAGTGGCGCACTGCATTCGGAAAAGACACAATAAGCCAAAACATTCAACAACTTAATAAACAAATTTACAACGATCCAACTATAAAATAATAACTTACCCGGCGGTAGAAATCGGTCGAATAATATGTGCCCCAAATGTGGGCAAGACAAACCATCTTCCGGTCCACCAGAAATGGGAATGTCGCCACAGAGAGCGGCGACCTCCACGAGGCTCGAAGAACCTCCTCCTCACGAGGCTCGTGACCTCCTCCCTCATGATGCCTGAAGATGAAGGCCTGAAGATGAAGGCTGCTGCGCGGATGAAGGCCTGCGACGAAGGCCTAGCGGATGAAGGGCCGGCGAACTCATAGGCGGAAATTGAGCATCACGCTCAATATCCCGCCCATATCCTCCGGAAGTGGGGAGGAGGAACATCAACCCCACCCCTACCCCAAGCACGACCCAGCTCGGGAGGGTTCACCGGCTTCTTCCTCCTTTTGCGGTTTGAAACCGTAGGAGGTGGCCGCCGGCTCGCTCGTAAGTTCACCGCATGACCACCTCTACTCTCTCACCATATCTCAAACAACAATCAACGAGCAACCGATTCAATCAAATTAACATAACCAAACAGAATCGGTGAGAAAGTTCATCATCAAACGATTCGAAGAGTCAGCGTCGAACGAACTGTTACGCGACCACCACCTCGAACAAGTCGGTTCGATTAACACAATACAGCGGTTCGAATGAGGTTGCTCGAGCGGTGTTCGCGACAACCTCATTCGAACACCTTCGCTTTCACGTGTTCGATGGACCTCACTCAACAATTCTGCGTTTAAAAAAAAAAAAGAGAATGGAGCGTAGGGAGAGGCATACATTGAAAGAAAATGGAACGATTAGAGAGCGCGTGAGGGGAGTAGAAAATAACCCAAAGAACTCTTGAGAGTGTTGGTGGAGAAGATTGAGTGAGAGATTGGGTGAGATTGAGTGAGTTGAGAGAAGGTGAGTGAGAGAGAAAGATGGTTTAGGGTTCGAAGGGAGGGGAGGGGAATGAGAGACGAGGGAGAGTGAGAGAAGGGGGGGGAGGGGTGTGGTTATTTTGTTTTTTTTAAAGGGGGTTAATTTTGGAAATAAAAATATTATGGGGTGTGAATAAGTAGGGGGGGTGTGGGGAAAGCACTAACCTTGTTGTATTGGTTTTGTGGTTTGGCCCAATGAATGAAATCTTTCGATTGATAAAAAAAAATGTCAAGAGGTTAACGTCACGAGAAAATGTCAAGACCAAAAAAAGGATTAAATAATAGCCACATGATTTGGTCATCACGTGAAAGACAAGTAGACCTTAACACTCAGTCCACAAATATACGACATCAACAAACCATACCGACAAAACACCTTCAACATATTCATACATTTTTTCATCTAATTAATGTGGACTTGATCAAATTTTCCAATAAAACAACAAACAAACACATTTATAAATTGTATCTTTGTATTATTATTATTCAAATAATAATTATCAATAACAATATGCTTTGCTGTGTTTGATTCGATTCTCTAAGACAACTTTCCAGGAAGAACAGGAATACTCTGTTCATTCCTAAAAAAGTTTTGAGGATCAACAACACTTTTAATCTTAACTAACCTATCAAAATTATTATTAAAATACTTAACACCATAAACCTTCCCTTCTTCATAACTATTCTGACCAAAATCATTAACCCCAATATCAAGATCTCTATAATTCAAAAAAGCACTTCTTGGATTACTAGACACAAAAGCTGTCATATAACTATATAACCTCTTAGCTTGATTCAAAAACCCCTGTGTTGCATTATCTGAAGGATCTTTCCAATTCACTGAATATTGCATTTTAAATAAATTTCCAGCACGATGAGGAAATGCTGTTGCATCAGATGAAATCTCAGCCATTTTTCCACCATAAGGATTAAAAACAAATCCAACTTTTCCTAACTCAATCATTCTCTTCCAAATCCACTCCAAATTATCTCTAGAAATAGCTTTTTGTACATAATCACTTTTCCTCTTACCAAAGCTAGCAGAATTAAGATTCCTATCTAGAAGAGTCTCAGGTTTAGCACCACTTTTTAAACTCTCATCATCATTCCACCATAAAACAGAATTAATCCAACTAGTTTCAATACAATCTTCTTTTTTTAACCCTAGAGCAGGAAATTCCTTACCCAAAATTCCGACAACCTCGTCAGCACCACCAAGAAACATAGCAACAACAGAAGCTCTTACTGTCTTTGTTCCTTTAACAACCTTAGAAGTTATAGGTTGTAATAAAAGTCTCATGAAAATTCTTTCATCAGTTGTTGGAGCAACTTGTTGCCATTGAACAACAAGATCAGTAGCATTTTGTTCCAAAGTTTTTTCAATTCTGAAAACCGTTACAATTTCAGGTACTTGAACTAATTTAATAGTATATGATAAAATAACACCAAAACTAGCACCACCACCACCTCTAATAGCCCAAAAAAGATCTTCACCCATTAATTTTCTATTCAGTAATTTACCATTAACATCAACAATTTCAGCATCAATAACATTATCAATAGATAAACCAAATTTTCTTAACATGTTACCATAACCACCACCACTTAAATGTCCACCAACACCAACAGTTGGACAAACACCAGCAGGAAAACCATGAACTTTACTTTTTTCCCATATTCTATAATAAACTTCACCAAGTGTAGCACCACTTTGAATAACAGCAACCTCGTTTTCGATGTCAACAACAATGTTTCTAAGGTTGAATAAATCAAGGATTATAAAAGGTTTATTTGAGACATAGGATATACCCTCATAATCATGACCACCACTTCTGATTTTGATTTGAATGTTGGTGGTTTTGGCGCAAAGGACGGAACTTTGTACGTGGGTTTTTTGTGTGGGGGTTATTATGAGTAATGGCTTTTGCGTTGAGCTTGTGTTGAAACGCGCGTTTCGGATGTAGTTTTGGAGGATTTTGGGGAATGAAGAGTTGGTTTGAGAGAAAAGTATGGTTGATGGAGAATCTGTGTGTTGTTGTGTTAGGCATTGAAGGAAATTTGAGTACAAAGATTCTGTTGTTGGTGCTGAACATGATGAAGAGACATGAAGAAGAAGAAGAAAAAAAAGAATAGAAAAATAAGGAAGAGAAATTTGTTTTGGAATTGCCATTGGTGGGTTTTGTGTGTTTCTGTAACGAATTGGAAGTGTGCGGTTTTATAGAGAGAGAGTGTGTTTTTTTCTCTTTCTTCTTTCTCATTGGTGTAGAAAGAAAATTCAACGCGCCTAGGATGACAACGACAACGTCGGCCTTGTCGTAGGAAAATTTATTTTATTTTAATTAATTTTAATAATGTTTTTCTTTTGGTTTTTAGTCATGTGGGTTTTTTTATAATGACTTTTAACCCGCCCGTAACACTAAAATTGATGGCAAGATATTGAGTAAAATATCACGAGCGGTAAATATTGAATCTAACATTATTAATTCTCAACCATTTATTAGGTTTTATACTATATCATATGATCAATTTTAATGGTTCGTTAGTGAGAGACGTTAGTTGATCATTCACCTTAAAAATACTATTTTTTTTTAAGAAAAAACGAGGAAAGAAGGTTTTGGGATTTTTTTCCTTTATGATTTTTTATAAGGATTTCACTCGTTTTGTTAGTGACCACGACTTTGAACAGGATCGGATTACAGAGATATTATGCTATTCATATTGAGGGGTCAATGTTAATATCTTCACCTTTCCATATAATGTTATTTTGATTTGATTATCAATTATGATTAATAACTATTGACTAATGAGTAACTGAAACTTTAATACCTATTTATTTTTGTTTTTAATTTTTAGTATTAAATTTTTATGGTTATAAGTTTTTTAGTATTAAATTAATTTTATTACTTTTAAAATTTTGCATTTTTGTTATTATTTCTATAAAAAAAATATTTTGAAAAATCTTTATTTCAAAATTAATTTTTTTCATTTTTGTTACTATTTCTATAAAAAACAAAATTGAAAATATTTATTTCAAAAGTGTTTTTTTTGCACTTTTGTTAATATTTCTATAAAAAAGGTTTTGAAAATCTTTTTTCAATATTATTTTTTTTGCATTTTTATTATTATTTCTATAAAAAAGATTTTGGAAGTATTTATTTCATAACTATTTTTTAGCATTTTTGTTATTATTTCTATAAAAATGATTTTGAAAAATATTATTTCAAAATTATTTTTAGTTATGCTTTTAATTTCCTCTTTAGATTCGTGTCTATCCATTTATAAAAATTATATGTCAACTGTGAAAAAAGAAATCCCAAGTCCAAAAGAATAGTCAACTGAGGTTGTTAATCTTAACGGAAGTCACAAACACAAACGGTGTTAACTTCGAAAGGGGTGTTAATGTCGTGAGAAGGAAAAATGAGGGAGGTCGTTGTTCAATTTAAAACTAGAGGGGAGGTGTGTGGCATGACCAAAACTTAAGGGAGGTGAATGTAATTTTCCCTTTTGTTTATAATATAAATATGGAAATATAGACTAATCTAATTAGTATTAAATATCTAAAAATACAATAATAAATAGCATTTTATTAATTTTTAAATATAATCAAATAACCCAAGGTAATTGTATTATACATTTTATTTATTAAATAGTTCATAAGATAATGTTTTTATCTTTGTCAAAAGATAATAATATATAATAATAATAATAATAATAATAATAATAATAATAATAATAATAATAATAATAATAATAACAATAACGTTTTTATTAGTCTACATGAGCTTGTATCATACTAAATAGAGAAATGTTAGATGGTAAGAAAAGTAAGAATAACAAAGCAAGACACTTGGTGTATAGTGTTGTTAGTTGGAAGTGTTTTATCTTCAATATTTGTTTGATGAAGGAAGTGTTTTTTTACTAGAAGACTCAAACAGATTTCATTAATAATCAAATGTGAAATACATGATGGAATAATAGCCCGAGTCACCAAAACAAGGCCACCCCAAATGGCAAGGTATGAAAGCAACATTGTTACTTTCCTCTTATGGCTCAACATAGAGAGCTTACAATTAAAAAGTAAATAGACTTCTACAAGAGCTAATTATTGAGCAAAATTCGAAATGGTAACACGGTTGGAATTAAAGGCATCTACAACAAACTTAGCATCAAGCTCAAAAGTGACATCCATGTAGCCTAGCTTGTACCATGAAGTCTCATCGCCTCCCCCAAGGGAACGTCCAATAGAGGAGAATAACTAAACGTTCCGGCTTTGATAAAATGTCCATACTCGTCACGAAGACAAATACCAATGTCAACCCGATTAGCTACCAAAGAGAATGTTGCATCCACATTACACATAGGAACACCTGCTCTCGGCTTACCAAGACGCAGTAGCTGGAAGGGGCTGAGGACACTCATGTTGCGTTGCAGAAGGCAAACGCGCCACATGTCAATCAACCAACAAACGATTCCCTCTCCAAATGATAGTCACGGCATCCACATGTTTATCCTCCCAAAAATGATCATTGCGAGTTGCGACTCTACCATAAACTTCAGAGTGTCATACACTGTGCCTCCCTATTAGGCCCCTGCAAAGCTGTCAACACAGAGAAAAAAAATACTACACAGAAAGCCACAACATTCAGTGCACAATCCAGAATAGTCTCTAGTATTCCAAGACTCCTCCAGCAAGTGTGAGCCTTTGGGCAATAAATAAATAGATGAAAGGCAGATTCTAGAGCAAGAGAGCACCAATGACAAATATCTTCCACATCCATATGTCGGGATCGTAAATTAGATGTAAGGAAGTGTTGGAAGTGTGTGGTTTTTGTTGAGAGTGTTCTTGTTTCTCATTGGTGGAGAAACTAGAAAGAAATTTCAAGGCGCCTAGGATTTTGCGACAACGAATAAAATTTATTTTACTTTAATTATTTCTCTTTTGGTCTTAAGAGTGGATTTTATGGGGAGGAATCAATTAAGTCTCGTGTGTGTTTATTAATATTGACCGTCAGATATAATATAAAATATTTTGAGTGGTTGATATTTTTAATTTCGAAAACTTTTGAGTGGTTGAGATATAATATATTTTACGATTAAATCTGACTAATAAGCTGGTGAGCCACTTTTTTTAGATAAGCTGGTGAGCCACTTGTTTTTAGTCATGTGGTTTTTTCAATTTTTAAGAACAAAAACATGGAAAAGAAGGTTCTGGGTTATTTTCTGTTTTGATTTTTTATAAGGATCTCACTCGTTTTGTAAGTGACCACGTACGTATTCGGAACAGGATTGGTTTGCAGAGATATTATGCTATTCATATTGAGGAATCAAATTTGGCACATCTCCACCTTCTATATAATGTTATTTTGAATTAATTATCAGTTAGTTAATTAATAATTAATGACTATTGACTAATAATTAATGACTATTGACATCTCCCCTCATGTTTATTCTACAAATGGTTTGTAGCTCCTATTAATTGTATTTCCAAGAGGTAATTTGTTTTTTTGGCTTTTTTTGTTCCTCCATTTTGGAAATGGTTTTTTCATATGTCTATGAATGAGTAACCATGGTGCTCGACTATTTATATATCTCATTCTGTTTGCCGTTAAAAAAAACCGGGTAAATGAATCAAACCATTTTTTAGTTGTGCAAACTGAACTTTAACAAAAGATGTAAATTAAACTTACATTTGTTGATTCTTGAATATTTCAAAGTAGAAGATTATTAGGAAATTTAATTTGTTTCAACTGAGTTGTAGATGTTTTATACATCCTTGTCACTTAGACTTCTAATTACGAGTCCAACTTGTATGGCCATGTCTTTAATAAACACAATGTTTTGTCTCCGGCCATGAAAATGACTATTCTTGTAAGGGATTTTTCTTTTGTACCCCCACCCTCTCCCCTTAAACCCCCACCTACGCTGAAATTCCCAAAATGCCCTTCAAAAAATCTTTTTTTTTCACTAATTTACACGAATCGTATATATCTTTTTTGTGGCCTATATACGATGGGGAAAATTTTGACATCGTATATATGTTCATTGTGCGTATATACGATTGATGCGTTTTAAGTCAATCGTATATACGCAAAATGAACTTATATACGATGGGTATATATGTCCCAAAAGAGATATATACGATGGGCTTTGGTTTTGTTAGCAGTTATGATTTTATTACCAGTTATAATTCAAGTCTCGCGATTTGATTAACATCAACCCATGACGTAGTGCTATTAGATAAAGTAAACGCAGATAATTACAAAAACGCGATATAGTATATATACACGTGTAATACAAAATATGTGTGAATCTATCTACAAGCCGTCAATAGAATCATCGGCTAAATCTATACATCTAGACGCATCATCGTGGTGAGAGGTCGCGCGGGAGGACACATAGATCATCATAGGGTAAAACGTCCAGGCATACGAATGCAACCATGAAGCGGACTCAGACGTAGTCTTTGGTACCACCGCTGGGGCAATAGGAGGCAACAGCACAAGTGGGAGAGATTGAAAGATTCAACCAGTGTACATTTTGCTTGTTCGTAAGCGTAAATGATTTTCAACTTAGATGAACTGTAAGTGCCTCAAAGCGGATAAGTGAAATTCATAGGTAAAGAAAAGCCAACCAATGCAACATTATACCCGGTTGCAACCATATACCCCATCTCGAGCAAATCAAACCACTTTGACTCGGTGACGTCCGTATGACTCGATAGTTAAAGCTTTGCGAAGCTCTAACGATCGGTTCTTCCCAAACATGTCGAATACAAGGTTTCCCTGTCCTTTGTTTCTGAATCAAAGCTTGTCTAATCGTGAGGCCGTGAGTCTTCACCCATGTCAAGTCCAACCCATCGCTCTAAAACCGCAGATTCTGAGTCACCTTCAACATCAACAATTTTTTCAACATAGTTGCGCACGTGTCTTTGGAACAAACGGTAAGTGGATTTTAGTCTCACCGTCTGTGATAATACTCTAAAGCACCACGAGATAATTTGGTTGACCATGTGTAGGAATTTTGGAAGCCCCGATTCTTCATCTGCTTTACCTCTCATCCACGTGCTCCCACCCGTAAGGATCACACTTAGCATCAAAAATTTCCTTTTTTCTTCTTTGGTGCACCTTTCGCTCGACTTTTGATTTAGGTGCAACCATAGAAGAAGTAGAAGGAAAAGCTATCTCATTCACCGCCTCTTAATAAGAAACTTCTCCTCCTCACTCACTTTATTAAATCTTGCCAAGATAGCATCAAACTGGTAAGAAATATCGCATCCGGATGATTTATCCCGAGTGGATTTATCATCTATTGCATCCAAACTCAATCTGTTTCAAAGTGATCATCAACAACGATGGCGGAATAGAATTGCCTAAGCATGAAAAATACCTATCTCACAAGCACAAGGAAGTAGATGTGTCTTCCTTTGAATGCACCAAACCGCCTTTTTTGTCGTATCCAACCCTGCATTTCGACCTTTCAAACTCATTAACCATGTGTCTCAAAGCGGATAAAGAAACAAGTCCTTGAAGATTTTTAAACAAAGGAATATTGGACTTGACTTCAATTCTGCGATGCTTCGTTGAAAAGACCCGATAATTTGATCAAAATGTATTGCCAAACATGTCATCAATAGATATCAAACATTTTGATAGATCACCCTTCAAGTCTTCAACCGTTTTTCAAAGACCAATGCAAGGATTCCGCTCAAAATAATAAACAAGTGTCAAAAAAATCGAAAACAGATAGAAATAATAAACAAGTGTCAAAGAATTTTAATCGATTTAAAAAAATGTCCACGTGTCAAAAAAATCGAGTAACGGATAGAAATAATAAACAAGTGTCAAAGAATTTTAATCGACGAAAAAAATATATGTCCACGTGTCAAAAAAATCGAGTAACGGATAGAAATAATAAACAAGTGTCAAAGAATTTTAATCGACAAAAAAATATGTCCACGCGTCAAAAAAATCGAGTAACAGATAGAAATAATAAACAAGTGTCAAAGAATTTTAATCGATTTAAAAAATATGTCCACGTGTCAAAAAAATCGAGTAACGGATAGAAATACACATTGGTTGTCGAATTCCCCAAGTGTGGGATCCGGTTAGTCCATGCTTTGAGATAAATCGCTCCTTGTGCGTGAACAACCATGTGTCGTGCACATATTTAATGAGAGCGGGTTTATCGAGCAAGCAAACCTCAAAAAACTTCGATTAGATAGATAGTGTGACTCATCAACAGAATCAATAATAGATAGCCGAGAGATTCGACCTCCTCCCGCTCTATCCTTGTGAACCAACTCCTTAATCTTGGCTTTGACATTTTTGTAACATGCCAATGACACAATAAATTTGTAGCAAGGCAGGAAAGACATCAAGAATAGCGGACATACAAACAGAGATCTGCATCATCAAGAAAACTCGAGGATGAATAGAATGCAACTCACATATACCTCGCACCCTGCTCCAATACCCAAGAAAATGAATAGCAAGCTCCCGCCCAATATAAGCAAATGCAACGTGGAAGCTTATCTCGGTGTTTGTGACTCCCACAATCAGTAGAAGAGGCAAATTATATCTGTTGGTCTTGTAGGTTGAGTCAAGAATGAGAACTTTGGGAAACAACCCGAGCAACTTTATAGAAGTGGGATGAGCCCACATGATATCACCGACGACATCGTTGCGGAATCTTTCTAGACCAACATAGATAATTATGGGATTCAATCAATCTCAACACCTCCTGAATGTCCGTTCTAGGACCCCTCTTTGTAGACCGGTGTTTGTGACGCTGCCTATAAACTTGACGAAGACTAGTCACATTCTCCGGATCTAGCTTCTTCAAAGCAGTAATAGTAGCTTTCGGTCCGACATCAAGATCCGCATGCTCGTTAACTGAGCCTTTTGCGCCTCGATGCACGCCCAAATAAACAAGTACCAACGGAAGTTTTGAGCAACTCGTGCGCGTGTGTCTACCACATTTAACCGTGACACACCAACCCCACGGCTAACGAAAGCAAGTAGCTTTCAATCTAAAAGGACAAATCTCCTTTTAGAACCGAAAACCTTGAATCATTAGTAAACTCGCCTTGTTTGTCGCAGCCAAAAACAACCTTATCTCGCTTCCCCTCTTTCCAGCTGCTTTCTCAGATCTCACAATAACAACAACTACACCGATAGTTCTACCAACAGCTTTGGCCCACTCCTCCACAGCCTGTCGTGTAGAAAATATCTACAAAATATATAACTTACTAAGTACTTAAGTAAATTAATTCCATTTACCAAACTTGAGTAACAAAATTATACCGTATTCGCCGTGAAAAGTCGGTGTAGTATCAATATCAACATGCCAACCGAGAGTCGGCATCTCTGCTGTGGCGGGGTCAATATCTGTTCCAACAAAACAGATATCAACTCAGTAAAAAACGAAAAAAATAGCCCAGTCGTATATACCTCCTCAACCATGTATATACGATGGGTATTTTTTTCACATCGTATATACATGGCCCAGATGTATATACGATTAGATCTTCATAGCCCACTCGTATATAACCTATATACGATGGGTAGTCAACGAAGCATTTAATAATGCAATCGTATATATGTCTTGAAGGACATATATACGATGAGTAGTCAACGAAGCAATTAATAATGCAATCGTATATATGTCTTGAAGGACATATATACGATGAGTAGTTTTTCAGGTCAACGTTCATTAATTAATGTAATCGTATATACCTTCCATCGAGGTATATACGATGCGTTATCTTGTGGGTCCCAGTCAGAGAGAATTAATGAAAGTCAAAAACTGATTTAATGCCAGGGGTAAAATGGGTATATCACAAATGGGTGGGGGTGGGAGGGGATGGGGTGGGGGTATAAAAGAAAAAACCCTTCTTGTAAAGGTAGCGTGGGGAATAAGTTGGGTTGGGCTTTGCAAAATCTGAGCTTAGCATTTGCGGTCACTGTTTTTCCTACACTCCTCCCTACTCACCACACACCTCATAACCCTAATGAAATGATCAAAAGGTAAATACTGAAATCAGCGATCCGTATTTTTTTAAAAAAAATTACGATGGTTCGGACACGGGCAACCGAATAGGTTCGGCCAGGCCCAACCGAACGTCTAAAATATTGAAACACACCCCTCTTTTGAATTTTAGTTGAAGATATGTTAATTGTTCGGTTTCCCTTAATTACCCGAACATGTTCGGGAGACAGTAGCCGAACACGTCGCAGATTGCAAAAAAAAAAAGAAAAAGCAGTAACGGCCATTAAAAAACTGAAATGGAAAGAGAGAAGAGTGAGGGAGGGAGTACATGATGCATAGAATGCGAGATTCAAGCTTCAAAAATGGTGGAGTTGAGATTGAGAGGGAGAGTTAGGGATTTTGAAGGGGGTGTGAGAGTGTTTGGGAGGGAGAGTGAGAGATGAAATGTTTTTAATTGAAAGGCATTTTAGGGATTTGGAGGGTTTGGGGGGTGTGTGGTGAGTAAGGAGGAGTGTGGGAAAAGCAATGGCCGCATTTGAAATTTAAAAATGTTAAGGTTTTTTTTTTGTCAAGAAAATGTTAAGGATTGAGTTTGTCCCTGCAGTCTAGACTCATTTTTGAGACATGGTTTGGCTTTTTTGATATGGGTTGATATTCAGACAGTGATTGACGACTATCTTTAGGATGAAGTGCTTTTTTTGACAAGAGGATGAAGTGTTTTTTTTTTTTATCAAACACAAGAGGATGAAGTGTTTTTTTTTTTTATCAAACACAAGAGGATGAAGTGTTGTCTATATATAACCACATTAATTATATTTCAAAGTGTTTTTATTTTTACAAAATCAAATATTCTTTTTTTACAAGATCAAATATTTTTATTAGTATTTGAAAATTAGTTATTATAAATGTTACACGACACATTAAAAAAGGCGGAGAGATGCAAAAGCAAAAAGGGTGTTTTTTTTATACCCCCACCATATCCCCTTATACCTCCACAATAAAGTGAAACTCTAAAATATCCTTGACAAAACGTATTTTTTTTAAAAAAATTTTGCATCAATCGTATATATGTTTTTTAACATATATACGACCCTAAATTATTGACCATCGTATATACGCCCCCAAGGCGTATATACGATTGATGTGGGGGTTGGCCAATCATATATACGCCTGGGGGGTGTATATACGATGGCCAATAATTTAGGGTCGTATATATGTATGTTCATTTGAACATATATACGATCCCTATGATATTTTTATTTTTTTTAGTCAAATAACAATTAATTAAGGCTACACACTATATAAAAATTAATATAGTGTGTAGTTTGTTAACACGTGACGATGTTAGACGTCGAACGAATAATTTAGCTAAAAAATTGGTTTTCGGGAAACCTACTCCGATCATAATGAAACCACAGTCATTAAATCCAAAAAAAATCACCGAGCATGACTCCCCTAGAAGGGACTTCTTACGGGACTACAGCCTCAAAATCCCAAATTCCATTGTTTACTATTTTTTATTAATTTTTCATTAATTTTTCATAGTCTCCAAAAAATCTAAAAAAAATTGCATAGACTTATTTTCATTTTGTTAGATTTTTAGTGGTGTTTTTATAATTTTTTTGATTAGTTTTGACTCTTTAACGAATTTTTAGTAGCCTTTTTATAACATTTTTTTAAAAAAATTAAAACAAATCATTAACAACCCATCGTATATATGTAACTGGGACATATATACGATGACACCATTTAACTCATCGTATATATGTCCTAAAACGTATATATGATTGCATCATACGCAGCCAATCGTATATACGTTTTTAGGACATATATACGATGGGTTAAATGGTGTCATCGTATATATGTCCCAAATACATATATACGATTGAATTTTTTAAAAAAAAATACATTTCAAAGAGGTATTTTGAGGATATCAAATTTTGTGGGGGTATATGGGGAAGTGGTGGGGGTATGAAAAAAACAACCCAAACAAAAAAATGGGGGTAAATTTTAACTCACTGCATTTTTGAAAGACTCAGAGGTTACAATTGTCACCACCGTTTTTCTAATACACCCCACTTTACAATCTATTTTTTCAAAACAGTTTCTATTTGTAATTAAATTTATATATATTGACGATGTACAAAAAAATTTACAACGCCAGACAATAGTAAAATGGAATATTTAGCGGTGGCTCTGAGCATGGGCGAGAAGGGCAACCCGCCCACAATCCCATTTCTGTGAGGGGTACCAAAAATTCTTTTACTTAGTAGTATATACATATATTTAAATAAAAAAAATTTGTTATTACGATTATAATTACATATAAATATATACACACATATAAATTTAATTAGGTCATTCCTTGATAATAGTTCAGATTGTATTGCAAATTTCTTGAAATTTACCTAAAACATGATGATTCTTATGATCTTGATGGAGAAGTTCTATTTGAAGAACTGAAAATCATTAGAGAGAGGTTTTAACAGCCAAATCAAAATCAAATTATATAATATTGAATTTTTTGAAGGCAACTAATTGGTTTCTAATGCATGCATTTTTTTTGGTAGATAATGCATGCAGAGATATAGCATAATATTAACTATTCAATTTATCAAAAAAAAAATTCTAAATTAAAATTGTTAATACTTTATTTGTAGCCTACAATGTCGCAAAATAGATTAAATACATCTCTTTGATCCTGTTGAAAATAATTCTTTAAAAAACCTCAATTTTGAATGAATCATTGAAGATTTTCAACAAAAATGCAACGAGAATGATATTCGAATAATTACAAGGGAATCATTTTATTGGTTCGCTCAGGGCATCCAAAAAATCTCAGGATCGACCCTGGGCACATCATAAAAAATGTTTGACTTTATCTCAACTACCTCAAAAGTCACTCATACCATAATTTTTTATTAGGTAATGGTGTACAAAAATTAGAACGACAGTCATACAACCCATATGTTATATTTCCACTGTTGTATTTACTATTTAGCCTTCGGAATTTCCAGACCTATTATACCATTTGAAAATTAACTTTGGACTATTTATTCTAGAATTCACAGTAGTTTCAACGTATTATCATTATAAGAATATTCTTTTTTAGACTAAAATGTATTTTTCGTCCTTTAAGTTACTTATTTGTTTTACTTTGGTCCTTTAAGTTTCTTTTTTCAGTTTGATCCTCCAAGTTTCAAATTCGTTACACATAGGTCATTTTTTGGACATTCTGTCTATTTGAGTTAACATATGATGATTTGTCGATGACAAGTATTATGTGGCAACAACATTTGTGACTTAGGTTTTCTTTAAATAAGCATTTAAGTCATCTTCTTCTTCTCTCTTCTCTTTCTAAATCAAACCCTAAATCTCTAAAGGTAAAAAGAAATCTCCCGTGACTTATTTCACAGCGATGCATCCCATTCTCATTCTTGTAGTTTCAACTCCAAAAATCGCAGCTAACTTAGTTCCAAATTGTTGGCGTGAGGTGAAAGTTGTTTATAGAGTGAAGAAATCAAAGGCCAAACTATGGAAAAGTTCTGGGGGTGTAGGTTTTTGTGGTAAGCATCTTTATCTGTTTATAGAGTTTTCCCCATTATTGCAAAAAAAATGAAGTTTTACTGTTAAGACTATTTTGTTTCGTTTGGTCCTCCAAGTTTTTATTTAGTTTCAAATAAGTCCTCTAAATTTATTTAATATTTCATTGTAGTTAATTAAATGATTGATTTGTTTTTTGTGTTGTTTATTTAAAAACTATTCTCTAAATAATTTAAAATCAAAATCACTTATTTTTTAATTTGTAACAAACTAGCTCTATGTCTAGGATGATTTTAGACACCGGCGTAGAAATTCTCTTTCCATTCATTTGCTATGCACAAAGTGTTTATTTATCATTTCGCTTAAATTTACCGTAAAAAAAACTACTAAAAAGTTCCGAAGTATTTTTCATATATTTGTATAATTTTTGTTTAAATCTTAAGATGTACACACCAACTCAACTTCACATTCTTCCAATTAATCGAAGGTCCAATCCAAACCTTTACTTTTTTATTAATATACGAGGTTATGGTGGTCTTAGTAGGCAGTTTGCATCGATACATAATCCACTACTTGGTTAAGTGGTGCTTTAGTCCACTAATAATTCAAAATTCTTTGGAATCTTGTCTTTATCTCTTCCACAAGCTTGTGGCCCTTGTTTATAGAATCCTTAAACCTCAAATAATTTGCGGATCAAATGTTATTTTATAACTTGATAATTGATATTGGCCTAACTAAAAAAAAAATCTTTAAATTTAAAACTAGAATATTTAATTTTTTTAAAACTAGCCAATTCAAACTGGTTACCACATGCATATTTTAGCCGATTTTGCCCCGATTTATCCGGTTCTGAGACAAGTTGGTTCCTACACTGAACTAAGGTCTGTTTGGATCGACTTATTTGACCTTATCTACTGGCACAAGCACTTACGAAACTGTTTGGGAAAGTTTATGGAAACAGCTTATGACATGTTCATAAGCTGTTTGCAGCTAATTTCCATAAGCTCTAAAGAATAGCTTATGGAAATAGCTTATGGCTTATAGAAAAATAGTTTAAACATTATTTTATCCTTTATTATATAAAAAGCTTATGCATAAGTACTTATATGATAAACGCTTATGTCATAAGTACTTAATTAAGCTGTTTATCCAAACCAGCCCCTAGACTAGACACTTGCCCAGTTCACAGTCCAATCGGTTGAACCGTTCGGTTCAATCTCTAAGAATGTGGTTTGGGCCTAACTCAACCCCACAAAACCGACTTGTAAGATGAGGGTTGCCTCTTCATTATAAATCCTCTTGAAACCTTATCACTAGTTGATGTGGGATTTTCCCCAATACATCCCCTCACGCGCAGCACTGTTGGGCTTGTAGCGTGTTTAATGGTAGGTGGTCTGTTGGATCTAAGATAGGCTCTGATACCATCTAAGAATGTGGTTTGGGCCTAACTCAACCCCACAAAACCGGCTTGTAAGATGAGAGTTGTCTCTTCTTTATAAACCCTCTTAAAACCTTATCACTAGTCGATGTGGGACTTGGGATTTTCTCCGCTACTTAATTTTTGCCAAACAGAGCCTTAGAAAACATGTCTTAGTGAAGCAGAGAAATTTGAGAGAAAACTAAGATTGGTGATGGGTAAGTGTGAATTTATATCAAGTGACTATATCATTTATGTGAGTTGTAACCTTAAGGGGTTGGTCTAGTGGAGCATGACAAGAGTTGTATCTGAGAGGTTTCGGATTCAACTCCCCTATAGCCCCCTTGGAGTGAGGTAAATGTAATAACCTTCGTAAATACTCAAAGAGCCCGAATGTCTTCCATACCTTAGAATGGGGCGTCATCGCCTCACCCTAAATTTTTTGTAACAAAAAAAAATTATGTGAGTTGTGATCATCTCCATTTCTTAGAAAATGAAGAACTTCATTACTATAGTTTTAAGTCTATAAATACACACATGCCTAACATACGAGATATACTATATTTGACATTTATTATGCATCAAAAACTATAATAATGAAGATGATCTCAACTCCCTTTTATTACTTCTTTGCTAAGCGTAGTAAATAGTAATATATGTAACAAGAAGAAGTTTACACAGCCCAAAGCACGGGGAAGGATCCTATAACTTTTTGGAGGGAACTTCCCCCTAATTTTGTATCTATCTCTCTCATCTTATTTCCTTCCAATTTTTTTTTCTCTTTCATCAAAAAAAGACTAAAGTTAAGAAAAAGTAGAGGATGGAAAGTTAGAGGATCAATTTCCCCAAAGCACAACATGCGAAGAAGTCGTAGAAGTGACAAAAATTGAATGTCATGAAAGGCAGACGCCGAAGTATCTTTCTTTACGTTAGGAGTATATAGATTGAGAGAATTTCGTGTAGTGTGAGCAACAGCTTAATTTCTTTATAATAATATTTTACTTAAGTTTAAGAAGTGTGTTGGGTAACATGATCATCAAAAAAGAAAAGTGCGTAACATGTTACATGAGCATTTCCTAGATCATCTGCACAAGTGGATATATAAAGTTACGCGTGCTAATATTTCTTTTGGGGGAGATTTGATTTTGAAGGAAATTTATTTGATACAATTTATTTTGATCGATTACAATTAAATTAAAAGTCAAATAATAGTATCATCATGATATGACACAAGTAGTAAATATTTTGGTCAATTAACTATTTGGTTTTGGGTATGATATCTAACTAGTACGTCCCCGTTCGGGGTGGTTTTCTGTTTTCTGTTTTGAAATTTTCAAAAACCAAAACCAGTTTCTGTTTTGAGTTTTAAATATTTCAAAAACCAAAACCAGTTTTTAGTTAAAAAAATCAAAAATCAAAATCACTTTCAAACATGAATATAAAATAAAAATTCATCATAAGCTTATTTTAATCAAAACAATATATAACATTAAGTTTGGAAAAATTAAAATATTACAACTATATAATCTATTTATTATTTAATAATACTAATAACAAAGTTTGAAAGTAATAATTATCGACATAGCAGGTTAGAGTGGTAATTGGTAGTAGTCAGATTGGTGGTGATGGTCATAGTGATCGTAAAAGTGATGTTTGGCCGATGGTCGAGTGGTGGTTGGCAGTGGTCGACAGTGGTCAAAGAAGTAGTTGGTGGTCGCCAAAGTAGTGGTTGACGGTGGTCAGAGTGGTGGTTGATGGTGACTAAAGTGGCGGTTGACGGTGGTCGGTGGTGGTTGGCGGTGGTCGGTGGTGATTGGAGTGGTAGTTGATGGTGGTTAGAGTGGTGGTTGACGGTGGCCAGAGTGGTGGTTGATGGTCGGAGTGTGTTGGTGGTGGTCAGAGTGGTGGTTGACGGTGGTCAGAGTGGTGGTTGATGGTGGTCAAAGTGGTGGTTGGCGGTGGTGGAGTGGTGGTCGACGGTGGTCGATGGTGGTTGGCGGTGGTCGGAGTTGTTGTTGGTGGTGGTCAGTGTGGTGGTTGACGGTGGTCGGAGTTGTGGTCAAAGTGGTGGTCGGCGGTGGTCGGAGTTGTGGTTGGCGGTGGTCGGAGTGGTGGTTGGTGGTGGTCGGAGTGGTGGTTGGCGATGGTCGGTGGTGGTTGGCGGTGGTCGGAGTGGTAGTTGATGGTGGTTGACGGTGGCCAGAGTAATGGTTGGCGGTGGTCGGAGTGGTGTTGGTGATTGTCAAAGTGGTGGTTGACGGTGGTCAGAGTGGTGATTGATGGTGGTCAGTGTGGTGGTTGACGGTGGTCGGAGTAGTGGTTGGCGGTGGTCGGAGTGGTAGTTGGTGGTGGTCAGTGTGGTGGTTGACAGTGGTCAGAGTGGTGTTGGTGGTGGTCGGTGGTGATTGGTGTGGTCGGAGTGGTAGTTGGTGGTGGTCAGATATATTGATGAATAGATGTGGATGAAACAAAAACAGAAACAAAAATTATAAAACTTATTTTTGTGGTTTTGAGTTTTGATGAAAAACTGTTTTGAAATTAAGGAAAAAACAACTCAGCTTCATTTTACACGAACATGTTTCTGTTTTGAAATTAACCTTCAAAATCAAAAAACAAAAACTCAAAATCACCCCAAACGGGCCCTACATATGGAAAAACATATGTTGATTTAAGGTCAGACCCTTAACTGGATCCCGTAAATTAAGCGTTGATGTATGTTTTTGCTTCTGCCAAACGGATAAAGTACTTTGAGCTATGCTTGTTGGATAAACTTTTGTATGATGGCTTCAATGATTTCAACTACTATTAGAAGGTGGTTAGTACATGCACATATGATGTTTTTTTATTTATCAAATGCACATATTGAGACTAGACAATATTAATAACATGAATTTTCCTTATATCGAAAAAAAGGGTTGTCAAACTTTGTTCATGTCATTATCAAGTGCCGTATTTTCGACTTTTTTTTAAAAAAATTTCCTATTGATTTGTTTTACAATTGTGTTGTTCTTCCCAAATTAAAAGTGTTGTGAATACCCTCCAAACGTGTTAGAGTTGTTAGGTAACTTTTATCTCAATAAATACAAAACTTAAGTGTGTTCCATTTATCTTTGCGTCACACAACACTATCAAGTGAAGTAACAAATGTACCTATGAATGAGCACACACATTCTCATAATGTATTCTTCAAAAATATTTAAAACCCTGTGGGACCCTTTGAAGAGTGTTGCTTTGCTTGCACCGTTCTTTTCATCAGGAATAAAACATATACAAATCCTTTCAGATTATGTGACAATGTAAATGAGGTAGACGATCTTCTAATCAAAGATAAACCAGAATGTTCATATCCCACATTGTCATAATTAATATCTGAATATTATCTTCAAGATAATGCCAACACTCTTCATCTACATGACGTTTGCCTTAGCTCAACACGTTAAACTGTTGCAAATGAGTTGGTATAAATACCAAGCACGCATACCTAACATTGGACACTGTGATTACGAACACGATGACGCGTTGACGTTAGTTTTAATTTGAAAAGACTGAAGTAATTGAAATATTGAGTATGTTGTCGATATGATACAAGACATCTCTTCAACTAAAAGTGTCTATACTGCATAGGGCGACATAGCTCATCTATATAAATATAACATATGTGACACCCTCCTTCAACACAAACCTAGAAAGAACAAAAAACCATGGTGTCACATAGTTTACAATTATCAATTTTAATCCTCTTGATATCAGTTTCATTATCAACTTCAGCTTCAATTGAAGAAACTTTTGTGCAATGTCTAAGTTTCTATTCAGACAAAGCAGCTCCATTTTATGCATCAATCTACACACAAGAAAATGCTTCATTCAACAACATCCTTAATTCCTCCGCTCAAAACCTAAGATATTTGGTCCCATCAGCACCAAAACCTGAGTTCATATTCACACCTTTGACAGATTCCCATGTCCAAGTAGCTGTGACATGTTCAAAGAAACTCGGTATTCACATGAGAGTTCGTAGTGGTGGGCATGATTACGAAGGACTCTCGTATGTTTCTGAAATCGAAACACCTTTTATAATCATCGATTTGTCCAAACTTCGCGATGTTAATGTCGATATAGAAGACAACACTGCTTGGATTCAAGCCGGTGCTACTATTGGTGAAGTTTATTATAGAATACATGAAAAAAGTGATGTTCATGGTTTCCCTGCTGGACTTTGCACAAGCTTAGGTATTGGAGGGCATATCACCGGTGGCGCATATGGATCCATGATGCGAAAATATGGTCTTGGAGCTGATCATGTTCTTGATGCACAAATAGTTGATGCTGAAGGAAGAATTCTTGATAGAAAAGCTATGGGGGAAGATTTATTTTGGGCTATTAGAGGTGGTGGAGGAGGAAGTTTTGGCATTATTCTTTGGTGGAAGATAAAGCTAGTTCCTGTACCGAAAACCGTGACGGTTTTTACCGTTACAAAAAGTTTAGAACAAGATGGAACTAAAATTCTTCATAGATGGCAAGAAGTAGCACCAAATATTGATGAAAATCTCTTCATGAGAGTGATCATTCAACCAGCAAGTGTTGGAAACAAAACTCAAAGAACTATTACAACTTCTTACAATGCTTTATTTCTTGGTGGTTCTGAAACACTGCTTCAAGTTATGAAACAGAGTTTTCCTGAATTGGGTTTAACAAAACAAGATGTCATGGAAACTAGTTGGATTAAATCTGTGCTTTACATTGGAGGCTTTCCAAATAATACACCTATTGAAGTTCTTCTTGAAGGGAAATCAACATTCAAGAATTTCTTCAAAGCGAAATCAGATTTCGTGAGGGAAGTAATACCGGAAACCGGGTTGCTAGGGTTATGGCAAAGGTTGTTGGAAGAAGATAGTCCTTTGATGATTTGGAATCCATATGGTGGAATGATGAATAATTTTTCAGAATCTGATATTCCTTTTCCTCATAGAAATGGAACACTTTATAAAATTCAGTATCTAACTCTTTGGCAAGATGGAGATAAGAATGCAACTAAGCATGTTGATTGGATTAGGAAACTTTATAATTATATGACTCCTTATGTTTCTAAGTTTCCAAGGGAAGCATATGTGAACTACAGAGATCTTGATTTGGGGATGAACACGAAGAACAGTACAAGCTATATACAAGCAACTTCTTGGGGTAATATGTATTTTAAGGATAATTTTAATAGGTTGGTGAAAATAAAGACTAAAGTGGATCCTGAAAATGTGTTTAGGCATGAACAGAGTATCCCACCACTTCCTGTTTCAGCTATGCAGCTAAAAGACAAGAAATGCAAGAGCTGGGAATAAGGCATTGAGTATAAACAAATAATAAAGGATACATTTGGAGTTTATTGTTTTTTTTTTGTGTGTTTTTAATGTTGTAAAATACTGATGGAGTGCCTGAACATTGCTATTTGCCATTGTGTATGTGACAAAGCGTCGTTTGGTGAGCCAAGTAATTCTAGCGTAAATACACTTCTTATAAACACAATCAGTTAATAGGATTAATATAACATTAATACAACTTAGAGCTTTGGTGTCAATTTTTATTGATATTTTAATTTAATATATCATCAGGGTTAAATGTGTCTATGAATACTGTATTAATGCAAGATTTGCTCTTACTAACACAATAGGCAATACTGTAGAAATGATGCCACGAAGTAGGTAATACTTTAAGTCTTAACAAAATAAACTGATACAGAAAAAAAAAATAGAAATTGCTGAACTGAATGATTGAGATAATATTCACATGATATTTAAATATGCAAGTGTTCGTTCATAGATCAAACAAACTTGTCAACCAATAAATAACTATCCCAAAATCTAGTTTACAAAATTTCAGAGAGCAACAGCAGCCAATATCTGAAAGCTCTCAAGTCTCAACTAAGTGATACCTAACTAATGCTGCCTGATTTCCAGAATCTGAGAACCTTTTCAACAAGTAACGTCAATCAAAGGACAACAAAAACCTTGCATCCAATCATCTGGAAGGATTGATAAAAATTGTGTTTAATAATCATAGGTGCATCGTAAAATGCCACATAGATTGTCCCGTTGATTTTTACCTAGTTCAGAAAACCACTTCCTTAAATTTCCAGAGGCGTCAGAAATAGATTTACTAGAATATGGCGGGAGATTAGATTCAGTCTGTAAAAGTGTTTCCAAATCAAGAGGAAGAAGGCCAAACAAAGCGGTAGCAGTCGCTATTTGAAGTGAAAGGCCTGCGTTCTTAGAAGAATCGCATAGATAAGAGAATAAATTACATCTCAAGTTCTCAACTCCTTGGTCTTCGTATCCACCAACATCAACTCCAAACCTGATTAAGTATACCATTGAACACACAATTAATAATAGCAGAGGGGGGAAAACAGATAGGAAAGCACTTGTGTCTTGTCCAAAGATATATGGATCAGGATCAAACAAGAAACAGCTTTAAAAGCTAGTGTAAAACAAAATCCCCTAAAACAACGCTTCCAAGGATATTTCAACATACATGAACAATCAGGAAGGAAAAAAAAACAAGTAATTCAACAATCACAATGCTCAGGTTATATTGACATTTTGATGCTATTCCATCTGAACTCTATTTATAGCTCCTCTTTTCACCCTCTTCCTGTTTCCAGCCCCATATAACATACCTAACTTGAATTCCACAAACCCATACCCAATCTTGCCTTGAGTTTGTCAATTCCACAAACCCATACCCAATCTTGCCTTGTGTTTGTCAATTCCACAAACCCATACCCAATCTTGCTTTGAGTTTGCCCTCAAGTGTTCAATTACACATAGACTTGAACCCCTAGAAATTGTGGCTAACGCAGTTCAATTACGTGGTAAATTCTGTTTGGTAGATGGTTAATGAATTTCAACGTTTGTTTAATCATTACCAATATACTGAACGTAATTAATCATGTATTTAAACTATGTTAACCAACTATTTTGTTTTCAATTGTTTATGTCAATTTTGTGTCAAAACATCATTTCAGTTAAATTACATATACATAAATTTTTCTCGACAAACTTTACTTTATTTTCTTATTCACCACCACCAATGCTCACCTTTATTATGTAGCTATCTGTCTTGAACCTCGTGTGCAAGTATCATTTACCATTCAAATAAGCATGTAAAATGCTTAGTTGAGTTAATTCTGTTGGTCAAACCCGACATGGCTTTTTCTCTCAAGTAACTATTATAAATAATCACCATCTTACTTTTATTTCTCTCTTTTCTATTTGCTTAATCACCATCATTGCATTTATCAAACACATCCAACCAAAACCGAAGAGGATAAAGTGTCACCCATCTCCGACCATTTGAGGTGTCAGTTTCGGCGGTGGCGGTTTGGCGGGTAAAAGGGCGGATTTGGGCGGTTCTGAAGCAAACAGAAAACTTACATGCAACCCAGTAAAATTCAAACAAAAACGACTTTAAAAGCAACCATGAGGAGGTGAACAAGAGCTTTTGGATTGGAGGAAGAAGAGGAAGAGTTTATGGAGAGATTTGGACGGCTGGGTTTTTGCATAGAGAAAAAGGAGAATTGATGGAAAGAGGAAGACTCAATGGAAGAATTGGTGACGGCTAGGTTTTGCAAATGAGTTTGCAAGACTTGATTAACCTTGATTCTCTTTTGGGCTTGGTCATTGTAGGCTCATATCTATGATTTATGATAGAAAAATAATTAGTTTTCGGTCGGTATCGGTTATAAATGAGTTGTTTTATTGCAAACCACAACCGACCAATTGTATCCACTTAAAACCGAGTCAACAAACCGATTACCCGCTGATCAGTATTAATCCACCCGTGGAGCAGTATTTTGTCTCAGCTAGTTCGGGCTTCGGTCGGGCCCAATATTTTGTCCAGCCCTAGAGTGTGGGAGGGAGAGTGTCCAAAAGAGTGTTAATGAGTCATCTTCTCACATGACCAAACCAGCTCAATAAAGTTTGTCATATTCTCAATAGATGCTGCTCCAACGTCCTCTCAAATGTATAGAAAGAATAAACGTGCATTTTAAATTTCAAGAAAAAAAAAACAGGTGCTCAACCAGCACAAGAATGAGATATTCCCCAAAAAACAAAATACTAAATAGAGAAAAGCAAAGGGACACCCCCAATACGCAGCAATGCTTTCCAATCTCTCCAAACTGAGTATGCAGCAATCAACCTGAGATAGCAATGTCTTTCAAACAGCAGGAAAACTCCACAGATGTTAAGAACACAACTCTCCCATATCAACATTGGAGGCAAAATAACCCTCCTAGAAATATCAAGCCTATATTGTTTTAACAAAATTCTTCATCTCAATCATAGGAAACGATTTTAGGGTAGAGGGACACACCCAACCTTTCCAATTATGCTAAAATCGTTGTTTCAAAGGGAAGTGATCACCTTACAGTGCAAGAAAAGGCAGCATATTTGCATGAATGTACAAAATGCATGCATGCGTACCTTCCTAGATGACTGATAAGGACATTGTTAATGAGGGACCAAAGGGTAAAATCCATAAGTTTATGAGGGGAAAGTAGAAACTTATTAATTGGGGACCACTTGATTAGCACTCTTTATGATGTAACAAACTACTGCCACGTTGGCAGTAGTCACGTAGGAAGGGAGGGAGCGAATGATCAGGTTGTTAGAGGTGAGAGAAGAGTTATATATAGGAGGGAATCAATAGCTGATGCATTTTAGGCTGGAATTGGGAGTGGTTTTGGGAAAGGGACTGAGCAATTGGATTGCTCTTTCACTGTTCTATTGTTTCTTTTCATTTTTCTTGTACTTCTCTATAGCAATTCAGAGAGATCCTCTGATTTGCATTCAATAATACAAGTATTTCCCTTCAGTTATTTTACTCTGTTTTTAGTTTGTATCAAGTTGATGAGAACATTTCTACTGATGTGAACAATTTAAATGAAAGGCAGAGTGGTAAAATGACTTTAGTGTATGAAAGGAAGAAGTGGAAACCAATTAGTTGGGGACCACTAGCTAGTGCACACACTCCCACATAACCGAATTGCCTACGTGGCAAGGAGGGAGTGGTGAGGAGATATTTTGTTTGATTTGGTAAGAGAATCAGGGAATATATCACCTGCAACGTGACTATTTTCATTTTAGGCTTGGATTGGGATTTGTAATGGGAAGGGGCTGAGTAGTAGGACTACTCTGTACTGTTCTATTGCTTTTCACTCTTTCTTACTTCATCTTTGTGTATTTCCTTCTTCCAACTCAAAGAGATCCTTTGAGTTGTGATTAATAATACAAATACAATCCCATTTCCATCACTTTATAGTTGTTTCTATCAAAGGAAGTGATAGAAACAACTATCACTTCCTTTGATAGTTGCATGAATGTACAAAATGCATGCATGCGTACCTTCCTAGATGACCAAGAAGAACAACAATAGGAACAGCAAAATTCTCCACGGCACAAGAGCCCAGTATATGAAACAGCTGGGGAACAAGTTTGACATTGGTCCATTGCCAGCTCTGCATTATAAGAGAAACAACAAGATCATGCTTGAGAATTATTCAACTAAATCAATATCTTATACTAGAAAGTACAACAGCAATAATTGTGAATAATGTAAAGAAAAGCTAAATTTAACATTTGATGTAACACTTAAATGAAGATGGGTGTGACAACATCTTTTTTAGTGGGTAGGTCAAAACAGTTACTGGGCTTCCTTCAATTGGTTGGTTTAATTTTAGAGAAAATTACACTCCCCTCCTTTGAGAGATACTTGAATTACACTCTTTTACCTTCTTATGTTAAAACCTACACTCTCCTACCTTAAGAAGTAAATATGTATTACACTTTAGTTCGTTTCAATAAAAAAAATTGAAAAGTGCTAACAACACTCTTTATTACTCTCCCTCCTACACTCACTCACTTTATAATTGGTTGAAATTCATGTTATCCACCACCATATTAAAGTTTATTTATATTAAAATGGACTATAAAATAATGTTACTTCTTGGGGGAAGAGGGTAAATTTATATTGTTAAAAGTATAACCACCAATCTCATCAATAATAATAATAATAAATAAAAAAAATAAAAAACAACGCTGGCTTATTTTCCAGGTTTGCACTTTCAGAACTCTCAACCAACTAAAGTAAAATCAAGACAATGTCCTTTTTAGAAGAATCAGAACAAAAGAAAACTTACCGATATCGGCATGTGTGTAGTATGGAAGTTTATCAATGTTGATATTTATGCAGCGCGAGCTATAATCGAGGACTTAGGGGAATGGATTGGACAACTCCAATTGTACCCTATTTGATTTGAAAAACTGTTCATAATACTGGACAGTGGTGGGGGCAAGGGACTGGACAACATTCCAAATTTCTATCCCTCACAAAACCACAGTACAACTTTATGTCCCACAGTACTACGTTCTACCCACCCCAAAAGTTACAAAAATAGTATTTTTATTTCATACTCATAATTTTTTTCTCTCCTATCTCTTTTCTCTCTCCTCTATTCTCTCTCACTCCTCTTTCCTTCTCTCCCTCCCTGCTATCCCTCTCTCTTCCTCTCCCTCTCACATATCTCATCTCATTCTCCTCTCTCCTCTCCTCTCTCTACATCCTGTCTCTCTTCTATATATCTTCTCATATCTCTTCGTCTCTCTCTCCCTCTCCGGCCTCTCTCCCATCTCATTCTTATCTCTCCTTTCTCTCTCCCTCCCTCTACCTCTCATCTCCCTTCTATATATCTTGTCATATCATGACCTCTCTTTCCCTCTCCCTCTCTCTCTCTTATCCTCTCTCTCATACTATTTTCTAATTATATAATAATATATGTTTTATAAAATCATTATAAACCGCATAAAGAGAAATATAGTAAATTTTACATTCTTTTGCTTGTGTTGTCCGGTGTTCAACAAACGGTGTACTGGACAACATGTCCAGTACTAATCTTTTGCGAATCACGGACCCTTAGTGCACTGATTTTTAATTAGCATCACATTCTCCAGATAAAAGAATGGAAGAATGGGAGTTTGAAGACATTTGTAGAGGAAAAAATGAGTAATTAAAGACCTCATATTAAACCAGATGGCCAAGTATATAAAGACTTATCCAGGTCACTCTCATTAGATCCCTCAGAAAAATTTGAAACCTCACCCACAGACACAATCTTAAATGAACTCATACAGCAAACAGAAGTTCTAAAGACATCCCTTAAAGTAGCTAGTTTGGGTATCATTATATGGAAGCAAGAAAGTACTCCTGTTCAAGGTAGTCAGAATCGAGATTATACATATAATCGGAAAGGAGATGTAAAATCGTAAATCGTGGAATCGTAAGTATAATCGTAAGATTATACAAAATTCATCAAACACATAAATTAAAGGTGTATTATATATAAATACTTCAAAAACTTAATTAATATTAAGTTTGATAAGTCATAAGTTCATAAAACACAACTAATAAGCCCTAACGTATAAGTCATAAAACTAATTAAGCTATGAGAACCATTGTGGGAGGGAAATAAAATGGAAGAAACATGTTGGAGAAGTTTTTGATGGGACATGAAGGACTGGAAAAAACGTGAGAGGGAAATAAGATGGAAGAAACGTCTCAGAGAAGTGTGAGAGCGAGAGCCGTTGTGAGGGAAAGAAAGAAACGTGTGCAAGGAAACGTGTCTGACAAAAAAAAATCAAAGAGAAAATGTGTACAAGTAACTGGAAGAACGTGTTGGAGAAGTTCCCTTTTTTTTAAGTTATTTTTATTTTAAAACACAAATACCTGTAAGTGAATTTTTTACTTTTTACTCAGGGGTAGTAAGTTTTTTAACTCAACTTAACCCTAATAACTAAAGGAGCTGGGTCACAAACTGGGTCTTCTCGACCCGTCTTCCTTACCCGCAGAAACGCCGCAACAGCAACAGAACAGATGACATAGCGCTCCTCCATCTCTCCTGCGGCAACAACAACGTTTTGTATACTCGTAAAAACGCGAAAGATTACACGATTTTCAGATGCGATTCCATCCGATTCCACCATTTTACGATTATGGTCATCACCATAATCGCTAAGGGTTAGCATAATCGTAAAAACGTACGATTTTACGTTTTTAATCGAGATTATGACTACCTTGCTCCTGTTACAAGGTGATTAGTCAATATTTTCTCCACGCAAATTCTAATCATAACAAAGGTTCAAAGGGTAAATAGATTTACGTCATTTTCTTGATATGGTTGGGAAGAAAATATTAAAACTCCAAAATGTCATATTTCAGGATGACAAGTACACATATTTTAAGAGCCATATCTCAGAAGTCACTTTTTATCTCATAAAATCAAATATAACTAAAACTACAACAAGAATCTGTTTCTTGGACAATGGCCACGTTTAATTGTATAATGTAGATTTTCTATTAATTACATACTGTATTTATTTTTCAATTATAAAGATGATTTCCAATAAGGCTAACGTTGCCAGGGGGAATGAAATTCTTGCAACAACTACTGCCATTTAAAGTTAGAGCATTATAAAGAAGAAAACTTTATGGAAGGAAAACAATATTAACTTGAAAGCACGAAAGAAATACCATTTTGTTCGCAACAAGCTCCAACAATGTGAGGATGTCACTAACTTCACATGAGGTCACATCAATAAGAACATCTTGTTGATTAGGACAAGTCACGTGCTTTCTCGAACAGTGATGTACATCAGAATTCAAGCTATTAGCACAGGGAATCACTTCCTGATGTCCATTATTGTAATTGTCTGACGAGGATCTGAAATTTGATGAATTAAATTGCTCTGTATGTTGAAATATACAGTTCTTGATCTTTTCCAAGAGCAACAAAGTAACACTGTCAATGGGTTCGGCACCTTCTGAGAAAGGGCATCTATTGTTAGTACATGATTCAATATGTAGCTGATGTATTGGTGGGATACCAGAAGCAGTAATGACAGTCACAGATATGCTCCCTTCCTCAAGAAACATAACTAGAGATTTCAAGACAGTCACCATTAAACCACAATTGCGCAAGTCAAAATACTTCTTTCCACCCAGCTTAGCAAAAATGTGAAGAATTGTTAGCACCGTTAAAGAATCCCATCTGCTCAATCTAAGAATATTATATGAAGCTTCAGAAATAAATCCAACATAATCGGTTGCAGCACATAATGATGCTAGTATGACACTCGCTGCTACCAACTGTTCACTTGAAGCTACTTCACAAGAGAGAGCGTCTACGCCATCCAGAAAACTATCATTTCTCAGATCACTCCCAGATGAGGTCTCAGAAGGCATTATATTTTTAGATATAACTTTTCCTTCTATAAGAAAATCTTCAATGAGACGAAGCAGCTCATGCAAAGAAAACTTCTCCCAAAATAATATTCTTGCATCTGCATCAGTCATAACTGCCCAAAAAAATATAGAGAAATTATAAGTTCAATGCAAAAGTGCCAAAAAAATTTACACGAAATCCAAGTTTTATTCTCTCTCTCTCTCTCTCTCTCTCTCTCTATATATATATATATATATATATATATATATAGGACTTAATTTATAATCAACTATGAATGTATTAACATGTCATTAAAATAGCTTGATGGAGCTACTAAAAAGTAAGACTTCTCCATTCATATTTCACTTGTTAAAATATAATTCAATGGCACTGAAAAAACTCCAACACAAATAGTGGATCAAATTATAATCTTATATGAATAACACAAGATCAAATATAAAGAGAAGAACAAACCTCTACGAATATGTTCAGCATAAGAATCCAAGCAGAGTATTAAGTTGCCACCCCCAAAGTTCCCTAATTTCATTGCAGTGGTCATGGTAAAGTTGAACAGCAAAAGTGTTAACAACACAGAATGCTTCTCCCTGAAAGAAATTGGAAGAAATAATGACCATTATTTTCCTTCATAATAACAATATCCTGGACTAAATCGGTAGAAAATTGATACAGCAAGAAAAGTAGAGTATTGATATGAATATCAGAAACTGTTGTAAATTATAGTTATTAATATTGTAGATGGTTGTTAGTTGTTAGTGGTTGGTTGCATTTATTAGATTAGTTGGTAGTTGGTAGTTGTAGTCATTAGATCTCTCTTGCATATATATATGTAGATGTAATCCCATTCTAAAGAATCAATCAACATATTCAGATTACTATTTTCTACATGGTATCAGAGCTCTCGGTTTTTGAGGGTCTCACTTCCGCATAATCCCTAGCCACCTTCATTGTGGTCCTTTTTTTTTTTTCTACATTCAGATCACCTAACCACCTTCATTGTGGCCACTTTGCTGCCTTCATTGCAGCAGTTTCAGATCTGAACAGCTTCATTACAACAGCATCAGTTGCAGTTTTTTTTTCTCCTTCACTCCACGCACTGACCTGTCCAAAAAACCACTATACACAGCCGATACAACTACACCGCCTCTACCATTGCACTCAGAATCAAATTCCGACCAACTCCGTAAAATCTCGCCGCCGTACGCATCCACACGCGCTGCCACGCAGATCTACTCCGGTAACCTCACGGGTGCGTGGGCCCCACGCGCCGTCCTGCGCTATTTTTTCCGCGACGACCCTTTGAAACAGTTTTCAGATCGGCCCTTTCTGGCCCTGTTTGAAGGATCAAATCTTGGTTTTGACTTTTTTTTGGTTTGTGGGTCTTTTTGAAGAACATACTGGGTTCTCAGATTCTTTTTTTTTGTTGTTGTTGCTGCCCTCTCTCTTACAGCAGGTGGTTCATCTCGGACTAGTTTCAACTTGTTAACCTCTTCTTTGAGGAATATTCCTTCTTATTGGCCGTGTTTGGCTGTCGTTATTTATTTTTCGGGCTTGTTACAAATGGCTGGAAAAATATTTGTTGATTACTCTTTGTGCTTCACTAAGGATGATGTGATTCGTTTGAAGTCTCTACTTGACTCCCTCAGCAAGCCTCTTAGTCAACCGTCCATGATCGGTATGAGTGTGTGCTCTAAGGTTTTTAATGTTTGTGGTACAATTCCTAAGAATGTTTGGATTCTGGACTCCGGTGCAACTGACCACATGACATTTGACTCCAATTGTTTTTCCTCTTATACCTCCTCTAAGAAGGATCAGTATGTTACTGTTGCTAATGGTTCTTATGCACGTATTGACGGCACTGGAAATGTTAAGTTGCAACCTTCACTCCAGTTACAAGATGTGTTGCATGTTCCCACACTCTCTCACAACTTAATATCTCTTCATAAACTCACTCGTGATCATAACTGCAAAGTAACCCTTTTCACTTCTCATTGTGTTTTTCAGGATCTTGCCACGGGGAAGACGATTGGAGTTGCTAAGAACAGGAGGGTTGTACTATTTATCCGATAAGCATCTTTGCTCAAAAGGTGTTGTCTTCTGCTCTCCGGTCTCTGGTCGAGTCTCCTCTCCTACTTCACAAATTTGGCTTCTTCATAAACGCGTCTTGGTCATCCTCCTTTCTCATTGCTCAGTCTATGTTTCCATCTCTTTTGTAAAACAATCATTGAGTCTTTTAAGTGTGACATTTGTCAATTTGCTAAGCACCACCGCATGCATTTTTCCTCTAGTGGTACCAAAAGTGTTGAACCATTTGATCTTATTCACTCGATGTTTGGGGCCCGCCCTGCTTTCTAATATTTCGGTGCAAGGTGGTTTGTGTCTTTTGTCGATGATTTTACTCGAACAACTTGGTTGTTCTTGACGAAAAGATAAATCGAGGTATCCGAATTGTTTATCGCTTTTTACAATATGATAAAGACTCAATTTGGAAGAGGTATTAAACGAGTTCGCTTACGATAATGGAAAAGAATATGTGAATCATAATATTTCGATTTCTTCATTAAACAGGGGCATCATACATGAACTTACCCGTGTTGACACTCCTCAACAAAATGGGGTGGTGAAAGAAAAAATCGTCACCTTCTTGAAAATAGCACGAGCTCTTCTCTTCCAAATGTCCTGCTCCAAAATCATACCTGGGAGAGGCGGTATTAATCTTTGCTATCCGATTAATCGGATGCCATCACGTGGTCTAGGTAATGTTAGTCGGTTCAACTTATGGTCTCACGCTTTTCTTCTAGTCTGTCTTGCAGAGCCTCGAGGCTCGGGTATTTGGTCAGTGTGGCTTTTGTCCATGTTCACCCACAACACCGTAAGTTGGATTCTCGTGCGATCCGTTGTGTCTTTCTAGGTTTTACTCCTAACAAGAAGGGTTACAAGTGTTATCATCCACCAAGTCGTAAGATCTTTGTTTCAATGGATGTCACATTTCATGAGCATGTTTCTTTTTCACTCGTCCCACGCCTTGGGGAGAGTGATTCTAATTCCAATTTGGAATCTGAGTCCGAGCTCGAGTTTCTCTTCATTGGTCCATGGCAACATGAGTCACAAGTTATAGACTCTGTGTCTCCCGCTCCTTCTCCTCTTTCCACTTCTCCTAGTTTTGTCCCTCATGTTCCTCCAAGATATCTCCCGTGTCTTACTTTTTCAGAAACAATACCTTTGACACCAGGTGAAGAACAAGGCTAGTGAGCCTACACCGACTTATCGAGAGAGAGAGGAAACCTGATCTGTCCCGCAGCAGCTCCAACCGCTGAACCGGGAGGTAAGTCGCGAGAGTGACTCCTCAACTTCAGATTCTCATATTTCTGACACCAATGACCCAGATACAGATGTTGATATTGTTAACCCTGATGTAGATGACTTACCTATTGCTTTGAGAAAAGGGAAAAGGTCTTGTGCTAAGTACCCTATTTCTCAATTTGTTTCTTCTAAGTATCTTTCTTCGCAGCATCAAAGTTTTATTGCAGCTGTTGACTCTGTAAGAATCCCTACATCACTACAAGAGGCACTAAAAGATGAAAATTGGGTCCAAGCTATGAATGAAGAGATGAAAGCACTCGAGAAGAATGAAACCTGGGAGATTGTTGAGAAACCAGGGGACAAGAAGCCTGTTGGATGTAGATGGATCTACACAGTTAAACACAAATCAGATGGTAGTCTTGATCGGTACAAGGCTAGACTTGTTGCAAAAGGATATACTCAAACTTATGGAATTGATTATGAGGAGACATTTGCTCCGTGGCAAAAATGAATATTGTTAAGATTTTACTCTCTCTGCTGCACTTTGGTTGATTTCTGTTAGCTTTGATGTTAAGAATGCTTTCTTACATGGCAATTTAGAAGAGAGAGGTGTACATGGAGATTCCACCGAGATTTGGTCCAAGTAATGGAACAAATATGGTTTCTAAACCGAGAAAAGCTTTATATGGGCTAAAACAGTCTCCTCGCCCTGGTTTGGGAGGTTTTCAAAGGCAATGTTGCACCTTGCTATAAGCAAAGTCGTGAGAGATCATACACTTTTCTTCAAACATTCACAAGGTGGTAAACTGACAATACTTCTTGTTTATGTTGATGATATTATTGTTGCAGGGGATGATTTGACCGAAAGGCAATTACTTAAGGAGAAGTTAGCTGCAGAATTTGAAATGAAGGACCTTGGGAAACTTAAGTATTTCCTAGGGATTGAGGTAGCCTACTCTAATGAAGGTATTTTTATTTCTCAAAGAAAATATGTTCTTGACCTTCTAAAAGAAACGGGAAAGCTTGGATGTAAGCCTGCAAGCGTCCCTATTGAGCAAACTCACAAACTGAGCACTGAAGAGGAAAGTGCTAAGGTTGACAAAATGCAATATCAAAGACTAGTTGGGAAGTTGATCTACTTAGCCCACACTAGACCTGACTTAGCATATGCAGTTAGTGTTGTAAGTCAGTTCATGCATGATCCAAGAGTAAGACACCTTCAAGCAATAGACCGTGTTCTGCAATATCTCAAAGCCACTCCAGGGAGAGGACTCCTTTTCAAGGGAGGTGGAAACTTGATTATTGAGGCGTATACTGACGCAGATTATGCAGGTTCAGTGAGTGATAGAAGATCCACCACAGGCTATTGCACATTTTTATGTGGGAACCTTGTTACATGGAGAAGTAAGAAGCAAAACGTGGTGGCTCGATCAAGCGCCGAGGCAGAATTTCGAGCTTTGGCTCAAGGAATTTGTGAATTACTGTGGATGAAAATCATACTAAATGATTTGAAAATTCAATGTGAAGGGCCTATGAAGTTGCTTTGTGACAATAAGTCGGCAATAAGTATTGCCCATAATCCTGTTCAGCATGACAGGACCAAACACATAGAGATAGACCGCCACTTCATCAAGGAGAAACTAGACAGCGGTTTAATAGCTACATCCTACATTCCTTCTGGGCATCAACTGGCAGATGTCCTAACAAAGGGCTTGCCAACAGAACGTTTCAACCAACTGACAAGCAAGCTGGGAATGATAGATATCCATTCACCAGCTTGAGGGGGAGTGTTGTAAATTATAGTTATTAATATTGTAGATGGTTGTTAGTTGTTAGTGGTTGGTTGCATTTATTAGATTAGTTGGTAGTTGGTAGTTGTAGTCATTAGATCTCTCTTGCATATATATATGTAGATGTAATCCCATTCTAAAGAATCAATCAACATATTCAGATTACTATTTTCTACAGAAACTACTAAAGGTGATCAAAAGATGGATACTGTAGATTATTATTATCTAAAACAGCATCTTACTTTTGCAGGGATGTCTCTTCCATCTCAACTGCCGCCAGAATGCTAGAAACTGCCCATCCTGTTCGAGTATTCAAACTGCACCGTGATATACAATTTCTTGTAGCAATAAATGTTCTAGATATGCTACTATAATCCTCCCTATCTGATATGACAAGAAAAAAACTAGGAAGGTGATTTTGTACAGATCCAGTTCCAGTCTCCCCCGAAAATGTATCCCTTAAGTTTACCAAAGAATGCTTGTCCTGCAATTTTTCATCAGTTTGTCTAGCCTGTGTAGACTTATGTGCATTACAAGGAACCTCTGAAGCATCAAAAATTTTCATGTTGGAATTTATCTCATCATCAATGGTGTCGCATCTAGATGAAGGAAGCATACCTCTTTGACTCAACAAGTCTGTGTGAAGGACTTCTTCCAGAGAAGGCTTCAGATTAATCTCAGGCAAAGATAGGGGTGAGCACAGTGTATTCATTGCTTTTCTGAAGTGTTCCTCATCATCGGCATTTTCATATCCAAGCAACTCCATACCATTGCCATCACGTATTTCACCAAAATTGTCAAAGGCATCAAATATCCTCTCCCTGCATGCCTCGGTTGTCTGAGCGTACAATGCAGGACAAGTAGTTTGTCTGTAGCCATCTGCATTCTCACAGACTCTAGTTTTTGGCTCTTCTATTTCCGTTTTCCTATCCACAGAAGCTTTTTTCCTATGAGATTTCTTTCTCTTCTTGCGGGCCCTATCACTCTCTGCCTGTAAATTATCCCTACAATTAGTAACTATCTCTTTCACTCCTTCAACATATTTGTCCATTTTACCATGGGCATCCTCCCAGACTCTAGCTTTTGGCTCTTCTATTTCCTTTTTCTCATCCACAGAAGTATCTTCTTTTTCCCTATGAGATTTCTTTCTCTTCTTGCGGGCCCTGTCACTCTCTGCCTGTAAATTATCCCTACAACTAGTAACCATCTCTTTCGCTCCTTCAGAGTATTTGTCCATTTTACCATACAACAAACCACGTAAACTAGTGAGCTTATCTTCTAGCTGCATGTTTAATGCCTTACCCTCAGAAAACAGATTTTCCATACATTCAATTGTACCACAAATTCTATTCTTCATTTGATCATGCTCAATACCTGACTTATCAGATGGGTTCAAATTGCTCGCTCTTGCATTGAAGTTCTCCTCAGCTGATTTAGTTGGTGCGGTAACTTGTAAAGCGCCCCTTTCCTGTAAGCCCATCAAGTGTGCATCAGAAAAGGATGCTGTACTGGAATTTACTGCATAACTCTGTACCATTCTGTTGGAGCCTCTTATTAGAGGCTCCAATTTAGAACCAATACCTGTGATGGATCCAGTATAATTCATTTCAGATGTAGCAAGAAGTGGAGTATTCTGCATGCTTTTTTTTAAAGAATCGCATGCACCAATACTTGTACTGCAAGGCTTAATGAGTTCATTTTCAACACAGCTGTGCATTGGAGGCATACCTAGATTGCAGAGTTGAGTCATCACATCAGATTTCTGCATGCTTGGCATATTCTGAGACTGCAATCCAATCATCCAGCAGACAAAAAATGATCAAATATATACACAGATAAGATAGACATGAAAACATAAGTAAATAACTACCGAAATAAATATTCAAAATAATTATAAAAATCTCTTTGAAAATCAAATCCTTTACAATATATTGATTTAACACAGATCATCCATCCATATCCAACTAATAAGAGACATTTAAAAATTATTTATCACACAGATAAGGAACCACTAACACCTTGAGCAAGTTAAACAATGAAGAGAGCTAAAATATTATTACCACTTGCAAAATTATCCTAAATAATCTGCTAGTACCTTAATAGATACTAACAATCATTTTTTACCTTATCTAATCTAACAGCTTAAGCTTTCAAAATTATTGTGTTCTTTGTGGCTTTTCCATGACATCAAAGCATGACATAATGGCCAGTTGTTCAATTCTTGTGCCCATATATTTCATAATTAAGTTATGTTTCTGCACAAGATAAAGTGGGTAGTGGATGAAATGCAACAGTCAAAAGGGCTGGAAGACCTAAGAATACATTGGATTAAACCATGAATTATGATTTGCTTTTAATGATGTTACTGAAAAATTGGTTTCTGATAAAGCTAAGTGGTGTTAATTTACCCACATACAAACTTCAAGCCCAAATGACTCTTGCAAGAAACGAGCTCTTACAAGAGGTGACTTGTTGAGTTGTAATAAAAATATAAAATACCATTCTTATTTGCCTAGGAACCATGGTTACAGACATAAGCGACAGATATGACATCAGACCATCATGTGGATATGGCAAATTTTAAAAAATTATAGGACATATTATGGTTAAGATACAAATACAGTGCATAAAAATATTAACATGTAATGCAAATCATAAAATAAAATGAAGATAGTACTAATATTTCAAAAGTTGGTATTAGCCAATGTAGACACGATAATATACTATCACTATAATTGATCTACTTCCAATATTGCACTGGTAGACACGATAATATACTCTTACTATATTAGGTTTTGGTTTCAGAACTCAGATTTAAAAAGAGGAAATCTGCCATGCATGAAATAAAAGGTTTTGGTTTCTACAACCATTGCAGTTGCTCTTCTAGTTTGTACAGTAACGCAAGTTCACTATTAACAATAACATTCAAAGACAATATTACTATCAACCATATTGATATTGGCATCAACACGCCATTTAATTTTGCATTCAATTGAGAGCCTACAATGATCAAAGGAGACAAATTGACAAACCTTACTCCAAATTCATATATATTACTGAAAATAGTTCAGCAATGAAACCAACCTTATTT